>CM064861.1:32504865-33704865 GCA_032719365.1 Prinsepia uniflora | reverse complement strand
CTCATGTTGGATTAGGCTGCTTGCTCATGTTGGGCTTTGATGCTTATTTAAAAAAAAATGATGTTTAGGTGAAATCCACGGGTTGCCCAACATGGGCTAATGAGTAATTTTTTGATATTTTCCCATCAATGCAACCCACAAATATGTGTGGTCCCCTAGTGATCCAACTGCTCAGAAGGCTGTCACGAGAATGAGGCCCAGATAAGGAAATAATATATATATATATAAGGAGAAAGCCCAGCAAGGACTCCATTTCCATTGGTATCGACCCAGATGGCCTACCAACCGAATGTTATTGGCCCAGAAGGCCATGTCTTTGTTTCTGCCACGTCTCCAATGTTTTTTTTCCTTTCTTTTGCTCAGCCCACTTGCACGGCTTGGTTTAGCACCCCCTTGCACCGCTCGGCTTGGCTCCCATCAATAATATTTAAAAATAATAATAAAAAGATAGTATGCAAGTCCACTTGGCTAGTTTGATGGGTTAAAGCTCATTCTAGCAGCAGAGCAGTCCAAACAGTGAGAGCCCAGTATGCCTGATTAAAAAAAAAAAAAGCAGGCCCAGAAATTCACACTTAAACATGTGGTTTAAATCAAGCCCAATAATATATAAATGGATTTACTGATGCCCAAATTGATTGCACAGCCCAGAAGGCATGGCATATGGAAAGCCCATAAGAGAGAATCCAACTCATGGTCTAGAAGACCGAGGTCTAAAATATGGTCTGACGCATTATATCAATTTATTTAAATCTTTTGCCAGAAGCATTTATTTAACGTATACATTATTTTATGCCTGAAGCATTTATTCCATTAATTCATTGCTTAAATGTTTACTTAAATGACATACATTTATTTCGTACTCATTTGCGAATCATATGTGTCTAAATGAACCAGATGTTCATAAACAAATTAAAAGCTATAAATGAACTAGTGGTTAATATTAAACATCGAATTCGTAGACTTGGCAATGCTGAAAAGAAAAAAGGAACCCGAAGTTTCCTTCATAAATTCATCAAACATAATCATCATCATAATAAATGCCCGAAGCAAGAAATAAATGACACATCATCCATTTTAAGGATTACAAATCCACGTATGAATATAATTTGAAAATGTGGTTTTTCGCTCGAATATGATTTTATTCTCATGCATGTGATCCATTGAATTAGATCTATAAATATGTATCTTTTGTGGGGAAGTTTATTGTCTGACTGACAGTGTTATCACACACCTTATATTCCGAGAGATGTGACAAAAAAACGTTGTTGAATGGTACTAGATTGCCATCAATGAGATCTTTTATTATCCAAGTTCTAGAAGAACATTGGCGAGATTTACTGATATTCGAGCCAATGGTTATCACATTGAAACCACTAATGACAAGAAAGTGGAATACCTTTGCATATCCTCCAATTAGTATGGCCAGAAGTTAGCCAAGATTAGCGAGAAGCTAACTAGTACAAGCAATTGCTCATTATGACATGACCGGTTCGGACACCCAGGATGTAACTGTAACGACCCGTCCCGAATTTCGGGATCGGACGGACAGTGTGAAATGACCTTTTTGCCCTTAGATTGGGCGAAATGTTGGCTCTTAGTTCGGGCGATCAAACGGACTTTGGCCGATGACTGTGATGTAGTCCGGGATGTCACAAGTCCGTAGACAGGCGGCACGTCCGATTCTAACATTCGAGGAAGAAGTTATGACGTTCGGAAGTATAGGGGCATTTTGGTAATTTAGCCTCAAGGGCATTTTGATCATTTGGTTGCCTGGGGATCTGTGCCCAATGATAATTGGACACTTGGCTGTCTTGGGAAGTGTGCCCAATGGAAGTAGGACACTTGTCCCTTGCTGGAAGGCCGTGGAAGCCTCTTCACCGTCTTTCGTCAATTTTTAAAATGGTTGCACGAGTTTGGGAAGAAAACAGAGAAACAGAGTGGTCGTGTGTGTGTGAGTGAAACCCAACACCCTCAAATGTCTTCTTATGCCCATGGTGTGTGATTGAAACAGAGAGCTTAGATGGTGAGGAGGATGGTGGTGCCACCGTAGTAGTGAGTGGCCATGGACGGTGACCCTAAACCCGTGAGGCACAACATGAAAACAAGGGACATGTGGACCCGTGAGAAACACTTGATCAAGACACCTTGAAAACGTGATCATTTTCTCATTGTTTCTGCATAGAAATAAGAGGTGAAGTTGAGACAAGTCCAGTGGTGGCAACGGTGGCCCACGACGGTGACGGTAGGGTACGTAGCGGTGAAATTCTTGATTGAATTCAAAAATGGAAAATTTAGTTTTAGCTATTTTTGACTTATATGGTTAATTGGAACATGTTTTGGAGTTCAAACCAAGGTTGTTGGGCTCGGACTCACGGCCAATGGTGGCGGGAATCACTAGAACTGGACGGAGGGAACTCGACGGTTTAATCACGAATCGGGAAGGTGAGTTTCAGCTTTGGTTCCATTGTTTTGAGGTCATAGAAGGATAGGGGATAGTTAGACGAAGCTATAGGAGTGATTAGAATCGAAAACGAACTGAAAACAAAGAAACTATGGAGTGGAACCGCTCACGTCGGTTCGGTTGGGTCGGACCGGTCTGGATCGATCTGAGCAGAGGTTGAAGACGATGAATATGTGATTTTATGTAATCGATGTAACAAACATTTTGGGACTAGTTTCGAGTCGATCGGACATCGTTTCGATAGGATTCAGGATGTTTGAAGGTTTAGGATCAAGTTTAAAAAGAGTTAAAAATTTGGGAAAATTACGGGGATTTAGTAGAAGTATTATGAAATGGTTAGTGACCTTAGATTGTGTTATGGACAGGTTTGGGAAGTCTGGTGATAGTGGATTAGCTGGGAAAGCAGAATTGCACGCTTATCGAGGTGGCATCGCGAATGGTCTGTGAGTGGACTTTTCTTTCTAACTTATGATGCTTGCATAAATATTTTATCTATTTTATATATGTGATTTTTATGTTTATGATTGTGACATCTCTGATTTATGATTTGCACGTATTTCGAGGACTTTTACATATTTGCACGTTTTACGAGATTATGATTTTATGATATGATTTGATAATGGTTTCATTGCTATGATTTTGGGATTTGAATTATGAATTGATTTCAATGGTTTATAAATATATTTGGAAAAGTGATTTAGATAAACGTGATTTTTGGATTTGGCTGCGGAATGATGATATCGGATTCAGATTAGGAAATGGATTTATGGATTTGGATTTGACATATGAAATGATTTTTAAATGGTTTTGAATTGGATTTGTTGGATCTGGTTTTGGCTTTAAAGATCCGTATATGATATGTGACGGGGGCAGGCCCGGATATGTGATTTTGGGTTTAAAGACCCGGTGAGTTTAAAGACTCGGGAGTTTAAAGACTCGGATATTGTGATTTCCCTCGTAGGCCTATTGAGTTTAAAGAATCGGGAGTTTAAAGACTCAGATGGATATTGAGTCTCGTTGAGTTTAAAGACTCGAATTGATATTGAGTTTAAAGACTCGGATACATCCAGCAGGTTCGATTAATGAAAATGTGTTTTAAATGGATTTTGGATTTATGTGATATAGTAATGGTTTTCAATATCGATGGTTTTCAAATGGTTTTCAGATGTTTTTGGGCTGTGGCCCGGATGATTTGGATTTGTGGATTTTTGGACTGAATTCCCGTACTTGGATTTGAGTTATGGTTTTGGGCTAAGGCCCAAGGTTTGAGAAAAGGAAATAACTTTGGTTTTCATAAACGGTTTTATTATCTTGGAAATGAACTGGTTTTCGAATGCATGCATTGGTTTTACGTGGAGGGTATAAATGTCTTTTCTTATAAAATGTTTTATGAACTTATTAGTTATTTTTGTCCACTCACAGTCTTTTATGTTTTTCGATGCCCTCCAAGTTGATGCGGTGCAGGCTGTTGTTTGTGAGACGGAGACATCACACACACGATCACAGTGGTTTCTGCGCACTCTAGGAAATCAGACGTTGATTGGTATGTTGACCTGGGTATCCCTTGTCTGGCTCACGCGTTCCACGGTGGTTAGGCAGGTATTTAGCCTTCGTATCGCACGTGGGTTAGACGAGAGCATGACTTATCCCTTAATCTCGGGGGATTGTGGGTGGGTCGTGTCAATTGGTATCAGAGCGCGATTATTGCGCTCTACACGAGGTTATGGCTTCTAGAGCAGTTGGTTTGTCGACTTGTGTGTTGTGATGTTGTTGTGGATGTGATATCTCGACGCGGAACAGCCCGTCATCAACTTGGACGCTAGAGTGATAGTACGTTGGTTAGTGGCTTAGTTAGTGGTGAGATCACTAGCGCCTGGGTGATTGTGGCCCGATACACGGTGTGGGTATGATTTATGTCGGCGTAGATCCAGAGAGGATAGCGTGTTCAGGGCTGGATATGAGCGATCGTTGGTTGGACCTTAGGCTCGGATGTGTGCCAGAGTGGTTAACCCGGATGGTAACTAGTTGAGTTAGATACGATCGATGGTTGGTTGGTTGGCTGGTTGGCCTATTAGGCCAGGTGGCGATCTGATGACGATAGTATGGAATTGTGACCATTTGGTCAGATTGGTTGAGATTGGACTCGTGTGGCTACGAGAAGCCAGATTCCTCGAGTTGCGGGGGTAAAGGAATCTGATATCATAGGAGTTGAGGAATTTCCTCTATTGATGATTACCGAATTGACGATTGAGATGACTTTGGGTTAGTGGATGTTTTTAGCCGGGTGTGACGACCCGAGTGGTGATATTGTTGTGAGCTAGTGGATGCCGTGGGTTTTGATAACCCGAGTATGATGAGGAACCCCGTTAGGATGGCTGGTTTGGTAAATGTGAGTACTTGGACCAATGCTTCGGCCAGTTGGGAGTTGTGCTACTGGGTGCAGTTGAGGTTATGGATGATCTGGTGGATGACCCTGATCAGATCAGAGTGATTATGATGCTTGGTTGAGCATGGTTTGCTCAGAGTTTGTATGCGATGAGCACTAGATAGAAGATGATGTGCTACGAGTTGGGATGCTTGTGAATGGTAGGATGAGCACATCGTGGATTGAGGTTGTAATCAGTCGTGAGGTGCTGGTGTGTGGTCCATACGATTAACTGAGCCGGGATAGTCGATGACCATTGGCAGGTTATGTTTTGGTATGATGGGTCAGGATGGTGTTGGTTTAATCAGAGTAGCGCAGCGGAAGCGCGGTGGACCTATGCTTCATTTTGGATCAAGCTAGGTTGGTATGGACGGGTTTGACCATTAGTGAGATTGGTTTTCATGGACACATCGGGTTGAGTCAGCAGATGTTGGATGTGTCGAAGTGTGTGGGATGTGTCGACATATATCGAGGGTAGTGATGGGTGATGTCGAGGCTAGTACTTGGTGATTCCGAGGTCGGTGATTGATGACTGATGATTGAGGATCCCGAGAGTTAGAAATTGGTAGTTTAGTGATCCTCGGGAGTTGAACCTCGAAAAAGTTGGAAGTCAGAATTGGAATGAATGTCCTTACATAAACGGTAGTAACAGACATGTGAGTTGGATTATTTACGGACGAGAAGGTTGTTCGGGTGAGTTGTGGATTTTACTAAGTCCAGTAGAGGAGTTGACGTTTGGACGGTTAGTCTGGTGGTGGTATACTTGTTGGGGATTGAGTCCCACGGTTGGAAAAGATGGATACGTTTCCAACATGGTTGGAATCTCGGAATCAGGAGATGTTGTATTTGAGACAAGGAGAAGTTTTGTTTGGTTCCGAGTTGGTGTTAGATGTTGAGTATTGAGAGATGAATACTCTGGAGTCGATAAGGGAGACTCATGGTGGTGTACGATGAGACTTTAAGAGTTGTGAACCCCCCTTGATCGTGGACACGTGTGGATGTGTTCAGGAGTAGAGAGAGTACTTGGTGACGCCATGTTTGGCGTGTGTGGCGAGTGTAATAGAGTTGTGTTAAGTTGGATTAAGGTAGGATGAATTGTGATGTCGTGGTTGTGAACCATTGTGAGTTCTGTGGTATGATGACGAAAGAAAGATAAGAAGGAAGGTTGATAAGGAGTGACTATAACTGATCGATATGAGGTAATTGAAGAGAACCCACAATCTAGACATGTCTTTATACGTGTGGTATCCTTGAACAATCTGATCAGATGTAGTGATATGCTGAGAACTGAGGTGGCCTTAGTGATGGACTTCAAAGGTGAAGCGTGATTGGCTCGTAGCTAGGTGGTAGATAGTGTGGATACAAGGATGTTGTGTGTACCCCGGAAAGACATCGAGATGGTTGAAGGAGGCCTTATGATTATTAGTGGGTGGCATTAGGGTACATTGTGATGACGTGAGTGTTTGAGTGATCAGCTAATGCCGATGTGATTGGAGGATAGAAATAGAGGATATAATGTACGATGGATGTGATTGATATGTACATTGTGACATTTTGGTGGTATGCATTGTGGTTATCATTTGATGTGATTGGTGCGTGTACTTGAGATATGTGTTAGTGGTTGTATTAGTAATCGGAACCATTCTGATGCGATTGGACGTGCATCGTGGTGTTCTGGTTGAGGTGTTGGTGATCCGCTTGGTGTTGAGGTATGTTGTTGGTTGTATCAATGATCGGAGTAGTTGCGATGATGCTTGATTGACTAAGCCCATGGACTGGATCAGGGTGATCCCGAGTGATCTGATTGGTTATGGTAAGATTCAGTACTGATGTGAGCTGGATGCTCAGAGCCATGAGTGGCTGGTGGGACCCTGATGTTGAGACGTGTGGTCAAAAATGTGTCATCACGGTTTAACAGGCATGTGATAGGGTCCAGTTACAGAGAGGCAGTGTGGGACGTGGATGATGTTCCCACAGGTTGATTGTGTTGGTGGTTAGTGGAACCACCAGAGAGATGATTTGATGAGTTGTTTGGTGTGAGCGATTACGTTGTGACTCCAGTGAGGTCGGTACGGATTGCTGACGGAGTCAGTATGGATTGTTGAATGGATGTGGATTGAAAAGAGTACTGAGGCTGGTAGATACTGACGTGAGGATTAGTTTTATGAGGTAAGATTCGTGTCTGGTGACAGCAGAAGCTTACGTTATACTGAGGGAGTTGGTACGAGGTATGCATGACTCGAGAATGAGTCGAGGTTGATGTGACTGGTAGTTATAGTGATTCGATTGGTGATGTACACCGGGTAGGAGACCTAGGTGTGACATAAATTGGATTCCCCTAGTGAGTTGCAGACGTACGCTATTCGGAATTTCAAGGACGAAATTCTTTTAAGGGGGGAAGATTGTAACGACTCGTCCCTGATTTCGGGATTAGATTAGTGATTAATGATGGAATAGTGAGATTAATCGGTGATTAGTTGAGTGATTTCGGACGGACAGTGTGAAATGTCAATTTTGCCCTTAGATTGGGCAAAATGTTGACTTTTAGTTCGGTCGGTCAAACGAACTTTGGCAGATGACTGTAACGTAGTTCGGAACGTCACGAGTCCGTAGACAGGCGGCATGTCCGATTCTGACATTCGAGGAAGAAGTTATGACGTTTGGAAGTATTAGGGCATTTTGGTAATTTAGCCTCAAGGGCATTTTGATCATTTGGTTACCTAGGGATCTGTGCCCAGTGATAATTGGACACTTGGCTATCTTGGGAAGTGTGCCCAATGGAAGTTAGACACTTGTCCCTTACTGGAAGGCCGTGGAAGCCTCTTCACCGCCTCTCATAAGTTTTTAAAATGGTTGCACTAGTTTGGGAAGAAAACAGAGAAACAAAGTGGTCGTGTGTGTGTGAGTGAAACTCAACCGCCTCAAACATCCTCTTCTGCCCGTGGTGTGTGATTGAAACAAAAAGCTTAGATGGTGAGGAGGACGGTGGTGCCACCGTAGTGAGTGGCCGTGGACGGTGGCCCTAAACCCGTGAGGCACAGCATGAAAACAGGGGACCTGTGGACCCGTGAGAAACACTTGATCCAAACACCTTGAAAACATGATCGTTTGCTCATTGTTTCTACATAGAAATAGGAGGTGAAGTTGAGACAAGTCCAGTGGTGGCAACGTGATAACGCCCAAACTACACATTAAATTAAACACGTAATTTGAGTATTATGCAATTTAAACCCTTTTTGTGTAGTTGTAGTATTGATAAATAGGGATCGTTTTTAACCGAGGAAATTAGGGAACATTAATAATATGTTAGTGAGAAAAAATAATGAATAAATGAATTAAATAGAGGGTTTGAAAAGATTGTAATCATAGAATAAAGAAAACAAGTAAAAATAATTAAGAACTTAATTCTACTTCTACTTTAATATTTGTACAAGTGAACTTTCTTCAAACACATATTTTTACCAACACTCTAACATCATGCTCATATTGAACCAATCACGAAATCCTACCTTAATCATCTCAAATACATGCATACATTTTTCATATTATAAATGAGCCGAACAGCGGATTATTACCTACAATATGATTAACTTTAAATATTTGATTTAATGCGCCGAACAGCAGTCAAACATTAAATCTCTTCAACTCTATTCTAAATGCCCCGAACAGCGGATCAACATTTAGCTTCAAGTTGAAGTTTAAACACTAAAATATATGAAGTAAAAGAAATTCAGAAAGTTAAACACATGGAGATTGCATTCTTACTTACAAATGTTAGAAAGAAAATACCAACACATAAATTGAATTATAAGTAAAACCAATAACAATAACAAGAATTTAAGTAAAGGGAATAAAGTTACACTTTCGCAACCCAAGAACAGCTTATGATTCCGAAAGTGGATGAAAATAATGGAATGTTATTCATAAAATTCTCTGAACAGCGGAAGGAACCTTATAGAGATGGAGGATAAAACATAAGGATTCAGACTTAAATTCTAGAATGATTTCGGAAATACTTGGCCTAGGTATTTCTTAAGGAAAGCATAAAAATGTATTTAAGAGATCTCAAAGAAAAATCAGAAGAACAAAGTAAAGAAGAAATGAAATTAAAAACTAATATAAAAAATAAAATAAATTAAGAACAATAATTAAAAGAAAACTAATTAATAAGAAAATCTACAAGAAGTTAAAATGGTCCCCAAAAATAAAGAACAAAAAGGAAGAAGATGAACTTAAATGAAGAGTGAAAAAGAGAGAAAAATTAGAACCTAAACTACTAAAAAGAGAACCAAAATGGGGACCAAAATTACAAGTGAAATGGCCTCCCTATTTATAGTGGGAGTGCCAAAATTCAAATAAAAAAATAAAATATAAAAATGAAATGATGACTAATGATAAAATTAGGGATGGTTGGAGCTGATTTTGTGCTGGAAATCTGCCAAAACTGAAGCAAAAAGGAGCAGGTGGAAGTGGTTTGGCTAGTGCAGAAAATCATGGGCTGAATTCGGCATGGACTGGCTGACAACAATAATTAATTTTGGTGCACTGTAGCTACAGGAAGAGTGGGTGAGTCAGCGCACGCGCGCTGACAGGAGGAAGCAATTTCGACGCCCGCGCACCGAATATGAGATATCCGCTTCGGCAAGCGCACACTGAAAGGGTTTGCTGGGCTGGGGGAAGGAAATGGGCCGCGAGCCGCATGCTTTGGATGCTGGGCTGCTGCTAACTTCTGGACTTGGTTCGCTAGGCTTATCAAGTGGATTGGGCTGCAGCTA
The DNA here is from genome assembly GCA_032719365.1 of Prinsepia uniflora. Taxonomy (NCBI): domain Eukaryota; kingdom Viridiplantae; phylum Streptophyta; class Magnoliopsida; order Rosales; family Rosaceae; genus Prinsepia; species Prinsepia uniflora. The sequence goes on along the minus strand of CM064861.1, from coordinate 33,695,204 downwards.
ATGGGCTTGGGCTTGCAAAATAACTATGTTTTGGGCCTGCAAGTCAATTACAAATTAAATTATATAATTTCATCTAAACTCATCCATAATTTATTCGTTATAATTCCGATCGAGACAATTCTTTGGCCAAAATGCTCCAAATTTCAAACTTTATTTATTCATACAAAAATATCACAAAATATATTATTTTATCTAATTATTTATTATTTTAATATTAAAATTCAAGTATAAAGGGTATAAAATAATATAAAATAATTCTTAATTAACGACCTATCACAACGGTGGCCCACGACGGTGACGGTAGGGTACGTAGCCGTGAAATTCTCGATTGAATTCAAAAATGGTAAATTTAGTTTTAGCTGTTTTTGACTCATGTGGTTAATTGGAACATGTTTTGGAGTTCAAACCAAGGCTGTTGGGCTAGAACTCATGGCCAATGGTGGCCGGAATTGCTGGAACTAGACGGAGGGAACTCGACGGTTTAATCACGAATCGGGAAGGTGAGTTTCAGCTTTGGTTCCATTGTTTTGAGGTCATAGAAGGATATGGGATAGTTAGACAAAGCTATAGGAGTGATTAGAATCGAAAACAGACTGAAAACAAAGAAACTATGGAGTCGAACTGCTCATGCCGATTCGGTTGGACCGGACCAATTTGAACCGGTCTGAGCAGAAGTTGAAGACGATGAACAGCGCAACCGCGTGAGGGCGCGTGGGGCTGTGTTTGGGGAAGTTGTCAACACGTGATTTTATGTAATCGATGTAACGAACATTTTAGGACTGGTTTTGAGTCGATCGGACATGGTTTCGATAGGATTCGGGGTGTCTGAATGTTTAGGATCAAGTTTAAAAATAGATAAAATTCGGAAAAATTACGGGAATTTTGTAGAAGTATTATGAAATGGTTAGTGACCTTAGATTGTATTATGGTCAGGTTCGGGAAGTCCGGTGATAGTTGATTAGCTGGGAAAGCGTAATTGCACGCGTATCGAGGCGGCATCGCGAATGGTCTGTGAGTGGACTTTGCTTTATAACTTATGATGCATGCATAAATGTTTTATATGTTTTCTATACATGATTTCTATGTTTATGTGTAAGGACCCGTCCCGGGAGTCGGGATTAGGGAAGTGTTTAGTGACGGATTAGTGAAGTTAAACGGTGATTAGTTGGCTGCGTTCGGACAGAAGGAGCAGAATGACGATTTTGCCCCTGGTTTGGGCAAATTGTTGACTTTTAGTTCGGACGTTCAATTGGGCATTGACCAAAGACTGTGACGTAGTTCAGGACGTCACGAGTCTCTAGTCAGGTGGCACGCCCGATTCCAACATCCGAGGAGGAAGTTATGATGTTCGGAAGGTTGAAGGCATTATCGTAATTTGGTTAAAAGAAGGGAAAAAGTTGACTTTTCACACGATAGAGTTTTTATGCGTAGACCGAGGACCGTTAGGTAGAGCTCGTTTTCCTGAGTTCAACGACAGGCGGCATGCTTTCATCGGACGTCGGACGAGCAAGATACGGGTCTAGAACGATGAAGGGCAAAATGGTAATTTTGACTCACAAGGGCATTTTGGTCTTTTGGTGCATTGGGATTTGTGCAACAGAGATGAGGACAAGTGTACAGGAGGGATTGGATTTTTTGAGAGGGGACCATGGGATTGTAGACACGTGGGGTGTGTGTAGTGGCTTCTAGGGTGTACGCTGCAATTATTTGTGTGTGTGCATCGTGTTTGTTCGAAGAAGGGAAAACAAAGACTGGGCAGAGAGGGAGGAATCGATCAAATTGCAGGGAGGTGTGATCATTGTGAGTGTGTGAGTGTGATCAGAGGAAGGTTGAGAGTGTAGGGACTGGTTGAGAAGACTGGGAGTCGAGTGTTTGTGTGCGAGGAAAGTGTGAGTTTCTCAGGAAAATAGAAAAGAATCGAGGTGGTGGTGTTGCTGTGTTCGATCAAACCGTTCAAATTCAGAGTGGGGGAGTGATCAGCAGGCAGAGACGAGACGTTGGACGGGCTGATATACGGCGACGTTCACGGCAGCGCATAGACAGGTGAGGTTTCTCTGTTTTCTCTGTTTCCTCTGTTCACGGCAGCGCATAGACAGCGCATAGACAGGCAGCGCAAAGTTAAAGTCGTGAAGTTAGGGGCTGAGTCGACGTGTTCTATAGGTTCTATTGAGTTCAGTAGGTCCTTAGGAACCTGTAGAAGTCGAAGCCGTGATGGGGGATTGCACGGGTGGCCGGAAGTAGAAACAGGGGTTTTGGACTGGTTTAAATTCGAGTTTGGGAGTTGAGATTTAGGCCGTGATGTTTAGTTGTTAGGATTGGACTTAGTTGATAGGATGAGGGCGAAGAGTTTGGTGGAAAAGGGAAGGAAAATGGTGGAGGAATGGCGAAGAACCGCCCTCGCCAGTTCAGACCGGTCGAACGGCTGAGGAAGACGATGAACAGTGTTCCTGTGCAGGCGCGTGAGGCCCTCGCGCAGCCACTTTAGGCGGCGCGTGAGGGCGCGTGGTGGCTGTTCTGGGGGAACTTTCAACTAGGTTTTTGGTCTAATCATTGTGACGAATCTTTTGAGACTAGTTTTGGGATGATCAGACGTTGTTTCGGGTTAGTTCTACGGGATCGAAGGTTTAGGGTCTCGTGTAATTACGTTTAGAAGTCCGGGAATTTTGGGGAAAATTAGGAGAACCTCGTTGACGTGTTAGTGACGAGTTTTGGTGACTTGTGACAGGATCGGGAATCCCCGAGGAGGTCGAGGAACGTACGGGACGTACGGGACGCGAGTGACGTGCCCGGTAACTGTGAGTGGACTTCTTCCTTATAACTGAGCATGCATAACTGCTTTTCATTACTCATATTATGATTTTCATTATGTTTTTATGTTTTTCATAATTACACGATTTTTGAGAAATTACGATTTTCAGCATGTTTTACGAGAAAGGCTTGCTTTCTGATTATGATACCATGATTTTGGAATTTCAAACGATAAATGGTTTTCAATGATTATAATGGATTTTGAGACATGATTTGATGATCAAGGTTTTCGATTTTAGAATCGGATTTTAGAAAAGCGGAATTTGGTTTAAAGTTGAAAAGTGGATTTCCGGATTTGGGTTCGGAATGACGGTTCTGAACGCCGGAATGGCTTTAGGATAGTGATTTCGAATTTGGGTTTGGATGTGGATTTAGAAATGGTTTTCAAACGGTTTTGGATTGGATTTGCTGGATCTGGTTATTGGGTTTAAAGACCCGGATTATATTTGACGGGGGACGAGCCCGGATTGGGTTTAAAGACCCGGATTGAGTTTAAAGACTCGGATATATTGATATTTTCCCCCGTAGGCCTGTTGAGTTTAAAGACTCGGGAGTTTAAAGACTTGGATTATATTGAGGCCTAGATTGAGTTTAAAGACTCGGGAGTTTAAAGACTCAGATAGATCCAGCATGTTTGATCGGATGATTATCTTGGTATCTTATGCTCTACTGCTAATGTTTTATAACGTTTATCATACTGTGTTTTTGTTGTTGCGGTTTTTATGATGAAACTGATATGATTTAGAAATGTTTTCAGCTATTGGGTTATGCATGCATGTTTTCAAAACGGAGGGCCAAACTCTGGCTTGTTTCTGAAATGGTTTTTGAAACTTTTATTATTTTGGTCCACTCACACTTTTCTGGTTTTTAATTGCCCTCCAGGTCGTGGAGCTAGCGCGAGGGTTGACGTTGAGGCAGAGTCAGAGGCATAGAGTGACCCCGGAGTGTTTTCAGTTTGGACTTCTGTCTTTTGTTCTGTACTATGCTCTGTATAACTGTTATTTTATTGGATTTTAAGTTATCCCTTGTTTGGCAATGTAATTTGGGGTTTTTGTGAGGTTCTTTTGGGTCTTTGGGTTGGATTGTCAGACGGGAGCAGGGTTCGCCTCGGTTATCGGGGTGGTAATCGGGGTGGGTCCTGTCATTATGATTGTGATATCTCTGATTTATGATTTGCACGTATTTCGAGGACTTTTACGTATTTGCACGTTTACGAGATTATGGTTTTATGCTATGATTTGATAATGGTTTCAATGCTATGATTTTGGGATTTGAATTATGAATTGATTTCAATGGTTTATAAATGGATTTGGAAAAGTGATTTAGATAAACGTGATTTCTGGATTTGGATTCGGAATGATGATATCCGATTCTGATTGGGAAATGGATTTATGGATTTGGATTTTACATATGAAATGATTTTAAAATGGTTTTGAATTGGATTTGCTGGATCTGGTTTTGGGTTTAAAGACCTGGATATGGTATGTGACGGGGGCAGGCCCGAATATGTGATTTTGGGTTTAAGGACCCAGTGAGTTTAAAGACTCAGATATTGTGATTTCCCTTGTAGGCCTATTGAGTTTAAAGAATCGAGAGTTTAAAGACTCGGATTGATATTGAGGCCTGTTAAGTTTAAAGACACGGATTGATATTGAGTTTAAAGACTCAGATAGATCCTGCATGTTCGATTGATGGAAATATGTTTTAAATGGATTTTGGATTTCCGTGATATAGTGATGGTTTTCAATATCGATGGTTTTCAAATGGCTTTTAGATGTTTTTGGGCTGTGGCCGGGATGATTTGGATTTATGGATCTTTGGGCTGAATTCTAGTACTTGGATTTGAGTTATGGTTTTGGGCTAAGGCCCGAAGTTTGAGAAAAGGAAATAACTTTGGTTTTCATAAACGTTTTTATTATCTTGGAAATGAACTGGTTTTTAATGCATGCATTGGTTTTACGTGGAGGGTATAAATGTCTTTTCTTATAAAATGTTTTATGAACTTATTAGTTATTTTTGTCCACTCACAGTCTTTTATGTTTTTCGATACTCTCCAGGTTGATGCGGTGCAGGCTATTGTTTGTGAGACGGAGACATCACACACGCGATCGACAGTGGTTTCTGCGCACTCTGGGAAATCCGTCGTTGATTTTGGTATGTTGACCTGGGTATCCATTGTCTAGCTCACGTGTTCCACGGGGGTTAGATAGGTGTTTAGCCTAAGTGTCGCATGTGGGTTTGTCGGGAGCATGAATTATCCCTTAATCCCGGAGGATTGGGGATGGGTCGTGTCTGTAACAACCCGTCCCGAATTATGGGATTAATTACTAATTAATTGAGGATTATCATGACTAATCCCTGATTAATCGAGGAATTACGGACGGTTGGTGTAAAATGACAATTTTGCCCTTGGAAATGGGCAAAAAGTTAACTTTAGACCTCCTGAGTCTAATGCGTAAGGATCGAGGATCGTTACGTAGATCAAGACGATATGAGTTCATAGACAGATGGCACGTCGAAATCGGATGTTTGACGAGAAAGTTATGGGTCACAGACGATTTTGGGTACTATTTATGATGACACATTTTACGAGGCAAAGTAGTCATTTGTCCTTTAATGTGGGTCCAAATATTTTGTGTAGGCCCAACAGATGAGTGCCAAGTGTACTCATCCATTCTTCCTAACCCGTGAAACCCACAAACCCACAACCCCACAATCCCAATCCTTTCCCCTCACTAGTTCTGAGATGAGAGAGAATGACAGAGAGTGACTGAGAGGCCAGGAGACGGCGAGGAGGTGGCAGGACCACCGTGGATGGCGGAGGAATCGCGGGTAAAAGGTAAAATCGTAAACCGTTTTTAGTTCAAAATTGGAAAAATCATGTTTTGATGTTGTAGACCGTCTTAGAGGATTGGACGAGGTTCTAGGAACTAAGACGAGTCAATTGGGACTGGTTTCGAAGGCAATGGTGGCATGTGACGACTGGATACGACGGAGGAAAAATGACGATCATTTTTCATCGTTCAGTAGGTACCTTCGAGCCCTTATCTTGGAATTTTGGGTTTATAGAATTAATCTAGGGAGTTAAACGAAGAGAATGGGAGACAAATGGAGTGATTTGGTGGTCAGACGACGAAGAACCAGCAGGGTCAGGGTCGCGGGTCTGCACGACCCGGTTCAGAGAAAAAGGTGACCCGGACGAAGGTTCAAGATGATGATGACATCATCATCTGACAGATGTCAGAGGGGGACCAGTCATGGATCGACACGTGTCACATGTCAGTGCACATTCAGAACTGACATGTTAGTGACGCGGCCCAATCACTAGCTACCACGTGTCATTGACATGTCAGTGACATGGACCAGTACGCAAGTGACATGTGGCACTGTCAGAACCTTTTAGGATGACGTCAGCGTTGACCGTTGATGTCAGCATTGACTTTGACCAGCGTTGAGCTTTTTCGTTGAACACATGCGTGGGGGTATGTGGGCACGAATTTCATAGTGAGAACAGTGTCATTTTAAATGTTTCAACGATACGAATCCAATGGCGGTGGTTTAGAGTCGATCGGAGATCGTTTGATTGGTCAAATCAAAGTTTTTAGCCTCAAGAAGCGTGTTCGGGACGTGTTCTCGGGCTGGTACTGTTCATAGGTTTTAGATGTGACCTTATAGAGTCCGTTAGTGACCATTGGTGTGACTTGGACAAGTCTAAAAGTTCCAAAGACAGTGAATTAGCCCTGAAGAGGCTTATGGCACGCATATCAAGGCACATGTAGGACGGTATGTGAGTGGACATTTGTTTTCTAAATATGATGCATGCATAACTGTTTTATATGTTTTATATATGTGATTTCTATGATTATGATTGTGGTAATTATGATTTACATAATTGCATGTATTTTGAGGTTATGATTTTATACTGTCTTTATACGTGTTTGTATTTCAATAATGGATTGATGAACTGATTTCAGATTTGGAAATGTAGAATCGGGCATGAGACCCATTTGATTTGGAAACTATCGGACTGGAAGTCCATTTGATTTAATGAGATATCGGGTTGGAGGACCATTTGGTTTACATGATCGGGGCAGAGGCCCAGTTGGTTATGATATCAGGCATGATCTCATTTGTGGTTTATAAAATGTGGTTTCGTGTTCGGAGACCCTAAATGGAATTAGATTTATAGATTTACGAGGGTTTTATGGTAATCTCGAGCAAGGGCCCATTTGAAAGGTTTTGAAATGATTTTATAAAATGTTTTCCATATACCATCCTTATATGTGAATATGTGGATGATCTCCTCTAGCTGTCTGGGACACTGGGGTAGTCACGACGCATTACCTGCAAGGGCTTATTGCATATAGCGATCGGACAGTATAATGACTCAGGAGCATGATTGCTATTATTAGATGTCTGGGATGTCATAGATAGGCTCGGAGAGACCCCGAGCGGCACCCGTAGCCTTAGACAGTGACATGACGTCTGGGACGTCAGGCGTCTGGGATGCCAAGGATTGGTATAAACATGTTTTATTGGATTTACGTATTTACGGATTTACTGGATTTGAGGATTTGGATTTACAGTTTTGGGCTAAGTTCCCACACGATTGGTATTATGGTTTTGGGCTAAGGCCCTAATGATTTGAGGAAGGAAATGGCTTTGGTTTTATAAACGGTTTTATTATATTTGAATTAACTAGTTTTCGTATGAATACATGGTTTTAAGTGAAGGGCATAAATGTCTTTTGTGAAATGAGTTTGACTAAATTATTTCTTTTTGTCCACTCACAGCTTTTATGATTTTTAATGCACTTCAGGTTGATCGCGGATGTGGGCTGTAGCAGAGACCGAGACATCACAGTCCTCCACTGATCTTGGCGCACCCTAAGTGGGCTAAAGTTTGGGTTATCCCTTGTCTAGCCCTTCATGTCACACGTGGGTTAGATGAGAGCATGGCATATCCTGCGTTAATCTCAGGGGGATTGGGATATTTCGTGTCATAGGTCACGGTAATGTTGTGTTGTATCCTCAACATATTGCACGAGCATCCTCTTACTAGTAGGCACCTTTGTGTTTAATGAAATACTATGCCATGTTCGCTCGTTAGCAAAAATCGAATATTAGACCATTATATGCAAAGATGAGTAAAAACTCCACATTTTCTCGTACAGAATATAAGGGGAAATTTTTGGACCTTCCAACCACCATGCGAACTGTTTGAAAAAATTTCTTGGTTCTAGTTGAGATACCAACAAAGTGGTCACATACTATCCTATTGTCCACATGCATATTGTGTTTGCTAAACTCACTCAAAATCATTAAATTTGAGGGCCATACCACTCGGATTCTCTTACATAGTTTGTAAGACCCAATCATACCAAAGAGTTTACATCGAAATTATTCGATAACTATTGCATGCCCCTTGGGGTTGATGATGAACATTTGGTTCCCCATGTTCACACCCATGATGGTCTCGCAAAAACACTAATTCATCTTGGTAATGCGCACCAAGCTTCTAGTTTCTGTGCGGGGCAATGTAATTTTGCATGCAGCAATGTTGGTCCGGTTGAGGTCAACGCCACCCAATGATGTTATGCAGTACAGCGGGTGACTAGGTACGAACTAGATTCTTCGTACTTATGCATTTTTGGGTATGCAGTTATGTGCCAATTGTGCCGCCACAACATACACAAATGAGACCTCAACAAAGGAGGGGCATACATGTCGGTTATGAGTTCCTCTCCATTATACGCTATTTAGAGCCCTTACTAGGAGATCTCATTACCGCTATATTTGCGGATAGTCACTTTGATGAGACAGTCTTCCCATCGTTATGGGGAGATAAGAACATCAAACATTCTTGAAGAATGACGTGAATTTACATGGAATATCCCCACTATGTCTCATCTTGATCCCCGAACCGCACAAAGCAAGAATGAAGTGCGGAGAATCCTAGATTTACATAGTGTAGCTAATAATACGCTAGACGCTTCCTCTCATCTAGATAAAGTGACAAGATCACATATACCTGCTGCAAACATGCCTGCAAGGATAAGCATCCTAGATGGACGCATCGTCCCAAACGGACGAGGAACGACCATGGCGGCTAACCAGTCATATGTCCATGTCCATAGGCGAGGTATACTAATAGGTTTGAAGGATTCTTATCCCTGGAAGAGGATAAATTTGGCACAATCAAATCCCTTCTAAATATCAACTGATCCATCTCATGAGATAATTTCTGGATTATAGGTCCGTGACGGCGTTGGGGGACGCTCCAACGTCTAAACCCACTCCCGGGAATAAAGAGATCTCAGTAAATCATGCATGCTTATGTGAGATATGGAATCAGAATGATATTATCATCGATGATTTATATGTATTCACGGTAGCTACCGAAATAATAACTAGAAACGAAATCGAACCTTACTCCGTTGATGAATGTATTCCAACATAGAGAAGACTGGCAAAAAATGGAAAGAACCAATCCAGGTCGAATTTAATTCCTTAACAAAAAGGAAGGTACTTGGAACTGTAGTTCCCATACCTCCCCATATTAAACCTGCATAATTTAAATGGGTAGTCATAAGAAAGCATGATGAGAAGATGAAATTTTGAGATGTACAACTCATGTAAAGGCGCACAGTTTTCTCAACGCTCTGAGATTGATTACGATGAGACGTATTCTCTCATAATGAACGTCATAACTATAACGACCCGTCCTAGAAATCAGGATTAGATTAGTGGTTAGTGACGGATTAGTGTGATTAATCGGTGATTAGTTGGGTGATTTCGGACGGACGGTGCAAAATGACAGTTTTACCCTTGGAATTGGGTGACCGGTTAAATTTTCGTTCGGGCAATCAAATGGACTTTGACCGATGACTGTGATGTAGTTCGGGATGTCACAAGTTCATAGACAGGTGGCACGTCCGATTCCGACTGTCGAGGAAAAAGTTATGATGTTCAGAAGATTTGGGGTATTTTGGTAATTTGGTTTAAAAGGGGCAATTTGTTGACTTTTCATACGACATGGCTTTTTCACGAAGTTTGAGGACCGTTAGGTAGGTCTCGATCCCCTGAATACAATGACAGGCGGCATGCGTCAATTGGAGTTCGGACGATAGAGTTACGGATCTAAGAACATGAAGGGTAAAATGGTAATTTGTGAAGGCAGGGGCATTTTGGTCATTTGAGGGCTTAGGGATCTGTGCTCCGTGAAATTGGGACACTTGGAAGTTTTGGGATGCTGTGACCACCAGATTTTGGACACATGTCCCTCTCTGGAAGGCAGTAGAACCTTTCCCACCGCCTTCATTTGATTTTAACACTAGAGAGAGAGAGAGTGTGTGTGTGTGTGTGTGTGTGTGTGTGTGTGTGTGTGTGTGTGTGTGTGTGTGTGTGTGTGTGTGTGTGTGTGTGTGTGTGCACAGGTGGAATGGAAAAAAAGAGAAAAAAACAGAGTCCTAGTGTGTGTGTGTGTGTGTGTGTGTGTGTGTGTGTGTGTGTGTGTGTGTGTGTGTGTGTGTATGAGTAAACCAGTGAGAAACCAACCTTACAAACACCTTCAAAACGACCTCCTTGGCCCGTACTTTGAATATGAAATTTGAAGGGGAGGATTAGACGATACGGTTGGGGACACCGGGGAGGATCGTCATGGACGGTGGTCCTAAAGCCGTGGATAAAGAATAGAGACCGTGGACCAGCCTACCTCTCCAAATCCTTTGATCTTTCTTCTTTGGCCATGAAGTATGAATGGAAGTTAGAAAGGGGGCCGAGTAGTTGATGGTGGTGGCCATGGCAGTGGCCCACGACGGCGAGAAGAGGTAAGACCCGTGACCGTTTTGTTTGAATTCGAAAATGGAAAGTCCTGTTTTCGTGAATGATGATCAAAGTGGTTACTGGCATAATGGTCTGAGCATTCAGGGGAGTCTACTAGGACTGGAACAGAGGCCAACGGTGGCCGGGAACGTGGAACCTGGATGTTGGGAGGTTGTTCAATCGTACTTCGTTGTGAAAGGTATTAAACATGCTCTAATCTTATGTTTTAATTAGCTAGATCGACCCTAAACATTGAGACAAGACTATAGAACCAATTAGAATTGAAAACAGATCAAAATTGGACGATTTAGGAGGTTGAACCGTGGATGCCGGTTCGGCTGGACTGGGCTGGTTCGAACCGGTTCAGACTCGACCTAACCAAGGAAAACGATGATCAACAGTGCCGCGCGTGAGGCCCACGCGCAGCCCCTTTGGGCAGCGCATGAGGGCGTGTGACTCCTCTGATGGGGAAGTTTTCAACATGTGAAATGATGTAATCGATGTAACGAACATTTTGACACTGGTTTCGAGTCAATCGGGAATCGTTTCGATAGGTTTCGGGATGTCCGAATGTTTAAAGGCTAGTTTAAAAATAGTTAAAAATTCGAAAAAATTACGGGGCTTTAGTAGAAGCATTATGAAGTATTTAGTGACCTTATTATGGGATTTGGACAGGTTCAGGAAAGCCGGTGATAATGGATTAGCTGGGAAAGCGTAATTGCACGCGTATCGAGGTAGTAGCGGGAATGGTCTGTGAGTGGACTTTGCTTTCTAACTTATGATGCATGCATAAATGTTTTTATATGTTTTCTATACGTGATTTCTATGGTTATGATATGATCTTGATGATTTACGGTTTTGTACGTATTTCAAGATAATTAAGTATTTGCACGTTTTACGAGCTTACGATTTATGTTGTGATTTGATCATGATTTCGATACGATGATTTTGGAATTTGAAATATGATTTGATTTCAATGATTTATAATGGATTTTGGAAATGTGATTTCGGGCAGGAAGCCATGTCATAAAAGTGATTTCGATAAATGTGATTTCGGGTTTTGGAATCGGATTTCAGAAATACAATTCTGATTCGGTTTTGGAGCTTGAAAGTGGATTTCAGAATTTGGGTTTGAAATGATGATTCCGGATGCCGGCTTACGGAATGATGATTTCGGACTCGGATATGGAAATGGATTATGGATGTGATTTTCGGATTTGGTTTTGGGTTTAAAGACCCGTTGATGTTGATTTTGGGTTTAAAGACCCGTTGTTATTGATTTCCACTTGGTTTTGGGTTTAAAGACTCGGATATGGATGGATCTGGTTTTGAGTTTAAAGACTCGGTTGATTGATGACGGGGGAAGGCCCTGGATTGATATGTTTTGAGTTTAAAGACTCGGTTATTGTGATATCCCCCGAGGCCTGTTGATTGTGTTTTGAGTTTAAAGACTCGTTGATATCCTGAGAAGGCCTAATTATGCGCATGTGTTTTGAGTTTAAAGACTCGGCGCACTTGAGATCCAGCAGATTAATTGATTATGATTTTCAGCTGGCCATTCACTGGTTTTCAGATGATTTTGGGTTATTGTCAGGACCCACCCAGGTTTCACCCCGAAAACCGAGGTAAATCTTGCTCCCGTCTGACACCCCGACACTAAACCGAAATAAACTCACGAAAACCACCAAAATACACAGTCAGACACAGGAGAAACTTTAAACATCCCGAAGTCAAATTTTACAGAGCATAGTACCAAAAACAAAGGAAAGAAATCTGATAAACAAGGTACACGCACAATGGAAAAGTTTAAGCACTCTAGGGTCACTCTTGAAAATTCTATGCCTCCGACGCTGCCTCGATGCCAAAACCCCGCGCTAGCTCCACGACCTGGAGGGAAATTTAAAACAGAAGGTGTGAGTGGACCATAAATAATAAAATACTTCCCGAAAATCATTTCATAATAAAACCAGGGTTTTAGCCCTCCTTTTTGAAATCACATGCATAACCCAGTTATTGAAAACAGTTAGAAATCCTAGAAGGATCGTCATAAAACATTTGCTGAATCATTATAAAAACAGTTATAGAAATCATATCATAAACATCATAAAGCCGTATCACAAAACATAAATATCAAGCCATCATTATCCGATCAAACCTGCTGGATCTATCCGAGTCTTTAAACTCCCGAGTCTTTAAACTCAATACAGGCCTCAATAATATCCGAGTCTTTAAACTCAACCGGCCTATGGGGGAAATATCAATATATCCGAGCCTTTAAACTCCCGAGTCTTTAAAGTCAATCCGGGTCTTTAAACCCAATCCGGGCCCGTCCCCCCTCAATCACAATATCCGGGTCTTTAAACCCAATAACCAGATCCAGCAAATCCAATCCAAAACCATTTGAAAACCATTTCTAAATCCACATCCAAACCTGAATCCGAAATCACCGGTCTGATGCCCTTCCGGCGTCCAGAACCGTCATTCCGAACCCAAATCCGGAATTCTACTTTTTCAACTTTAAAACCAAATCTCGTTTACCGAAATCCGATTCTAAAACCGAAACTTTGATCATCAAATCATGTCTCAAAGCCATGTATAATCATTAAAAACCATTTATCATTGGAAATCCCGAAACTATAACATCATAAGCAGAAATCATCCTTTTATCGTAAAACGTACCAAATACGTTATTTTCTCGAAAAACGTGCAATTATAGAAAACCAACACCACGCATTTAACAATCATGAAATCACATGTAAAACCATAAAACAAGTATGAAAAACAGTTACGCATGCTTGAGTTGAGAGAAGGGGTCCACTCACAGATACCGGCACTTCACTCGTGCCCCGTACGTCCTGTACGTTCCTCAGCTTCCTCGGGAAATCCCGATCCTGTCAACAATCACCAAAGTACGTTACTAACACATCTACGAAGGTCCACCTAATTTTCCCCAAAACTCCCCGGGTCCTACACGTAACGAACCGGAACCCTAAACCTTCAACCTCGCAGAACTACTTCGAATCGACATCCGATTAACCCGAAACCAATTCCAATGGATTCCTTATGACATGTAGAACAAAAACTCAGTTGACCGTTTTCCCAAACACCCCCACACACGCCCCCACGCGCCGCCCAAAGTGGCTGCGCGTGGCCTCACGCGCCTGCACACAGGGTACTGTTCACCGTCGTCTACCTCGCGTGAACCGGTCTGAACCGGCGTTCCCGGTTCTCCGCCATCCCATCTCCGTTTCCCTTCCTTTCTTCACCATCTTCATCGTCCAATACTAAGCAACCCATTCCCCTATTCCAAACACCTCGACACAGTCCAAAACTCGTCGACTCAAGCTCGTAACAAAAATCTGACAGTCCCCTGTTTCCCATTCCGGCCACCCAAGTCTTCCCCCGTCACGGTGGCTACACTAGAGGCTTCCTAGGGCCCTACTGAACCTACTAGTACTCACCAAACTCCTCGACTCATGCCCAAAAGCCACGACTTTTGGTTTGAAGTTCACGGCTAAAACAGAGCAAAAGAACGGGAATAAGAAATTACCTGTCGTCGACCGCCGCCGTGCTCACCGCCGCACTCCCTAGAGTCCACAGAGTCGTCCTCGCCCCCTGTCGAGCCCAATCGATCAGCACACGGCCACACCACCACCCAAACTCCTCTCTGTTCTCTCTGTTTTTCCCGTGAACCCTCCCCTTCTCACACCTGTTTCCCGTACACGAACAGTCCTCACCACTCAATCCTCACACTCTCAGCTTCCCTTAGTCACCTATACACTCACTAATTCGCACAAAAACACACGGTCACCGATCAATTCTCCCAATCTCTCAGTCTCTGTTTCTCTCTGGTTCGAACACACACACGACACACACACACTTGCACGATTTTGAAACACCCGTGCACTCACTAGAACCCTCTAGCCAAGCCCCACGTGTCACCATCCCCTCAAGCCTCACACAAAAATCTCCTCTCTGCCATGGACACTTGTCCAAATCCAGCTGCACCAAGTCCAAAGTACAAAAGACCAAACTGCCCTTCCTTTTAAGTCAAAATTACCATTTTGCCACTACCTTTCTAGACCCGTAACGCACACATCCCAACTCCGATGAATACGTTCCGCCTGTCATCGAACTCAGGATGACAAGATCTACCTAACGGTCCTAGGTCAACGTGTCAAAACCCGATCGTACGAAAAGTCAACTTTTCCCCCTATTTTAGCCAAATTACGATAATGCCCTCAACCTTCCGAACATCATAACTTCCTCCTCGGATGTCGGAATCGGGCGTGCCACCTGTCTACGGATTCGTGACATCCCAAACTACGTCACAGTCATCGGTCAATACCCAATTGACCGCTCGAACTAAAAGTCAACTAGTGGCCCAAACTAGGGGCAAAATCGTCATGCTACGCTAACCGACCAAAAGTAACCAACTAAACACCAATTAACTCACTAATCCCAACTTAATCACAGTCTTAACCCTAATTTCCGGGACGGGTCGTTACAGTTGTGGCCCGGATGATTTGGATGTTGAGGATTTTGGGCTGAGTTCCCGTACTTTGATGTTGATTTATGAGTTTTAGGTTGAGTTCCCATACTTTGAAGAGGATTTATGATTTTGGACTGAAGCCCTGGAATTGAGTTTCGGATTTGAGAAAAAGCAATGATTTCGGTTTGCATTGATGGTTTTCTTATCTTGGATATGAAATGGTTTTATGAAAAGATTTTCATATGCATGCATTGGTTTTTGCGTGGAGGTATAAATGTACTTTTCTATAACCTGTTTTCAGAACGTATTGTTTATTTTGTCCACTCACAGTGTTTTATGTTTTCGATACCCTCCAGGTTTGATGCGGTGTGGGCTGTTGTTAGAGAGACAGAGGCATCACACACTCGATCCACGGTAGATTCTGCACGCTCTGGGAAGTTCGGAAATTTTTGGACGGTTCGCTTTGGAATCCCTTGTCCGGCTTACGTGTTACGTGAAGGTTGGACGTCGGTTTAGCCTTAATGTCGCACGTAATTTTGACGGGAGCATGACTTAGCCCTTAATCCCGGGGGATTGGGGGTAGGTCGTGTCAATAACATTCTGCTACCTTATCAATTTGGTAGTTTTCCGAAAAAACTGAATATGCAGTTTATGGATGTGGTTACTGATTATCTCTCTGGGGGATTTGAATACTTAGATATGTTTGAAAGTTCCTGAACGACTTAAAATACCTTATGCAAATATTTCCAGACCACGGAACACACTCTCTATTCATTTGAGGTGTTCACTTATGGATTGAGATCATCCGGACATATGTGGTATAACCGTCTAAGTGTGTGTTTAATCAGAATGGGATAACGAAGAATACTCATGCGTGTTTATTAAGAAAATAAGTTATAGGTTTGCTATTAATTGGCATTCTAGAAGAAACCAAATAAATTGCTAAGCACCTGAAGTTGGAATTCAAAATGAAGGATCTTGAGAGAACGAAAATCTGTCTCGACCTGAAACTCCAATACCGTGCAAATAAGGTTTTTAGTGTCAGGACCCACCCCGGTTTCACCCCGAAACCCGAGGTAAATCCCGCTCTCGTCTGACTGCCCGACACAACACCCAAGTAAAAACTCACTCAAACCCAGTCAGACGCAGGAGTACTTAAACAAAAGCTCCCAAAGTTATCATGTACAGAGCATAGTACTAAAATATAAGGAACTAAAAACCGATAAATTACACGCACACGGAAGACTTTAAACTACTCCGGGACCCCTCGCGTGACTTCTATGCCTCGGTCACTGCCTCGACGTCAAGACCTCGCGCTCGCTCCACAACCTGGAGGGCAGTTTAAACCAGAAAATGTGAGTGGACCATAATGAAAGAAATGTTCTAAAACCATTTATCAGAAAAACCGACTTTAACCCTCCGTTTTGAAAACCACATGCATAACCAACAGTTACTAAACAAAAACTCATAAGAAACAGAAACACTATAAAACAGGGATAGAAATCATAGCATGAGTATCAGAAACCGTATCATAAACCATAAAGCTCAAATCCTCATTTCCCGATCGAACCTGCTGGACCTATCCGAGTCTTTAAACTCCCGAGTCTTTAAACTCAATCCAGGCCTTAATCATATCCGAGTCTTTAAACTCCCGAGTCTTTAAACTCAAGGCCTACGGGGAAAATCAATATATCATAGTCTTTAAACTCCCGAGTCTTTAAACTCAATCCGGGTCTTTAAACCCAATCCGGCCGGTCCCCCGTCACATATATCCGGGTCTTTAAACCCAATATCCAGATCCAGCAAATCTAATCTCAAAATCATTTGAAAACCATGTACCAATCCACATCCAAACCCGAATCCGAAATCACTGGTCCGGTGCCCTTCCGGCATCCAGAACCGTCATTCCGAACCCAAATCCGGAATCCACTTTTCAACTTTCAAACCAAATTCCGTTTCCGAAATCCGATTCTAAAATCGAAAATTTAATCACCAAATCATAGTTCGAAATCCCTTTATAAACATTTAAACCACTTATCCACTGAAATCCCAAATCCATAACCTCATATTCAGAAATCACACTTTTCTCTTAAAACGTGCTGAAAACCGAACTTTCTCAAAAACCGTGCAATTATGTAAAATCAACAAGGCATATCCGATAAACATAAAATCATAATTAAAACCATAAAACAATTATAGAAAACAGTTATGCATGCTCGAGTTTAGAGAAAGGGTCCACTCACAGTACTGAGCCCTACTCGCGTCCTGAACGTCCTGTACGTTCCTTGGCTTCCTCGGGAAATCCCGATCCTGTCAACAATCACCAAATCACATCACTAACACGTCTACGAACATTCACCTAAATTTCCTCAAAATTCCCCGAATCCTAAACGTAATAACCCGGGACCTTAAACCTTCACCCTTGCCGAACTAAACTCAAACGACGTCTGATTGACTCGAAACCAACTCCATTGAACTCACCATAACTTCTAGACCAAAAACCATGTTGACCGTTTTCCCCATCGCCGCCGCACGTGCCCCCACGCGCCGCCCAAAGTGGCTGCGCGTGGCCCTCACGCGCCAGCTACAGTAGCAACATCAACCTCGACTCACTGTGTTGAACCGGCCGCTGCAGGCTGAACCGGCGAGAACTGATCTCCACCGTCCGGCCATCAATTCAACCTCTCTTTTCTCCCACAGCTGCGTCCAGACCTGCCCTATCTCTTCCCGTACTCCGTTCACCTCGACACGGCCTCTACACCGTCAACTGAAGCTCGCAATCAGACAGCCTACTTCCCCTGTTTTCCTTCCCGGCCACCCAGTTCACCTCCCTTCACGGTGGCTACACCAAACTCTTCCCTGGACCTCTCTAAGCCTAACCCAGCTAACCAGAACCGTCGACTCACTCCCCAGCTTCACGACTCGCCGTTCGAACCTCACGGCTAAAACAGAGCACACAAGCGCACTCCGTCGTGCCGGCCGCCACTGTGCACCACCCGTCGCGGCATCACCACCAGGAGATACCCAAGTCTCCCCTGAGTCACCTAGACCACCCTAGACTCATCGATTCGACCTCTAGACTCACGACTCTCACTTTGAACTTCGACGGGAAAACAGAGTATCGAACACAGGACTTAGGAATTACCTGCAATTGGTCACCGCCGTACTCGCCGCCGCGTTCCCTGGAGTCCCCAGAGCTACCTCAGCCTCCTCTCGAGTTCCCTTGCACCGTACACGGCCACCGCACCACCGCAAGCCCTCAGCCTTCTCTGTTTCCACTGAATTCCTCGTGGCTCCCAACCGCACCACCACACGACTTCCTCACCCCCCAAACTTCTCATCGTCTCTCTTCCACTCTCTGGACACTCACACACACTCCCAACTCACCAGCACCCGTGATCAACCTTTCAAACCTCTCGATTCCTTCCCTCTGTTTCTCTCTGTGTCGAGGAACACACACGAGCACACACGGTTGCACCCCAAATAATGGAACCGCGTACACACCAAAGAATCCCCCAGAACCTACTACACACTTGCCACATGTCACCATCCCCCACTCTCTCTCACCAACTAGCTCCATCCCAGCCGTCCATTTCTTTCTTTCTGCACAAATCCCAATGTGCAGAAAGACCAAATTACCCTTCTTTTAATTCCTTTTTACGGTTTTGCCACTAACTTCCTAGACCCATATCTCTCGCCTCGTAAGTCCGATGAATACGTGCCGCCTGTCATCGAACTCAGGACGACGAAAGCTATCTAACCATGCTAGGTCAACCTACCAAAACTCATTCGTACAAAAAGTAAACTATTCCCCCTAATTTACCCAAATTACGGTTAAGCCCTCAACCTTCCGAACATCACAACTTCCTCCTCGGATGTCGGAATCGGACGTGCCACCTGCCTATAGATCCGTGACGTCCTAAACTACGTCCTGGTCACTGGTTAACACCCAGTTGACCACCTGAACTAAAAGTCAACGTTTTTACCCGAACTAGGGGCAAAATCGTCATCCTATGCTAATGACCCTTCGGAACCAACTAACCACCGATTAGCCTCGCTAATCCCACCTTAATCAGTCTACTAGTTCCGGCTCCCGGGACGGGTTGTTACATTTAGTCTATTGATTGAATTACATATAGAAGATATTGATATTACATCTAGAAGATCTTTGAGACGCTTTAATAAGGATAAAGCAAAACCTTCAAGCATGCCCATGATCATCCGTAGTCTATACCCTAATAGGACCCGTTTCATCTAGCAGATGATAACGAAGAGATAGTGAGACTGAAAGTTTCATATCTATGTATAATAAGCGCATTATTGTACTTCCTAGCTACATTCAATTCTACGCCAACACGCCGCCACTGAAATGACATAAAAGACATTTTTCAATACCTTAATGGTATGTGAGATATGAGCTTATTCTATCCCTATGCATCGAGGAATAAGTGAAACCCCCTTGGTCCTCAGAATGATGCATTGCCTTATCGGGTTTACTGATGTAGGCTAACTATCAAACCCACATAAAGTATGTTCTCAAACTGGTTATATCTTTATCATTGGGAACACAACAATATCTTGGAGGTCTAAGAAACATACACTTATTGCTACATCTTCGAATCATACGAAGATTCTAACTCTTCACGAAGCAGCTCGTGAATGTATATGGCGAAGAGCCATTACGAGGCATATTCGAAATACTTGTGGATTGCATTCCACCAATAATGAACCTAAGATTATCTAATAAGATAATGTTACCTTTATCCAGCAGATGAGAATCAGTTTCATTATAGGAGACACCAAGTCATCACTGAATGCAACATTCCAGAAGCATGTTCATGGTATTGGCTTGTGTTGATTGACAGATCTACCAAGTTCTTAATTTCAAGGGGAGTTGATATCAGGGGGAGTATCCCGAAACATATCAAGTATACTGAGTATCCCGAAGCATACTCACATGATCATTGTGTACTTTTTTGTCCTACAACTAGGGTTATTTTGTCCCATTGGGTTTTGTTCCCTAGCTAGGTTATAACGAGGCACACTTTTTGTATGGTCACCCCACTAATAACGCATCTTGAAGATGTCATGATTCGACTCATATGCATTTGCTCATCTTTTCCCTTCGACCATGGGTATTTCCCACTGGGTTTACCGGGCAAGGTTTTGGTGTATCAATTGTAATGCATTTTTATTTCAAGGACATTCTATCTACCTATGTGCCAGAAAATACCCTGGGACTACAATGGGACGTGCCCTGCTCCCGTTTGACAAGCATACTCTAAATACCAAAAATACCATTATGGGTTCAAATATAACATACAGAGTACACAACCACATTGCCAGACAAGGGATCATGATCTATTACACATGATTGAGCATACATATATATGTCAATACAATACAAGTACTAAAACCTACCCCTTATGGTGTCAGGTACGCATCAGTACTATCTATGTCTTAGCCTTGGTATCTGCCCCTGTCGGTGTATCACGGCCTGAAAGGTCAATAAAATAGTAAAAATGTGAGTGGACAAAAAATCAATAAGTTATAAACTCATTGTGAAAACGTATACAGTTTAACCCTCTATAAACATGCATGCATTTAAGATAAATTGTATGAAAATAGGTCAAATCATATACATATATATATATATATATACACATCTGGACACACTGCATCAGTAAAACAAACACATTATAACCAATCCTCACGCATCCGTGATGCCGCGATGTCTATATCAAAACCTGTCACGATTTCCAATGCTACACGTGCAACTCGGGGTCTCATCTCCGAGTACTTCCCCACGAAACAACTCAACGTCGTCTGGATTGATATCAACATGGGGTGCCTACCCGGATCTATCGTGTCCGGGACGATATCATAATCTAGCACTCTTGATCTCGAGTCTCTCCTTTGAGTCACTAATCTCAGGTAGTGCACCATGACTACTCCAGGATTCTCGATGTCTGGAGGAGACTAATCAACTCACATATGATGGTATATATGGAAGCGTAACCAAATCTGGTGACAAATCATATTAATCATTTATTGCTCAATCTGGATTAAATACTATTCAATTGGGCCTATGCCCGAAACATAATTCTCACAAATCCATTCCAAAAAAACCACCAGGAAACCGTGTCCAGAAATTGTTTATAAATCCTGATTTATCATCATTCAAATCCAGTTGAAATGTATTGTCTCCTTCCAATTTCTTGTTGACTATAAATCTAAGTCAAATCACTCGTTTTCACGAAACTTCGTAAAACGTTTCATTAACCGATGATCTCAATCAACACATCATCATCAAATCACAATATCAAAATATTTCAACTTAAATCATGTAATAAAACATTTAAACAATTATGCATGCATTGCAGTTCTAAAACAAACAGTCCACTCACACTCGGTCCACGCTGCGTGCTAAACCTCAGTGTTATGTCTATCACCGAGCTAGGCCAAAGTCTCCGGGCCTGTCCAAATCATGTCTAAAGGTCACTAATATGCTATACATGTTCAAACACTAAACCCTCACAAAACTCGATACCGGAAACGCGTCCCCGGGGATAAAAACCTCTAGATGACCAACCTAACGGTCTCCGATCGACCTGAAACCACCACCATTTGATTCAGAATGTCGAAACCTTTCGAATAAGACTAGTTTAACCTCAAAATTCGTGCCCACATCCCCCATGCGCAGGTCATAACAAGACCCATCCCGATCCCCCGAGGATCACCCTAGGATGTATCGTACTCCCATCTGACAATTACCCTATAGTGCCGAAAATACCCTTAACGGGTTTAAAATTTTACAAATAAAACCAGTTCAAGTTGTACATTATTAGAATAAAGATAAATATTTTACACAAAAGTGAGCACATATGTCAGTTTACAAAATGGTGCTCAACCTACCCAAACAGGTGTACAGGTGCGCAACGTAAATATCTATGCCTCAACCTCAGGATCAGCGTGACAGGACCCGTCCCCAAAGGACTTTGATAACTGTGCCCGGTCCTGCTCTCATCTGACAAGTCAACTGAAGTTCCAAAAATTACCCTCAGCAATTTCCAGACAAGTGATATCCGCACTAACTCCCACGCATGCCTCCGCCTCTCGTTTAACCCTGATTTTTGTGCCACGGCCTGGAGGGTCAATAAAAACATCAAAGGTGTGAGTGGAGAAAAATAAACATTTATAAATACATTTGAGGAAGGTCATTCTTACCCTCAAGTTTTGTAAACATGCATGCATATCATAAAACATGAGTAGGGTGAAATCAAATCAAGTATCAATAGTGGACCAATAAAATTATAACATGTTTCAAGACTTCCATGGCCCACGATTTTCCAAACCTCATGTTCATCAAATCAGTTCATGACATAAAGTATATGGACACAAATATAGATAAATCAAACTACTGGATTTCAGAGTGATCACATATATCAGAATCCGAGTCTTTAAACTCAACGTTTTATCAGGCCTCCCAGGTTAACGAGTCTTTAAACTCCAAGAATTTAAACTCAATATCATATTAGGCATCCCTGGTTAACGAGTCTTTAAACTTCGAGCCTTTAAACTCAATATCACAGTCACTGAATCCAGTAAATTCATTTTAAAATCATTTATGTCTCAAATCAAGTCAAAAACATTTCAATAGGGCCCATGCCCGAGACATAGCTTTCACAAAGTAATTTCCACAATTCTGTCATAAACCAGTGTCCAGAACTCATTTCATACATCCAAAAACCATCAATTCAATCACGTAGTCACACTTGACCCCAAATCCAAGTCAAAAGCATTAACCAAATGGGTCTCAAGCCCAAACTACTATTTTCACGCACATCCGTAAACTTGTTCATAAACCGATAATTAAATCCACAAATAATAAAGTAATGAAATCAATTTATCATTCAAATCATTTCAACTCAAATCATATGATAAAGCATTTAAAACATTTATGCATTCATCACAGATATAAAACAAAAGGTCACTCACACACCGTCCAAGCTGCTCGCTTCCGAGCTACACGTTTTTCCGTAATTTCTAAGAATTGAAAATCCTACCAACAATCCTTATCGAGGGTCACTAACACCCCAAATAATCTCACATTAAAATCCTTAATTTTTTCGGGATTTAAATACGTATTTAAAATGTATATATACACTTCAGATACACAAAACTATACTGAAACGTATCCGATCGACTCGGAACCTGTGCCAAAATGTTTGTTACATCAAAATCATCAAAATTCATGTAAACTGTAACGACCCGGAAATTCGAAAAAGGAAAATTTGAAAGAAAATGACGATTTTGCCCCTAGACTTGGGCGAACGGTTGACTTTTGATTCGAGCGGTCAAACGGACTTTGACCGATGACTGTGACGTAGTTCCGGACGTCACAAGTTCATAGAAAGGTGGCACGTCCGATTCCGACATTTGAGGAGAAAGTTATGATGTTCAGAAATTTAAGGGTAATTTGGTAAATTGGTTAAAAAAGGGGCCATTTGTTGACTTTTGATAGGGACACTATTTGGATTATCCGTAAGGACCGTTGCGTAGGTCTCGGGACGCTGAATCTGTAAACAGGCGGCATGCGTTAATCGGAGTTCGGATGTAAAAGATATTGGTATGAGACGGCGAAGGGCAATTTAGTAATTTTGCAAGGAAAGGCAAAATGGTAATTTGAAACAGGCTTGTGCTAAGTCGGCCAAGCGGTGACTCATCAGTTGATAAGTGACGCATGTCACTGAAGAGTGAGGGATGGGTGGCGGGTTATTTGTGTATGTCGTTTAAGGATAAAAGGATATACATTCATCAAAAACAGAGGACCCAAAACCTTGATCCTTCGATTCAACTGTAACCAGTCAACATCCTTTGAGGAAACTTGTGTAATTGTGAGATTTAGAACAAAAAAATCGAAGGGCGAGGAGACTTGAAAACCCAGCTAGACCCATACTCAAAACCGCCCGTCGTTCACGTTTTTCCAAAATTCGGAATTGGAGTTTTGGGCGGTAAGGAAGGAAACTGAACATCAATTGAGTCTTCTGAGCTTGATGGGGGTGTAATCATCTCAATTTTGAAGAGGATTGACATAGAAATGGACAAGAACACACCTGGCGACTGTTCTAAAATCCCATGGTTGAGTTTGAATAATTACGGGTAAGATGGACTCAAATTGAACTGGAATTCTTGATTAGAATGAAGATATGATACTTCCTGTGTGATTAATTGAGGAAAATAGATTGAAATTGGGTGAAACCCGATTAAGAACCCATCGGGTATTCACTTCAAGTCGAGTGATTTGGGGCCTAATTTCATGAAATCAACGATACAGATCCTAAAGTAAGCTTACTTCGATGCATATTAACGTTTGAATTATCAAAAACGAAGTCGAATTGGCTGAGAACTAACCAGGTTGTATCGCGGGTTTTAGACCCGTTTGTAGGGAAATCGGGTCAAGAAGATGAACAGTGCCCTGCATTGTAGCAGGCGTGTGGCACCCACGCGCAGCCACCCACGGCGGCGCGTGAGGGCGCGTGGTGGCTTATATCGAGGTGAGGTCGTGGTGGCTTATATCGAATTGGCTGATAAATGTATTTCTAAAACTTTGTTTTGTCCACTCACACCTTTTCTGTTTTATTGACCCTCCAAGTCGTGGTACGATGATCGAGGCTGATCGGAAGGTGGAGGCATGAGTGAGCACAGGTACGGTTATCACTTGTTTGACAAGTGCTGAGGGTAATCTCGGATCTTCATTTGACTTGTCAGACGAAAGCAGGACTGGGCACAGTTATCTATGTCCTTCGGGGACGGGTCTTGTCAAATTGATATCAGAGCACTAGGTTGCTGAATCTGTTGCCCCGGCATGCCTCCGAAATGTAAGCCTCGTGCGCGACCTGGTAGTGAGACGGGTATACGAGGTAATATCAGACCTCGTGATTGACCTCGGAATGAGATTGACCCTGGATTGGGGGTCATATGTTAATCAGTGTACACTGTGAATTACTAACTGTTAAACACGGATTTGTGTGGGTCCCAAGAATGAACGAGCCCAGAGGCTAGAAATGTAGCACAATTTGGCAGATTGGACCCGGTATGAAATGATTTTCAGTGGATTCCGTAAGTGGAATGTGTGTCTAACGAGTTTAGAATATGATGGGATATCCCTTAGGCCTTATAGGTCGTATAAGATGTGGTTCACCAGCGGTCATTGCTCGGTGACTGGGTATGCCAATGATGGCATGGGTGAATATTATGAGATTGGACTTAGGAGGAGTCGAGATAGGAAAATGGGACTCAAAGTGAGTCAGGATATTAGTTTGGACTCGAGATGAGTCATGGTAATGTATCAGGGCTTGAGATGAGTCGTAAAGGTTGAAATATAACTATGGTTTTTGAGACGGTCGACCCTTGAATGAGGAATGTTTGGCACCTGGAATGCCAATGACTGGTATATGGCCAGATACTGGTGAGTTATGAATTTATGGATTGGCATTATGTAAACCTATTTGCTGGACTTATTGATTTGTATGGGTCGTGTCAATTGCACTTGGTGATTGAATGTTTGGGTAGAGACCCGTAGTACACAGAGATTTGGACTTAGGAGATGGTCCACTACAGTGGGACGCCAGTTAGGTCCACTGAGTGAGAAAATGTTAAGGTTAAATTGCTCATGATTGTGGGCCGTCTGGTCACATCATAAAGTAAAGGGTATATCGATTGACAAAGTGATAGAGGCAACAGTTGGGGTGCAATGGAGCAGGGATTGGCTCATGTGATTATGGTTGATGTGACAGGCGAGGGAAAAGTTGGTAGGCCCGTGATGGACCGTAGGGGGCATGGTCGGATTGGGACCACATGCCCGAGGATTACAGTTACTTAGCAGGAGGCCTGAGTAGCCCCTAGAGTGATGACCTGGATACCTATTACTCGTGGTCATGACGTATGTATTCGGTAGGTCCCGGGCTATCCACTCTTCCATGTTTTGAGATTGTGCATTGGATGGATATGGAGATGTTCGTGATTGGTTAAGGTATGGAAGTCGGTGAGCCGACTGGAGCTACGGATGTGATAAAAGTGATGATAATGATGTGGTAACCTTGGTATTTATATGGTGAAATTGGTGAGACCTAAGGGGGGTAGACCTATCGATGTGAGGTTACCTAGGATGACAGGTGTTGTTCGCCTAGTGGCGGACTTGGGGTTTTCCTGGACTTGGATGATTTGGATGTAATCCTTGGGATGGATTGGTTGATGACTCATGATACCTCTATCGCGTATGTCGATTAGAGAGTGATATGTGGAGTCCAGGATTACCGGAGGTTGCATTTTAGGGAGATTCGAGGATGTTACCCTCTAGAATGATATTGAACCTCACAATAGATGGACTGTTGGTATGAGGTAATCAAAGTTCACTAGTTAGATGTGTGGCATATGTGATTAGTGTATAAGATGCCTAATCATGGTTGATGATGTACAGATTTTTCAAAATATTTCCTGAGGTTTTTCCAGGATGAGAGATTGAGTTTATGATGGAGATCATGTCGAGTATACGAGTTATTTCTCGAACGCCCTGGTATGTGGCACCTATGGAGTCATAAGGACTGAAGGTGCAAGTACAGGACTTGATAGATACTGGTTTGTTCGGCCAAGTGTCACCGTGGGGAACCTAGTGGTATTAGAGAGGACAAAGAGACGGTGGTCCGAGCGTACATGTCGATTATGGACAACTTAATAAGGTAACGATATGGGATAAGTATCCTTTATCGTAAGCCAATGAATTGTGGTTTTGTTGGCAATATGTGATTATTGGACCTCATGAATGTGGCCAACAGGGTTATGACCAACAGTCATGAGTAAAAGAGAAAAATATGATATCCGGATTTGATGTGGCTAAGGTTAGTCAATGGTGATACCTTTGGACTGGTTATGTTTGTGAGTTGATAAGACAGGTATTCTGACCACATTTGGCTGGTGTATGGTACCATGATTGATCATTGGTTGGTGTACTCACATTTACGGATGGGCATATGATATACTGAACAGATGTATTGAATGCCCTCAGAGAGAAAAATATGTGGTTGAATAAGTGTTAGGTCTGGTCGACGAGAGTAGGTTTATGGAACATATACGAACTGTCTGGATTGGTGTGAATCCCAGGAGAAACAGATGTATTGGTCAATGGAAGAGAATTAATGGGTACCATAGAGGATTGTAGAGGAGTTCTCTACAATGTGTTGCCAGTTATGGTGATTGACCCGAAAGGAGGTCAGAGTAATTGGACATGAGAACTGGAATAGAATCAGTACAAAGTAGGGAAACAGTGATTTATGTTCAATGCGACCCTTTTTGTGTGCATATTGATATGTCACTATGAGATTTGGGATTTGGTGAGGAGTGTTTCGGTAGCATAGGGCTGGGATTGCCAATGCTAGCTGAACCCTCATGAGTTTTACTTTCCCTGCATGATTTGGGATCGACCATAGTGATCCATGGGTCGAGTATGCAGAGGTCATACCTCTAGGAAGGAATGTACGAGTACTGTATCGACCATCAGGATTAATAATGATTAATAAACCGAAAGGCTTAATGTGTGATGAGGCGATGGTCAAGATGCATTGAGATTATGACCGTGTTGTTGGGTCAGGTATCATTCGTGGGGAGGCTAATAAGATAGACAGTCAAGAATTGACATGTTTGATAACGTAAGAATAGGTGAAATCCTGTTATTGATGGACCTCTATGGACTTGGAGTAGCACATGATTTTTGGGTCATTTGGACTACTGGAGTCCAACTGCAGAATCATACTTGGTGTATGATGTTGGATGAAGTCGAGATTAAGGAATGGATATGATTCGTGATATCGTATGAATGATTGTACTAAATGCCAGTTATTGGCAGGATGTAGGCATCAGTGAGGCCCATGAGGATAAACACAATAGAAGGAAGAGTTAAATTCATTATGCTTAGTGACCCTAGAAAGGGGTATGTAGTGATTGACTTAATGAGGGGAATGAGTTCCCGATTTATTGGACCTTATAAGGTTATTGGCCTGGTGGCCTGGTGGCATATGCATGGTGATTTAAGCCATTGGACCATGTCATGGGTGGATGACATGTGATTGGGATAATGATACTAATACTTGTGAGTTCTAGATTATGTATACTCGGACGTTGAGCGAGGCTCCGTATTTCGAGTAGGCATGGATATGACTGCCAGTGGGGCAAAGGTTTACAGAGAGATATGTCCCGATGTTGACCCAGTGACGGGGACTGGATTATTAAGGTTCCATAAGCTTGATTTGGACTGATATTCGGTTTGGTTGAACCAGAAGGGTATGCGGTTGATTATGTTCCTGGTTCGTACATATTCCTTGAGAAAACTATCATGGCACTACTGATTGGAATTTCAAGGACGAAATTCTTTAAGGGGGGTAGGTTGTAACGACCCAGAAATTCGAAAAAGGAAAATTTGGAAAATTTGAAGGAAAATGACGATGTTGCCCTGAACTTGGGTGAATAGTTGACTGTTGATTCGAGCGGTCAAACAAACTTTGATCGATGACTATGACGTAGTTCAGGACGTCACAAGTTCATAAACAGGTGGCACGTCCGATTCCGACATTCGAGGAGAAAGTTATGATGTTCGAAAATTTAAGGGTAATTTGGTAAATTGGTTAAAAAGGGGTCATTTGTTGACTTTTGATCGGGACACTATTTGGACTAGCCGTAAGAACCGTTGCGTAGGTCTCGGGACGCTGAATCCGTAGACAGGCGGCATGCGTCAATCGGAGTTCGGATGTAAAAGATATGGGTCTGAGACGGAGAAGGGAAATTCAGTAATTTTTCAAGGAAGGGAAAAATGGTAATTTGAAACAGGCTTGTGCTGAGTCGGCCAAACGGTGACTCATCAGTTGATAAGTGACACATGTCACTGAAGAGTGAGGGCTGGGTGGCGAGTTATTTGTGTATGCCGTTTAAGGATAAAAGGATAAACATTCATAAAAAACAGAGGACCCAAAACCTTGATCCTTTGATTCAACTGTAACCAGTCAACATCCTTTGAGGAAACTTGTGTAATTGTGAGATTTAGAACAACAAAATTAAAGGGCTAGGAGACTTGAAAACCCAGCTAGACCCACACTCAAAACCGCCCGTCGTTCATATTTTTCCAAAATTCGAAATTGGAGTTTTGGGCGGTAAGGAAGGAAACTGAACATCAATTAAGTCTTCTGAGCTTGATTGGGGTGTAATCATCTCAAATTTGAAGAGGATTGACACAGAAATGGACAAGAACACACCTGGCGACGGTTCTGAAATCCCATGGTTGAGTTTGAATAATTACGAGTAAGATGGACTCAAATTGAGCTGGAACTCTTGATTAGAATGAAGATATGATACTTCCTGTGTGATTAATTGAGGGAAATAGCTTGAAATTGGGTGAAACCCGATTAAGAACCCATCGGGTATTCACTTCGAGTCGAGTGATCTGGGCCCAATTTCATGAAATCAACGATACAGATCCTAAATTAAGCTTACTTCGATGCATATTAACGTTTGAATTGTCAAAAACGAAGTCGAATTGACTGAGAACTAATCGGGTTGTATCGCGGGTTTTAGACCCGTTTGCAGGGAAACCGGGTCGAGAAGATGAACAGTGCCATGCACTGTAGCAGGCGCGTGGCACCCACGCGAAGCCACTCACGGCGGCGCGTGAGGGCGTGTGGTTGCTTATCTCGAGGTGAGATCAACATGACTTTTATCCTATTTAATGTAATGAACATTTTGGCATTAGTTTCGAGTCAATCGGACACCGTTTTGATATTGTTTCGAGGGTCCGAAGGTTTATGTTACGTTTTTAATTCGTAATTAATTCCCCAAAAATTATGGGAAATTAATATGATGTTAATTAAGTCATTAGTGACCCTAAACAATGATTTTGGACAGGACTTGAAATTCCCGAAAAGTGTCGGAAATTACGGAAAAACGTGCAGCTCGAAAAACGAGCGATATGGACGGTGTGTGAGTGGACTTTTGTTTTCTACCCAGAATGCATGCATATATGTTTTAAATGCTTTATGATTTGATTTGAAATGATTTGGCATGATTGATGTTTCAATATGATGATTTCCGGATTTTGGGAATATTATATTATTTTATATGATTTTGGGCATGATTTTCGAGAAAACTGTGATATTGCTGTTTATGACGAAGGCCCGGGATTTGAGATTGGTTTTGACTTGGATTATGAGTCAGGAAATTGATTTGATGGATTTGAAATGCTTTGTGGATATATTTTGTGGATTTATGTGAAAATGGCAACTGAGGTTGCGGTTGCGGTTGCGCGGATTTGCGTGAAAATGATATTTGGGCTTGAGACCCAAATGAAAATGTGATTTTGACTGGATTGGTATTTCCATGTGATTACATGATGATATTTATGGTGTTCGGATTGACGAAATAATCGGGACTCTGGTTTTACGAATTTTGAGGAAACTATGTTTGGGCTGAGACCCTGTGTTGAAAATGATTTTGATTTCAAATGCAACTGTTTTTCACTGGTTTTCATGGTGATGATATGTTGCGGATATATAGGGCTTTCAGGGTGGAATATGTTTCCCCCGGAGTGCACCCTCGATTGTGGATATTAGGGTTTCCGGTTGGGAATGTGTTTCCCCAGAATGAACCCTGGAGATAACCCTCGCCTCCGGGATAAATGTGTTTACTCCGGAGAGGTCACGTAGCACCGTCTGTTGTCGTGCAGCCGAGGGAGGCTCGACTCAGATCAGATGTGCTGGATTATATGGAGATTGGTCGGTGATGTGTTCACGACGATCTGGATTGTCGGCTGGTGATGTGTTCACAGTGACGGATGCTCGGATTTTGAGCGGTCCTTGAGCCTATTGATTTGTACGCGTTGCAGGGATAACGTGACTATATGAGACTGGATATGAAAATGAGTCCCGTGGTTTTATTGAGAATTATGATTTATAAATGTTTGTGCCCATATATATTTTACTCATGATTTCTGATATGCATGCATGTTTGTGAAACTAGAGGGTAGGAATGTATTTTGATAAATGTATTGCTAAAACATTGTTTTGTCCACTCACACTTTTTCTGTTTTATTGACCCTCCAGGTCGTGGTGCGATGATCGAGGCTGATCGGGAGGTGGAGGCATGAGTGGGCACAGGTACGGTTATCCCTTGTTTGACAAGTGCTGAGGGTAATCTCGGATCTTCAGTTGACTTGTCAGACGGGAGCAGGACCGGGCACGATTATCTATGTCCTTCGGGGACGGGTCCTGTCATTAACCATACCTCGAGAAAAGTTCTCACGCGCCGCCGCAAGCGTCTGCACGTGAAAGTCACGCGCTTGCTACAGTGACATGCACTGTTCATCGTTCTTGCCCGTTTTCTACAAAACGGATCCTTCGACCCGCGTATTCGATCCTATTTATTCTCGTTCAATTTTGAATCAATTGCAACGTTTCAATCATCTAATAGTATCAAATACATCTTAATTGAGGTCCATAACGTCAATTGCACGAATCCTTACCTCAAAATGGTCCAACACGAGCTTGAGAATTTGAAAGCATCGCAGGTCCTGTTCATCATTCAATCCTTTCAATTTCGATCGTTTTCTCCATTCTAATCAACCAGAAACCATAGTAGGATCATTCTAAATGTGAATTCGAAATCAATTTCATACTTCCTCACCTTCAATTACACGAACTCAAGCTCGAAATTTCCAAAATTTCACGGAGTCTGTTCTTGGCTCAAACACCTTCGAAACTCAGTGTCTTGGACTTGGATCGACTTGCAAGGATCCCAGAAGGCTCAAACGCAGATCAATTTGTTAATTCAAGGGTCAATTTCTGGTTTCCAATTTTCGAATTTTTCGAATTTCTTCCCGAGTTGGGTTTCTAGTTTCAGGGTTTTTCTTCTCATTTTCTTTCTTTTTTTTCTTTTACGTTTTTCTTTCCAAGTTGCTCTCAATTTCTTAGTTATTAATTTGGTCACACCTCACATTTTGGTGTACGTGATGAATATCGAAGTGGAAGGATTGGAGTTTTGTTCATCCCATTTTGGACAAAGACGCACCAGCACACCTTACCCCGTGCCACCAAGCTCAATTTGAGCGTGACAGATGTAACAAAATAAACAGGTGAGTCATCCCTCCTCAATGACTCAACAAAAACCCAACCAAATGACCATTTTGCCCTTCCTTGCATAATTACCAAAATGCCCCTGGCCTTTCTAGACCCATAACTTGCTCACCAGAACTCCGATTTTGATATGCCATCTGTCTACGGACTCAGCGTCTCGGGACCTACGCAACTGTCTTCACGAAAAGTCCAAATAGCATCCCGATCAAAAAGTCAACTTTTACCCCATAAACCAAGGGTAAACTCGTTATTTCCTTCGAAAATTTCCAAAATTTCCTTTTTCAAATTTCCGGG
Organism: Prinsepia uniflora; assembly: GCA_032719365.1. Classification (NCBI taxonomy): domain Eukaryota; kingdom Viridiplantae; phylum Streptophyta; class Magnoliopsida; order Rosales; family Rosaceae; genus Prinsepia; species Prinsepia uniflora. The sequence continues at coordinate 33,662,616 of CM064861.1, read as the reverse complement.
TCGTCACAATCTACCCCCCTTAAAGAATTTCATCCTCGAAATTCAAGTAAACAAGTGTGGATATTATCTCTCAAAGCAAAGTACGTTCCTTAAAGTCCAGACCTTCTTCGAGTTCCGAAGGTGGTATCCATGAGACTCAACATATACATACTTTCGAAGCATCAATACATGAAATGCATCATAGACTCTGGAATGTTCTGAGGGTAATGCTAATTTGTATGCCACCGGGCTAATCCTCTCAGCAATATCCTGGTAGGAAATGGGTTAACTTTATAAGTCGATGCATAATCACCCATAATTCCATCATCTTTGAAAGCAAAGTTATGTTGGTTTCTTAGTCTCAACTCCAATCCTCATAACACACCAGATAGGATCTTGAAGTTGGACTCCAATAATCTGATCTATCAGAACATGTCACACATGGAAATTAGCCAAGATGGCTCTCTGATCATTTGCCTCAAGAATGATTCCAATCCTGTGGAGTTCTACCAGTAATGGAAGATAAACCATCCTCATATGAGTTATAAAATTTACTAACTTCCTACTTAGGGCATCGACTATCACATTAGCCTTCCCTAAGTGATACTCACTAGTACAATCATAATCTTTCATTACCTCCAACCATCGTCTCTGTCTTAGATTCAAGTCGTTCTAATTGGACAAATACTACAAACTCTGATGGTCGACCAAAATCTTGTAGGTCTCTTCATAAAGATATTCCGTCCATATTCTCAACACATGGACCACTACAGTCAATTAGCAGAAGTCACTGTAAGGATACATCACCATACACTCAAGAAGGGTCAATATCGAGCAGAAGTCACTTTCCTTTCCGTTTATAAAAAATCTGCTCACAGTTCTCATCCCATACGAATTTCACTTCCTTCCAGGTCCATCAAGTCAACGAAGCAAATATTGCAGAGAATCCCTCTACAATCTGTCTGTGGTAACCAACCGATCCCAAGAAACTTCTAATATCATATACAATCCTTGATTGTTCCTAGTTGACCACTACATCTGTTTTCCAGGGGTCTACACTAATCCCCTCAACTGATATCACATGTCTCAAAAACCTACAGTGGTCAACCAGACCTGACACTTATTCAACTTCACATACAACTGGTGTTTCCTTAGTGTATTTGGCACATTCCTTAAGCGCTTCACGTGCGCCTTCGCACTCTTTGAATACACCAGAATGTCATCAATAAAAACTATCATAAAACAATCCAAATATGGCCAGAACACTCGTTTCATTAAATCCAAGCTTGTCAATATATAATCTAGACGCGTCTCAAGCCCAAAATATCGTAATACTTAAAACAATCCATAATCGATATTAAAATCCATAAGACCATCAACGAATAATACCAAAGTAATCCAATTTGAATCATATAATAAAGCAACTAAAAATAGTTATGCATGCATTCTTTTTATAAACCAAAGGTCCACTTACACACGGTCCTCGCTGCGCTAACGAACTGCGCTGTAACTGCCCTGAAGCTAAACCACAGTCTACGAGCCTGTCCAAAACGCATCCAAAGGTCACTAACGGACTCTACAAGTTTATACTAAAAAATCGTCAAAAAATTTGATACCAGGAACGCGTTCCAAATGCGTATCCCAAAGCTTAAACCATAAAATGATCCATCAAACGATCTCCAATCGACCAGAAACCACCACCATTTGATCCGGATCGTCGTAACCTTTAATATTGGACTAGTTTCACCTCGAAATATGTGCCCACGCGCCCCATGCGCGGGTTAAAATCTCAGCCAATGCTGACGTCAGAAAAAGTCAACGCTGACGGTATGGTCAACGATCAACGGTCAACGTTGACATCATCGCGGACGTCAGCCTGATATGTCTAACACCTGCCAGATTTAACACGTGCTACGTGCTGACTGGTCCACGTGTCTAACACGTCAGTGCTGACTATGCTTAACAAGTTGCCACATGTTAGCCTCCTATTAGCCATGTGGCCTGACAATCTGACAGATGATGATGTCACCCTACTGACATCATCATCTTCAATCTATTGACGGGTCACCCGTTTCACTATAACGGGTCGCCCAAACCCGCGACCCGACCCGGTTCCAAATCCTTCATGTCTAACCCATTTTCGATATCTTTTGGTCCTACATGATCGTCTGGGTTCCTAAATAAGATCTTTGGGTTCAAAATAATGACAAGAAAATTAGAAACTACCTTCCCACGATGAACAGTGACGGTGAACTTTCAGACGGCCTTTCCCATCGACTCCAGCCACCTCAGCCTTCCCTTTTGGTCTCCCTGAGATCGTACAAGTCCTAGGAACACTTCTTAATCTTTAAAATGGCTTAACAAGCCCTAGAAATCAAATGAGCATTTTTGGGTCAATCGGGTTTTTACCTTGCCGTGACTTCTCCGCCGTACTCCGTCGTTCTCAGCTTTTTCTTCTACCTCTCTGTCACTCTCAGCCTCTCACAAATCACAGAAGATGATAGTATAATGGTTGGGTTGGGTTGGTAAGTGTGTTTGTGTTTGGGTGCAAAGGAAAACAATGAAAATGAAGATGAATGAACCAAACATATCAGATCCAAATGCATGGGGAGAGAGACCACTGGGGTGAGTGACAGTTGTCACTCATCCATTGGTCCACACAGATACTTTGGGCCAATCCAAAGGTGACAATTGTATACTCGCCTCGTTTTACGTGAATAGTACCCGTATCCGTTCGTGACCCATAACTTTTTTGTCGACCGTCCGATTTCGACGTACCGTAAGTCTACGGACTCGCGACGTCCCAGTCTACGTAACAGACATTGGTCAAAGTCCAAAAAGTGTCCCGGGTTAAAAGTCAAAATTTTCCCTTAATTAGTGACAAAACAGTCAATTTACATTAAATTCCCAATTTTACAATTTAATTAAAGTTTGGGGCGTTACAGGTCAAACTTTCGGTCAATGGTCAAAGTTGAAGTCAGTAAAAATCAATGCTGACATCCTCGATCAACGGTCAACGGTCCACGGTCAATGTCTAACGTTATGATGACGTCAGCCTAACAGGTCTAACACCTGCCATGTGTCATTATTTAATTGGTCCACGTGTCTTTTCATGTGTCCCTTGACACCTTTGACACCCTGCCATATGGCACCACCCGATTGGTCCACGTGGTCTGACAGTTGCTGACTAGACCTGCCATGTTAGCTGCCACATAGGCCTGACAGGTCCTAACAAGATGCCATGTGGCACCACCCAATTGGTCCACGTGGTGACATGTCAACTGTTGATTGTGTCTGACAGTTTTCCATGTGGCAGCACCTGATTTGCCATGTGGACAAGCAGCTTCTGATAGATGATGACGTGGATTGCCACGTGATCATCCTCAACCTTGAGCTGGGTTGACCCGTTTCATTGTAACAAGTCAAACAACCCGCGAACCTGACCTTACCCGGCTCGATCTCACTCATTTCTCAGCCATTTTCACCATTTTTGTTCCTATCTAATCGCAATGATCCCAATAAGGGATCTATGGGATCAAAACTGACTTAAAAGGGCTAGAATTTACCTTCCAAGCTTGAAGATTTTCGGGCAAGTTTCCAGCTCAGTTTCTGGGCGATTCCGGCCACCTCGATCTTTCGTCTAGTCCCTAGGAACATTTTCCGATCATGAAAACCATCCAACAAACCCTAAATCTCAACTTTGCATTTTGAACCTTAAAAACTCACCTCTCAGATTTTCGCCCACCGTGCACGGTTGTCCAACCCGTTGCCACCGTCTTCTTTGTCTCGTCTCACTCTCTCACTCTCCCTTTCACTCGAATAGTAAAGAATGATGAATGAAGGTGGTGTGTGTGGGTTTTTGGGTTTTTGGCTTTCGGGTAAACAGAGAAGAATGAAGATGAAGATGAAATAATGCACCAAACATTTGGGGGCTTAGGTTAATTAGATGAGTGACACTTGTCACTCACCAATTGGTCCAGGTATAATATTTTAACCAATCACAATATGACAACTGTACACTTTCTCGTAATGCATGAATAGTATCATTTTTTTTTTCCGTGAACCATAACTTCCCGTCTAAAGTCCGATTTCGACGTGCTGCTTGTCTACGGACTTGTGACTTGTCAATCTACGTAACGGGCCTCGATCAAAGTCCAAATAGTGTCCCAGATCAAAAGTCAACCCTAACTAGGGGTAAAACAGTCATTTTACATTAAATTTTAGAATTTACATTTAATTGAAAGTCTTGGGCATTACATTGATAGTGTGTTACTGATGTGATTTGTGATGATTAATCTTCCTCGAGATGCATGTTGAAGAATTTGGTAGTCTCAGACGTCGAGCATGGCTCCGGTTAATGAGATTGTGTTGTGATGACTCGGACGTTGAACTGGGCTCCGGTTTCCAAGTGAATTTGTGGTGTGCCTGCTAGTGGTGCAGTGGTTTGATGTTTGACATTGTGCATCAAGAATGTGTTGATTGTGAAATGTGTGGATTTATGTGACAGTGAATATGGTTCGGTTATGTGGCATTTGTGTGATTGACTATTGTGGCTATGACGTGTTAGCATTTCATGTTTGAGTTGGTTTGATCACTAACAGTTGATTTCTGGTTAACTGTGTTACAGATGTTTTCACGGATTTCGAGAGTATAAACTATGTTTCATTTTAATCGAGGTGAAATGATTTTCGTATACATGCATGGTTTTGGAAAACAGAGAGTAAATATTGGTTGTGTTTCAAATTATGTTTATAAAAATGTTTCTTTTTGTCCACTCACATGTTTTATTGGTTTGTAACCCTCTAGGGTTGCTGCACGAAAATCGAGGCTTGAGAGACGGAGGCATGAAATAGCGGGATTTGTGTGTATCCCTTGTTTGAAAAGGTTTCATGTGATCTTAGGTCTTATCAGACGGGAGTAGGTCCCGAATGTACCTTTTTTTAGTATTGTCCGGATGAGGTCCTGTCATGTCTGCCATCATCCCTCGATCTTGGTACCCCTAGTGAACATTTTCGAATCGGGGTGTGTCAAACCTAGCCTTAATAAGGTACATAAACATTTTAGCATCGTTTGATACACTGTATTTTACTAACTATTGAAGTCTGATAGACTAATCAGACCACTAGATAGACTGTCTATTTAGTCGGGTGCTTGGTACATTGTTGGATTAGAATACCAGTTATATTATACTAGCCGAATTGTATTATAATAATTGATATGAAATACTTACATTTTAAATATTAATTATATATTTTATTATTATGATGATTTATTATTTGTTTTAATTATTATTATTACTATTTATTAAAATTTTATTAATTTTTATTTTTATCATTATTAGTATATATTAAATGATTATTAATTATTAAATTTTATTTTATAATTATTAGTATTTACTAAATTATTAATATTTTTTTTTTATTATTATTATATTTTTCAAAATTACTAGTCATCCGACTATTTAATACAAATAAATTTGAGATATTATTTTAATGTTTGGACCGTATAAAGACATTCACCTTTATTAATTTATATGATAACTAATTAACGAATGATACAAAATACTATTATTAGAATGTAACAAACATAATATTTTCTTTCCTAATTAACAAGAGGTGTGAAAACGTTTTTAGGGTCTAAGTAGCAAAAACGTTTTTGAGGGGCCAATCGGAGATTGTCAACTTTAGAAGGGCACGTTGATAATTTAAGTTTTATATAAAATACAAAACCCCAGACTCTTAGCCCTAAACAAAGTCGGACCAAGTAAAGGAGCTGCTAGGTTTCTCCATCCACTGGGCGCATACTCAAAAGTTTCAGATCTCATTCTTCGTCTTCGGTCTTAGGCCTCTGGTATTCAATTAGATTTTTTCTGCTCCCAATTGCTATTTTCCAGTCTTGATTGTTGTTAAATTTTTATTGAGAAGGCGGTGAGCATGAAAGGTTTGTTCTTTGCCATCCACCTATTTTGAATTCCTTACTGCTTGTGAATTACAGCTTTTATTGAAGAATGTCTCGCGTTTATGTCGGAAATTTGAGCCCTCGAGTTTCCGAGGGAGATCTCGAAGACGAGTTTCGTGTTTTCGGAGTTATAAGAAGGTATTTTCTATGAAATTGGAAATTTCTCTGATGATGTTTACAGTAATTAATTTTTGGGATGACTGCTGATTTTTCTCATTGCTAATGGCGTTAATGACAGTGTGTGGGTTGCTCGGAGACCACCGGGTTATGCTTTTGTAGACTTTGATGACAGCAGAGACGCAGAAGATGCAATCCGTGAATTAGATGGTATGCTTAAGATTGAGCTGTTTAATGCTTCTGTTATGGATTATTTACTTGGCTTGTTTCTAACACTCAATTCCATCTTGAGAGCTTTTATGATTCACCATTTATTTTTACTTTTTTTTTCTTTTTGGGTCGGGGATCCTCTTACCAATGTTGAACTTTGAATGAGCCCAAAACTATATAGGCAAGTTGTCCATGTCTAATGAGAGGACATGTTCGCTTTCCTTCCTGGAAACTATATATTCATATTGTAATTTGAGGTTGCATAAAGTGATTCTACTTTAACGTGTGCACATCAAGTAGTATATTTTATATTACTGGCTGCAAGAGGAGGCATGCACAAACACTCCCTCTGTGTTGGTTTCCAGTTTTATGAAATCGTGAAGCCTCTACCATGGGTTAATCTTTTGTTTTGTTTTGTTTTGTTTTGGAACAGGTAAGAATAGCTGGAGAGTTGAGCTTTCTCATAACTCTAGAGGTGGTGGCGGCGGTGGCCGTGGTGGAGGGGGCCGTGGCCGTTCGGGTGGTTCTGATTTGAAGTGCTATGAGTGTGGTGAGGCTGGGCATTTTGCCCGTGAATGCCGTCTGCGTGGTGGTTCTGGAAGACGCCGCAGCCGCAGTCCCCCTCGATATCGCAGAAGTCCCAGTTATGGTCGCAGGTGATGTCTTGTTGTCATATAACTTTATTTTATCCATTTTATTTTTCCCATGGCTGGTTAGTTTAGTTAGTTGTCAAATGTTTATTTTGCTCTGTTGCATTTGGATTTGAGAGTTGGCTTGGTTGATGCTGGTTCACAATCAAATAACATATCTTGTAATAGCTCTATCTTGGTATGATTTATTATTCCTTTATCTAATGCCTTTTGATATCAATTTATTGTTAAGCAGGAGCTACAGTCCTCGTGGACGATCCCCTAGACGTCGCAGCTTGACACCACGTGGGAACAGCCGTAGCAGATCTCCACCACCATACCGCGGTAGGGATGAATTGCCATATTCCAATGGGTGAGGGTCCTTTCTCTAGTTTTTTTTAGCAAATTATTGCTTTTTATTTGACTTATGTCATGATTGTATATGCCCTGTACTTCTATACACTAATTACTGTTTGGATATGCGGATGATAGAACGTGAGAATGGTTTGTAATGTATGGTTTGACATCGCTGATTTTTTTTTTACTGACTTGTGGTGCTTAATTTACAGCAATGGATTGAAGGATCGTCGCCGAAGCAGGAGTTGAGGAGTGCATACGTTGCTGAGGCTTTGTTTAGAGGATATACTGGAATTAAGTGTTGTTTAGTGTGCTTGGACTTCGGCACTTCTCTGTTTAAATTGGGGACGCCCTCAACCTCTACTGTCTCTCAGATTTGGTTAAGTTCCTTTCTTGACTTTAGCTGGTTATTTTTATCAATGCAAAGTTGGTGTAGGCATATGGATTTTGAAGGTAAAGTGGTAAAACAATTATAACTTTGTTTAAGAGTGTTTCTGAGACTGCTGCTAAAAATCTATGCTTTTTTTTCTTTCTTTTTGTGTTGAGGTTTCGTCTGGTTCTGCTTCATTGGTTTTGTTCTTCTGCACTCCCTTGGCCCCTGGGATTTGTGCTTCACTACTGATACTACTGCCCTGCTTTGGGATCTTCAATTTTGAATGGTTGTGGGTCCCAGCCGGCTATCTGTAGAGCTTCACTTTTGTGCTTCTGCACGCACCCCTGGGATTTTCTCTACTGCCCTGCTTCAATTTTGAATGGTTGTGTCCCAGCCTGCTATCTGCAGAGCTTCTGTTTTCATTCAACTTGGTTGGTAGCGATGCGACCCTCTCTCAAACTACTAGAGTTGGCTTCCATTTAATTTATCTTAAAAGGAGTGAGGTGCTGCGTGTTCGTCAACTATGTCTGCAGGTACTTACATCTGTTCTACAGAAGTTAGGTTGTAGAGTTATGTAGATTCGCATTCTACTGCAACTCAAAATTTATAAATTAGTTGGTTTCGGGTGCATGATGGGACCAGTTATCCTTTGCTTGGTCGTCAAGTGGATCAAAACAATTGCTGCGAAAAAAACGTGATTCGACCCCATTTTTCATTTGTGAATGGCTTGGTAATTGGAAGTTAACTTTTTGGGCTCACTGTTCATCTGGGACTTTCTCGATATGATCTAAAATAGGATTGCACGACATATTTGTTTCATTTTAGGTTTGAAACCATTTATTTTCATCTTAAAAACTTGAAAAATCAGGTATTAAAAGGCTTTTTTCCCTTCTAGTTATGGTTTCAAAAACTGAAAATTGACAGCGGTTGTCAATTTTACATGCGATTAAATGGCCTATTTGTGCATCAACTATAACCTTTCAGTTTTGCTTTAGAACAGTCTGGCCATTGCTGGTTGGAAGAAAGCTTAAATGCATGCCTACGATTCGTGTTTCGTTTTGGGTGTTATATTGTGGTAGAGATGGGGAACGTAAATATACGTATGCGTCAAAGGAAAGGAGGACGAATGCAGGGAGGTGTGCAATTTTATTATGAATAAAAGTTATTTTGATTTTTCACTTAAAATTATGAAATTAGTTCACCTTAGAGCCCATTACATTCTTCAAAATCTAGCTTTTGGATAAATTTAGTTTAAAATTTGTCAAAGCTATTAAAATGGTTCTGTTAGATTATTTACATTTAATTTCAATTTCTTTTTTAAATAAGAGAATTCTCTAAAAAATTAATAAAATTTAATTTGGAATTATTCAAAAATTACTATTAACTAGTTAGTTTTTAATGATATTAAATTCTTTTAATCAGACATTAAATATCACTTTATTTTTCGAAATGGTTCTGTTAATAATGCTTATGTTTCAAGCAGAGATTGCTAGTTTAATTATTTTGTAAAAAATTATCAAAATTAAAAATGTTAAAAACTAAAATTGAAGAAGATGATGATGAACATTGAATCTAAGTTTCATCTCTTCATTCTTCATTAAATTGAAATTCATTCTTTATCGAATTGAAATGACAATCTGGATTTATGAGAGAGTGAATGGTGGGTTGAGCCCTTTTATCTCCGTGGAAAGAGAATGATTACCCAATTTGAGATGAAACAATTTTTAGGTCCAATTTTTGGCTTTAGTGAGGAGCATAGAACAATTTCAATAAATTTACAAAATTTCATTAACAAATTGTGAGCAGCAAGAACAATGTTGACGTGTTAACCACCATCGATTCCAAAAGAGACTTTGCCCATATGTTTTTTTTTTCTTAGAAGCACACAAGTTCATCTTCATTGCTGCAAAACAAACTCAAAATACACTAAAAAGAAATAGACAAAAAAATCACAGAAAAAATTGCAGAAATCGAGAGAAAAAAGAGGGAGTGGAGTGTGTGAAGTTGTGAGCGACATGGAGAGGGAGGGACAGCGTCTTTGAAGGATTGCTGAGGGAATGAGAGACTTAATTACTAAGCCTGGAAGAGCAGGCAGTGGCTGATTTACGAACAACGAAGGCAACTCTAACGAAAAGAAATGGCAAAATCAGAGCGAGCACAAGCAACAACAGCAGAACTGTCCGGTCAGAGATTCTCTGAGTTGCCGCCTCCGGCGATCCTTTGCCAGTGCTGGATATCGTTAGCCTCTTTATTCCTATTGTGGATATGTAGGATTTCATCTTCCACTATCGCAACAAAAAGTGCAGCAAATGTGTCTCCCCCAGAGCTCCAGCAATACGACGACGGCGATGATCGGCTACGAAGTCGAGAACACTGTGTCAATGTGGCGTCCATACAGAGCCCCGATGAGATCCGCCCAGATAGAGAGCGAGTGAGATCGAAAACTCGAGAAATGCGAATGGGGACTTGAGGTCACATGCTCGATGGGTTAAGACGCAAGATCAACTCTGAGCCAAGGTTGCAAGATCCACCACCAAGTTCCTGGGTTAAGACGCAAGACGACGACCTCTTGGTACTCACTGCCATCGAATTTGCATACGATATGACAATTTCCAGTGCTTTCAACGCATTCAAATCTTCTAAATTCATCTTTTGGAAAGCTGTAAACTGTCTTTCCGAATGCGTTTTCTTAGCAACTTTTCTTAGCAACCAACATAGACTTCTGATCAGAAGTGTCCCTATTGAAGGGTCTCCGACCAAAATTCTTCATTTTCTCTTGCTCATCTTCTTCTTCTCTGTTTCTCTGGCCAACCCAGAAACCACTGCCCTACTCGCGTTTAAAGTCAAGTCCGACCCATTCAATTCTCTCTTTTCTTGGGTTACTAAATCTGACCCCTGCTCCGGATCCTGGCCTGGAGTCACCTGTGACCTGAAAACCCATTCGACATGGAAGCCATAGAGGGACTCGAGGACGGACTTGATTTCGATCTTGGAAGTTGATGGGATGGTCTTGAGAGCAATTTCTTTGATGTCGGCAAAGTTGTTCGGCATCCAGTGCATGATGGGTAGGTTTGGGAAATGGACCACCCTCCTTCCTAATCTGCTTCCCATGATTTTGTTTTCGTAGGGGACTTAAATCAATGATATTTATTTTTTGGGGGTTTTTTTTTTCTGGGTTCTTTTTTTATTATGGGTAGGTTTGGGAAATGGACCATCCTCCTTCCTAATTTGCTTCCCACTACCCATTCTTTCTCATAAACCCAGATTTCCATTTCAATTCGGTGAAGAAGGAAGGAGATGAAACTCAGGTTCATTTTTCATCATCTTCTTCCTTCTTCAATTTTAGTTTTTAACATTTTTAATTTTAATAATTTTTTACAAATTAATTAGACTACCAATCTCTGCTTGACACATAAACAATATTAACATTATTACTAACTTTGCTAACGGAATGAAGCAACAGTGGAACTAAATGTGCAATTGTGGCAGAATATTTGAACTAAATCCGTTTCGAGGAGCAAAGTGATATTTAACGTCCGACTAGATAAGCAAATTGAATAATAAGTCTAAATTTAATGCTCTAGAACTTCAAATTTAACTTAGTAACAACTTTTTTTTTTAGAATTTGAAATGATATAAAGTGCTAGTTACATTTATACGGTTGTTATTTGGAGTATCTATATTAGACTTTTAGAATGTAGCTTTAAAACAAATTTAACCTAAATTTTTCAAATGTATCATTTGAATAAATTTATCCGAAAATTTGTCCAAAAGTATTAAAATACTCATGTAGCAATATCTCTACATGAATAATGGCTAGCTTTTAATAAGTTTTTGGTTATTGAAAATTAAATTTGGTTAAAAATTTAGATAAATTTAAAATGACCTAAAAATTAGTAATAGTTGGTTATTTTTTTGTGCCACCAAAATTAATGTTCTCTATATCTCAAAAATAGTAATTAAAATTTATTTGAAACCACTTAAAGTATCTCCAATAGACCCTTCAAATTTAACATTAAAAGGTAGAAAATTTGCGGGAGAGTTCTCTATATCTATTGTGGATGCTCTTAGGCCATCTCTAGTAATGTCCTAAAACTTAGCTAAATAGTACATTTTAGAAATTTTGGATAAAAAATCATTTCCAGTAAGCGTTCTAAATGTGGATTAAAGGATTGAATTATGGTCTGAGTTAAAATGCTAGTTAAATATAGCTAGCACTTTGAGATGTCCTAATTGGTGGGCTAGCCAATCATCTCTACTTTTCTACTCTAATCATGCAACTTTGCTGCTTTCCCAACTGATCCTCTCCAAAAAACTGATTTTCCAGCAGATCAATTTGGATAACGGTATGTAGTCATTGCAACCCTTTTTTTTTCCCTTTAATTAACTTTTTTTTTCATAAAACTTGCAAAAAAAATCCTACTTTTTTCCTATAAATATATTTATACCATGCTTAACTTGTATTCAAATTTCTGTGTTTGAGTTTTTTCCATTTTTTTTTTATCTAAATGAAGATTTCATTGAGAGATGGAAAGGTTACAAATGTTTGGATGGCATATAGGTGTTGGAAGTCTCATTAAAACACTCACCATAAAACCCAGCTATTTCAGGAAAAATACAGTGAGGGAAAAAAAGTATCTCCCCAAACCAAAACAAAACAGTCATTAATGAATACAATTCAAACAATTTGTTCTAACAAATGGAGGAGCCAAAGAAAGCAGGAGGCACCCAAGTTGCCTTATCTTGTAGCCCGGTGCATGGTTCGGTACGGTTTGGTATGAAGATAATACCAGAAACGTACCAAGTAATTTTAATCGGCTCGATATGGTACGATATTCCAAAATATAAAATTGATACCGTACCAATTATATTCGATACAGTTTCAATTTTGAACACAAATTCATAATTCCAAAATAAACTATCTTCGGTTAGTCGGAATGTCTAATAATCATCATAAATTTAAACAACTAATAATAATGATGCTCCTAGAAATTATGAAATTGATTTGGTCGTGTGTTTTATGCCAATTTGGGAGTGAAAGGTTGGGGAATTTTAGTTTGTTAGAAGATTTGGGTATTAAAGAATGCAATATTGGCCGAAGAAGTTGCTGGGTGAATTGGATTTTTTCTGGGAGTGAGCTTTTGAGTTGAGTCTCAAGGAAAACACCAGTACGGGCAATGTACAACGCAGGTGTGACAATATATAAATACCAAATAGAAGATGCTTCCTAATGGTTGTACTACTTGATTTTGCTTCTTCACTGTTTATTTTATTTCAATGAAATTTTAGTGGGGTTAGTAAAAAATTAAAAGACAGCGCCAAGCTTATTTTCACTAAGAGTGACAATAGGTTGTGTCGTGTCATGAATTCCGTTTTACCTATTTATACCCAACCCGAATCCGACCCGTTTAATAATCATGTCAAGAATGTTCAACCCGAACCCGACATATTAATAATCCGTGTAACTCGTGTAACCCATTTAATAAACAGGTCGTACTCAAAACCCAATTAACCTATGACCCATTTAACCCGTTTAACCTATTTAACATGTTTAACCTATTTAAATTATAAGATTTAATAGGTATTTAGGTAGGTAAATTGGTAGATATATGAGTTAGTAATGACACGTTTATTAAATGGGTCAATATATAAGCCAATATACGGGTTAACCTGTTAACCCGAAATCTACCCATTTATTAAAAGGGTTAACATGTCATTATACGGGTTAACAGGGTTAACCAAAACCCACCCGTTTATTAAACGGGTCATAACGGCTTGACCCAAAATGACCCGAAATTTTAATCTTGTGGGTTGACCCGAATAAATTTTTTGCGTGTTTCGAGTCGTGTAAAAAATTGTCACCCTTAATTTTCACCACTGCTTTGGGAGCTGTCTTTGGTTCTTTCATGGCCTATCATTACCAGTAGTTTCTCTATACAAGGTATACTGGCTTGCATTGGTATGTGTCTATAATGAATTGGGCCTATGTATGAATTTGATTTATTTTCAATTTTACAGATTTGGTTGCCTTCAAGCCTTATAATATCTCTTGATGTAGCTTTCACCCAATTGCGTAGACCCTCTACTCCTCTTGAGGTATTTCTCACGACTAGAAATGACTCTTCATTATATAAGTATTTAAGGTCTGATGATAACTTGACACCCTAATCATTCCTATCAAAGATTTTTTATACTTCATTTTATTTTTGAATTTAATTTTTAATTAATTAAAAAAAAATAAAATCGGTTTGGGTACGGAACGATATTCCCTAACATCCAAACCGTTTTTCTATCGATTTGAACTGTTACGATATCGGTACCGTACTGATCATCTATCCAGTTTGATTGTTCAATTTTTTTTTTTTCAGTTTGGTATAATACGGGACGTGACGGTTTCGATATTTCGCGACGATATACCCATCTCTACTATTTTGCGAATGTAGACCTTCCCGAGTAAGGCCATGGACCACGCAGTTAGCCGTTCTCGGTGTATACACTAGTGCATCATGAGACATCTGGATCGAGGACATTAGAGAGTGAACTTCTTGTGCCAAAATCCCTGTTTCCACTCCAACCATGTTGAAGCCCCTGAATAGCAGCAATAGCTTCCATAGAGTCATTTTCAATCACTACCTGCATAACCCCCGGTGAATCAGATCATCTGGATCCCTGCACGCAATGCTTCAAGATTAGTGGCGAGGACTGAGGCACCAGGTGACCCCGGCCCCGAGAAAGCCGCCAAAAGAGTGCCCGAATCATCCCTTAGGACTCCATTGATACCTCGTAGCCTTCCGTCCCACTAGGTAGCCCCATCACAATTAAGTTTAAAACAACGAGTAGCATGTTTCGACCACTTAACATGTCTTGTTAATCGTGCCCTTGGCAAGCTGACTGAATGCCTCGAGTACTCAGAATGTACGACCAAAGTCCTTTCTACCACCAAACTAGCCCCCAAATTATGCACAATCTGATCCTCCAATCCCAAATCTGCCAACATAGGAAAACAAAACGTTCGAAATCACAAACAGAGAGTTTAGAGAAAACATACTTGAGTATATCGATGAAGCGTTCGAAGGAAGGGAAATCCCCTAATGGAAGCTCCCCCCTAATGGAAGCTCCAAAGCTACCAAATTTGGTAAAGCCTGATCTACAAATTTGACAAGGACTTCTTTCCCTGCTACCGACAATAACTTGGCATTCCACACATTGAGTTTGCTTTGGAGGGCCTCACGGACCTTAGTGAACATATGCCACATATTTCTGGAAGTAACCGTGGGTAATCCCAGATACTTCTCATGAAAGTCCACTACCATGAAGCCTAGCATATCAGTAATCAAGTGAATCATGATGGGATCCTTGTTTAGGCTGAAACAAGAGGTAGATTTACCAAAATTAATAAGCTGGCAAAACACCCGTTCATACACTTTGAGGACCCACAAAAATTTTTGGCAAATAAAAGATGAGATAACTCTAGGGCCCATGAGCCACCCGAATACCATGTATCCACCTAGTCTGTTGTGCTTGTGTTAAAAGATCTGGAAAACCTTCTTCACATATTAAAAGTACATACGGAGAAAGGGGATCCCCCTGCCTCAAACCTCTGGTAGGTTTAATGTTGCCCACAGTCCTGCCCTTGATTTGAATCGAATAACTAACTGTGGTGACACAACTCATAATCAGGCACACAAATCTATCAGCAAAAATCAGTTTATATTACATGTTGTCTAGGTACCCCCACTCCACCCGATCATAAGCTTTGGACATATCCAATTTTAGAACCATCTTTTTCAAATCATTATCTATGCCTTCGAATAACGTGTATACTCTCAAAAGAAACAATAAAATTATAAGAAATCAGTCTAGAGGTAACAAAGGCACTCTGAAACTCAGAAATTACTCTCGGCATAAAAGTATTCAACTTGTGACAATAGTTTTTTAAATAATATAAAAACTCGACAAAGGGAAATAAGGTGGAAATCATTTACCTGGGAGGGGTGATCCACCTTTGGGATCAGAGCAATCAGGGTATGGTTAATGTACTGCACGCTTGCTCCCTCATTAAGCATAGAGAGACAGAGAGTATTCACATCATCCCCCAATGTGTCCCAGTGCCATTGGTAGAAAAGAGGTGGATCTCATCCATACTTGGAGACTTGGTGGGGAACATACTGAACAGAGCCTCCTCAATGTCCACCCGAGCAAAAGGTTTGCAAAGTCTCTCATTATACAGGGACTCTAAAATCGATTGAATGTTGTTTGTGACCTCACTAGAATCCACCCCTCCCGAACATAAAAGACCAGTAAAATACCCAATGAATGATGTATCTACCTCACTATCAGACGAGCACCACACATTTTGCATGTAACGACCCGTCCCAAATTCCAGGATTAGATTAGTGACTAATCACGATTAGTGAGGCTAATCGGTGATTAGTTAGGCGGAATCGGACGAACGATGCAAAATGACCGTTTTGCCTCTAACCGTGGTAAAATGTTGACTTTTCGATTGGTCGGTCATATGGACTTGACCGATGACCATGACGTAATTTAGGACGTCACGAGTTCATAGATAGGTGGCACGTTCAATTCCGACGTTCGAGGAGGAAGTTATGACGTTCGGAAGTTTAGGAGTATTTTGGTAATTTTGATTCGCACCAATCCTGTCACAGTTTCCAAAGCTATGCGTGTGCTACCCGGGGTCTCAATCTGAGTCTTCTCAAAGTCAAGGTCAATGTCCGCAGACCACTGACCCTACCCGAGGTTATAGTAACCATAGCCTTCCTAAGAGTAACGAACCCAACTAGGGGGTGACTCCACTCAGTCGGTGCTCCGTGACTACTCCGGGGTCCACCCAGGCCAACGACCCTCCCCGGAGGAGATAGAACAAGTAAAGGAAGGTATATGAACATATATATACATAACAAAAAAATGCATGCCCGGTTCCTCTGAACCGTTATGATCCATATATATACATATAGGTAATATCCTCCATGCCCGGTTCCCATAAACCGTCATGTACCATAATGACCTTTCCAGGGTTCATGCAGTTCCCATAAACCGCCATGAACTTGGAAATCCATCAAGGGTCCCTGACCCAAAATCATAACCATAAACAAACTGGGTCTCGTGCCCGAACATATGACATCAGTTACGTATCCTGCCCGATATCTCAGGGTCAGTCACGACTCCGATCGTAGTGATGTGTGCAACCATCCATCCAGGACCGCCCTCAATCCTGGTATGTCGCCGTGAACGAATCAACCGACGCGACCCCCACAAGATCATGGTGCACTCATCACCGATCGCTATCCTGAACCGTCTGCACTCCGAAGTCGAGCCTACCCAGGCTGCCCGACCACAAATCGTGCATCATGACCTCTCCGGAAGGAACATATCCCAATCCAGAGGCGAGCGTCACGTCGTTCGTCGCCGTGCACCAAGCACCTGCCGCGCCCACGACTCGGACCTGTAGGTCATCAATAGGGTCATATGCCCGAGACAAAACCAAATGGGTCTCATACCCGAGTTTATCCTTTGAAATCCAAAACCATTTCATTTAGACCATTAAAGAAATATCGACCCGTATAAGCACCGTATAAGGCCGAAACCTCGAAATACGTGCCTATACATAACCACATACAAATGCACCCATGGCATCATCAAACATGTAATAAAACATATAAAAAACATTTATTCATGCACCAATTTAGAAAACCAAGGTCCACTCACAGACCGTCCGAGCTGCCGCCTCGATTTAAGTGCCATACGACTCTCCCGTGCCAATCCACCGTCATCGGGACTCCCAAACCTGTCCAAATGGTAATAGAAGGTTACTAACTACCTTATTAACCTCATACTAAAGCCCCGTAATTTTTCAGAATTTTTAACTATTTTTAATCTCGATCCGAAACATTCCGATGCCCCGAATATTATCGAAATGGTGTCCGATCGACACGAAACCAGTCCCAAAATGTTTGTTACATCGAATAGAAGATTTCACGTGTTGAAGACTCCCCCAGATTCCCCACCACGCGTGAGCCCACGCGCAGGGCCCTTTGGGCGGCGCGTGGCAGCGCGTGGTGGGGAATCTGGGGGAGTCTTCAACACGTGAAATCTTCTATTCGATGTAACGAACATTTTGGGACTAGTTTCGTGTCGATCGAACACCGTTTCGATAATGTTCGGGGCATCTGAAGGTTTCGGATCGGGATTAAAAATAGTTAAAAATTTCGGAAAATTACGAGGCTTTAGTAGGAGGTTAATAAGGTAGTTAGTAACCTTCTATTACGATTTGGACAGGTTCGGGAGTCCCGGTGACGGTGATTGGCTCGGGAGAGCCGTATGGCACGTAAATCGAGGCGGCAGCTCGGACGGTCTGTGAGTGGACCTTGGTTTGCTAAATTGGTGCATGCATAAATGTTTATTATATGTTTTATTACATGTTTGATGATTCCATGGGTGCATTTGTATGTGGTTACGTATAGGCACGTATTTCGAGGTTTCGACCTTATACGGTGCTTATATGGGTCAGTATTTCTTTAATGGTCTAAATGAAATGGTTTTGGATTTCAAATGATAAACTCGGGTATGAGACCCATTTGGTTTTGTCTCGGGCATATGACCTTATTGATGACCTACGGGTCCGAGTCGTGGTCACGGCAGGTGCTTGGTGCAGGGCGACAGATGACGTGATGCTCGCCTACGGATTGGGATGTGTTCCTTCCGGAGAGGTCACGATGCACGATTCATGGTCGGGTAGCCTGGGGAGGCTCGACTTCGGAGTGCAAACGGTTCAGGATAGCGATCGGTGATGAGTGCACCATGATCTTGGGGTGGTCGCGTCAGTTGATTCGTTCACGGCGACATACCAGGATTGAGGGCAGTCCTGGATGGATGGTTGTACACATCGCTACGATTCGAGTCGTGACTGACCTTGAGATATCGGGCAGGATGCCTAGCTGATGTCATATGTTCGGGCACGAGACCCAGTTTTTTTATGGTTATGATTTCGGGTCAGGGATCCTTGATGGATTTCCAAGTTCATGGCGGTTTATGGGAACTGCATGAACCCTGGAAAGGTCATTATAGTACATGACGGTTTATGGGAACCGGGCATGTAGGATATTACCTATATGTATATATATGGATCATGAAGGTTCAGGGGAACCGGGCATGAATGTTTGTGTTATGTATATATATGTTCATATACCTTCCTTTACTTGTTCTATCTCCTCCGGGGAGGGTCGTTGGCCTGGGTGGACCCCGGAGTAGTCACGGAGCACCGACTGAGTGGAGTCACCCCCCAGTTGGGTTCCTTACTCTCAGGAAGACTATGGTTACTATAACCTCGGGTAGGGTCAGTGGTCTGCGGACATTGACCTTGACTTTGAGAAGAGTCAGATTGAGACCCGGGTAGCACGTGCATAGCTTCGGAAGTTTAGGGGCGTTTTGGTAATTTTGGAATTTTGGGCAGTGGCCTGTATGGTTGGTTTTATGATGGTTTTGGGCTGAGTCCCGCATGGATTTGGGCAGTGGCTCATATACTTGATTTGATTATGGTTTTGGGCTTAGTTCTCACATATGGTTCCATTTGGTTAAATGGTTTTCGAATGCATGCATGCATGCTTTTTAGTGAAGGGTACAAATGTTTTCTTACGAAATGTTTTTATAAACTGGTTGTTTTGTCCACTCACAGCTTTTAATGTTTTGACTGTCCTTCAGGTTGACAGCGAATGTGGACTGTAGCAGAAGCTGAGATATCACATACCTCCTACGGATCCTGGCGTACTCTGATAGCCCGGGAGGGCAAAGGTCGGAAATATCCCTTGTCTGACACTTCGTGTCAGACGGGAGCAGGGTCATCCCGCACTAATCCCGGGGGGGGGGGGGGGGGGGGGGATTGGGAAGGGTCCTGACATTGCAGGTCAAAGACCTCTTGGACGTGATCCCTTTTACCCTTTTTTTTTTTTTTGCAAAATGGTGGAAGAACTTTGTGTTCAGTCACCCTCCCGAAGCCATCACACCCGAGAGCGTTGGTGCCATAAATTATCCAATTCCAAATCCAATTGCCTATGAAACTGGAGGTCTCAAGTACTTCTATTAGGAGCCGAGAACTCATCAAGTTGTGCCTATAGTCGTTTGATCTTCCTCGGAATACTACCAACTGAATTATGACACCAGTGTTTTAAAGAAAGCTCAACCTTTGCAAGCTTTTCCACCACTGGCTGCCCTCTTTCCACTTCCCAAACAACAATAACCACTTCCTTACACACCTCCGTGTTAGCCCAAGTCTCCTAAAAAAAGAAACGCCTTCGTCTTCAAAAGTTCCACATTCTAAGAGCGAGTCGGATCCAAACAGGGAAATGATCAGATGACACAACCCATCCCAATCCCCCCGGAATTAATGAGGGATTTGCCATGCTCCCGTCTGACACAACGTGTCAGACAATGGATAAACCTCATCTTAACCCGCTCGGGGTTATCCAGAGTACGCCAGGATCAGTGATGGAGTGTGATGTCTCAGTCTCTGCTACAGCCCGCATCCGCGATAAACCTGAAATGTATTAAAACCACGAAAAGATGTGAGTGAACAAAAATAAATAATTAAATAAAACACATTTGCATAAAAGACGTTTATACCTTTCACTAAAAAGTATACATGCATTCGAAAACCAATTAACTCAACCATTTGTTGTAAATCAAATCATAGGTTTCCCAAATCAACTCAGTGAAAAATGCTTCTCAAGAAAAGCCATTTCCTTCCTTAAATCATTAGGGCCTTAGCCCAAAATCTTAAATCCAAACCATGTGGGAACTCAGCCCAAAACCATTAAAACTAAAGTATGTGGGTCACTGCCTAAATCCATTAATTACAGTGAAATAACGATCCATAAATCCAGTAAAATATAGTTTTACCAATCCTTGGCATCCCAGATGTCTGACGTCCCAGGCGTCACTATCATAAGTTACGCATGCCCCTCGGTCTCAAGCCAAGTCTCCCCTAGGGTCCACCCAGGTCCCTGACCCTCCTTTGGGGGAGGGGGGTCTCTCCGTAGGATGACCCCTCGCATGTAATGCTCTGTGTCCACATATAAAGATGGTATACGGAAAACATTTTATAAATCATCTCAAAATAGCTCAAAGGGCCCATGCCCGGAATTTCCATAAAACCATCGTACGTCCATAAATCTAATTTCATTTAGGGTCTCCGAACCCGAAATCACATTTTATAAACCAAAAATGGATCTCATGCCCGATTCCATATTTCCAAATCCAAACCATTCCATTTATCCATTATTGAAAACCCAGGCACGTATAAACATGATATAAAACCATAAACCTCGAAATACGAGCAAATACGTAAATACCAAATACCACAATCATATTCATAGAAATCACATATATAAAACATATAAAACAGTTATGCATGCATCAATTTAGAAAACAAATGTCCATTCACAGATTGTCCTTGATGCACCTCGATACGCGTGCCATAAGCCTCTCCGGGCTAATCCAACCTCTCTAGAACATCTGAACCTATCCAAATCACACCCAAGGTCACTAAAGGACTCTATAAGTTCATACATAAGATCCACGAATAGTCCCAGCCTGGAACGCATCCCGAACACGCTTCCCTAGGCTTTAAACCTCAATTTGACCAACCTAACGATCTCCGATCGACTTGAAACCACCACCATTGTATCCGGATCGTCGAAAACTTTAAAATGACACTGGTCCCACCTCGGGATTCACGTCCATGCGCCCCCACGCACCGGTCAACACAAAAGTCAACATTTGTCAAAGTCAACTGCTGACATTAGCAAAGTCAACGCTGACGTCAGTAGTGATATCACCTGACAGGTTCTGATAGTCGCACGTGTCAACTATCCACTGGTCCACGTCACTAACATGTTAGTGCTGACTGGGCACTAACATGTGACACTTGTCGACTTACCATTGGTCCACCTCTGACATCGGTTAGTCTGACATGATGATGTCATTGATGATGTCATCTCGTCTCCTTCCTATATCCGGGTCAACCCGGATACCTAAACTGGGTCGTGCAGACCCGCGACCATGACCCGGCTAGTTCTTCGCTGTCCGACCACCAAAACCTTCCATTTTCTCTCATTTTCTTCGTCTCAATCCCAGGAATGGTTCCCCCTAATTAAAACTAAGAGAAATAGGCTAAATCGTACCTATTTGAACGGTGAACAGTAGCCTTGAAATTCCTCCATCGTTTTTCGTCGACTCTGGCCACCGTTGCCCTCGTAATTGGGTTCCCTGAGTTCGTCTAAGTCCTTAAAACCTCGTCCAATCCACCAAAACGATCACCAAATCAAAAGTCAGGTTTTCCAATTTTGAACTAAAACGGGTTTCGGTTTTCCTTACCTCTGTCATGGTCTCCGCTGTTGCTTCCTCAGCCCCTCCGTCAGTCTCAGTCCTTCACTCTCAGTCTCTTAGTCCCACAGATGAACACATAAGATGGTGAGGTAGGGTGGTGTTTGTGTTTAGGTTTGGGAAAGGGTTTCGGGTTAGGAAGAATGAAAGAAAGATGAAGATGAAGATAATACCCAATTAATTGGGGGTTTAGGCCAATCAGATGAGGGACACGTGTTACTCACTAATTTGTCCACCCCGATTTCCAATCCAATTAAAAATAGCCATTTGTCCACATTTCTCGGTTTTTGTGAATAGTTCCAATTTCCGTTATAGACCCGTAATTTTCCCCTTGAATGTCCGATTTCAACGTGCCCCCTGTCTACGGACTCGTAACGTTCCGATTTACGTAACGGTCCCTGGTCCTCGTGCATTTGACCCTCCAAATCAAAAGTCAACATTTTACCCATTTTTAGAGACACAATCGTCATTTTACACCATTCGTCCGAATTTCCTCAACTAATCCCCGATTAATCACGATAATCCTAATTACTTAGTTAATTAATCCTGTAATTTAGGGCGGGTCGTTACATCAGATGCCCATGAGTTGAGGTGATAAGTCAAAACCTCAACATACACCTATTAGATGCATTATTAATCAAAGTTCGATCCGAACGAACCTGGATCGGGCCTCCACCTTTCCACCTTATTCTTCAAGTGAACTGAAGACCTCGAAAAAGGAACAGACTTCAAACCACAATCCTCCATAGTCTTACAAAATCCTGTGATCTTAGCCATATTGCACAATCTATGTCCTTAGTGTTTTGCATTTGACTCAACCTCGTTAAAGTCCCTCTCAACCATCTAGGGGCCACTACCACAAGAAATTAGTCGACGAAGAAGGTCCTATGAAGTGGAACATATCCGCACCTCTAGATGCCCATAAAAACCTATAAAACGGAAAGAGATATCCCCCACTCCTAAAATCAAAGCATCTATATGTCCAACCGAATAAGACTAAATGGAAACATCAATCCCACTAGCCCAAAGTAAAGAAAGTCCCCTTCCCATACCAACTGTAGTCACACAGAAACCACCAGCTACACCTAAAAATTGTTTCACAAAATCCATCTGATGGACAATATTTCTAGTTTCCATTAAAAATAAAATATCTGGTTGTTTATCCCTGAAGAAGTAATTCAGAGTACGCAAGGCCCGCGGGCATCCCAGCCCACCGACGTTCCAGCGTAGTACACTCATTGTGCATGATGGGCTACTTCATCCCCCATCACGCTTGTGGGTTGGTCCTCCACACATTTGTCAGAAGAAACACTAGACTCCGAAGAAGCAAATTTCTGACTCAACAGTCTTCGTAATGGGGAGGCTTGACTTGAACCAAGAGCTCCCTAAAGCATCCCCTCGATTCATCCCATTTCCCGAATGCATAACATATGTAACACGTGTGGTCCATCTACAAACTCAGACTGGGCCAGCAAGAGAGGTTGTTTAAATGAAAGGACATGAGGCGCTGAAGTGCCCCTTGGTCGTGTGGCACCATCATACACCATGCGATCCAATCCAGCAACAAAAACATGGGCTGCCCCTACTGAAGACTCACGACCCTGCATGGAGCCGTGAAGCAGAGGAATCCCCAAAGCCCAAGACAGCATGCGGGCCCCCAACACTCAAAAACCCATACGCTGGCCCATGCATCGCTCCACTACCTAGAAGTCCAACATCCATCTCGATTTGGGCCGAGACCCCTCTATTTGCAGGCCATCAGTAACCTTTTGCTCCTCATGTCGAGCTTCTCATGTGTCCAAAAGGGACCAAATCCTTTGTTTCTTCAGCTGCCCCTCCTCTTGGGGCATATCACCTTAGCTTCTTTCCAAAAAAAAGCCCCCAAAAACCTCCCTAAAAGTTATGATATTACCACTCTCGGCCACCATCTCCATTCTTTGAGGCCCTTTTCCCTTGAAGTGAGGCCTAAGATGGGAGCTGTGAACCCATTTTTTAGCTGAATGCTAAAGACATCCCTTTCCAAGGCTTCTAGCATCTGAAAGGTGCATTGGTGCTTTTTGGGATCCTCACTGAGCAAACCGCACCAACATGATCAATGCTGCGAAATATATAAGCACACAAATTAAACCCTCTTGTGACAATTGTAGTAAAGCATGTAAGTGGGGATCGTTCTAGACCGGGGATTAGGAGGGATTGCTAAACACTTGACAACTGACTTAAAAACGTAAAAACAAAGTTTAAAACACTAATATTGACTCAAAGAATGCAAAACTAAAGTTTAAAACACTAAAACAAACCAAAAACTCAAAATAGCAACCAAAAGACTCAAAACTGCCTTAAAAACACTTTCTGGGCAGTTTCGAACACCTAACACTAATTTGGACCAAATTGGGTTATAACTTGAATCAAAACACTTAAAAACACAAACTAAAACACTTACTAACTAATATGACACTTCAAAATAAAGGGGGACTTGGTTTTGACGAATTTGAAAACAAAGAAAACAGATTGTAATTAAAACAGATTGTAAAACGAATTTGGATGAAACTATGGATGGAAGGTTAGCTAGAGGGTTCTTCTCCACACATGACATACTTGCACATAAACCAATTTCCAGTTGTTCTTTAGATAAATCATGGAACTCAACACCCCAGGTTAATTAGGTCCGCTTAAATTAACCTTGAAGTTCTCCTTAAGTTATTGAATTGGATGGGAAAGCGCATACAACAATTCAACACATTCTTCAAAAGTCCTTTACGTGAAAAGCACAATAAAGATACAATCAAAGATCATTAAGCAATAAGATAACTATAAGTATTGGCCAGGAATTCGTACTATGATGAGCATGAAACTCGTGCCAAGAATTCATCTAACGCGATCGTTTATAAGCGACCTCCACTACTTGTGAATATAAGATTGTAACTATTAGGTGAAACTCCCTTATACTCTAGCATCATATTCATGCGTGAAAACTAAGCGTGCACTCTTAATAAACATACACGAATAAGTTATCAATCAAGCAGTTAAACGAATTGGATTCACAACTTATGAAATCACAACTAAACGTAATCAATTCATATTGCAAGTATGTACATGGTTTCGAATCACCCCCTAACTAAGAGGGGTTTAGTTTCTCATACTCATAACACATAGATTATTGAATTGAAACATTGAAAATAAAAGAAAGAAAACACCTAAACGTTCCAGCAATCCTCAATTGAATAGCAAACACATTCAAGGCACTCCTCCATCCTCTTTGCTGCGGCACAAGGGATGGTGGTGAGTTGTGGTGGTTATGGATGATGTAGAACGGTGGAAAAGTGTCTAGGATGAGTGTATGGCACATAAAGGAAGGTTTTTGGGTCAGAAAATATGGAGATTGGTGAAGGATGGTGGCTGCAGAGAATGGGTGAAGTTTTCTGGCGTGAATGGTGAAAGAATGGTTGACTGAGTCCTTGAGAGAATGGAATGGTGCTGAATAAATATCCCTAGGGTGCGGCCAAACAGATTTTATTTAAAGGGAAATTAATCTCAGCCCTCTTAATTTCTAGAACAATTTAGGAAAACAAATCAAGAGAGAAAAAGGAAATTAAAATCAGAAATTAAGAGAGAGCAGGAAAGGGGGGATGTGGCAAAGAATTTGGGAAAGCGTTTTGGGAAATTAAACCCCCAACTTAATTAGATTAACAGAAATTAAGTCAAAGATTCTAGAAAAAGGAAAGCAAATCAGGAAATTAAAGGAAATAGGTTAGGTGGCTTAGGATCAAGAATTAGGAAAGATGGGCCTCCCTTGTACGGAAAGGAATTTAGGACAAGTTTAGGCTTCTAGAACAACCAATTAAGTGTCCTAAAATGTTTTGGAATCCTTTTGTGGCTGGAACTTAGGTGAATTAGGATTAGGAAAGTTTAGAGCCAAAAATAGAAACTCCCAAGAATGGAACCCTCCAAGAATAGAAACCTTCAAGAATAGAAACTTGGTTTCTAAATCTGAACTCTTTGTTCTTCATTTCATTTCTTCACTCACTCCTAGCCTCCTTTGGTCTTCACTTTCGTCCATTCCTTTTGCTCCAAGCATGTGATATCCATTCCAAGCCCAATTATGCTCCAAAAGACTCCAAAATGCACCTTCTTGCACACTTTTCCCATAGAACCTGAAAACACATGAAATTGGCTTAAAAGACTAAAATAACTAAGAGCTAACAACGTAAATGCACAAGAACAAGCTAACTAAGTCGCATAAATATGCTCCTATCAATCAACACATCCACCACGAAGGCAAAAGAATGGCATCCTCTCGTACTCTACTTCGTAGCTCTTTACAGCCTCCTGGGGAAATAATTTCAGGGTCACACACCTCTTAAGAGGTTCATTGATGCGCAGTCCACTCGAATCCTCAAGTAACTCAATAAGAAGACTCCATTTTGTCCCTTATCAACACCCAAGAAACGGTCTAAATGATTACCCACCCTCTCGGCCTGCACAGGGGCTAAAACAACTAGTGGTATTCTTCTCACGCGAACCCAGTATGTCTGTCGATCTAGAGGGACATCCTTCGGCACCGAAAAACCGTCAGTGGCAGCCAAGACGAACAGAGAGCGATCAAAAGTTCGTGGTGCACTAGACAACAGTCGCTTCCGGTCTATTTCCGTCTCGAAAGAAAACAGGAAATACCCCATATCCCCAAGAGGAACACTAGAAATCATATTCCAAACCTTCCAAATCTTCCTCAATGTGCCAATCAAGGTATCTCGGTGGATAGCCTTTGCCGAGAATAGACGGACCACCAGCAGGAAGCGTTCTGCCACCACAGAGTCTCCCCTGATGCATAGGTCCAATTCCCCTCCCTCCGCTTTAGTGATGGTCATGGTGGCTACCATGCGATTCTCAATGGAGTCCATCCTGCACCACTCCTGAAACCACTTCCACAACAGGCGCAGTAGAAACAAAAACTTCAGTGCACCACTCCCAGCACAACGCATGAAAGGGTGGATGCACAAACTAGTCGCCCAGCCGTCGAAGAAGTAAAACCAGGTAGAAAGCACACGATAAGCACTACTGTACAACCCTAACCCTAGCAGAGCCAAAGGAAAGGACTATTTGTTTCCTTTTAAATTAATAACAAAAATATTTTTCAGTTAAGGTTATCTAATTAGTTAATTTTAATATTACTATTCAAATTTTACAAAATTTTAAATTCATTTATTATAACAACATAGAGATAAAATACCAAAATAAATGCAACATATGACTCGAAGGTTTCGTAAAGGTGCATACATAAACCATCATAGTAATCGCACATGATCAATCTACTTTTGATGCGCAATATCAGTTTCCAAATCAATCACAACATACGATGTATGAGTATCAAGAAATCACAAACACACACACACACACACACACACACACACACACACACACACACACACACACACACACACACACACACACACACACACACACACACACACACACACACACACACACACACACACACACACACACACACACACACACATACACACACACACACACACACACACACATATATATATATATATACACCACATATAAATTTCATAACCAAATCCCAAGTTTTATAAACGGATTCTTATCCCAAAACATAAATCAATTTCTGTAAAAATAACCAGAAATCATACAAAAATCTCTATCAAGCCAATATCGCAAAAATCATATCATAGATTCTGTAAGACTCTTACTTATGTATAAATTTTAGAAAGAAAAGTCCACTTACTAATTCCCAACTGTATTTAGTCAACAACATTATCGGGATCCCATGCGGAAATCATACCATACATCAATCTATAACCAAACTCAACCAAATACTATTTTAGGTACCCACCATTCACACAACAGCACTACACATAGGCCATTACCACAAACATCATCTGAATTGAGTCCAAAAAGAGTACCAAACATCATCCAAACACACATTTCCCCCGGGGGTTATTTCTGCACACCACTCGGGAACCGAAGCTCAACTTGTCGTCCAAGTGCAACATCACTCCTCACTCAGGAACTAGAGCACTACTCAACGTCTAAGTCAGAACTGACCTAGGAACCGGAGCCCTGCTCGACGTTTGAGTCAGCATGTAACGACCCGTTCCGAATGCCGGGATTAGATTAGTGACTAATCAAGGATTAGTGAGGTTAATTAGTGATTAGTTGGGCGAAATCGGACGGACGACGCGAAATGACCGTTTTACCTTGGTCGTGGGCAAAATGTTGACTTTTGACCCGGGAGGTCCGATTTGCCACGAAAAATTATGGCAAAATATTTCCAATACAAAGTTTAGAGTTTGAGTCCACATTTCCCGTGTTTTATTTCCACCATCTTCATAAGGTTTCGTCCGCTGTCGAAGAATCTTGTGAATAACAATCCATTATTTTCATCCACCTTGAAAGTGTAACAAATGCTCTCCATTTACTTAAACTCTTATTTTTGTTATTGGTTTTAATTATAGTTCAACATATATGTGGTATTTTCTTGCTAATACTTGTAAGTGTTAAATACAATCTCCATGTGTCTTACTTTATGAATCTTAGAGCTTCATATTTCAATTTGATATTAAGTGTTTTATCCGCTGTTGGTGCACTTAGAGTAGAATTGAAGAGACTTAATGTTGATCGCTGTCGGCGTATTCAGTAAAAAAAGAAAGAAAAGGTAAATCATATTGTAAGTGTCGGCCGCTGTCGGTGCATTTATAATATTGAAAATGTATGAAGGTAATTGAGATGATTTAGGTAAAATTTCGTGATTGTTTTAATATTTGCAATTATAGAGTGTTGGTAAGATGTGTATTTGAAGAAGGTCACTTGTACATAGGTTGAAGTAGAAGTATTTATACTTGTGTTTACTTGTATTTTTATAATTACACTTTACTCAAAACTCCTCCATCTTATTCTTTTATTCTTTTTCACTGACAATTATTAATATTTCCTAATTTCTCCGGTTAAGAACGATCTTTATTTACCAATACTAAAACGGCACAAAAAGGGTTTTAAATATGTATATACTTGAATTACGGATTTATTTAAATGCGTATTTTAAGCATATCAATTTTTTGCGCCGTTACTGGGTAAATTAAAAATCATTCTTAATGTGTTAGTATGTATAAAATTATTTATATGTAAAATGTTCATATTGTGAATAAAGTGTACATATTATAAATGTTCGTAACTTTTATTTTTACACTTGATTCCATTATACTTGTTTATAGTTTTCTACTTGATTTTATTTTACTTATAGTTGTTCATATTTTATTTGTTTACTTTCATTGTTATACATGTATATTACTTGTTCACAATTATTTTATTTTATTCTTATTGATTTGTTTATTTATTGTTTTGTTAAACTCTAAATTTAAATAATAATAAAAAATTCGGAATAAAAAATAAAAATAAAATAAAAAATTCGGAATTAACAAAAAAAAAAATAGTCTTGATTTTATTTGTTTATAATACTTGATTTGATAATGTGTAAGTGTATATATAATGTTCATATTTATTATGTTTATTAAATGTTCCTACTTGTTTATAATTGCCTATACATAAAAATGTTCATACCTTTTTTTTTGTGTTAGCATAAAAATGTTTATACATGTTCATGAAATACTTGTTTAGTAAAGTTAAACTCTTATCATATTTGTTTACTTTGTACTTGTTCATAATATTTATCTTTATACATGTTCATAATATTATCTTTATACATGTTCATATTATACTTGTATATTATTTTTATTTATTTATATACTTGTTCATAACTTTTATTTTTATGCTTATTCATAATTTTGACTCTTATAATTGTTCTTATTATATTTGTTTATAATGTTCATACTAAACTTGTTCATAATTTCTATTTTTATACTTGTTCACATTTTAATTGTTTATTTTTGTACATTTTTGTTATACTTGTTCATAGTGTTCATAATATACTTGTTCATAAATTGTACTTAATGCCCATATTATATTAGTTCATGAATTGTATATTATGCTTGTTCATTTTATTTTATTCTATTGTTATTTTCTATTTATTATTTATTTGTTTTTATAAACTAAAAAAAAGCTATTAAAAAAAAGGAATTATATATATCTTTGACTTTCCCAACATGTAAATATTGTTTCGTATTAAATGTTTTAAAGTTACATGACTCTCAAGGCCCCATTTTCTTCAAAATTTTACTTTCGGGAACAGGTAGCGACACTCTTGTTTACTTTCTCCTTAACCCTTTATGATGTGTGGATTTTTGTTATACTTGTTCATAGTGTTCATAATATACTTATTCATAAATTGTACTTAATACCCATATTATATTAGTTCATGAATTGTATATTATGCTTGTTCATTTTGTTTTATTCTATTGTTATTTTCCATTTATTATTTATTTATTTTTATAAACTAAAAAAAAAACTATGAAAAAAAAGAACTATATATATCTTTGACTTTCCCAACATGTAAATATTGTTTCGTATTAAATGTTTTAGAGTTACATGAATCTCAAGGCCCCTTTTTCTTCAAAATTTTACTTTCGGGAACAGGTAGCGCCCCTCTTGTTTACTTTTTCCTTAACCCTTCTTGATGTGTGGATTTCATCACCACACATCGTAGACTCAAATCTAGGGGTGGCAATGGGTCGTGTCGTGTCGGGTTCGTGTCGTGTCATGAATTCTGTTTTACCCATTTATGCCCAACCCGAACCCGACCCGTTTAATAATCGTGTCAAGAATGTCCAACCCGAACCCGACCTGTTAATGACCCGTGTAACCCGTTTAACCCGTTTAACCCATTTAATAAACAGGTCATACTCAAAACTCAATTAACCTATGACCCGTTTGACCCGTTTAACCCATTTAACATGTTTAACCTATTTAAATTATAAAATTTAATAGATATTTATGTAGTAAATGGGTAGATATATGGGTTAGTAATGACACATTTATTAAATGGGTCAATATATAAGTCTATATACGGGTTAACCTGTTAACCCGAAATCTACCCATTTATTAAACGGGTTGACAGGTTATTAAACGGGTTAACAGGTTGACCCGAAACCCACCCGTTTAATAAACGGGTCATAACGGGTTGACCCGAAAATGACCCGAAATTTTAATCGTGCGGGTTGACCCGCATAAATTTCGTGTGGGTTTCGAGTCGTGTATCGGGTCGTGTCAAAAATTGCCACCCTTACTCAAATCTATGGACATGAGGTTGGGGCGGAGTTTGTAAACACTTGGGTTTGGTAATTCACCAAATCTTTCATCGGTTGGTCATGGTGTCTAGGAGGGGTATGACTAGCGACAAGTTTTGGATTACAAAAATGGAACACCAATGGAGTATATGCCTTAGCCAAGCTAGCCTCGGGTACTCTCGAAATTATCCTTACTTCTCGCGTTACATCTATCCCAACTGGCCATGATTAACGTTGAATGGTGGAAGGGTGGTTATCAGTACATGCAGGCCGTACGCCTAGGAAAGTACTATGAGAAGCGGAAGGGGAAAGTTATTCATCACACTCTAAAGCTCTACTTATTGCATTATTAGATTGCACACCCTCCCTGAAATTTCATGATGCTCGGATTTCATCACCTGGCCCCCTAGACTAAGTGAATCTAGGGAAGTGAGATCGAAGGTGTAGGCCATTTTTTTTCATGAATTGTCACGTAACTCTTATGTCTTGTGCAGTTTCTAACAATTTCTCTCTTATGCATTCACACCATTCTTCATGTAGATACTTTTATCTTGCATTAGTTTAGATGCATTTGGAACTTGTGCACTTTTTTGTCATTACCGTGATTTTTTGTTAATTCTAGCTTCCATTTATGTCACACTTTATGTTATTTGGGACTAATTGTTTCTTTTTCTGACTTCAAAATATGTCATACTTTGTGCAATCCATACTTTCTAATACTCTTATTATCTCTTACTTGCCTATATGTTAATTCCGACTTGAATTTATGTCAATTATACTTGGTTATACTTCACATTTTCTTACTAATTGTGATTTCCTTAACTTATATTCCTAACAATAACCCTAACTTTTGTAACATTTATCTTGTTTTAATTAACTTTCACTAGCTACTTACTTGTCTATACTTGCCTTCTAACTTAGTGTTTTTTAACAATATAGGTACGTACTTATGAATGTGCGCTCATCAATCTAAGCTTGATCGGTTGAGAAAGTAACTTGACATCTCACCAAGCAACACAACATTCAGAGACGCACTTAAGCAAACCGGCTCATCCGGACCTCCATCCCTAATACTCGGTGATTCCATAATTGAGAAAAGTATTTCAGAAGAGGAACAGAATTTCGGAACACCATTAGCCATGGCACGAAATCTGAGTATCCGTGAGTAGACATGTGCAAACACAAATGGCACTACAAACTTCTACATCCAGTATCTCGAGCCTAGAACCAACAAGAAAGATATTGAGCTTAAGAGTGGATTCCTTCATCAGCTACCCAAGTTCCATGGAATCAGAAACAAAGATCCACACAAACACTTAATAGAGTTCCAATTCATCATTGGTAGTATATGTCCGGATGATGCAGACTTGGAAATCATGAAGCTGAAAGCTTTCCCATTGTCCTTGGAAGATAAAGCACGAGTATAGCTTTTGGGTTTCCCACCCAATCATATTTACTCTTGGGAGAAGTTGGTTCAGGAGTTTCTTACCAAGTACTTCCCTGCCTCAAAGATTACGGTCTTAAGAAAAGAGATCACTGGAATCAAGCAAAAAGAGCATGATGAGAATTTCAGCCAATACTACGAGAGGTTTAAGGAACTTTGTGCTTCATGCCCTACTCACGGGCTCACTAAAGGCTATATTTTAACCTAATTTTACGAAGAACTCGACGGTTGGGATAGAGGACTACTAGATGCTGCAACTAACGAAAGTTTCTTAGCTCGGAGTTTAGTAGATGGTCGTGCACTTAATGATGCACAATACGAAGGTGCCGAGCCTATTCCAAGAAAGGTACATGAGGTGAGTTCCTATGTTGTAAATGATTCTAACTTATATAAGATCACCTCTATGCTTTCAAATCTGTGGGAACTAAAGAAGTAGGTAGCCCCGGTTTGTTCCATATGCTCTCAAGGCCATCTTGAAGACCAATGCCCCTACACTGCAAGGGAGGAAGACCCCAGAATTGAAATGGCACACGCCATTGGAGGCTTTCAAGGAGGGACAAGGACCCAAGGTTACAGTTGGAGAGATTCGAACAATGTCCTAAACCCTCAGCACATGTCGACAGGCCCAAACCGTGCTCTGAACCATTTCCAAAGACCTACATGGCAACCTAGGCCCCCGGTTCCATTTTCTAACTTTTCTAATAATCATGCAAATAATAATATACCTTCATCTTCTAATCTTGATTATGATAAAATACTGGTTGCTCTTTCCCAAGGGCAGCAAACACTAATGGCTTCGACTCAAGCTCTTTTCACAGGTTAGCAAAATCAGCAAAAAGAAATCGCTGATCTCAAGGACCAAATGGGCAAGGTCGTGGACTTCATGGGTAAGATCCAAGCTAGCGAGGTGCTTCCACCTCAACCTACGCCCAAACCGAATGCAAGACCTAAAGCCAATGCGATTATCACTCGAAGTGGTAAAGCGCTCGGTGAAATAGAGCCAGATCTAGCCGTTTATGGGCTGAAAAGCACAAGGTGGCAACTAAGACCACCACGGAACAACCGCCAGTTCAACCTACCCACACACAAGGTAATGACCCTATCCCTTCAAGTTCGGTTGTTACTAATTCCCCTTTTGTGCATGCACCATTTCCAAGTAGGCATGCCTATCTAAGAAGGATGAATCCGATGAGGAAATCTTGTAAATCTTCAAAATGGTGCAAATCAGCATGCCCTTGATCGTGTGCATCAAGAAAGTGCCAAAATACGCAAAATTTATGAAAGAGTTATGCACTCCAAGGCTCCAAACGAGGGAGAAGGAGGTTGTGATTGACAAGACCCATCCCGATTAACCCTCGATAACCGTGAAAGATCCTGCTCCCGTCTGATAATAACTCGAAAGTACAAAAAGTAGTTTCACATATATACATATAGAACATACAAACGATAAACATTGTCAGACAAGGGATAGTTCAGTATTCCGAGACCGTTGACCTAGTCAACATGGTTTACAGAGCATAAGAAATATTTACAAGTAGGGATCAAAATCCTACGCTGCAAAGTGTCTGAGTACGCAACGGTCTGTTTATTCCTCAGCCTCGATGTTAGCCTCAGTACCTGTGCACTGGCCTGGAGGGCAAATAAAACATCAAAGGTGTGAGTGGACAAAAATAAAGTTTAGAAATACTTTTATCAAAATACAGTCTTACCCTCCAGTTTCATAAACATGCATGCATATCATAACTTCTAAATCAGATAATCAAGATATGAACATAAATCTCAAATAGAAATAAAAACACAAGATCCAAGTCCAATATATAGTCATGTTATCCCTCCAACGCGTGCAAATCAATAGGCTCAGGGACCGCTCAAATCCTGAGTATTCGCCGCTGTGAACACATCACCAGCCGGCAAACCAGGTCATCATGAACATATCACTGTCTGACCTCCATATAATCCAGCACATCTGGTCTGAGTCGAGCCTCCATTTGGCTACACGACAACATATCGAGCTACGTGACCTCTCCGAGGTAAACACTTCCATCCCGGAGGCGAGCATTATCTCCAGGGTCCATTTCGGGGGAAACATATTCCACACCGAAAGCCCTCATATATCATCATCATGAAAACCAGTGAAAACAGTTGCATGTAATATCAAAACCATTTTTAAACTGGGCTTTAAGCCCAAAAACACTTTTCTCAAATCCATAAATCAATCCACGCAAACCTGCGCAATCACAATCTCATTCATGATATAAATCCATCAAATCTAATACCAGACTCATAATCCGAGTCAAAATCAAGTTCAAACCCCGAGCCTTAGCTCGAAATATCAGTTTTATAGTTTTCTCGAAAATCGTGCCCAAACGCATATAAAATAATATAATATTCCAAAAATCTGAAAATCATCATATTGAAGTATCAATCATACCAAATCATTTCAAATCATATTATCAGACATTTAAAACATATATGCATGCATTTAGGGTAGAAAACAAAAGCCCACTCACACACCGTCCATATTGTTCCGTTTCGAGTTGTTCGCTTCCTTCCGATGTCCTGGGACTATCCCGGCCTGTTAAACAAGTAATACAACATCACTAGAGGATTACACAATCCTATGTACGAATTCTCAAATTATCGGAATAAAATAATATTATTTAAACGTAACCTATAAGCTTCGGGTATACAAAACTACTCTCCGTTCATATCCGATTGACCCGAAACCAACGCTAATAGGTCCATATCATCGAGAGCATCAAAAAGTGTGTTGAACCCTCCTTCAGATTCCCGGTCACGCGCCGCCGCAATCGGTTGCGTGTGAAATCCACGCGCCGTGAACAGTGCACTGCTACAGTGCACCTTCCTCGCCTGTTTCTCTGATAAACGGGTTTGAAACCCGCGATCAGACCCGGTGCAATCTCCCTCGATTCTAGCTCAATTTCGTCCCTTCTTTCACTCATTAACATCCATTCAATCCAAACTATAGTTCTATAAGTTCAATTTAATCACACAAGCCCTCACAATCCTCGACTCACGATGAACACCCGACGGGTTCGAATTCGGGTTCTACCCAAAACCAGCCTGTTTCCTTCAATTGATCATACCAGAAGCATCATAGGTCCATTATAAACACGAAATCGAAATCAATTTCATGAATTATTACCTTTAAGTAATCGAACTCAAGCTCGAATTTCCGAAACAGCTATAGGGTGTGTTCCCTGTCGATTCACCTCCAATTTATTGTTCAATTGATTTGGTTCGCTTCGTTGAGCTCCCAGAAGGAAAAATATCTAATTAATTTCCCCCGAAACATTGTACAAAATCAAAATCGACATTAGTGTTCTTATGGGATTTTTCGGGTTTTGTTCTTGGTTTTCCAGCTCGGTTTTCTCTCAAGTGTTATTTCAATCTCACTCGTTTTTTTCTATGGTTTCCTCTTCCTGTTTCAGAAGCTCTCTGTTTCTCCTCTTCATCGATCAATTTGATCAATTTTGAACAAAATGACATGGGCGGTTTCTTTTGTTCATATTAGGCATTTAGCCACTAATCAATCCTAACAAGTGACAAATGTCACTTAGAAATGAATCATAATCTAATTAGGCTGAATCAGCTAAGTTAAACCATTTAAAATCAACAAGTGCACCGTTAAGGGTTTTGACGGCCCAAATTACCATTTTACCCTTGAGGTCACAAATGACCATTTTGCCCCTGAACTTCCCAGACCCATAACTTTTTCAAACGAGCTCCGTTTTCGACGTGCCACCTGTCTACGGATTCAGCGTTCCGAGACCTACACAACGGTCCTCGAACAATGTGCAAAAAGTATTTTAAACAAAAAGTCAACTTTTAGCCATATTCCGTCAAGGGTAAAAACGTCATTTTCACATTATTTTAATATTTTACAAATTTTTGGATTTTCGGGGCGTTACAGTGATGTTGAGCGAAACAGTTTCTAATGTAATCCAACATCGGCTACCCCCAAAGTTAAAGGATCCAGTGAGTTTTTCTGTTCCCTGCACGATTAGTAGAAAATCTTTTGATAAAGTCATTCTAGACTTAGGAATGCTATGTCATATTCTTTATATCTTGCCCTAGGTTTAGGTAAACTTAAGCATGACGATGCTATCATTCAATTAGCCGATCGTTCTAACGTGTATCCTAAGAGATACGTTGAAGATGTTCTTGTGCAGGTTAGCTAGCTCATCTTCCCTGCTTTATGTCCTTGACATGGAGGATTCCCCTATGAATCAAGATCCACTGATGTTGTTGGCACGACCATTCATAAGAACGACCAAAACAAAGATTGATGTATTCAATGGCACACTAACTATGGAGAGTAAATAGGCTTCAAGTCGATGGAGAGTAAATAGGCTTCAACATTTTTGATGTCATGAGGTACCCTAGTTCCACTACTCAAACTAATTTTTCTAAGGGATCCTAGGTTTAGGTAAACAGAAGCATGATGATGTTATCATTCAATTAGCCGATCGTTCTAACGTGTATCCTAAGG
Organism: Prinsepia uniflora; assembly: GCA_032719365.1. Classification (NCBI taxonomy): domain Eukaryota; kingdom Viridiplantae; phylum Streptophyta; class Magnoliopsida; order Rosales; family Rosaceae; genus Prinsepia; species Prinsepia uniflora. The sequence goes on along the minus strand of CM064861.1, from coordinate 33,625,430 downwards.
GATACGTTGAAGATGTTCATATGCAGGTTAACCATCTTATTTTCCATGCAGATTTTTATGTCCTAGAAATGAAGGATTCCCCTATGAATCAAGCTCCACTAATGTTGTTGGGATGATCATTTATGAGAACTGACAAAAAAAAGATTGATGTCTTCAATGGCACACTAACTATGGAAGTCGATGGAGAGGAAATTGGCTTCAACATTTTTGATGCCATGAGGTACCCTAGTTCCACTACTCAAACTACATTTTCTATTGATGTGTGCACTTCTTTTGCAAAGAAACATCTTGAGTCAATTCGAGAAGACACACTCAATATGGTAATTCAGGAATGAGTTGGCCTAACTCAACCAGAGGACGCCTTGGTTGAAGACACGGATTATGAACTAACGCCTCAGATTTAGGAAGAAGTCATGGCTCTCAATGAGGCCCACAGAATGGTAAGTCCTCATATACCTTTGTCACTTTCAGTTAGTACTGATGAAACTTTTCCTTCAGTAGTTCAGGCCCCTATTCTTGAGCTTAAGGTTCTACCTGACCACCTGAAGTACGTCTATCTCAGCCCTAATGACACTTTGCCTGTCATAGTGTCTTCTGCACTAACTGAATCACAGGAAGAAATATTGGTATGTGTCTTGACTAAGTATAAGGCAGCCATTGGATGGACTTTGTTGGACATCAAGGAAATCAGCCCTACAACCTGTGTGCATCAAATCCTGTTGGAAGATAATGCAAAACCCTCTCGTGAAGCTCAACATCTCCTCCATCCTCCGATGATGGATGTCGTGAAGAAAGAGGTAATCAGACTCTTGGACTGTGGTGTCATCTACCCGATTTCAGACAGTAAATGGGTCTCGCTAGTCCAAGTAGTTCCGAAGAAAAATGGAGTCACAATTGTTGAGAACAGTGAAGGTGAGCTCGGACACCGGAGAACAGTGACCGGATACAAAGTCTCCATAGATTATCAGCGCCTTAACAAAGCAACCACAAAGGACCACTTCCCTTTGCCCTATATCGATCAAATGTTTGAAAGGTTAGTCGGTCACTCTTATTACTGTTTTCTTGATTGTTATTCCGGGTAAAATCATATATGTATCGTTCAAAATTATCAAGGAAAAATGACTTTCACTTTGTCCTTTTGGCACTTTTTCCTATTGAAGAATACCCTTCGGTTTATGCAATGCCCCAAGTACGTTCCAAATATGCATGCTTTCTATTTGCTCTGAATATGTCGAAAAAATAATTGAAGTATTTATGGACAATTTCAATGGATGTCGTGAAGAAAGAGGTAATCAGACTCTTGGACTGTGGTGTCATCTACCCGATTTCAGACAGTAAATGGGTCTCGCTAGTCCAAGTAGTTCCGAAGAAAAATGGAGTCACAGTTGTTGAGAACAGTGAAGGTGAGCTCGGACACCGGAGAACAGTGACCGGATACAAAGTCTCCATAGATTATCAGCGCCTTAACAAAGCAACCACAAAGGACCACTTCCCTTTGCCCTATATCGATCAAATGTTTGAAAGGTTAGTCGGTCACTCTTATTACTGTTTTCTTGATTGTTATTCCGGGTAAAATCATATCTGTATCGTTCAAAATTATCAAGGAAAAATGACTTTCACTTTGTCCTTTTGGCACTTTTTCCTATCGAAGAATACCCTTCGGTTTATGCAATGCCCCAAGTACGTTCCAAATATGCATGCTTTCTATGTGCTCTGAATATGTCGAAAAAATAATTGAAGTATTTATGGACAATTTCAGTGTCTTTGGGGATAGTTTTGACACATGTTTAGAACACCTAGAACTTATCTTACAACGATGTGTTGAAACTAATCTAGTGCTTAATTGGGAAAAATGCCATTTCATGGTTAGACAAGGGATAGTTTTAGGCCATATTGTCTCTGAAAGAGGAATCGACGTTGATAAATCTAAAGTTGATATTGTGCGCCACTTACCCTCTCCCACTTCCGTGAGAGAGATTCGTTCATTTCTTGGTCACGCAGGTTTCTATAGAAAATTTATCAAGGATGTTTCCCACATTGCAAGGCCTTTGTGCAGATTTTTTTAGAAGTAGACACCCTTCGTCTTTGATGCAGATTGTCATGAAGCTTTTGACAAGATGAAAAATCTTTTAACCACTACTCCTATTCTTTGTGCCCCGGATTGGTCCCTACCCTTTGAACTAATGTGTGATGCCTCTGATTATGCAGTTGGTCCCGTGCTCGGACAAAGGCGAGACACGAAGCCCTACGCCATATACTATGCATCCAAAACTTTGAATGATGCCCAAATGAACTACGCCATTACTGAGAAGGAGTTGCTTGCTGTTGTGCTGGCTTTAGACAAGTTTCGTTCTTATTTACTTCGAACTAAAGTCATTATTTACACTAATCATGCAACACTGAAGTATCTCCTGGCTAAGAAGGAAGCTAAACCAAGGCTAATCTGATGGATTCTTCTTCTTCATGAGTTTGATATTGAGATTAGGGACAAGAAAGGTGTAGAAAACGTGGTAGCTGACCACTTGAGCCGCATGGTACATGAACGAGATCCTGTGGCGATTCAAGAGATGTTTCCGGATGAACAGCTCTTCGGAATCGAGGTAAGTACTCCCTGGTATGCTGATATTGTCAATTACTTAGTCACCAAGCAGTTGCCTACCACTCTCACTTGTGCACGGAAAGATAAACTCAAGAAGCATGCTAGGTACTATGTTTGGGATGAACCTTATTTATGGAAATACTGTGCGAATTTACTAATTAGGAGGTGTGTCCTTAATATGGAACATAGGTTAGTCATAAAATTTTTCCATAACCATGCTTGTGGAGGTCACTTTGGATCTAGAAAAACTGCACTTAAAATTTTAGAATCTGGATTATATTGGCCCACACTGTTTAAAGATGCACATTCATTCTGCTTAGCCTATGATAAATGCCAAAGATCAGGAAATTTAAGACGAAGGGATGAAATGCCACAACATTATGTTTTAACTGTTGAAATATTTGATGTTTGGGGTATCAATTTTATGGGTCAATTTCCTTAATCTAATGGTCATCTCTATATCTTACTTGATGTTGATTATGTCTCGAAATGGGTGGAAGCTAAGGCCCCCAGGACTAACGATTCTAAAACTGTTGCAGATTTCCTCAGAACTAACATTCTTTTCAGGTTTGGGATCCCACAGGTCCTGATAAGTGATGGTGGAAGTCACTTCTGCAACAAGACTATTAAAGCTTTAATGAAACGGTATGATGTCACTCACAGAGTCTCTACTCCTTACTATCCTCAAACGAGTGGAATGGCTGAAATCAATAACAGGGAGATCAAGAAGATTTTAGAGAGAATCGTGGGCCCTAATCATAAGGATTGGAGTCAACGATTGGATGATACACTTTGGGCATACAAAATGGCATATAGGACGGCATACAAAACACCTATAGGAATGTCATCCTATAGGTTGGTTTACGGCAAAACATGTCACCTTCCGGTGGAACTAGAGCACAAAACATGGTGGGCTATCAAGACTTTCAACATCAAGCTGGATGACGCTGGGTTTCATCGAAAGCTCCAGCTAAGTGAGCTTGAGGAGATCAGAAATGACGCATTCGAAAATGCTCTGATCAACAGGGAGAAGACTAAGGCATTTCATGACAAATAGATCAAGAGTAAAACGTTTGACATTGGCCAGAAATTTTTGCTGTTCAATTCCCAGCTTAGACTCTTTCCAGGTAAATTATTTTCTAGATGGGTAGGTACTTTTGTTGTTACTAATGTGTTTGCCCATGGAGCCATCTAGATCAAACACATTGAAACGGGAAAAGAGGTCAAGGTCAAGGTCAATGGCCACAGATTGAAGCCTTACATCGAGGCAATTGAAGAACATGTTGTGGAGTCAGAAAGAATGCAACTGTCTCACATCATATGAGTTAAGCACTTGGTTTAGGCTGGATGGACGTTAAACTTCAAACGCTTGTTGGGAGGCAACCCAATGTGTTCATGGGTTGTGAAGGAGTCATCAATGCAGATTTGCTTTCTTTCAACCCTTCATTCTCTTTTACTTTGTTTATTTTATGTTTTTCTTGTTGCATTTTTGTAAATCATCTTCCTTACTTTGATTCTATATTCAATTACTTTCTAGTTGCTTACATTGAGGACAATGTAGAATTTAAGTGTGGGGGAATGGTTTACCATTTTAATTGTGCAATTAAATTTTTTTATAAAGTTTTCAAAAAAAAATTATTTTAATTTGTTTTTTTGCTTTCTTGAGTCTTTTCGTTTTTATTTAGTGTTTTTACGAGTCTTAAGTTGCCCTTTAACCTGTCAATGATAATAATGAAGGGAAATAAATATGTTATGGATATAAAGATGATCACTACAACTTGAATTCGTTTGTTAATACTTTGTGATTAAGTGTTATAACTTGTAGATAATGCATATAAATTGGTACATAAACGAGCATGATAAGATAAGTATGAATCATTTGAACCTTATGTGAGCTTTAGAACTTTATATACATCTTTGATGAGTGATTCATAAATTCTTTGTTTAAATTGATATACATATGCCTCATAACTACTTGCCATAGCTTTTAATGAACTCTAGAGTACTAGAACTTATTCTATGTGATTTTCAATGATTTTAAGTCAATAAAATCTTTGATTTTGGATATGATTAAGGTATTAGGGTTAACACCACAAATTCAACATCTATGTTCCCTATTTTGTGCACACAAGTTGCGACCCCCTTAGTTTTAACCTCTTTGAGCCTATATTAAGCCCTTCTTTCATCACCATGATTATCTAAACACTTGAGCCTAGTATAGACATCCTTTACCCTTGTTCCAAGGACTCGGTTGAAGACATGAAGATTTACCCTTGTTCCAAGGACTCGGTTGAAGACATGAAGATCGTGTAAAGAGAAAATGATGATGTTTTGAAGATTTTTATGTGTATTATGTGAATTTACTTACTCAAACTTTATTGTATTATTGACACATGTTATTATCTTGATATATGAAAAGAAAAAAATGAAAAAGAAAAAGAAAAATTTGAGTCTCTATCAAGGTAATAAGGTTTGATTATGTAATGTTTGAGTTACGTTCTTTACATTTGGAAATCCGACACAAAGAATGAATTCGAGGCCCAACATGATGAAATTAGGCCTAAGTTCAAAGGGATGGATTCTTGACTTAATTGCACTAAGGATGAGAAGTTATGATACGTTTTGGGAGTCTTTTGAGTCTTGGAACGAATTTGAGCATCACTTGTCCTATATTTTCCTTGCCTCTAAAACTTAACCCCATTACAACCTTCGTAAAGACCTTATGATCCTTAAGATGGTAAATTTTGATTAGTTGAGTTAATCACTTGAGTAAGCTTATGGTTTTGGTTTATTTGAGCAAGTATGTTTAATTTTTATCTTGAAGTGTTTGTTTGAAATTTTGCAAAACTACTTTATTTCTATTATGTAAGTATATTTCTCACATACTTTGAGTGCAAACACAAACCCTTACAAATTGAGTAAATTTATGAGTGCATATCCTTGTGAGTTGATTCATACTTGTTTTATTCATGTTGAGATCCATTTCACCATATTTACTCATTATCTTACTTGTTTAAACATTTTGTTACCATGTATTAACTCTTGAATTCCATATTCTTAAATACTTTAAGTGAAAGTCTTTAATGCCATAATGATACTAATGAAGTATTGAGACAATTGGTTAAGAGTTTACCTATTTTGAATTCGTATTTTAATTTTAATATTTTCTAGGGACTAGCAAAGTTTAAGTGTGGGGGTATTTGATAGGTCTTCAATTACGCATTATTTTATATTATTTTATACCCTTTATACTTGATTTTTAATATTAAAATAATCAAAAATTTTGGAAAATAATATATTTTGTGGGATTTTTACAGAAATAAATAAGACATGAAATTCTGAGCATTTTGGCGAAAGAATCATCGCAATCGGAGTTTTAACGAAAAATATATGACCCTTCCTTCTCCTCTCATCACAGTTTTCTCCCTATCTTTTCCTTCCTCATTCTATCGGATTCGTCCCTTTTCTTTCTTGTTTCCTTCCTAACTCACTCCTCCCTCACAATTTGGTGTTTTGGTAGTTTTTCACCATTTCGACCAAGTTCCACCGATTGCTATACACACATACGCAATCCCCCATTTAAATGATCACTAGGTTGGTGGATATAAAGGAAGGAAAATACCAGATGTTTCTAGACCCACACAAAAACTTCACATGTCACAATTGCAAAATGACTAAATTACCCTTTTATGTCAAAATTATCATAATGCCCTTAACTGATTTCTACATTTATCTAAACTATTTGACCTCTGTTTTTGGCATATTATCTGTTTACGGACGCAGGACATTGAGGTCTACATAACGGTCCTTACAGTACAACCCAAAAATCTCATGATAAAAAAAAAAGTCATCCATTGACCCTATAAGGGTAAAATGGTCATTTCCTTTTAAACTTTACAATTTTCCCCTATCGAGGATCTGGTCCATTACAATAGGCCTAATTTCACCTAGTAGGCCCAACTCAAATCGACAATACTTGTCCACCTGTATTTTCACGAATGTCGGGGCAAATTGGGACAAACTGAGAAACTTATGTTCATATTAGGCTACCGTCATACTCCCCTGCTGCAATCACAAGAACTCCACTTCCCTAGCATTACAATATGAACGAGGACAGCTGATCCAGAAATCTATCTCTAAAAGTTTCCCACATCAAGGCTTGGGCATCCTAGCCCGTCATCAGTAACCCTCGCCACCATCGATAAGCATAATCATTTAACTAGAAAGTGGCTAAGGGTACCATGTCGTCTGATGAACATTCATAACCTCAGAATTCCCCTCCAAATAGGTAATCCATTTTTCATTCTCTTCAGGCCTCACCTCACCTTTAAAAATAGTAGCCCCTAATTGTTGGGCTCTCTAAATATTCGAGCCCTCTTTAACTTGTTCCGTCTCATCTTTAGGCCATGAACGGGGATCTCGTCTCAGTGGCATAATCCTCACATTTCCTAAATAAAAAAAAAAACCTTAGTACACGCCCTGCACCTCACAAGTGCAGTTAATAATTGTAAACTTATACTTTGATACTAAGCTGACAAGACCTCTTCCTGAAAACACCTCGATAACTATGAATGATCCTATTCTCGTCTAACAATCAATACTAAAAATGGAAAATAACCTCAAAAGTATCACAAAATATTGATAAAACCAACCAAGTATCAGACTAGGGATACCTTACATAACCGTTTACATCACGACACTCAGAGCATAAGTATCAAAATACAACTCAAAGTACATAAATCTACCCTAAAACGTCAACGAATATTGATAAAGCCCAAATTACGCATTAAATTAAACACGTAATTCGGGTGTTATGCAATTTAAACCCTTTTTGTGTAGTTATAATATTGGTAAATATGGTCGTTCTTAACCGGAGAAATTAGGGAACATTAATAATATGTTACTTAAAAAGAATAATGAATTTAAGAATTAAATAATTAAATAATTAAATAATTAAATAATAAAGAATTAAAGAATAAATGAATTAAATAATAAATGAATTAAAGAATAAAAGAATAAAGAATTAAATGGGGGGGGGGGGGGGGGGGTTGAAGGATTGTAATTATATACTAAAGAAAGTAAGTAAAAATAATTCAGAACTTAATTTTACTTCTACTTTAACTTTTATGCAATTGAACTTTCTTCAAACACATATTTTTACCAACACTCTAACATCATGCTCATATTGAACCAATCACGAAATCCTACCTTAATCATCTCAAATACATGCATACATTTTTCAACATTATAAATGCAACGAACATCGGTCATAAACACTTATAATATGATTCACCTTACGTTATTGATTTCAATGTGTGTCAAACATTTAAATCTCTTCAACCCTATTCTAAGTGCACCGAACAGCGGTCATAAACACTTAGCATTAAATTGAAGGTTAAACACTAAAACATATGAAGTATATGAAATTCAAAAAGTAAAACACATAGAGATTGTATTTACATTTACAAATGTTAGAAAGAAAATACCAACACATATATTGAATTATAAGTAAACCGAAACAATAACAAGAATTTAAGTAAAGGGACGAAAGTTACACTTTCGGAATCCAAGAACAGTTTGTGATTCCAAAAGTGGATGAAAACAATGGAATGTTATCCATAAGGAACACCGAACAACGGCTAGAACCTTATGAAGATGGAGGATAAAGCATAAGACTGCGGACTTAAATTCTAGAATTATTTTGGAAATACTTGGCCTAGGTATTTCTTAAGGAAAGCATAAAAATGTATTTAAGAGATCTCAAAGAAAAATTACAAGAACAAAGTAAAGAAGAAATGAAATTAAGAAATAACCTAAATTATAACATAAATCAAGAACAAGAATTTAAAAGAAAGCTAATTAAATAAAAGAAACTACAAGAAGTTAAAATGGTCCCCAAAAATAAAGAAGATGAACTAAAAGAAGAGAAGAAACTAGAGAGAAAATATAAGAACCTAAACTAAAAGAAAGAAATAAAATTGGACAAAATGGGGACAATTGGTAACCAATTTACAAGTGAAATGGCCTCCCTATTTATAAAGGGAGTGCCAAAATTCAAATAAAAAAATACAAAAATAAAATAAAATGGTGAAATGATGAACAATGATGATTAATGATGAAATTAGGCTTGGTTTGGAGCATTTTATGCTGAAAAACTGATGAAAGGGGGGTTGGTTTGTAGAAAATAATGGGCTGGAGCAGGGATTAGGTGGGCTGGTGTGCAGAGCTGGGCCGTACAGATGGATTGGACCAGGCGACGCAAGTGGATGCGCGGTCTGGCATGATGGACTAGTCCGAGAAGGTGGGCTACGCGGTGCACGCCTGGCGTGATGGAGCAGTTGTGATAGGACCCACCCCGATCATCACCTCGATAACCGGGACGAACCCTGCTCCCGTCTGACAATCACACCAAAAAGACCAAAACAACCTCACAAAAACCCACAATATACTTTGCCAGACCAGGGAGAATTTAAAATCTAACGAGTCAACAGTCATACAGAGCATAGTACAGTACAGGGTAAGATAGAAATCCTACTAAAAACTGGTTACACGCGCAACGGAAAACTCTATGCCTTTGCCTCTGCCTCAACGTTAGCCCTGACGCTAGCACCACGACCTGGAGGGTAATTAAAAACCAGAAAAGTGTGAGTGGACTAAAAATAAATAAGAGTTTCAAAAACCGTTTCATAAACAAACCAGGATTTTGCCCTCCGTTTTAAAAACATGCATGCATAACTCAATATCTGAAAACAACCATATAAACAGTGTGATAATCACTATGAAAACATCATCATAAAAACATGAAATGCCAAATATCATCATCCGATCAAACCTGTTGGATCTATCCGAGTCTTTAAACTCCCAAGTCTTTAAACTCAATCCAGGCCTCAAATATAATCCGAGTCTTTAAACTCCCGAGTCTTTAAACTCAACAGGCCTACGGGGGAAATATCATAATATCCGAGTCTTTAAACTCCCGAGTTTTTAAACTCAATCCGGGTCTTTAAACCCAATCAGGGCCCGCCCCCGTCATAATCATAATCCGGGTCTTTAAACCCAATAACATGATCCAACAAATCCAATCCAAACCGTTTGAAAACCATTTCTAAATCCATATCCAAACTCGAATTCGAAATCACTATTTCGAAGCCATGCTGGCGTTCAGAACCGTCATCCCGAATCCAAATCCGGAAATCCCTTTTTCAATCTTTAAAACCAAATTGCGATTTCCGAAATCCGATTCTAAAACCGAAAACCTTGATTATTGAATCATGTGTCAAAACTCAGTTATAGTCATATAAAATCATTTATATATGTAAATCCCAAAATCATGGCATCAGAATCAAAATCAAAATATATCTCGTAAAACATGTCAAAATACGTATAAATCTAAGAAACGCCTCGAAAAATGTGCAATTATGTAAAACAGATATAGGATAGTCATTAGCATGAAATCATATTTCAAAACATAAAACAAGTAAATAAAAATAGTTGTGCATGCTCGGTTAGAAAAGAAAAGTCCACTCACAGTTCCAGACACGTCACTCGCGTCCCGTACGTTCTTCGGTTGCCTCAGGGATATCCCGACCTGTCAAAAGTCACCAATCCGGGTCACAAACACTTCATTTAAGCTTACCCTAATTTCTCCAATTTTTTTGGATTTAAAACGTAATTAAACGAACCCCTAAACCTTCGAACACACAAAACTACCCCGATCCGGTGTCCGATCGACATGAAACTTGTCCTAAAATGTTCGTTACATCGATTAGAGTGAAAACCATGTTGAACGTTTCCCTGGAACAATCCCCAAGCGCCCTCACACGCCGTCCAAAGGGGCTGTGCGTGGGAGCCACGCTCCTGCACTGTTCATCATCTCCTACCTCCAGCCAACTCGGTTCAGATTGGTCTAGACCGATCCGGTCGAACCGAGCCGGCGAGGCCGGTTTTCACTCATTTCCAGTCTGTTTTCAACCCTTTTGATTCCCTTAGTTTTTTCCTACTCCTAGCAATCGATTCATCCAATAAAATCACCAAATAAAAGTCTAAAGCTTACCTCCCACAATCCAAGCAAAAACCCAGAAAAAACCAGCTTCGGATTCCGGCCACCCATCGTCCTTCCAGCCACGATTCCGATTCCCAGACGTTACAAACACCTTCCTATGACTGTTAGGATCAAGAAAACGAGTCAACAACCGTCCAAAATCCACGACTTTCGATTTGAACCCAAACTGGAAAATAGGGGAACCAGAGGCTTACCCGTGTCTCCGCTCACCACCGTGAGCTCCGTCGTGTCCCTTAACGTCCTAGAGTCTCTCCTCCGTCCACTGAACACCACCACAAACCCAAACTCGATGGGTTTGAAGGATTGGGCTCTCAGTCGTGCATGAAGAACCTCTCTGTTTTCACTGAGTTTCTCACCTCACACACACACAGCTAACCTCTAGTTCATCTCAACACGATCACCCACCTTCAGACTCTCACTCAAACACAAAGGAACCTCACAACCATCACACACTCACTGGAATGGATCGATTTTTCCTCACGGCCTCACAGTCTCTGTTTTCCTCTTTTGTACGATTACAACCAATTTTTAAAACACCGAACCGTGTAGAAATAGGCAGAAGCCTCTAGGAAACAACCAAGTGTCAACACCCTGTGGTCCAGCCCTTAAAAATATCCAATAATCACTGCACACATGTCCTTATCTGATTGCACAAAGCCCAAGGTGTAAAAAGACCAAAATGCCCCTGTAAGTCTAAATTACCATTTTGCCCCTCACCTTTCTAGAACCACAACTTATCCGTCCAATGTCCGATGAAGGCGTGCCGCTTGTCGGTGTACTCAGGACGTTGAGACCTATCTAACGGTCCTCGGTTTGCGTGAAGAAAACTTGTCGTGCAAAAAGTCAACAAATTCCTTCTTTTTACCCAAATTACAAAAATGCCCTCGACCTTCCGAACATCATAACTTCCTCCTCGGATGTTGGAATCGGGTGTGCCACCTGTCTATGGACTCGTGTCGTCCCGAACTACGTCACGGTCATCGGTCAAAGTCCTTTTGACCGTCCGAACTAAATGTCAACATTTTTCCCATTCTAGGGGCAAAATAGTCATTCTGCACCTTCTGCCCAAAAGTGTCCAACTAATCACCGATTAACTTTGCTAATCCGTCATTAACTACTAAGCTAATCTCGACTTCCGGGACGGGTCGTTACAAGTTGGGCTAGCAGCGAGTGGTTGGTGAAGTTGGAGCAGTTGGGTTGTGCGTCGCGCAGGCCGAGGCTGGTGGGCGGGTTCTCGCTTGGGCCGCACGGATGGTTGGGCTTGCGGGTCAGACTGGTGCTGACTGAATTTGGGCCGGATTTTCACGCATAGGCTTGACCTGAGTTTCTTGGCTCGCCTGGGCCGCTTGGTTGACTCATGGTTCACGGGCTGGGCTTTCCGTCTGGACTGCACAAACAAAAAGGCTGGGCTGGAATTATTATTAATTTGGGCTTGCAAAATAAATATTAATTAATAATTTCAATCGAATTTCGTCCATAATTTCTTCGTTATAATTCCGATCGGGACGATTCTTTCGCCAAAACGCTCCAAATTACAAGCTTTATTTATTTAAATAGAAATAACACAAATAAATTATTTTATCTAATTATTTATTATTTTAATATTAAAAGTCAAGTATAAAGGGTATAAAATAATATAAAATAATGCTTAAATAACGACCTATCAAATATGCAGTAGCTAGTTTGTGCCTTTGGCTCCAAGTAGATATTTGTCTCCGTATCACGGCCCGAAGGGCAAGTAAAACTAATAAAACATGTGAGTAGAGGAAAATAAACATTTAAAAATATAATTTGAAAAACATAAGTAGTTTACTCTTTGTTTTCTAAAACTATGCATGCATATGTAAAACCGTCAAATCTCAAAATACATGTAAATATCAATAATCAACATCAGTAAGTCAAATCATATACAAAAATATATCACGACAATAATCACACATAACCAACCCATAATCGATGCTCGAATACCGATCATTATGATCAAACCGCGCTACTGGTAGGCCAACCACTCTAGAAAATAGAGCTTTGCTCTGGAAATCCGAGTGAAAACCGATTTAAGAAAATAGAGCACTGCTCTAGACGTCTGAGTCATAATCCAATCACTAGTCTCAAGAAAACAGAGCTCAGCTCCGAACGTCTGAGACTAACTAAATAACCAACAATCTGAGGAGGGTTGTCGTGAACAAAACAGTTCATAAATTTTGAAAAAACATATACATAAACCATATCAATGCTTTAAAATCGCATCCACGTTTCAAAATCTGGGCCCAAGCCCAAAACATAGTTTACGTAAAGCATTATAAAACGTGTATTCGAAATCAGTCCATAAATTACCAAACAAATCATAAAAAATTATTTAAAAATTTAGATTTGAACCAAGGGAACGTAAATCATATAATAAAGCAATTGAAATATTTAAATATGCATGCATAATAATTTAATTAAAATAAAATTCCACTCACAGTCTTATTTCGTAGTTTATTTTCGATTAGAGCAATCTTCGTCGGCTCTAGGGGCTGTGTCGCCTATCAAAAATTATAATTTTTAGTTATTAAAATCCCACGCAACCTACTAATAATATCCATAATTCGCGGGGATTTAAATACGAATTTTTAAAATTAAATATATCCTTCAGACACTTAAAACTACCCCACGATGGTGTCTGATCGACTTGAAACAGGTGCCATTGGTTTCGTAATATTTAGAGCATGAAAAAACTTGTTGACCGCACTTTGAGGTGAGGTGGAATGCACCCCCAAGCACTGACTCTAATATCAGCGCGTGGGCCTCATGTGCCCTGCACAGGAGTCGTCTTCAACCTCCAGTCGCGACCCGGTTCTCTGAAATTTAGGTCGCCCGACTCGGCATCCATTTTACAACTTGAATTTGACCATTTCCCAACCATTTTTTTCGTTTTAACCACCAAACTTCATCTAATTGATCCTAGAAATAGTTTTATGGTTTCAAAACTAAGAAAAACTCACCTTAGACTTCAACTCAAATCCAAACTTGTCGGGCAAGCTTTCCTCCATGGGTTCCAAGCCTTCCCACATGCCAAACCTTCAATCTTTCAACGTTTTAGCTTCCTGGGAGCTAAAGGAAGCTATTAGGATCCCTAGTTCGAAATTTGGGCTCCTCGAACAGCCTAGGGACTCACGACTGAGAATTTTCAATTTTCGGGTCTCATTTTTTCTTCCTATTTTCTTCTCTCCTTCTCCTTCTTCTCTAGTTTACTTCTCTCCTTTTTCTTTCCCTTTCTCCATGGCTATTTCTGGTTCTCTCTTGCTTGGTGGTTCTCGGGTTATGACGCTTCTCCCATAAACAAACTCACACAACACACTTATTTCAAACACACCCAAATATATATATGTATATAAGAGTATAACGGTGGAACGAAGAGATAAGGGAGGGAAAGAGAAAATTCTAGACACACATCACTATCTTAAAATATCTCCCTTGTGAAATTATCAAAATGACCCTTTATGTCAAACTTACTAAAAGGCCCCTAGTCAAGTTTTCACCTGTACCACCTATCTACAAATTTAGGACGTCAAGATCTATGTAACTGTTCTCACAAAAAGTTCAAAAGGTGTTTAGGGTAAAAGTCAACCTTTGATCATAAAAGCAAAATCGTTAAAACCTTTTTAAATTCCCGATTTTTTTTTTATTTTCGAGCTATTGCAGTAAAATTGTACTATATATGAAAAAGAGACAGGGACTGAAACTGCACCATATGTATAATATATATATATATATATATATAACATATAATCTGTGGAACCCAAAATCACCGGAAAAATGTGGAGCTGCCACGTGGCCCATAATTCTCAAAATGACCAAATTGCCCTTGGCAATAATACTTGTAAGCACAAGCACCGGACATGGCCCAAACCAGAATGACATGTGGAAGCCTCTCCACCCTCGATTTGTATAACACGTGTTAGCATGCAAATTGATGAGCATTTGTCCCACATCGAAACTATGGAAATTGAACATCTCACTCACCCCTATATAAGAGGTAAATTGATGAGCATTTGTCCCACATCGAAACTATGGAAATTGAACATCTCACTCACCCCTATATAAGAGGTAAATTGATGAGCATTTGTCCCACATCGAAACTATGGAAATCGAACATTTCATTCACCCCTATAAATAGCAAGGCACATTTCATTTCCAAGTTAAGTTGATTCTTCGCTTCGAAGTATATCCTTTTCCTCTCTCAAAGCTAACTTAGGCATCGGAGTGTTCTTGGTCGAACAACCCCCTGGGTAAATCGATCGAGACAACGATAGCTAATTGTTTGCTGTTTGCAGGAATTGTGAGAACTTTTCGCGGCGGGTTCGATTTCTGCTTCAACAATTGGTGCTTTCATTGAGAGCTATTGAGTTATACTCAGAAGAAGCTCTCTCATTTGTTCATCGTTCATCTTTCTTCGTTCGTCGTTCATCGACATTGTTCGAAGATTTTGAACGTTGTTCATCACTCATCAGGAATATGTTCATCGTTCATCTTTCTTCGTTCGTCGTTTATCGACATTGTTCGAAGATTTTGAACGTTGTTCATCACTCATCAGGAATTTGTTCATCGTTCATCTTTCTTCGTTCGTCGTTTATCGACATTGTTCGAAGATTTTGAACGTTGTTCATCACTCATCAAGAATTCGTTCATCGTTCATCTTTCTTCGTTCGTCGTTCATCGACATTGTTCGAAGATTTTGAACATTGTTCATCGTTCATCTCTCTTCGTTCGTCGTTCATCGACGTTGTTCGAAGATTCTGAACGTTGTTCAAATTACCCATCAACAGCTTTCCAAATTCAAAATTCTTCGAATCGGCATGGCTAAGGCTCGTCGATCCGCTCAGTCAGCCGGAGAAGGTATTTCTGCCTCAACAGCTCAGACGAGGAATGAAGCTCACATAGAAACTCCGGAGAAGCGCCCAGCTCAACTCAGGCGCGTGTCTATGGAAGGCCCCTTGAGACACTCGAAGGGAGGCCAACCTTCAGTTTTGGAGCATTCCCCTCTCCAGCTAACCAAGTACCCGCGCTAGGGGAAGGAACTTCGACTTTACAACAAGCGAATGAGAGGTTGATGGGAAATGCATCACGACATGATCGACCCATAACAAACATGGTCCTAAAGGACTTTCTGGACGGATGTCATGACATCTCAGGGAGAAGTCGTCACCAACCTCCCCAAGACAATTTGGCGCAGCAAGTTGAAGGGTTAAGCAAACAAATTCAACTTCAGTCAGAGCTCTTGCAGCAACTCCTAGCAGGGAGACCAATCCAGGAGCGGGACGGACGATCCACGTCACGTGGCCGACAAGAGAATGCCCAGGGACGACCTAGGAAAGAGCAGGCCCGCTGCCAAACAATGTCACAAGATACTTCGCTGGGAAACTCTGGAGAAGAAAGTCACGCTCATCAAGCAAAAATCCCACAATGCCTAAAGCCGTTAGTACGTGAACGGCTAGGAGGTAGGACTGGGGCAACTTCATGGGCAGAGCATTCACAGCACTCACGTGGGGGCAGGGGGCAACTTCGAGCTCAAAACAAAAACCCAAAACGATCTGCCCACGACAGTAAAAGGGAAGAAGCTCAAAGAGTTTCTCAACAATTAGCAAAAGAGGACTCATCGGCTCAGCAAGGAGCATTGCGGGCTAATGATGTTCAAAAAATGCTGGACATGCACCTTCGTGCTCAACAGGGTGGCGATCTAGAAGACGATCTACGTCGCCAAATACAGCTCTCTACGCCCTTCATAAGGGATATTGAGGAGGAGCCATTCCCCCAGAGGTTCGCAACACCAAATTTCACTCCATTCAAAGGATCCTCCGACCCAGTAAAACACATAGATCATTTTCGAGGAGTCATGATCCCCCACAGGTCTAACGATGCACTCATGTGCAAAGTTTTTCAAGCTTCCCTTCAAGGCCAAGCCATGACTTGGTTCAATCATCTCCCCCCGAGGTCGATTGAGTCCTTCGAAGAGTTGGCTTTGACATTTGTGAAGGAATACGCACAACTTCGGACAATCGAGGTGAAAGACGACCATCTTTTCTCTGTTCGAAAGAGAGCAAAAGACACTCTGCGACAATACATACGGAGATTTTGTGAGGAGAAGTCTCGCATTATCGGCTGTAATGACTTTGTTGCGGCAATGGCATTCAAGCAAGGACTCCCTCGAGACAGCCAGCTTTACGGGGACATCGTCATGAGCAATGCGCGAAGTCTTTCCGAAATACTTTCGCTAGCAGAGCGACATGCAAGTTGGGAGGACGAGAAGCGCGCCGCTCATACTCATGGCCATGCTGGGACTAGCGAAAAGGCCTCCGATGAGGATGAACCCCATGGAAAGTCTGCAACTGGAAAGCTCAACAAGCGAAAGGCAGGGCAACACTCCCAAACGCCAGTTATGGGGAAGCCTAACTTGCAGCTATCTTTACCAGCCCATCAGATCCACGATGAAATTAAGAACAAGCCATGGTTTAAGAAGCCAGAGCCAGTCAAAGGCAATCAAGAGAATGCTGATAAAACCAAATGGTGCGCCTATCATGAATGTTATGGGCACAATATCAGCACATGTATATCTTTCGAAAGATATCTCCGAAATCTCCTGAGGGAGGGGCATTGTACAGACTACATCAAAAACAAGACTGTAAATCACATGGAGAACAAAGAGTCAAACGAGCCAGCGTCAAAGGTGATCCGCATCAACTAGACGCAAGTCAACATTAGAAAGACATAAAACTCTATGGAGCTTTTCAATTTTGCTTTTCAAGTTGCCTTCTGAATTCAAGTATCAATGAAATGAGATTAACAAATTGATTTGTTCACCATGTACAATTTTCAAAGCTTATTCTCTCTAGTGTAAAAAGCCTTCATGATCGAAGCATCCAAGCCTTCGTCATCGAAGCATCTGAGTTTTCGCCTTGCGAAGCATCTAAGCCTTCGCCATGCGAAGCATCCAAGCCTTCGTCATCGAAGCATTCAAGCCTTCGTCATCGAAGCATCTGAGTTTTCGCCTTGCGAAGCATCTAAGCCTTCGCCATGCGAAGCATCCAAGCCTTCGTCATCGAAGCATTCAAGCCTTCGTCATCGAAGCATCTGAGTTTTCGCCTTGCGAATCTAAGCCTTCGTCATGCGAAGCATCCAAGCCTTCGTCATCGAAGCATTCAAGCCTTCGCCCTGCGAAGCATCTAAGCCTTCGCCATGCGAAGCACCTAAGCCTTCGTTATCGAAGCATCCAAGCCTTCGCCCTGCGAAGCATTCAAGCCTTCGCCATCGAAGCATCAAAGCCTTCTGAGTCCTGCAAATTTCTGTGCAGCAGGGAGAGCTCATCTCGAGTGGTATCTCGCTCATTTTCTATCAGCATCCTCTCTGCACGGCTCATCTCCAACTCGCCCATTTTGGCTTCCGATGTGAAATTGAGACCTCAAGTTATCTTAGTTATCGCAATCTCACATCAACAACATAACTTTCCATTTCTGCCTGCCCTTCGCATCAAGATGGCACATTCGTAGGGCCAGAACGGAAAGGTTAGGAAAGAAGTTGCTCGGTATGCTTATGGGTTAGGAAAGAAGTTGCTCGGCATGGTTTTTTCTCCCAAGAACCAGTAAGTCCTTGTTTATTGTCCTTCTTCTGAACAACGGTCTCCTTCAAGCACAGTGAAACGCACAACCACTCCTTGATCGGGATGTCTGAAAGCCTCGCGCCATTCATGGAGAAAGCAGCCGGCTCATGTCCCGGAACTCTGGAAGAACATCTGTCGCCAAGCTCCACGAGAACGTCGTTTGGAAAGGAATTTTGATTGCAAGCCTTCCACTCCATGAGGTCTTCAAGCTTCTCAAAATCCATATCTTTCCCTCGGAATGGACTTAGGCCACGAAAACCGCCACGCTCCCACAAGACAAATTTGCTAGGTCTCTCGGCATCTTGACACATGGCGAGCATGTATGTGGTACTAGCAAGAGTCACAGTAGGTGTGATCCTGCCTACCGATGCTCACTAGTCACGTCCGCAAGTGCACTCAGTCACCACCAAGTCCCCGTCGACTGTTCGGCCAAACTCCGTCCACGACGTGACATCGTGAGAGTATAAGGAACGATTTTACAAGATCAATTTGATAAATCCTTACCTCCAGCTAGTAGAACTCAAGCTCGATTTTTCGAGGATTTTGAAGCTTCTGTTCTTGCTCGATACGGCCTCAATCCTCCCCGTTTTTGATTTGGATCGGTTCGAATTAGTCCCAGGAGACTTAATCCAGTCTCAATTTTGATCCTCAAGACTCACGAATTCGAATTCGAATTTTTACCACAAATTTCCAAAATTTCGAAAATCTGCAAAACCAGCGACCCTCTGTCCTTTGTGTTTGTTTTGCTCCAATTCAGACTCTCTAATCTCTCATTCTCACAATCGAATTGCTCTGCTATTTAACAAAATCAAGGTTTGGACAAAATGATTGAGTTTTCCCTAATTAAGGGTTTAGGGTCCCTAAAATCCTTGATTTCCTCCATGTTGTCTAGACAAAGCAGCAAGAATCATTGGTAGGTAGCATGAGTCAGCGTCCACCGTTCGCTTGTCTCAAAAAGACCGTTTTGCCCTTCGCTTCCAAAATTACGAAAATGCCCCTCGCCTTCGTAGACACATAACCTTCGCATCCGATCTTCGATTTCGGCATGCCACCTGTCTATGGATTCGTATCAACTCGACCTACGTAACGGTCTCTGGCCCTCGTCCTTTGGACCCCCCGGTTCAAAAGACAACATTTTGCCCATGCTTGGGGGTAAAATGGTCATTTTGCACATTATGTCCGATTCACACCACTAAACCCAGAATAGTCATTCTAAAACTAAAAATGGACTTTTTACCTTTATAACCAGGGGCAAAATCGTCAAATAAACACTGAATCGATTCTTGAACCCAACGGTAACTGGTAACCCGGTAATATAAGACTCCAAACAATGTACATCCCTCCGGATTCCCTGAATACCGAATCGATGTGGGGGCATTTGTGGAACCCAAAATCACCGGAAAAATATGGAGCTGCCACGTGGCCCATAATTCTCAAAATGACCAAATTGCCCTTGGCAATAATACTTGTAAGCACAAGCACCGGACATGGCCCAAACCAGAATGACATGTGGAAGCCTCTCCACCCTCGATTTGTATAACACGTGTTAGCATGCAAATTGATGAGCATTTGTCCCACATCGAAACTATGGAAATTGAACATCTCACTCACCCCTATATAAGAGGTAAATTGATGAGCATTTGTCCCACATCGAAACTATGGAAATTGAACATCTCACTCACCCCTATATAAGAGGTAAATTGATGAGCATTTGTCCCACATCGAAACTATGGAAATCGAACATTTCATTCACCCCTATAAATAGCAAGGCACATTTCATTTCCAAGTTAAGTTGATTCTTCGCTTCGAAGTATATCTTTTTCCTCTCTCAAAGCTAACTTAGGCATCGGAGTGTTCTTGGTCGAACAACCCCCTGGGTAAATCGATCGAGACAACGATATCTAATTGTTTGCTGTTTGCAGGAATTGTGAGAACTTTTCGCGGCGGGTTCGATTTCTGCTTCAACATAATCAAAAGTGCATTATATGTAATTAAAACCGTCTATATGATAAAAAGTCGAAAAAAAAATGAAGCATGCATAATTCATTAGCTTAATAGCATGGGTGGTGTATATTTTTGAAATTGTTATTTGGTGTTCTAAGTGTACAAGAAAATACTATATTAAATATTAATTTAAAGATAATTTGATAAAAATAAATAAAATAAAATGAAGGAAGGAAAAATAAATCGCACCACATCCAGCCATCTACATGCAAGCTACTAGCTAGAAATCATAGGGTAAGGCCATGGTGGAGGTAAAGCCATGGCTCTCGGGTGGAGGCTGAGGCATAGCACCATCAAGGTGTGTTCCTTGATTATTCAGCGCCAGTAGCTATAATGGCAAACTATGTAATTTTCTTAATTTTCTTCTTTACTCTTTAAAGTTATAAAAGCAAGGACCGACAGGTTTTTTAATAATTGTCAAGGGTGAATAATCTATTATCCTATTTTTAATAAGTAATGTTATATTAAATTGATCATACGACACATTTGTTGATGTGACAATCAGCGAATAATGTTATGCGTGATGTTATTTGAACGTTCTGAATTGACCATATTTAGTAACACACTTGATGTAACTATCAATTAATTATGAAGTGGATATACTAAGTGATTTAATTTATGAAAATAATATCAATCATTAATTGTCATATCAAATGTGTCATTGTGGTCAATTTAGTGTGTTTAAATAATATTACTCTATAAAAAAAAATATAACATTTTTGGTCCCAAGTGATTGGTTTATGCTGATTGACTTCTCACTTTTGTTTTAAATCTCTTTGCCTTCTCTCTTCGAAACCGTTCTGAGCCCAAACCCTAGTTGTCGTTCCTCCTCTGGGGACAACAGTAGCCCACCTTATTTTCCTTTTTCTCCTTTTTCTCCTCTTTTTTTTTCCTTCATTTATTTACTCTTCCAATTCCCTCCTCACCACTGTTTCATCTTTAGCTTCGCTTCTCTTCTCTCTTGGCATGGAGGTGGTGCGACGGATGGGGGATTCTGATAAGCCTCTGTGGCGACTCACCTCGCCTTTCCATTCTAGGATACGTGTCGTATGTTCTTATCAGATAAGTGGAAGTGGAAGCCCAGATTTGCCTTTGGGATCTGAGGTCGGCGTGTTCTTACTTCAATGATAGTTGGTTGATTTCGAGCCCTTGTTCTCACTGTGGTGTTGGCAACTTTATTGCGCCAAGACGGGTTCAATCTGTGATGGCGGCGGTGCAAGGAGCTCGCAGTGGCTGCAACTTTGTCTTTGGGGAAGGCAATGATGCAGTTGTCATGAGGCATGACACTATGCTGATGTGGCTACGACTACAATTTAGGCCAGCGTTGGTTACGGATACAGTGACGCGTTCTCTTCTGTTGCAACCTATGTAAGTGCTCTGGATTTTGGTTCTCTTCATTATCCTCTCATCTGGTTTGCATTCATGGTTTCCTTGTACTGTGGCGGTGATGGCCACGACCGTGGCGCCGATGGTAGCTACTTCTGTGACGTTGATGCGGGTATGGTTTGAGGAGTGTTGTCTTCTAAGACAGGTTGTGAGTCTTTGTGGGCCTTTCTGGTGTCTTGAGCCAAGCGGGTGGTTCAGCCTTTCGGATTGTCCCTGGTCTCTTTTTCGTTCTAGTCTTTCGATGGGAATGGAGTTAGCTTAGCTCAGTATTGGGTTGGGCTAACGTTTAATTTAGGCTTTTGGGCTTCGATTTTTAGGCTCTATCTAGGCTTAAATTATGTTTTGGATCATCGGGGTTCTCTGATTCGTGGTTACAATGTTTTGTCATGTGTTGTGTTTCACGAATTTATTTGGGGTGTAAACTAGGTTTCTTAGTTTCCTGGGGAATGCCCCATATTAACTTTAAATGTTATTTTTTTTAATGATACTTTTTGGCCTCTCAAAAAGAAAATAGTATTACTCTATTTAATATGTTGATACCTAAAATGGTCGGTCTGGTCAAGGGCCCGAACCAATCTGACCTGTTCCCGCTCCACCAGTCTCAGGCAAGTCTCAGATTACGCCAACAAAGCCAAGAACGACGTAGGAAGACCAAATCTGGTCGGTAAGGCTTACTGACAAGTCATAAATGCTATCCGGGACCACCACAAGACACCTGTCAAACTCCTAGAGGCAGCAACATGTATCCCACATTGACAAACACCAACAAACACATTCAATGCTACTATAAATACAAGGGCATCCCCCTCCAAAAGATAATGACAATCTTGCTCTCACGCTGTCTAAATTACAACAGTACCCTCCTACTTAACTGACTTAAGCATCGGAGATTGTTCGGCCGGCATCACACCAGTGTCCCTTTGCATTTACCCTCTTCATGTGCAGGCCACAATATTTCGAGAGGGATCGCGAAGGAAGTTCAGCGAGACAGGAGTAGGTTGATCCATTTCTTGCATCAACATAATACCAAGTGATTTAATTTATTAAATATGATCAATTAGTATATTCCCCAAATAGCATTATTCCTTTCATCGTATTTGATTCTCACGAAAATATATTTATATAAAAGTCGATATTTTATGACTATTTATTATGTAATGAAATCAAATGCAAAGTGATGAGCCAAAATATTAATTTAGAAATGATTGTATGATCCCGAAGGAAATTTGACTTAGAGCTCAGCTCATTGGGAGTTGTTCATTTTAATTTCTAGAGGCCCCACTTTATACAGCACATTAATAGCATAACATGAGAAATTTATGTAGTTATTTAAAATTAAATCAATAATATATAGCGTTAATTATTGTTAAAAAATTTAAGTTATATTATTTATGTGTAATTTTTTTATCTTTGGTAGATATCAAATCTAGTCACGAAGGTATTTATTTATATTTTTTTGTCAAACTATTATTTAACTTATCATTATTTTGTATTTTTTCTTTATCAAGATATCAAGAAAATTTTGTTAATAATTTTTTTTAATAGAGATTTGTATGCTATTTTGTAAACCGTGTATTCAAATTTTCATATTGTTAAATTATAATTTAAGAAAAAGAAGGTAACAATAAAGTATCATACTAATTTTTCTGAAATTTTATTTTGAAATTTGAAATTTTCTACATAATTTTGATTTGAGTGAAGCTAGGATTGGATCTTCCAATTTAGATCTTGTTCGTGATTTGTGGCGCTACCTGCTTCCTTGGTGTGGCGGCTAGTGGAGCTTTATGTAAATATGTAGCTGTTAGGGTTTTTTTTTTTTTTAGTTTATTTTATTTTTGGCTGATGTTTAAATTTGGACTTATTTGTATTTTACTTTCATTATGTTTGTTTTTCTGTGTAATACTTTAAATTGAGTTTTACATTTTCGATCTTCCTTACGTGCCCTTCATTAACGAATTCCTCACTTCAACAAAAAAAAATTTGCGTATTAAACTTTTTGAAGTTAAATTAAAATTTAAGAAAAAGATTGTAACGATGAATTATGATACTTATTTTTCGGAAATTTAATTTGAAATTGAAAATTTCTACTTTATCTTGATTTGAATGAAGCTCCAACTGAATTTTACAATTTAGATCTGGTTTACATTATAAAAGATGTGTGCAGCTGGTATATATTTAAGCAAGAATTGACCTAACCAATATTTATTGGATCGTGCCTCCCTCCTCTCAACTCTCAAGTAATTTCCAGTTGTGAAAGCATAGTCAATATCAAACTGCATCCCCCCTCAAATAGTTTTATTGAGTAAATCGAAGCAGAAAAAATAGACGAAATTCTTATTTCTTCAACGTTACATAAAATAATAGCACAACCCAAATCTTTTCATCCCCACAAGTTTATTATGCCTTCAATCAAGCCGGTCTTCTCTCCCTCTCAACTTGCCATTTTTTTTATTTGTTCAAATTTCAGAAAATTTCCCAACAAATGTGGCCAACTGGAACCATCACAATGCTCTCTTGTTGATCATCATTTTGCTGGGAAGAAACTGAGACTCAAAAACAGCCAAAAGAGCCACTCTCTGCCTACAAAGTATCAGCAACGGCAGCAGCTGCTCCTCTGTTGATCCCTGACCCCAGTAAGCCACCGGAGTCAGGGCCAAAACCCGCGGATTCAGGAGTTTCAAAGTTTTCCAAGACAACCACGAGCCGTCAAAGAAGCAAATTCTTGATCCAGGAAGTGACATTTTCCTGCAATGGAACAGAGTATTTCTATTTTCGTGCTTGGTGGCATTGTTCGTTGATCCACTCTTCTTCTACCTTCCTTCGGTTCAGTTCGATGGCAGTTCATCTTGAATGACGACAGATTTGAACTTAGGCATCGTTGTGACATGTTTTCGGACTCTGGCCGACATGTTCTATCTGCTGCACATGTTCATTAAGTTAAGGACAGCTTATGTATCGCCGAGGTCTAGAGTTTTTGGGAGGGGTGAGCTGGTTATGGATCGCAACAAGATTGCCAGAAGGCATTTGAGAACAGATTTCTTCATAGATCTCAATGCTACTCTGCCTCTTCCCCAGGTGCACTATTATCGTCATAATTATATTTTTAAATTCATTTGGGTGATGGATTTAATTAGAAAAAAAAAAACCCCCATTTATAATTTTATACCCGACTTTAACCAGAGCATTTCTCAGAGTTAGGTCGGACTCACTTGCATATGTATCACTGAAAAACAAATGTGATTCTAATTTCTAATACTGTTTGAACCTTTGTTAATTGATTGTAATCTACTAGTTTCTTCTATAACAATAATTATGAAAACTGTTTAAAAAGAGAATATGAGTTTCAAATCATTATAAAATATTGAGATTTTTCATCTAGTGTATGATATAGTTTGAATTTTGTTGGCTGAATCTGTGTGTTTATTAATCTTACCGGTTGCACATGAACTAACCCAAACCTAGCCGGAGTCATTTGGAACCCAACTAAAAACCCGTAGAAACACATATAAATCCGAGTTGGCTTTAAGTAACTCAATATTTTGACAGTTTAGTTAGGATTGAATTGACCTTGCAACTCGTCCAATCCGCCCGAATTGCGTCCCTAGAATTAGCAAAATGGCCTTGTAAACATGAAGAAAATCCAATATACTTTTTTTTGTTCCAAATATTTTATGATAATTCACCAGGATTTTGACGTTTGTATTTGTTTTTTTATTTATTTATTTTGTTTGGTTAAATGAATTTGTTTTTTGTATGTTGATTGTGCAGATTGTGATATGGTTTATTATACCTGTAGTTAGAAACTCCCACAGTACCAATAATGCCCTGGTGCTCATTGTCCTGCTCCAATACCAATATGTTCCCAGACTCTTACCTTATTTTTCCACTAAGCTCGCAGATCATCAAGGCCACCGGCATAGTCACCAAGACAGCGTGGGCCGGGGCTGCCTATAATCTCGTACTCTACATGTTAGCTAGTCATGTATATATCTCAATTTCACTTCCACTAATTCCATTCAATCATCCTTTTAATTAACAAAATGTTCGATATTTTTTGCAGGTCTTAGGAGCATCATGGTATCTGCTGTCGATTGAACGCGTTGCAACGTGCTGGAAGAACGAATGCACAAATGAACTCAGCCCCGCGAGATGTTTTCTCAGCTACTTGGATTGTGGCAATGTGGAAGACACCAATCGCCGGACATGGATGAACAACACTCAAGTGTTCAGACTGTTCAGTAACTGCAATCCTGAAAATGAAATCAGTTTTGATTATGGCATATTCGAAAATGCAGTGATAAAAAATGTCGTCTCCACAAATTTTGTTGAGAAGTACTTTTACTGTCTTTGGTGGGGCTTGCAGAGTTTGAGGTATGATGATGTGCCAATATTTTTTCGAATGGATCAATGTTGGTGAAAGTCTTGTCTCTGTTTAGGCTCTAATATATGTTAGAAATTTCTATCATTTTTTTTTCAGCTCCTATGGACAGACTTTGACAACAAGGACATTTATCGGTGAAACCTCATTTGCCATACTCATAGCTATCTTGGGTCTAGTTTTGTTTGCACATTTAATTGGAAATATGCAGGTATTGGATCAAGTTCGTTTACGTTTCGATTCTGCCTCGAACCATCAATAGGGTTTGTCTAGGGTGAATCCGGTTCTTTCAATCCTTGGATTCATCTTGTGACGGTTAATTGAAGTGCTGAAATGTAACTTGAGGGACAAGTTACCTGTTTTCATATCTTCATTTGCGTTGTTGAAGTACCAATACATATGTTTATCCATGTCCTATTTTGTGCAGACTTATTTGCAATCCATCACTGTGAGACTTGAGGAGTGGAGACTCAAGCGACGTGACACAGAGGAGTGGATGAGACACCCCCAACTCCCCCGCAATCTTCAAGAACGTGTCAGGCGATTTGTGCTATACAAGTGGCTTGCTACTCGAGGTGTTGATGAGGAATCAATCTTACATGCCTTGCCTACTGATCTTTGCCGCGATATCCAACGCCACTTATGTTTGGATCTTGTTCGCCGTGTAAGCTCCTTCGTCGATCTCCCCATCAAATATGTGCATAAAATCTTAATCCTGGTTTACATTTTGGTATTTAAACCCTGTCATTTTCAGGTCCCATTTTTCTCTCAAATGGACGAGCAGTTGCTTGATGCAATACGGCGCGTAGTGCCTTCCTTGAGCACACAGGGCACGTTCATTGTTCGTGAAGGCGATCCAGTTACAGAGATGCTCTTTATCATTCGAGGGAAGCTAGAGAGTTTGACGACGAATGGAGGCAGGACAGGCTTCTTCAATTCAATCACTTCAAGGCCAGGTGATTTCTGTGGGGAGGAATTGCTTTCTTGGGCATTGCTTCCCAAATCAACTCTAAACTTGCCTTGCTCAACAAGGACCGTTAAGTCACTTGATGAAGTGGAAGCCTTCGCACTAAGAGCAGAGGACTTAAAATTTGTTGCCAATCAATTTAGGCGACTTCAAAGCAAGAAGTTGCAACACACGTTTCGGTTTTACTCCTACCATTGGAGGACTTGGGCCGCCTGCTTCATCTAGGTTGCATGGCAGCGATTCAAGAAACGAATGATTGCTAAGAATCTGAGTATAATGGAGTCATTCAGCTCAAATTGTTACGATGATGATAAAAATGGAGAGGGTGGTGAGACAGAAGAAGAAAGGGAAGAGTTTAATTTGAGGTCGAGTGGAATCCCAAATACTTTGCAGAATCTGGGCGTGACAATTCTGGCTTCGAGGTTTGCTGCAAATACTAGGAGAGGGGCCCACAAGATGAAGGATGTGCAACAGCCAAAGTTGCTGAAGCCTGAAGAGCCTGACTTCTCAATAGAGCCAGAGGATGATTAGGTCATTTTTATTAACAATTTAACATTGCTTGTTTATGTAAGAAAGTGCAAACCACAATATTAATCACAAAAAAATGGTAACGAACTTTTTAAACCCATATTAGTAGATTATACAGGGTTCAAAATTACCATCTTCCGAAAGTTTATTTGAAAATTAGGATAGTTTGTTTTCATGACTAAAACGATCTTTAAATTTGAAATTCGATGTGTAGGAACTTCAAGTAAGAAAGGAAATAATTTTTAGTGTACCGCGAATGCAATGCAATGGATGACCGTATGACAAATCTGGGACATGGAGGTGATACTGGTGTGGTTTCTCTTTTACACCCACTTAGGGAGGTGTTGGCTCATGTGCTAGCAAATCAGTTAGGAGTTAGTTTACCTAGAGTTGTTGTTTAAGTTTTGTTGAAACAGAAATCGTACTCGCCGCGAAAAGTCTTCACAATTTATGTGAATAACAAACAATCAGCTATCGTTATTTCGATCGATTACCCGGAGGGTTATTCGATCAAGAACACTATGATACCTAAGTTAGTTTTGAAAGAGGAAAAAGAAATACTTCGAAGCGGAGAATCGACTTCTCTTGAAAATGAAATCAGTTCTGCTATTTATAGGAAAACTTTAGGAGTCTCGGAGCGTTCTAATTTATTGGTAGGATTTGTAATTAATAAAAAAATTATTTAATAATTATAATAATTGCTCCTTATGATGATAATGATAACAATTTAATATTAATATTTATTGTCCATTATTACGAATAATGACAATTAAGTCTCGGGAAGAATATTAATATTATGGAGACTTTTAATCCGGTTAAATAACATATTTAGCTGGTAATAGATTATTTAATGTGCGGATGTTTGCAAATCATTAGTATTATTGTCAGTGGCAATTTGGTCATTTCGGAAATTATAGGTCATGTGCAGCTCCATAATTTTTGGGTGATTTTCAGTTCCACAAGTTTTCTTTTCGTGTTTTTCTGTTTGTTTCATGTAATTGCTAGAAGAAAAAAAATTACCGCTATTCTTTTTTATTTTGCCTTTTTTCATTTGTTTTTATCCCTTGATTTTATGTTAATTTACTTAATATAAAGTGTTCGAAAATAATTAAGGAGTGCATAAAGAAAATTTGAGAGTGACAACCCACCAGAAATATGAGGGAAGAATTTGATATGTAAATAAGCGTTTAGGCACGGTCAATAAGTAAGTGCCATGTGGAAAGGTACAACTAGTGATGAAAATATCGACAATATCGCCGATATATCAATCGATATGTCGGAAATTTTGGCTGGCGGCAGGTAAGAGGGAGGGGAAAGAAATTGAGCGAAATATCGACAATTTTTCTTATTTTAAGCCCATCGATCTCTTTATTTCATTAAAACGATCGAGATAGGAACAAATTTTATGAAAATCGGACGTAAAACGATTGAGTTACAGTCGGGTCATGCCGTGCGGGTCAAAAACCCGAATTGCAGACCTGCGCGAGAAGGAAGAATACTATTTTTATGCCAGTACGTATGCTTTATATATTATTTGCTTATTTAAATTTGCAATTGAGTTGTTAGTTGAGTTGGTTGTGGCCTTCAATTAATCACTTAAGCACCTGGGTTTGACCCACCTTAGGTGCGCGCGCCTACCTAAATTTTTTTATTTCATTTTTTTCTTATTTTGAGCTATATTTATCATTTTTTTTTTCCAATTTTAAATATATCAATCCTTGCCAATTTTTGAAAAAATAGACACTATTTTTTTATTATTTTTTTCAATTTTAAATATATTTACTCATTTTATAATTTTTCTTCCATTCAAATTTTTGTATGCTTATTGTTATATTTTAATTATCTTAACATTCAATTATAATAATTCACTTCAATTTATGTTTATATTTATATTTTTATATTATTAGTCATCGGCAGAACCCTATTGTATCATATTATTCATCATATATTTATTATATCAAAGTCATTTTATAGTTTTTATTAGTTATATATAAGTATCATTGAGTTTATTGAGTACTTAAGTTTTTTTTTTCCAAAATTTCATTCCAAATTTCCAACTTTTAGATCGAATTTCCGTCATTTTTGTTGACCGTAAACGATATCGATATTTGGGGCGAGATATCCGTAAATTTGACTAGTAATATATCCGTCGATATCGATATTTTTATCATTGGGTACAACCTTTATATGTGGATATATATATATATATGGGTCTATTGGGATCGTAGGCCTCATTCATTAATATATAATGTATAAAAATATAATATATTTTTATTAGAAATATTTAAATTTAAATTATTATTTTTTTCAGAAATTTAAATTTAAATTGAGTGTTGATTGAACTTAGTAAATATATTTTAATTATAAAAAGATATCAAGGAAAATTAAATATTAAATAATATCAATTTCAAAAAATTAGAACTCGTCGATGATAATTATATAATAATTTAGTAATATGATATAAATTTTTGAATATTTATTTAGTTTGATAATATTTTGTTAATTTAAACAATTTGAATACTTTTAAATATATTAATTATGAGTCATAATACATTAAAAGTTAACTTTTTAAAAATATTTTGTGAAAGATCCCCTCACAAATTAAATCATGACTACACCCGTATATATATACACATTAATTGAATATATTTACCATCTAACTTTGACTCCACTTTTTTTATTATTGAGGTTGCTATACAGTTCATACACTAGCTCGAAAGTCGCACAATACCTTAATGTTGGCAAATATTTATTTTTTATTTTTTTAAGAGAATGGTAGAGAAAAAATATAAAAACAAACAAACAAATAAAGTAAGTCTCTTAAATCATTAATGACTAAAAGTGAAGGTCTTTATAGGTAAAAAATTCAAACAAAAAAAATCGAAGAATAAACAGCTTAGCGAAAAGAGGCCAAATAAACGCGAAGCTTCCAATTTAACTAATCGAGAAGCTGATATTTAGTGGAAATAAAGCATAGTCATCTTAGGCAAACAATAACACAAATAATATATTAAGAAAGAATAAATCAAAGGACAAAGTTGGAAAATCATAACAAGAAGGATAACAAAGAAAATTCACCATTCATTCATTGTTCTATGAATAGTACGCATCTCCACGAACTTTAGTATATAGAATTTATGTATTGAATCATAAATATTTATATTATGAGAATGAAAGGCCGACTTAATTTTATTTAGATCCAATTTAGAGAGATAAAACGAAAAAGCTGAAATCAATCAACATGTAATCCAATTTGATTGAATTTTCGGTTTGAATCTCCACTCTAATATAATATATACAGAAATATAAAGTGAACCGAAATTTTTACCAAAACCACTTCTTCATAAACATTTTTAATGAAAGTTTTACATGCTTCTGATAAAAGCATATATGATGAGGTGTGCTTCCTGCAAACTCAAATGAATTATGAATCTACCTCACTTTTGCTTTGTATATGATTATTATGAACTGAGAAATGCAAATGGAATCACAATTTATCAAGGATTAATGATTATAAATGATGAGGGTAGGCATATATCCCACTGTATGGTAGATGCTAAGGATCTGAAGAGGTGGTGGGTTGTCAAATCAAATATGTTGTGTACACAATTTTAATTAAGTGGCCCTTACTTGGGCTATGTGTAGCCAATCACATGAATCAATGTGTCCCAATTTGACCTCCCAACAAAGGGCAATGAGGCCTTTTTATAGGCCTATTAAGGCCACCATCTTCAAGACTTCAAGACTTGAACAGCCAGAATCAGCCACATGCCCTCCAAAGATATCTGCCCCCCACCCCCACCACCCCGCCTAAAAAAAAAACACCACCCTATTTGCTTTGTGGCCCTAAAAACGGACACCCTAAAAATTGACACTCGAAGCTTGAAGCTTTATGAACCAGAAAACTTCAACCGCCACAAATACTAGAATCATAACATCGTCTTACCTATTTTGCCTGCCGACACATCAAATGTGCCCAACCACACGTATGTGTGCATGCATCTATCTCATCTCGTAAGAAGAGAAAAGAGCCTTCAGGAAGCAACTTTCCCATTGAATAGCATCTTTACGGTTCTGATGAAGTTATCCCATGAATGGCGATGCAACTGCAAGAAAAGAGAAAAGAGAAAAGTCAATATGAAAGGTAGATTTAAAAAGAAAAATGTTTAAATAATAAGATGCGGAAATGGCAAGTTTCCTATTCATTAAAGAAAAGACTTGACAATCGGCCTATATCAAATTCTTTCTTTTGGGGAATTAACCACAGCTGGGGCGCATTGCTTCCTCGACCAGTTTTTTTCTTTGGATTGGACCAAAAGAGAAAGCATTGTATGCATCATAGTTACTTAGTTAGTAAAAGGCTATACAGGTTGATAATAGTGCATAAAAGGTGTTCGGTAGATTTTTTTACTTGATAAGTTGAAAAATTATAATAAAAAAACTTACTACTTAAAATGTACCTAGAATGAGGCTTCTAACCTCAAAATATATTTTAGAACTGCAGCTTGCATCACTTAGGGATAGGAACCGTCCCTAAAGTTACTTTGAAAATTGTGTCGATTTTGTTTTCGTCTGACAACTCTTAACAGACAAAGAATATTTCCAGTTTACCTGTACTCATACTACTTAATTAACCAAATTAAATTTATCATCATGGGGTTATCGTTCACATCCAACCTATTTCCCCATCAAATAACGGAATTGATTAGTTTGACCATATTCGATCTTTCTTTTGATTTGTCACAATTTACTAAATCAATTATATAATAGACTTAATAAAATAATCATAAATTTATAATTATTCGCATATACTGTATAATATTAAAATTAATGTTGCAACAAAATAGCTTAAGAGCATAACCTTTGCCTCACTAAATTTCCTGAATTTTTTCGTAAAGATTTTCATTTATACTAACCATTATAAATTACTAATATCCAAAGTAACATTAACCACCTATAACTTCCATTATTACATATTGAACATAATATAACTTTAAGTATAAGCATTTCAATTTACTACAAGTCGTTAGAATTCTTAATTCAACATTTACATCAACCTTTTCCTATTTATGGAAGAAATGGTTTACTCGTCATCTTAATCGACAAGTCATCATCACCTTAAATCATAGCAATGACCATAACATTAATTAAGCATCCATTCATACCCATGACCTCATTAGTACCGTATGATAGGACCCGTTCATAAGTTTTGTGAAAATCGGATTGGCTCTGTTCTCGTCTGACAACTCTTATGAGACAAGAAATTTTTTTTTCGATTTTTTTCATATTCACCTAAATATATTAACCAAACAAAAATCATTTCTAACGGGGTACTGCCCACGTCCAACCCACTCACTCCATTAAAGAAAAGGAATTTATTAATTACAATTCTCTTTTGAACTTTTTTCGTTAACTAATTTAGTAAGTAATATATTGCCTTAAGAAATACTTACTATTGCCTTAAGAAAAACTATAACAAATTTATTAATACTTATTACAATCAAGTCCTTTTCATAAGCAAAGCATACCCTGATATACTCAACCATATTCTTTACATAAGCAATACTCATAATAAAACTTTATTCCTATTACCTTATAACTTCATAATTTCTCATAATCACCAACA
Source organism: Prinsepia uniflora (assembly GCA_032719365.1). Classification (NCBI taxonomy): domain Eukaryota; kingdom Viridiplantae; phylum Streptophyta; class Magnoliopsida; order Rosales; family Rosaceae; genus Prinsepia; species Prinsepia uniflora. The sequence continues at coordinate 33,592,244 of CM064861.1, read as the reverse complement.
ATTTATTCATACCCTTACTAATTCAAATTAGCAGTCATTAATTCACCATCATAGTTCATTAACAACTTAGATAATATCATATTAACACTACTAATTTTTAAGAATTAAGATTTGATTTAAAACACATACAATTAACATATTCAATCCGTAAATCATACTCGTTCTCACATACTTTTCATCCCTCGTCACATTCATCATTAACTTAATCATCAAGCAACATCATATCAAATATCAAGAAGTATATATATACATATTATTCATATTTAATACTTTCTCATATATTGTCCATATCTTATAAAAATAGTGAAGTTATATCATAATCAAGCCATAAATCCTTGTAAATCCCCTTCATGAATATACTTTGATCTTAAGGGCTTTTAATATTTAAATTATCCCTAACTTCATATACTCAAATTCCCTTCAATTAATTATAATCACATTATATATATATATATATGCATAGTAATATAAATATATTATCATAAAAATTTGACAATATATTCACATGATGTCCAAATAACTCAAACTTTGTACCATTAATTTTAGAATTAACAAACCAACATTCTTCATATTGATCGGACGGCCAAAGGAGGTCGCATGCACCCCCACGCGCCACCACAAGCCTCTGCATATGGTGACCATGTGCTTGCTGTCCTCCTTCAACCTTGATCAGGTTGACTCGTGGGTCTGCGAGCAGGACCCAACCCGAGCGACCTGATCCAACCCCAATTACTTTTTTTTTCATGATTTTTTTATCCTTTTACGTCTAGCACACTCAAATCCTTCTCTAAGAGAGCTTTATATTCACAAAGCTGAAGAAACTTACCTTGAAACCCTTGTCAAAGATTCCCAGTTTTCGGCTATGGTTTCCAGGATTGTCTTAGTGCATTCCATACGTCTGAACCGTTATTTCTTTAACTCAAGTCAACCATAGGAGTTCGCATAGTCTCTTAAGGTCCTTGTTTTTTAGCTACAATGTCCAAAAACAAACTAACCTTCCATGAGCCATTTTTGAACCCTCATGGGTTTGATCATAGCCACGGGCCTGGGTGTCCCTCATCCTTCAGTTCTTTCTGTTATTCCTCACCATCCTCTCTCCCTTCTCTCTGTTTCTTTATTTTCTTATTTCCCTTCTCACTTTGGTCGTTCCTCATTTTTTTTCCTTATCTTTCTTTTATGTTTTGGCCAACTTCCACCGATGTCCCAAACTAAAACACACACATATTAATACACAACTAGGTGGTGAAAGGTTTTGGGAGGGAGAACACTAGACCTTTCTAGATTAAGACACATTAATCACTTATCAAAATTGTACAATTACCAAATTACCCATTATGTCACAGTTACCATAATGCACCTAACTGACTATGAATTGTATCTAATTTATTCAACCTATGTTTTTTACATACTACCTGTCTATGGAGGCAGGGCGCAGGGACCTAAGCAACAGTTCTTGTCGATTGCTCATAAAATGTCTCTGTCAAAAAGTCGACATTTTGACCTTTAGGCATAAAACCGTAATTTTGTTTATCCTCAAAATTTCGGGTTGTCACAACTGACCCCTTTAAATAAATTCACCCTCAAATTTTTAAAACAAATCCAATGTTATTTTCTTACTCAAATTGGACAACTAAGTTGCTCAAAATTGAATTATCTTCCAATTTTAGTGCAACTTCGAGATCCCATATATTCTTAATTCATTCACATAAACCACCTTGCAGTAGGCATACTTCAAGCCACATTCAAGTACCCAACATAACCCATATTCTCTTACCACAACCTGATAGGACCCGTCCCCGAAGGATATAGATAACCATGCCCGATCCTGCTCCCTTCTGACAAGTCAACTGAAGTTCCGAAATTACTCTCAGCACTTTCCAAACAAGGGATAACCGCATATGTACCCACTCATGCCTCCACCTTTCGAATAGCCTCGATCATCGCGCCACGACCTGGAGGGACAATAAAACAAAAAAGATGTGAGTGGATAAAACAAACTTTTATAAATACATTTACCATAACACATTCTTACCCTCCAGTTTCACAAACATGCATGCATATCATAAAACATGAGTAATAGTGTGAAATCAATCAAGTATGAACAGTAGACCGATAAAATCAAAACATGTTTCTAAATTCTCATGGTCCACATTTTCCCTGAAACTCATGTTCATCAAATCAGTTCATGATATAAAGTATCTAGACACAAATATCAATAAATCACAAACATAACCAATCCTCGATATCCAAGTAACTGTCACAATGTCAATGCTACGCGTGCAAACTCGGGAGTCTCACATCCGAGTACATCCCCAAGATCTACGACGTCTGGGGTGATATCATCTCCAGGATCTACGACGTCTGGAGGATATCATAATCTCACACTCCTGAGATTGAACCTCCCTCGAAGCTACTCATCTCCAGGCAGTGTATCGTGACTACTCCAGGATCTACGACGTCTGGAGGAGACTATAAAATCACAGAGGATGGTATATGTGGAACAGTCACCAAATCCAGTAGTCTCATTTTAAAACCATTCATGTCTCAAATCAAGTAAAAAACATTTCAACATGGCCTATGCCCGAGACATAACTTTCATAAAGAAAGTTCTATAAATCCATCATAAAACAGTGTCCAAAATTCATTTTATAAATCAAAACCATCAATTCAATCATATCTTTACATTTGAATCCAAATATAAGTCAAAATCATTATCCAAATTGGATCTCAAGCCCAAAATATCATTTTCACGCAAATTAGTGCAACCGTAACCTAAGCTGCCATTTTCACATAAATCCATAACATATATCTGAAAAACATTACGTAAATCCATCAAATCAATCCCTAACTCATAATCCGAGTCAAAACATCATTTTTCAATCTCGGGCCTACGCCCAAAACATCAATTTCACAGTTTCTCGAAAATCGTGCCCAAAATTAATATAATAATCCAGAAAATCAATAAATCATCATATCGAAACATCTATCATGCCAAATCTTGTCAAATCATATAATAAGACATTTAAAACATATATGCATGCATTCTGGTTAGAAAACAAAAATCCATTCACACACCGTCCAAACTGCCCGCTTCTGAGTTGCACGTTTTTCCGTAATTTCTGAGAATCATTATTCCTGTCCAAATCATTATCTAGGGTCACTAACACTTCAATATATCTCATATAATTTTCCCCAATTTTTTTAGGATTTAAATACGTATTTAAAACGTATATTAAAACTTCGGTCACACTGAACACTGTCGAAACGGTATCTGATTTCCTCGAAACCAGTACCAAAATGTTCATTATATCAAAAGGAGTAAGTTTTACGTTGAACTCATCTTGAGAAAAAGCTCCACGCGCCCTCACGCGCCGCCTTGAGTGGCTGCGCGTGGGAGCCACGCACCGGCTACAGTGATGCTACAGTGCATTTTCCTCACCCGATTCTCTGCGATTAGATCCTGCACCCGCGAAGTAACCCGATCAGAACTTCATTAATTCGATGTTAAATCCACTTTTTCTTTCATCTAATCTCACTCAAATGACCTTAATTGACGTTCTGTAGATTCATTTCATTGAATTCATGACTGTAACCAAATCAATTCCCAATTCAACATTCGAAGGTTCAAAATCCAATTCTACCAAAATTGAGTCTAATTATCGATTCTGATCAAGCAGAAGTAGCTTAGAATCCATATGAACACTAATTTGAAATCAATTTCACAAAAACTTATCCCCAATTACTCAACTCAAGCTCGAAAATTCCAACAGTTCCCAGGTCCTGTTCTTGGCCAAAACCTCCTCGATTCCCGTCGTTTTTATTGGATTCGACTCGCCTTGAGCTCCAGAAGCTTAATCCAAGGTCAATTGTTAGGTTTAATATCAAATTCAAGTTTAATCAATTTGAAGTTATAAGTTTCGGGTTTGGGTTTTCTTTCACGATTTTCATCTCCTTTCTTCCTCGTAATTCTCTGTTCTCCCTCTCTCAATTCCATTTAGTTTCTCACATTCTCAGCCTAAGGGTTCAGTTGTCACCTGAGATCACTTCACCTCTGTTTTCAAACACCCACACACATGGGTTAATTGTGAAACTCGATAATTCACCCCACCGTCTAACAGTTGACACTACTCAGCATTTGCAAAGTGACAGATGTCACTCTCCAATCTAGATGAGTCCTTAAGCAAGCTGAATCAGCCATTCACCTGCCCAAAAGTCCATTTTGCCCTTGCTTGCACAAATTACCAAAATACCCCTCACACTCCTAGACCCGTAGTTTTGTCATCCGAACTCCGATTGGCGTATGCCGCCTATCTACGGACTCAGCGTCTCGAGACCTATCGAACGGTCCTTACGGAAAGTCCAAAAAAGGTCCCGATAAAAAATTCACCTTTCGGCCTTATAACCAGGTGCAAAATCGTCATTTCCTTCAAATTTTCCAAAATTTCCTTTTTCGATTTTACGAGTCGTCACACAACCAATCTCAACCATTTTTTTATATCTCAATATCACCCATATCATTCACAACGACACTATGCGTAGGCCATCACCGCACACATTATCTGAGTCATTCCGAAAGCAATACCTACATCATCCAAAAAAATATTTCCCCTGGAGGTATTTCTATAAGCCACTAGGGAACTGGAGCTCAGCTAGATGTCTGAGTGTATCCTTACTCAAGAAATAGAGTCCTTCTCGACATCTGAATCAGATATAACCATCCAACCACCACCTACTCAGGAACCAGAGTCTAACTCGATGTTTGAGTGGTCATCCCACAATACTAGTCTCAAAAAAGAGGCCCAACCCGACGTCTGAGACCAACCATTACCGACTCAGGAAAGGGGCCCAACCTTACGTCTGAGTCGTCACCACCATACCAATCTCAGGAAATGAGCCTTGGCTCGACGTCTGAGACTGTCTACCACAGCTTACTCATGCATACAATATCTTAGCATTAATCACTCATCTAAGGAGACCTGTCATAAACATAACAATGCACACATATTGTGAAAATCGATAGTGACAACAAATATTAATTCCTCAAATCCATTTTGTAAAATTTGGGTCTATACCCAAAACAACATGACAAGACCCGTCCCTCAATTTGTGATAAGACCGGATCGATCTCACTCCTGTTTGACAACCCTTTTCAGATAAGAGATTTTATCAATTTTAATCATATCAATACTTTATCGTTATTAGGTATCCACATGATCATGTAATACCTCGATTTATAATTCATCATAATATGTTTATATCATGAATATCATTTACTTCCAAGAATTTTTCGAACAGTCAAATCTCCTTTAATAATCAAATTATCCTTAATTATTTCAAATTATCCATAAATTCTTCATAGGATGTCCAATTGACTCCATTCTTGAACCATTAACTAAGAACACAAAAACGAACATTTTTCATGTTGCCCATTTTTCCAAATTCTGGCCGGCATTGACAGGACCCATCCCAATCCCCCAAGGACCACCCTGGGATGTGCCCTACTCCCGTCTGACAATTACCCTAGAGTGCCGAAAATCCCTTAACGGGATTAAAATTTTACAAATAAAACCAATTCAGGTTCTACATTGTCAGACCAGGGATAAATATTTTACACAAAAATGAGCACATATGTCAGTTTACAAAATGGTGCTCAACTTACCCAAACGGGTGTACAGGTGTGCAACACAATTATCTATGCATCAGCCTCTGGATCAGCGCCTACCTCGGTGTCACGGCCTGGAGAGGTCAAGAAAACATTTAAAGAGTGAATGGACCGAAAATAAATAGTATTTCCAAAACCATTTAAGGAAACAAATAAAGGTTTCCCCCCTCCGTTTTCAAACATGCATGCATTCAAGTTCAATTATAAGAAATGGAAATTTAATCAATAAACAATATAAATTAAAATAAAACAAGATATGTGAAATAGTAGTAATACAGCGTATAGCCAATCTCCAGCATCCCAGATGCCTGACATCCCAGATGTCATACTGTCACGGTCCTAAGGCTACGTGTGCCACCCGGGGTCTCAATCTCGAGTCCTTCCCAAGATCCACCAGTGTCCAGGTGATATCACCGGACACTGTCCTAGGTGATATCCATAACTCGCAATCCTGATTCTGAGCCTCTCCTCGAAGCGGCCCTTCTCAGGCAATGTACCGTGACTACTCCAAGATACTAAGAGACATCTGGAAGAGAAAATAACCAATAAGGATGGTGCGTACAGTGTAATAATAAAATCAATGAAAATCTTGTTTAAACTGTTTCTTAAAATCTCTATTTGACTCCAAAACTAATCAATATATAATCCAGACGGATCTCAAGCCTAAAGCATCGTAATACATAAAACAAACCATAATCGACATTTAAAATCCATAAGACCATCAATGAATGATACCAAAGTAATCCAATTCAAATCATATAATAAGCAGTTAAAAACAGTTACGCATGCATTCATTTTATAAACCAAAGGTCTACTCACACACGGTCCTCGTTGCGCTAACAAACTGCGTTGTACTACCCTGAAGCTAAACCATAGTCTCCGGGTCTGTCCAAAACACATCTAAAGGTCACTAACAAACTCTACTAGTTCATACATAAAACTCCCAAAAAGTCCAATTGTCAGGATCCGGCCCATCTAACACAATATTGTCCGCTTTGGCCCCAACCTTCACAGTTTTGTTTTCGGGAGCTCACGTGCAACTTCCCAGTAGGTCACCCATCATGAGATTGTACCAGCCCCAACTCGCTTAACTTTGGAGTTCCAACCGAACCCAAAGCCACTGAGTAAGTTGAGGCTAGTGTAATCTCATGATGGGTGACCTATTGGGAAGTTGCACGTGAGCTCCCGAAAACAAAATCGTGAGGGCTGAGCCCAACACAGACAATATTGTGTTATATGGGTTGGACCCTAACATAATGGTATTAGAGCTGGATCCCGACTGGGAAGTGTGCCAGCGAGGACGCTGGACCCCAAGGGGCTGGATTGTAAGACCCGGTCTTGGAAGCAAGAACAATGAGCAAGACCCGTGAGCTTGAGAAGCAAGAACAGTGAGCAAGACCCGTGAGCTTGGAAAGGCAAGATCGGTGAGCAATCCCACATCGCTCGGGGAGGGAAAGGTGAAGTGCCTTATATGTGTGGGCACGTATCAATCTAACACAATGCCTTTTGGGAGCTCCGTGGCTTTGGATTTCTTGGGAACTCCAAAGTTAAGCGAGTTGAGGCTAGTGCAATCGCAAGATGGGTGACCTCCTGGGAAGTTGCACGTGAGCTCTTGAGAACAAAACCGTGAGAGTTGGGCCCAAAGCAGATAATATTGTGCTAGATGGGTCAGGTCGTGACACCAATACTGGGAACGCGTCTCGAACTCGCATCTCGAAACTTTAAACCCCTAAATGACCTAGCAAACGATCTCTGATTAATCTGAAACCACCACCATTGGATCCGAATCTTCAAAACCTTTAAAATGGGATCGATCTCACCTCAAAATGCGTTCCCCTACACCCCCATATGTGAGTCAAAGTCTCAGTCAACGTTGTTCAAAAAGTAAACGTTGAGGTCAGCAAAAGTCAACGCTGACGTCTTGGTCAACGGTCAACGTTGATGCCAACCTGACATGTTGCCATGTGTCAGCCTCCTATTGGCCATGTGGCTTGAAAACCTGACAGATGATGATGTCATCCTACTGACGTCATCATCTTCAACCTCGCAACGGGTCATTGTAACGGGTCACCCAGACACGCGACCCGACTCGGTCCTAATTCCTTTATTCCTACACCATTTTCCGCCATTTTTGTCCCTATGAACTCTCAATCTACCGAAAAACAACCCTATCGAATCGAAATCAAGAAAAACAAGCTCAAAGTTACTTTCCCACGATGAACAGTAATCGCGTATTTTCTAGCTTTGTTTCCCATCGTCTCCGACCACCTTTGTTGACACGACCCATCCCAATCCCCCCGGGATTACCGTGGGATGTGCCATGCTCCCGTTTGACACGAAGTGTCAGATAAGGAATAACCTAAAGCCACTGCCCCAACGGGCGTCCGGAGTGCACAAGGATCGATGGAGGAGGCATGCAATGTCCCAGTCTCTGCTACAGTCACATCCGTGATCAACCTGAAGAGCATTAAAAACAACAAAGGCTATGAGTGGACGAAAATAAATAAGTTCATAAAACACATTTTACAAAGATATTTATTCCCTTCATTAAAACGTATGCATGCATCGAAAACCAGTAAACAACTATTTACTAAAAACAACCGTTAGGGCCTCAGCCCAGAAACCATGACTCAAACCAAATGTGGGAACTCAGCCCAAAACCGTAAAACCAAATTCCAATTCCAAGTGGGCTACCGCCCAAAACCATAACCATACATACCTTCCAAGAAAAACATGTTTAAACCATCCTGGGGTCTCACGGTATCAAGCAACGCGTGCTACCCGGGGTCTCACCGGGTCAATATCTCTGACATCTCAGATGTCTGACGTCCCAGACGTCCAATCATAGCATTCCTGCTCCTGAATCATCATACGGTCTGGTAGCTCCGTATAATGACCCCTCGCAGGCAATACACCATGACTTCCCCAGTGTCCCAAACACCTGGAGGAGACCATCACATATCCTCGTATCAAGATGGCTTATGGAGAACAGTTTATCAATCATTTCAAAAAATCTCAAGGGACCTGCCTGGAATTTCCATAAAACCATCACAAGTCCAAACATATGATTTATCAAATTCAAAACCATTTATTCAAATCCATTTAGGGTCCCTAACCCGAAATCACATTTATAAACCAATTGGGCCTCATGCCCGATTTCGTAAATCAACTGGGCCCTTGGCCCAATAATATAACTCAAATGGGTCTCAGCCCGATTTCGTAAACAGCTGGGCCCCTGGCCCGATTTCATAAGGCAATTGGGCCCCCGGCCCGATACGTAACTCAAATGGACTTCAAGTCCGAGGTTTCCAAAACAATTGGGTTTCATGCCCGAGTTCATCCTTCCAATTTCAAAACCATTTCATTAAACTATTTCCAAAACAATAAGTACAGAAATCAGAGTAAAATCGAAAACCTCAATTTACGTGCAAGCACGTAAATCGCCTCGAAATGCGTGAAACCATATAATTCACCAATATCTAAAACAACATCATATAATCACCATCATAATCCATATAAAACAGTTATGCATGCATAATATTTATAAAACCAAAGTCCACTCGCAGATCGTCCAACGATGCACCTCGATACGCGTGCCATAGGCCTTCCCGGGCCTCGCCACTAACACCGGGACTCCCAAACCTGTCCAAATCACACTAGAGGGCCACTAACCTCTTTATTAACCTCCTATTAAAGCCCCGTCATTTTCCCGAATTTGTAACTATTTTTAAACTCGATTCAAAACCTTCGAACACCCCGAAATATATCGAAACTGTGTCCGATTGACACGAAACCAGTCCGAAAATGTTCGTTACATCGAATAGATTATTTCATGTGTTGAGAACATCCCCAAAAGATGAGGCAATAGCCCCCACGCGCCCTAGAAACCTCCTGCGCGTGAGCCCAAGCGCCAGGGTACTATTCATCATCTCTAAGATCTGTCGAACCGGGGTTTTCCCTGCAACTGGACCGGCCGAACCGGTCTGGACCAGTTCAAGGCCATATCTGGTCCAATTTCGGTCCTTTTCCTTCCTTTTTAATTCCTATACTCTTATCTAGTCCTTAGAAACCTTCTTGAATGAACAAAACTAAGAAAAACATCCAGGACTTACCTCCCCGATCAAGTAAACTCACGGCCACAATCCTCCCCACGGTCCAAACGTCTCAGGCCATTCCCAGCCATGTTTCTCCATCTCAAAATGTTCCTAAGACCAACAGGAACTCCATTTAATTAATGAACTCGATCGATCAACCATAAAAACCCATATCCAGTTCAAACCCGAAACTTACCTTGCGTGTTCCTCCCGTCGTGTCCTCCACCGTGAGCCGCCGTCGTTTCCTTGCCGCCTCCCTTCGTCTCTCACTATCTCAGTCACTCTCATGGTTGTGCACACACGACAAAGATGGTGAGGTGGGGTATTTGTTTTCGGGTGTGTGTGTACAAGGAAATGGAACAATGGAGGGTTCGGGTTTGTGAGGAAAATAGAAAAGATGAAGGCTGGTGATAATGTGTGAGAGAGGGGGTTTGGACGGCTAGGATGATGGGGATGGGTGAGATGAATGGTGGATATTTGAGATGGGAATTAGATAAAATTATAAAATAAAGAAATAATAATATTTTAACGTATAGATCCACATTTTAGGGTTATTAGCCAATGGGATGAGTGACACTTGTCACTCATCCATAGGTTCCATTTAAAATATCTGCCCAATCAGAATAAGCCACCTCATCACTGCCTCGAAGTACGTGCATAGTGAAACCGAACTTCTGTGACCCATAACTTTCCCGTTCGAAGTTCGATTTTAGCGTGCCGCCTGTCTATGGATTCGTATCGTCCCGATCTACGTAACGGTCCTCGGCCCTCGACTATCGGACATCTCGGTCAAAAAGTCAACATTTCGCCTCTTCTAACTAAAATTACCAAACTGCCCCTAAACTTCCGAACGTCATAACTTTTTCCTCAAACGTCAGAATCGAACATGCCACATGTCTATGAACTCGTGACGACCCAAGATATGTCACGGTCATTGGTCAAAGTCTGTTTGACCGCCCGAATGAAAAGTCAACGTTTTACCCACGACTAGGGGCAAAACGGTCATTTTGCATCGTTCGTCCGATTTCGCCCAACTAATCACCGATTACCCTCACTAAACATGATTAGTTACCAATCTAATCCCGGAATTCGGGACAGGTCGTTACATTTGTCCTCGAAACTCACACCTACGAGTTCGTACTGAAGCTAGGAATGTGTTAGGGTCATCCAAATTGTTCAACAAGCCTCAGAAAATGGTTTTACAATTTGGGTCCAAAAATGGGTTTTCAGACTTACCTAATCCGTGTGCCCTCAGTCGTGCTCAGCCCGTCTCTGACACCCCTCGGTCGTCACGTCTCTCTCACACTCTCAGAAGGTCACAAAAGATGATGGTATAATAGTGTGGGGTGGTGTTTGTGTGTTTGTAGCTTATGTTTGGGAGGGTTTCGGGTTAACAAAAACAAAGAAGAAAAGATGATGTGTAAGGACCCGTCCCGAATATCGGGATTGAATATTAATTAATTATGGTTTAGAATGACTAATCGGGGATTAGTTGAGTGAAATCGGACGAAACGTGCAAAATGACCGTTTTGCCCCTAGCGTGGGCAAAATGTTGACTTTTAGTTCGGGCGGTCAAACGGACTGTGACCGAGGACTGTGACGTAGTTCGGGACGTCACGAGTTCATAGCCAAGTGGCACGTTTGATTCCGACATTCGAGGTGAAAGTTATGACGTTCGGAAGTTGAGGGGCATTTTGGTAATTTTGGTTAATTGAGGTCAAATGTTGACTTTTTGATCGGGAGGTCCGATTGACGAGGGCCAAGGACCGTTATGTAGGTCTCGACGATACGAATCCAACGACTAGCGGCACGTCGAAAACAGAGTTCGGGTGACCAAGTTACGGGTCACGGATGTCTAGGGGCGAAATGGTAATTTGTCGTACGAAGGGCAAAATGGTCTTTTGACCTTGATTCTTGCTACCAGATTGTGACATCTGTCACTTTGTCATCTTCCATGTCCCAGCTAACATAGAAACGGGAATCATGGAAAAACACAATCATTTGGACATTAACCCCCAAATTATGGGTTGTCTTAATCATTATCAATTAGTAGCTAATTAACCCGTGTCTCAGCCTCATTGTGCAATTGGGAGACTGAGGAAGCCGAATTGAGAGAGAGATTCGAGTGACAGTGAGGTCTCTGGGAGAATTTTGGTTCGAAAATTCAGAGAATTTGGGGGACTTTCGAATTCGGGATTGTGAGCCGTGAGGATCGAAATTGAGGATTCAATTCGATTCCTGAGATCAAAACGGACCTTCCTGCATCAAAACCAAAGTGAAACGGTGTCGGATTGAGGAAGAACTGAGCTTCCATGGCAGCTCAAAATCGAGCTTGGGTTCAACGGGTTAGAGGTAAGAATTCTTCAAATTGATCTTGGAAAAACATTCAATACACTCTCACGATGCTTACCCTATGAATTAATTTGGAAATCAGGGACGGAATTGGTGAACCCGAATTGGAAACCCGTCGAGGATCGATCGAGAGTCGTGAGGATTTAGACCATGATTCGAGTAATTGAACTTACAGAACTCAATTAGAGATGGATTAGAAGGGATCAGTTGAAAGAACGGATTAAATTGGTGTCGAATTGGGTGAGTTTGAACCGGGTCTGTTCGCTTGTTTTTCAACCCGTTTACCAGACAAACGGGCGAAGGGGACGACTGTGCTGGTTACTGTAGCTGGCGCGTGGGTTTCACGCGCAGCCACTCACTGCGGCGCGTGGGGGCGCGTCCGGCCTAGTCTCAAGGTGAGGTCAACATGACTTTTGACCCTCTCAGTGTAACGAACATTTTGACGTTGATTTCGATGAAATCGGATATTGTTTCGTTAATGTTCCGCGTATCCGAAGTTTTGTATTACGATAAAAATACGTATTTAAATCCCGAAAAAATTGGGGAAAATTATATGATGTATTTTGAGATGTTAGTAACCCTCTATAATGATTTTGGACAGGAGTTGTGATTTCCAGATTTTACGGAAAAACGTGCAGCTCGGAAACGGACCGTTTTGGACGGTGTGTGTGAGTGGACTTTGTTTTCTAACCGTGATGCATGCATATATGATTTAAATGCCTTATTATATGATTTTATATTCTTGGGCATGATTTATGTTTCAATCCGGTAATTTCTCGGTTTTATGATTATTATATTATTATTTTGGGCGATTTTCGAGAAATTACGAAATTTGGTAAAAATGATGTTTGGACTCGGTTTATGAGTCTGGGATTAAAATTGGTTGGAAATAATGTGTGGACTCGGATTATTGAGTCATGGATTGAAAAATGATGTGGTGACTCGGGAATGAGTCCATGGTCAATTTCGTGGATTTACGTGAAAATGGCAACGAAGGTTGCAACGCATGGATTTGCGTGATAATATTATTTTGGGCATGAGAACCCAAGTAAATAGTGGTTTTGACTCGGATTTGGAGTCACTTGTGAAATTGTGAAATTAATGATTTATTGGGATTTTATGATTATTTTAATCAGTCTCTCGGGCACGTTTTACGAGGAACGTGCAAATGATGTTTTGGGCTAGGCCCGGAGTCTAAATGATTTCTAAAATGATGTTTTGACTTAGTTGGTAAGTCAATGATGATTTCTGGATTATTTTATTGTTCTAAAAGGTGATTTTAAAGAAATACGTGTAAATGGTATTTTGGGTTTGAGACCCAGTCAGGGTTGATCTTGGCTTGGTATGATGTCAAGATTTGATTGAAATGTTTTGGGATGTAATTCCCGGGATGGTTTTCATTGTGATTGTGATACTCCCAGACGGTCGGTGCTTGGGGGGATTACCCAGACGACCGGAGCTTGGGGGATGTGATTGTAGGATCGGGAGTTGATCCTATGGTAGTCAGCTTCTCGGATGAGACTGAGCCTGGATGTACCACTCGGAGGTGTCTGAGCCTGGGGATGTGTTCGCCCAGAGGTGACTGAGCCCGAGGAGGTTGAACCCAGAGGTGTCTGTTCCCGAGAGAGTGACTGGATATTGGCCTACGCGTAGTGCAGCACTTGTGAGTAGTGCAGTTTGATTGATTGGGCACTTGTGAGTAGTGCAGATGTGATTTGTGATATTTTATGCACTTGTGAGTAGTGCGGATTGATTGGATTGATATATTTATTGGGCACTGGTAATTAGTGCTGATTGATGTTGTTTGTGATAACGTACTGGTATTGAGTACGGGTTCTTAGTCTTTGTGGCCAGTGATTATGTTTTCACATGTTTTGGCCTGAGAGCCGGGATTTGATGTTTTATAACATGAGTTTTTGTGGACCATGGGAAAATATGTTTTGATTTTATCGGTCCACTGTTCATACTTGAATGATTTCATACTATTACTCATGTTTTACGATATGCATGCAAGTTTGTGAAAACTGGAGGGTAAGAATGTATTTTGATAAATGTTTTTATCAAACTTTATTTTGGTCCACTCACACATTTTCTGTTTTGTGACCCTCCAGGCCGTGGTACGACGTTCGGGACTGATCGTGAGGCAGTGACAGTAGCAGAAATCCGCGCAAACATCCCTTGTCTGGCAAGCACTGAAGGGTAGTAAGGGACCTTTAGTTGACTTGTCAGACGGGAGCAGGACCGGGCACGATTTTTGACGTCCAGTTGGGACGGGTCCTGTCATGATGCATGAACCAAATATCATATCCAAGGGCATGGGAGATTGGGCCAATGGGATGAGTGACACTTGTCACTCATCCATTGGTCCAATTAGATATTTTGGACCAATTATCAAGTGAAAACTGTACACTCGCCTCGTTTTACATGAATAGTTCTGATTTATTTTCGTGACCCATAACTTTCTCGTCCGATGTTCGATTTGTCGTGTCGCTTGTCAACAGACTCGTAACGTCCAGATCTACGTAACAGACATTGATTAAAGTCCAAAACGTATCTCTCATCAAAATTCAACATTTTACCCTTGACCAGGGGCAAAATGGTCATTTTACATGAAATTTCCAATTTTACAAATTCATAAAAGTTTGGGGTGTTACAGACGCACCCACAAGCACCGGGAGAAGTCAGAGACCACCTCCACCCATGGGCCTCACGCGCCTGCGCAGAGGTCGTCTCTAACATCTTGCGGATCCTGGTTTCGGGTCCTTTAACCCGCGATCTCGACCCGATTCTAAAACATGGATTTCACATCCGTTTTTCATATTTTAAGTACCAGAATTTGTATATCTAATCCCAGAAAATGATCTATGGTCTTGGAGCTGAATAAACTTACCTCGAAAGCTTGGGTTGAGCTTTTAACCTCACGGTCATTGTTTCAATTTCTGGTCTGGTCCATTTGCTACGTCTACACCTCTGTTCTTACAGCCTAGCAGATCACAGGGCCTTCATAAGATGCTCAAATGGCTATCTTCCACATTCACAAGCCTTAATACCCAAAACCTGAAGTAAGCCTATACGACTTCCTTACTCTCGGCTTCCTTCCACCGAAACCCACCAACCTCCACTTCTCTCTCCTTCCAACTCACACCCATGTGTATATATATATATATATATAAGTCAATATGTTGGCAGTAGAGGGGATGGGAAAATATAGATTTTTATATAATATACTAGATTTTCCATGCAAAATTACCGAAATGCCCTTGGTGCTAAAATTACCAAAATACACTTGTCCTTTGTAAGCCCATAACTTACTTATCCGAGCTCCAATTTTGGCATACCGCCTGTTGACGTATTCAGGAGATTAAGATCTTCATAACAGTCTTTTCGAAATATCTAATAGATGTCCCGGACAAAAAGTTAAACTTTGAGTTGTAGGTCAAAATTCAACATTTTGACTTTTAAGGGCAAAATGATAATTTTCCCTTATTCTCGAATATCCGGGGTGTTACACAACATTTGAACAAAATTTGGTTAAGCATGCATAACAAACAGTCAATCATCCTATTCATCATATATCATCACACTATCATCATGTCATAACATCATTATCACATATACCATCCTATATTTAACATCATGTCATCATACATCATCCCATTATTCTTATTATATTTCATTATATCATTGTACCATTATCATATGAACATGATAGTTCCCAAAAATCATCAAGTAATGGTTTGACAACCATACTCTCATTATTTCAATATATATCAATTCTTAGAACTAATTCACAATCTCGTAAAATGTGTACTCGTCATCACTTCAAAAATTCTCAAAAATCATAAATTTTCAATTAAAATCGAATTAAAATCCTTATAAATCAAACAGAAATCAAAATCGTATTTCATCCAAATCATCATTTATGAAAAATCTCATAAAAGCGACTTCAAATTGTTCCAGAAAAATTGTCAAAATTGTTTTAAAGCACAATTAAACCAACATAATAACTTAATAACAAAATATTCAAAAGCCTTGCTCTAATACCAAGTTGACAGGACCCGTCCCTAAGTTTGGTGAAAACTGGACCGCCCCGCTCCCATCTAACAACTCTTGTTAGACAAGAGATTTTTCTCGATTTTTACTGTATTCACCTAAATACATTAACCAAACATAAGCCATTTCTAACGGAGTACTACCCACTTCCAATCCACTCACCCCGTTAGGGAAAAAGGATTTGTCAATTACAATTCTCTTTCGAACTTTTTTCATTAACTAATTTAGTAAGTAATGTATTGATCCAAGAAAAAACTATTACAAATTTATTAATATTTATTACAATCAAGTCCTTTTCATAAGTAACTCATACTCTAATATACTCAACCATATTCTTTGCATAAGCAATACTCATAATAAAACCTTATTCCTATTACCTTATAACTACAAAATTTCTCATAATCACCAACAATTTATTCATCATACCTTTACTTATTCAAATTAACACTTCTAGTCATTAATTCACCATCAAAGTTCATTAACAACATAGATAATATCATATTAACACTACTAATTTCTAAGAATTATGATTTGATTTCAAACATATACAATTAACATATTCGTCCGTATTCAATCCTTAAATCATACTCTTTCTCACATATTTTTCATCCCTCATCACATTCATCATTAACATAACCATCAAGCAACATCATATCAAATATCAAGAAGTATATATATACATATTATTCATATTTAATACTTTCTCAAATATTGTTTGTATCTTATAAAAAATAGTGAAGTTATATCATAATCAAGCAATAAATCTTTGTAAATTCCCTTCATGAGTATACTTTGATCTTAAGGGCTTTTAATATTTAAATTAACTTTAAATTCATACACTCAAATTCCCTTCAATTAATTATAATCATATTATATATAAACATAGTAATATAAACATATTATCTTAAAAATTCGATAATATATTCACACAATGTCCAAATAACTCAAACTTTGTACCATTAATTTCAGAATTAACAAACCAACTTTTTTCATGTTGATCGAACGGCCAAATGAGGCCGCACACTCAGCCACGCGCAACCACAAGCTTCTGCGCGTGGTGGCCACACGCCTGCAGTCCTCCTTCAACCTTGGTCGGGTCGACCCGTGGGTTTGCGCGCAAGACTCGACTCGGGCGACCTGACCCAACCCTAATTACTTCGTTTTTCATGATTTTTTCTATTCTTTAATGTCTAACACACTCGAATCCTTCTCTAAGGGAGCTCTATATTCACAAAGCTGAAGAAACTTGCCTTGAAAACCCTGTTCAAGATTCCCAGTTTTCGGCTATGGTTTCCATAATTGTCCCAGTGCATTCCATACGTAAGAACCGTTATTTCTTCAACTCATGTCGACCATAGGAGTTCACAGAGTCTCCTAAGGTCCTTGTTTTAGGACTTTGTTTTTTGAGCTACAACGTCCTAAAAGAAACTAACCTTCCATGAGCCATTTTTGAATCCTCACAGGTTTGATCATGGCCGCAGACCTGGGGTGTCCCCCATCCTTCAGTTATATATGTTATTCCTCATCATCCTTTCTCCCTCCTCTCTTTTTCTTCTTTTTCTTCTTTCCCTTCTCACTCTAGTCATTCCTCCTTTTTTTCCCTTATTTTTTTTTTCGGCTCAACCTCCACCGATGTCCCAAACCAAAACACACACATATTAATATGCAACTAAGGTCGGTGAAAGGTTTTGGGAGGGAGAACACTAAAACTTTCTAGATCAATACACATTAATCACATGTCAAAAGTATACAATTACCAAATTACCCATTATGTAAAAATTACCATAATGCTCCTAATTGACTTCAACTCGTATCTAATTTATTGAACCTTTATTTTGGACATAATGATTGTCTTAGGGCACAGGGACCTACGCAACTGTCCTCACTGATTGCCTAGAAAATGTATAAGTCAAAAAAGTCAACCTTTTGACCTTCAAGGGTAAAACCGTAGTTTTATTTTTCCTCAAAATTTGGGGTTGTCACACTGTATGTAACGTAATTATTCTTGTCTTCATAAGATCAACAATTTATACATTACATATCAAACAATTTATAATGTTAAGCCTTTCACTTTTAAATTATATTTATAGCTAAACTCCTTTTTTTTTTTTTTCTATTTCCATATTTGTTTCAATATTTCCATTATAATTTCTTATCATCCAAGAAGGGTTTCTTGTAACGAACTGTCCCAGAAATCGGGATTAGATTGGTGGTTAATGATGGATTAATGAAGTAAATCGGTGATTAGTTGAATGCTTTTGGACGAAAGGTGCAAAATGACGGTTTTGCCCCTAGAATTGGGCAAACAATTGACTTTTAGTTCGGGTGGTCAAATGGACTTTGACCGAGGACTGTAACGTAGTTCAGGACGTCACGAGTTCATAGACAGGTGGCACGTCTGATTCCGACATTCGAGGAGGAAGTTATGATGTTCAAAAGTTTAAGGGTAATTTGGTTAAAAAGGGGCAATTCGTTGACTTTTCACACGGCATGGAATTATCACGTATTTCGAGGACTGTTAGGTAGGTCTAAATGCCCTGAGTACAATGACAGGCGGCATGCGTCAATTGGAGGTCGGACGACAGAGGTATGGGCCTACGAACTTGAGGGGCAAAATGGTAATTTATCGTTTGGGGGCATTTTGGTCATTATAGTGGCATAGGGATCTGTGCCCAATGACAGTAGGACACTTGGCTGTTTTGGAGAAGGTGACCACTAGATTTTGGACACATGTCCCCCTCTAGATGGCTGTAGGACATTCTTCCACCACCCTAACAACTGTTTAAATGGGTTAATCGTGAAAATGGGAAAACAGAGTAACCAAGAACCCTCACCCCAATTCATCCTTTTTTCCTCAGCTTTTGCCGTTAAATTGTGAACAAGACAGGAAAGGAAGTTTGAGCTGAGGAGGACAACGATCACGGCGGTGTTCATGGAAGTAAGAGGAAGTGAAATTCATGTGGAACCCGTGTGTGTCCTATTTTCCTTCAAAATGGCAACTGGTCCTACGAGGCTTGAGGTGCAAAATGAAGGATAAGATGAGGTTCAGGGGGTTGCTAGGAATGCATAGAGATGGGTTTCGAAGCCTGCCGTGGACGGTGGCTGGAAACCGAAGATGGGTAAGCTTTCATTCAAAAATGGTGTTTCGTGATTCCGTGAAGATTAATCGAATTTGATGATAGGGAAATTGTTCTCAGACTGCCAGAAGGTGAATGGAATCGAAACCAGGGCCTGGAAGGGTCGAAATCGTAGCAATAGATAAAGGGGACCTTTCGAGATTTTCAGGTTGTTTCGGAGGTAAGATCTTGTACTTAAGTTCTAGCTTTAACCAGTTAGATCAACTGTTTAGCATATGACGAATTTAATGAGATCAAAAGGAAGAAAAATGGATGACAAATGGCTGAAAACCGGCCATGCCGGTTTAGGCTGAACCGACCCGGTCTGGACCGGTCGATGAGAGGAAAAAGACAACACTGTAGCAGGCACGTGGCTCCCACGCGCAGCCACTTTGGGCGGTGCGGGAGTGCACGTGGGGCCTCTTTTGGGGAATTTTCCAACACGACTTTTAAAGTATTCGATGTAACGAACATTTTGGCACTAGTTTCGACTCGATAGGACATCGTCTCGATATATTTCGGGATGTCCGAAGGTTTTAAGGCTAGGTTAAAAATAGTTAAAAATTCGGGAAAATTACAGGGCTTTAGTATAAGTTTATGAAGTAGTCAGTGACCTTTTTATGGGATTTGGACAGGTGCGAGGAGCCGGTGATAACGGTTTAGTCAGGAACGGCTTAAGTGCACGCGTATCTAGGCGACGACGCTAATGGTCTGTGAGTGGACTTTGCTTTCGAACTTATGATGCATGCATATATGTTTTTATATGTTTTCTATACGTGATTTCTATATTGTGATTTGATATTTATGATTTACGATTTTGCACGTATTTCGAGATATTTATGAAAGTGCACGTTTTACGAGATACGGTTTGATGATGGTTTTGATGATTTGATTTCGGGATTTGAATTATGATTTGATTTCAATGATGTTAAATGGATTTTGGAAAAGTGATTTCGGGTTTGAAGCCCAGTTCATAAAAGTAGTTTCAATAAACGTGATTTCGAGTTTTGGAATCTGATTTCGGGAAAAAAGATTCGGTTTTGGAACTTGGAAGTGGATTTCCGAATTTGGGTTCAGAATGATTGTTCCGAATGCTAGCTTACGAAATGATGGTTTTGGATTCGGATTTGGAAATGGATGATGGATATGATTTTGGATTTGGATTCGGGATTCTGATTTCGGATTCGGCTTGGAATTCAAAACGGTGATTTCGAATTCGAAATTGGACATGGATTTAGAAATGGTTTTAAAATGGTTTTGGATTGAATTTTCTGGATCTGGTTATTGGGTTTAAAGACCCGGATATGATTATGACGGGGGCGGGCCCGGATTGGGCCTAAAGACCCGGATTGAGTTTAAAGACTCGGGAGTTTAAAGACTCGGATATTGATATTTCCCCCGTAGGCGTATTGAGTTTAAAGACTCGGGAGTTTAAAGACTCGGATAGATCCAGTAGGTTCGATGGATTGAAATGGATTTCAAATGTGTTTGGATTTCGATGAGAACTTGATAATGATTCTTTTCAATAAGGGTTTTCTGATGTTTTGGGAAATGACCCAGATGCTTTGAATTTCGGTGGTTTCGGGCTGAGGCCCGACATTGAGAAAAGGAAATAAGTTCGGTTTTCGTAATTGAATATGAAATGGTTTTCTAACATGAGTTGATTATGCATGCATTGGTTTTTTAAACGGAGGGTATACTTGTCTTTCTTGTAAACGATTTTCTAAACTTATCCTTTATTTTTGTCCACTCACAGTCTTTTTATGTTTTTGATACCCTCCAGGTTGTCGCGGTGCGGGCTGTTGGTCGAGAGAGACGGAGACATCACACACGCAATCCACAGTAGAGTCTGCGCGCTCTGGGAAGTCCGGAAGTTTTGAACTGTTTGTTTGGAAATCCCTTGTCCGACTTACGTGTCACATGGAGGTTGGACGTCGGTTTAGCCTTCGTGTCACGCGTAAGTTAGACGAGAGCATGACTCAGCCCTTAATCCCATGGGATTGAGGGTGGGTAGTGTCATTTCTAAATTAATTCCTTTAATTTCCAAACTTTAATTTATATTTAAAATATAGCATAATACTTTGAAAATCTGAAACCATAATCAATTGATGTCCAACTAACTTGGAAATTACACCATTAAACTCATAAAAACATAACTAAGAACTTTCATTTTAACCGAACAGCGAGAGGACGATAGACGCGCCCTCACACGCGGGTCGTCTTCTACCTCTAGTCTCAACCCGTTTTCCTGCAAAACTGGTCGTTCAACCCGCAACCAGGACACGACTAAAAACCAGACATTTCTTCGTTGTTGTTCCACGTTTCAAACGTCTAAAATCCTTTAATCTCACTTAGGAAAGGCTCTATATTCTCAAAATGGGAGAAACTTACCTCAAAGCCACGGTTCAATCCCATCATTACGACCAACATTCGTCTTGGTTTTTCCCAAGTTTTCCTACGTCCCATTCGATTCCCTTCGACTCCTAAATGACTCTGAAGACTGCCATATCCCTCTGGTGTCCTTCGTTTTGAGCTAGAAGGCCTTGAAACATAGGGATGAGCCACGACTATTTTTGAGCTTCATGGCCATGGAGATTTTTCCTCAATTCCCAGACTTTTCGCCCCACTCTTTCCACTCTATTCTCCTTTTTTTTCTTCTTTTTCTTCCGTTTACTTTCTCTTCTCTCCCATGGCCTTTTCTCTTCCCGGTGGTGGCCCGTTCATATTTTCCTTCCTTTCGGCCTACTCCCACTAAACTACTCTTACACACACAAAACACATACCTATAATATGGTAGGTCGGCGAGGATGACAAGGGAGGAAAAATGGGGGTTTTTCCAGAATTTTTTACGTTCGTCCCCTAAAATGACCAGAATACCCTTTAAGGAAAAATTACCAAAATCCCCATATGCATTCTCGTCTCATAACAACTCTATTCGACCTCTATTTCCAGCATACTTCTTGCCTAGTGATTCGAAATTCCGAGACCTTCGCAAAGGTCCTCACAACACGTTCATAAAGTGTACCGATCAAAAAATCAACATTTAACCTTCAAGAGCAAAACCATCATTGTTCCTTTTTATTTTTCACTTTTACTTTTTATCGAGATTCGGGTCGTTACACTTTTCTCCCTACATCCTTAAATTCATTACACTATTTTACTCACACCGTTTCAAACGTTGTTTAGGACAAGTGTAATTGTGTCTAATTTATCCTTCCTCATAGTTACGAAAATATCAAGGCGTTATCAATGACAATGACATCGTCGCCTCTTCAAAAAGTTTATCAACAAGATGAAACCCAAAAAAGCCATCACCAATTATGAGGACGGTTCAAAGCCTGTCTTTCCGAGCCTAACAAGGACTCGACTCACCTTGGCTTGAGTGGGCTTGGTGGAGATGTATTGGTGGTGGTGAAGGATATGGGGATTGATGTTGGGTTGCTAATGTCAAAGAGCTGTGGTGGGAAAAGATTGGCTGGAGAATGACGAAGGTGGAGCTGGTGAAAATGTCGTTGAGGATGAAAAAGAGCCTCTGCTTCTTGATGAGGTAGTTGATGGGTCTCAAGAGAAATCTTGGGTGTTTGAGAATTTTGGGTCATTAGGGCGAGGCTATGGCGACTGATGCAATTTTTTTTTCATCCATCTTGTTATTCACGCTCGATTGCATGAAATTACTTCATCACAAATCGAATTGATTTTCAAATTCATAATTAAATTGTGATTGGAATTGAGCTTGGGATTGCTATCTCTCTCTCTGTATCTTCTTCTTCTTGTTCAAATTGTTTGAGTTTGAATAAAGGTAGAAACTTTAAACAGAAGAAATTGGTAGAGTGGAAATATTTCAAGTCAAGTTTACTCTTAGC
Organism: Prinsepia uniflora; assembly: GCA_032719365.1. Lineage (NCBI taxonomy): Eukaryota > Viridiplantae > Streptophyta > Magnoliopsida > Rosales > Rosaceae > Prinsepia > Prinsepia uniflora. The sequence goes on along the minus strand of CM064861.1, from coordinate 33,569,104 downwards.
CTCGAATTTGAAATACGTAATTGGCATTTAACTTGTAATTAAGAAAGGTTGAAAGATATATGTGAGTATTTCTGACCCGCGGATTAATCATTGGTTGAAAACTTTAAGATACTGCATGTCAATGAAAGAAAAGTGAAAACACGAGAGATTAAAATACTGCATGTCAATAACAAAAGAAGTTAAAAGTATTCTAATACTGCCTGTCAACAAGAAAATAAAGACATATTTTCAGGTTCAGGTGTAACGGGTTGTCATTCAATAAAGACATATTTTCAGGTTCAGGTGAAACAGGTTTTTATTGAATAAGATTAGTCTTTGGTTAAAGGTTTTGGCATACTGCGTGACCCAAAAAAATTGAAAGTTTTGGGATAAAGTGTGTTGATGCAAGGAATGGATCAACTTAGTCCTGCCTCGCTGAGCTTCCTTCGTGATTCCTCTCGAAATATTGTGGCCTGCACAGGAAGAGGGTAAATGCAAAGGGTACCAGTGTGGTGCCGGCCGAATAGTCTCCGATGCCTAAGTCAGTTAAGTAGGAGGGTACTGTTGTAATTTAGACAGCGTGAGGGCAAGATTGTCATTACCTTTTGGAGGGGGATGCCCTTGTATTTATAGTAGCATTGAATGTGTTTGTTGGTGTTTGTCAATGTGGGATAAATGTTGCTGCCTCTAGGAGTTGACAGGTGTCTTGTGGTGGTCCCGGATAGCATTTATGACTTGTCAGTAAGCCTGGCCGACAAGATTTGGTCTTCCTATGTCGTTCTTAGCTTTGTTGGCATAATCTGAGGCTTACCTGGGGCTGGTAGAGCGGGGACAGGTCAGATCAGTTCGGACCTTTGACCAGGCCGACCAGTTTAGGTATTAATAGAAGTCCCCCAAGTCGATGACTGAGGTGGATTGCCTCGGTTGAGGGCTTGTATTGTGATTGTTGGCATGTTCTGGTGCGTAGTATGCCAGTCCCAAGTCCCCCAAGCCCTTGAAGGAGGAAAAAGTCGAAGGAGTGGAGTTTAAAAACTGGTATTGGACGGGTGTAAGTGGTTGGCCGATCGGCCTGGGGGTACCCTGCAGGCCGACCACCTTGGTCGGTCAGCTTGCGCAGGACTTTACACGATGAGGTGACCGATCGGCCTAGAGGGTACCCTGAAGGCCGATCACATGTCACTTGGGGTGCCACGGTGAAGGACGTCACCTTGGTCGGTCAGCTTGCGCGGGACCTTACACGATGAGGTGGCCGATCGGCCTAGGGGATACCCTGAAGGCCGATCACATGTCACTTGGGGTGCCACGGTGAAAGACGTCACCTTGGTCGGTCAGCTTGCGCGGGACCTTACACGATGTGGTGACCGATCGGCCTATGGGGTACCCTGAAGGCCGATCACATGTCGCTTGTGGTGACAAGGTGAAGGATGTCACCTTGGTTGGTCAGCTTGCGCGGGACCTTACACGATGAGGTGACCGATCGGCCTATGGGGTACCCTGAAGGCCGATCACATGTCACTTGTGGTGACAAGGTGAAGGATGTCACCTTGGTCGGTCAGCTTGCGCGGGACCTTACACGATGAGGTGATCGATCGGCCTAGGGGGTACCCTGAAGGCCGATCACATGTCACCTGGGGTGCCACGGTGAAAGACGTCACCTTGGTCGGTCAGCTTGCGCGGGACCTTACACGATGAGGTGACCGATCGGCCTATGGGGTACCCTGAAGGCCGATCACATGTCACTTGTGGTGACAACGTGAAGGATGTCACCTTGTAGTGCGTTTGTAAATGCGCTTGCAAATCGAGGTGACCCTTCCGCTTATCGAGGTCGAAGTGACGGTTGGGCTGGCCGACCATGGTTATAACGGCTAGTTTTTTAACCATGGTTAGAATTGGATAGTATAAAAGGCCTGGAGCCAATTTCACTTTTTACTTTTTTCTTCCAAGTGAATTGTGAGTGTTGGTGAGAGGAAAGTACAAAGGCGATTTCCGGTGAAGCAAGGCGATTTCCGATCAAGGTGCACGACGGTGCTCACGGTGACTACCAAGTAAAAACACGGTACGTAAATTTTGACCTTGTGATTTGGATTCAAAGTTTGTTTTTTGCAAGAACATGGGATGAACACATACACATGTTTGTCCCGTAGCTTCTAGATCCCATAGGTCGGTCAGTCAGGAGAGTCGCGTTGTTTCCCATTCTTAGGAGGTTTTTTTTATATATATTTGTAGATGGTGTCTGAAGATTCTCAAGGCACGGACGCCCGGTCTGGAAATGCTTCGAGGATGATTCAACGGCTTCGGCCGCTTCGGACACACAGTTGAGGACGAGTGGATCGGCTTCAACTTCAGGGACATCTCGGCCAGAGGTGAATCTGAGGTCACAGGCCGAGGAGGAGAGGGATCTGGAGGAGGAGCTTGAGAAAGCTTTTTCCCAGATGCCAGACGAGGCTGTTTCGGCCATTGGTGAGGCCGAACAGTTGATCGTTGATGTGGATTCGGTTGGGCAGACCGACGTTTTTGAAGGCATACCACTTGTGTTAGGGAGATCGAGAGAAAAAGAAACAGTGGGGACAAGCGATCAAGATGCGACATCCAGGCCGATGTTGATTGAGATTGATGTGGATGATGCCATGAAGCAGGTGACCGTTGCGACTTCCGTTTACCATATTGATCGTCAGCTGACTACGATCAAGTGGGACGACATTCAAGCATACCGAGAGGCGTTTCAGGTGCCCGATTCAGTGGTTATGCGGCTAATTGGGGATAGGGACATGCCGAGTGATCCCCCAGAGTCGTGGACGACCTTCCACCCGGATGTCTTCACGCATGGAGTCGTCCTGCCCCTCCATCCTTGGGTGCAAAGGATGGTTGCCCAGGTTGGAGTGGCCATCGGTCAAATCAACCCCAATACCTAGATTGCGCTGACAGGTGTGTACACGGCCTTCAGGTTGGCCGGGAAAGGAGAGCCGTCATGGGGCCACATAAACTACCTCTACCAGTTCCGAAGGGATAAAACGGGGTGGATTGATGTGGAGGCTAGAGACAAAAAAACCCAGGGGCCGTTCATATGGGATATGCCCACGTCTCAAAAGGCATGGAAGCATCGGTTTGTGTTGGTCTGCGGTTTGTGTTGTGTTGGCATATGGGATATGCCCGAAACGGCAAATGATACACTGGTATACGAATGACTCGATTTGTGCTACTGTGATGGACGCGAGGGTCTTCGCCTCCGCCCATTTGGTAAAATAGTCTACTGCCACCACAGCGAAGTTTACCCTGCCCTTGCCCGCAAGCATTGGCCCGATAAGGTCGAGTCCCCACTGTGAGAAGGGCCATGGGCTCATCATGGAAGTGAGGGGTTCGGCTGGCAGGTGAGGGATCTGGGCGTGCCGCTGACACTTGTCGCATTACTGTGTGAGAGTAGTGGCATCTGCGAGCATTGTTGGCCAAAAGTATCCCTGGCGGAATGCCTTGTGTGCCAAAGTGTGTGCGCCCGAATGATCTCCGCATATGCCTTCATGCATTTCTCGGAGAACGTAGTCTCCCAGTTCCGGCGTGACGCACTTTAGGAGCGGGGTGGTGAATCCTCGCTTATACAGATGATCGTGCTGAATGGTGTAGCGAGTGGCCTGCCTCCTGATTTTCTTGGCCTCCAGCCTGTTTTCTGGGAGAGAGCCATCCCGTAGGTAGGCCCTGATGGGGTCCATCCATGTCGGGCTAGTGTTGATGGTGTACACAGGGTTTGGTCTGGTGCTAGGCCTGTGTTGGACTTCGACCAAAACTTGTCTCCCTTCCTTGTCATCAAGTGAGGATGCCAGTCGAGCCAAGGCATCGGCATGGCCGTTTTCCGATCGCGGGATCTTTGCAACCTCAAAGTTTATGAACGACCCAAGTAGTTGCCTGGCGAGGGCCAAGTAGAGAGTCATGGACGCGTCCTTGGCCTCGAAATTGTCGTTGATCTGACTGACGACCAGTTGGGAGTCGTTGAAAATGCGTAGTTGCTGGGCCTCCATGTCTCTGGCGAGACGCAGGCCAGCCAGTAGAGCCTCGTATTCTGCCTCATTGTTGGATGCTCGGAAGCTAAACCTTATAGCGTACTCTCGCTTGACTTGGTCGGGGGAGGTAAGTACTAAGCCTGCCCCCGATCCGTTGTGGCGGGCTGAACCGTCGACGCACAGCGTCCAACACGGCCGTGTGGGGTCGATGCTAGAGGTAGATGACCCTGCTCCTTCCCTGGCGGGAAGATCTTGCTTGCTAGTATCCTCAGGTGGCATGCACTGGGTGGGTTGGTAAGAGTAGTCGGCGACGAAGTCAGCCACTGCTTGTCCTCTTTCGGCAGTTTTTTCAACATAGTTAATGTTGAACTCGCTGAGCTCAATTGCCCACTTAATCAGTCTGCCTGAGATGTCAGATTTCTGGAGGACCTGCCGGAGAGGTTTATTAGTGACGACCCTGATTTCGTGTGCCTGAAAGTACGGGCGCAGTCGCCGTGCCGTTACTACCAGTGCAAGTGCCAGCTTCTCCAAGTCGGGGTATCTTGTTTCTGCATCCTGCAGAGCCTTGCTGACATAGTAGACCGGGTTCTCGGCCCCTGACCTCCGGGTGACGATGACTGAGCTCACTGCGGAGGTGGATACTGATAGGTAAAGGAAAAGGTGTTCCCCCATCTCTGGTCGGGTTAGGAGCGGTGCGCTGCTCATATACCGCTTGAGCTCTACGAATGCCTTGCTGCATTCGTCCGTCCAATTGATTCTTTTTCCCTTGCCTTTCAGTGCCTTGAAGAAGGGAGTGTACTTATCCGTTGCCTTGGATATGAATCTTGTGAGGGCCGTTACGCGCCCTGTGAGGCTCTGGATGTCCCTATGTGTCTGAGGGGGTTGCATGTCTATGATAGCCTTGATTTTTTCAGGGTTGGCCTCGATCCCTCTCTAACTGATCATGTACCCTAGAAACTTGCCCGAGCCCACGCCGAAAACGCACTTGGCAGGGTTGAGACGCGTCTTGTAGTGTTTGAGGACCTTGAACATTCTGGCCAGGTTAGGAACGTGTTCGCCTGCCGTCCTGCTTTTTACAAGCATGTCATCCACATATACCTCCATGGTTTTGCCAATCTGGTTGGCAAACATGAAGTTAACTAGGCGTTGATAGGTTGCCCCCGCGTTCTTCAGGCCAAAGGGCATGACATTGTAACAGTAGACTCCCTAGTTGGTCCAGAAGCTTGTGTGGATCTGGTCATCCGGATTCATCAGGATCTGATTGTAGCCCGAATAGGCGTCCATGAAACTAAGCAACTCGTGTCCTGCCATAGCGTCTACCAGCATTTCGATTTTGGGAAGTGGGAAGTTGTCCTTTGGACATGCCTTGTTTAAATCCGTGAAATCAATACACATTCGCCAGAGTCCCGTAGGTTTCTTGACTAGGACCACGTTGGCGACCCATGCAGCGTATATGGCCTTCCGGACGAAGTGGATCATGCTGAGCTTCGTGATTTCGGCCTGCATGGCCATTTGCCTTTCCGCATCATAGCCTCGTTGCTTCTGGGCGACCGGCCTGAAGGCGGGATCGATGGTGAGCCGGTGGCAGATCACATCGGCGGAAATGCCGGGCATGTCTGCATAGGACCACGCAAACACTTCAGCGTTGTCCTGAAGGAACTTGATGAGCTCGGAGCGGATGTCGGGGCTGAGTTTCGAGCCAATTCGAACCTGGCAGTCCTTGTGTGCATTGGAAAGAGGAATTGTCTCTGTCTCTTCCACCGGCTCTGCATGGGGCGTGTGAGCCAAGTCACGGGGGTCTTCCGGGGGGCTGCCCCTGAGTTTATCCATGTATCCTGCTTCTACAGGGTCGTCCCCGAGTGCCGATTCTGTGACCGTGAGCGTCTCTGTTGTCTCGGGCGGCCTCTGGTTGGTTTTGGTGAGAGAAGTGGCATAACATGTTCGGGGTGAGAGCTGGTCTCCCTGTACCTGGCCTGGTCCCAGAGGTGTTGGGAATTTCATAAGCAGGAGGTGGGTGGATACGATAGCTCGTATCTGGTTGAGCAGGCCCCGACCAAGAATCGCGTTGTAAGCTGTCGGGCAATCGACCACAAGGAAAGTAGTCAGTGTGGTGGTGGTGAGGGGCTCTGAGCCCATGGTGATCGGTAGAGTGATAATCCCCATCGGGAGGACAGAATCTCCTGAAAAACCAAGAAGAGGCGTGACCTTGCGGTCTAACTCTTTCTAATTCAAACCCATTCTTTGAAAAGCATCCCAAAAAAGTACGTTGACCGAACTGCCGGTATAGACAAGAATGCGGCCTACGTCGCAGTTTGATATTAGCGCCTGGACGATCAGGGGGTCATCATGCGGAAAAATGATGCCTCGCTCATCCTCCTCTGAGAAGCTGATAGGTTTCCACCCGGCCTTTGCAACCTTGCCGGGTCAGCTGGCGCCGATGCTGAGTACCTGGCTGGATTGTGAAGCCCTGTTGAAACCCTTCCTAGCCCGATTGGAGGTGATGGGGGGAGACAAGGTCGGGCCTCCACTGATGGTGTTGATCTGAAGGCGCGCCGGGGCGGTCTGTGCTCGAGTCAGAAATTGATCGAGCCTGTCATCGCGGACTAGCTGTTCAACTATGTCTTTGAAGGCGATGCATTCTTCGATGGTATGCCCATTGTACTTGTGGTACTGGAAAAAGGCCTCCTTGTTGATGACAGGTCGGTAATTTGGGTTTCTTGGCTTGGGCTTCGGGATCATCTCCTCCACACTCAGTAGGACATTGTCGAGTGTCATGTTTAGAATCGTGTATGTCTCGAACCGGCGCCTGGGGCCTGCTCCCTCTGCTACCAATCCTCTGCCATCCTGGGGGTTCCCGCGGTGAAAGTCGCGATCGTTGCGACCTGAACGTCCCCGCTTCTCCTGATTGCGAGAATCAAAGTGAAGCTTCCTCTTCCTTGTCTCGGAACGATTGTCATCGTGACTATGAGAGTTTGGTTGAGCTCTTCTCGAGTTCGTGGCTGGGGGGTTAGGCTGAGTGATTCTGCTCGCCTTTGGAGGAGTGTGGAAGAACTCGGCCTTCACATAGATGCTGGCCCTCCTCATAAGTTCGGCGTAGCTTCCCCACTTTTCCGTATAGGCCGCGTATTTGAAAGGAGACTCCCTGAGACCGCTCTGAAAGGCATTGAATGCGGCCTTGTCGTCTGTATCCTGGCAGCGGGAGTACTCTAAAATAAACCTTGCGGCATATTTTTGGAGGGTCTCGTCCTCCCTCTGTCTGATGGAGAACAGATCGTCCGTGGATACGAGCCTGATGATTTGGATCATGAACTGACTTAAGAAAGTAGAATGTAGATCCTCAAGGGAATCAATCGTGCCTGGCGGCAAACGATAGAACCAGTTCAGGGCCGCGTCGGTGAGGTTGGAGCTGAAAATGAGGCACTGTGCGTCCTCCGAGGCATCGCGGTATGCCAAGGTAGAAGTGTAGTTGTTCCAGTGGGTGTTGGGGTCTCCTTTCCCGGTGTACAGGGCAATCTTGAAGGGCTTGACCCCAGTCCTATGACTGGAGCGGAGGAGTCTTTCTGAGAAAGGGCCAGGGTTGGCCTTCTTTAAGGCTGGCGCCTTGCTCCTATCCTCCTTTGCCTCCAAGGCACGCACTCTTTTCAGGAAGGCCTCAATCTCTGCGCTCTGATCGCTGGGCAGTTGGGTAGAAGTCTCATTCGGCCGTCGGCCCTTGTCCTGGCGGAACTTTGCTTCTCTGCCTTGGGAGTAACTACCGGCCGTTGAGTCTGTCTCGTTCGGACGATGCTCCCGTGAGTGGCTTTCATTCTTCCTGTTTGTCTGGAAACCTCTGTCCCTTGGCCCGTGGTCCAGGTGTTCCGCGGCGACCTGGCGGTCGGTTGAGCCGTGATGCCGCACTGACGAGGTCCTCTCATCTGACGTTTCGTAGGAGAGCCTAGCTGGCACGACTTGGCGTTCTTCCAGCAGCTGTCGGGCATCCCGGTAGATGACAGGACCCGTCCCAACTGGACGTCAAAAACCGTGCCCGGTCCTGCTCCCGTCTGACAAGTCAACTAAAGGTCCCAAACTACCCTTCAGTGCTTGCCAAACAAGGGATGTTTGCGTGGATTTCTGCTGCTGCCACTGCCTCACGATCAGTCCCGAACGTCGTAACACGGCCTAGAGGGTCACAAAACAGAAAAGGTGTGAGTGGACAAAAATGACCTCTTATAAAAACATTTGTCAAAATTACATTCTTGCCCTCCAGTTTTCACAAACTTGCATGCATATCGTAAAACATGAGTAATAGTATGAAATCATTCAAGTATGAACAGTGGACCGATAAAATCAAAACATATTTTCCCATGGTCCATAAAACTCATGTTCACTAAATCAGTTCATGTTATAAAACATCAAATCCCGGCTCTTAGGCCAAAACATGTGAAAACATAATCACCTGGCCACAAAGACCAAAAACTCGTACTCCATACCAGTACGTCATCACAAATAACATCAATCAGCACTAATCACAAGTGCACAATCAATCAAACTGCACTACTCACAAGTGCTGCACTACGCGTAGGCCAATATCCAGTCACACTCTCGGGAACAGACACCTCTGGGCTCAACCCCCTCGGGCTCAGTCACCTCTGGGCGAACACATCCCCAGGCTCAGACCCATCCGAGTGGTACATCCAAGCTTAGTCTCATCCGAGAAGCTGACTACCATAGGATCAACTCCGGATCCTACAATCACATCCCCCAAGCTCCGGTCGTCTGGGTAATCCCCCCAAGCTCCGACCGTCTGGGAATATGATAATCACCATGAAAACCATCTCGGGAATTACATCCCAAAACATTTCAATCAAATCTTGTCTTCATACAAAGTCAAGATCATTCCCGACTGGATTTCAAGTCTAAAATACCATTTACACATACTTCTTTAAAATCACCTTTTAAAACAATAAAATAATCCAGAAATCATCATTGACTCACCAACAAAATCAAAATATCATTTTAGAAATCATTTAAACTCCGAGCCTAGCCCAAAACATCATTTGCACGTTCCTCGTAAAACGTGCCCGAAAGACTGATTAAAATAATCAAAAAATCACCATAAATCATTAATTTCAAAATTTCACAAGTGACTCCAAATCCGAGTCAAAATCGCTATTCACTTGGGTTCTCACGCCCAAAATACCATTATCACGCAAATCCATGAGTTGCAACCTCCGTTGCCATTTTCACGTAAATTCACGAAATTGACCCTTGACTCATTCCCGAGTCACAACATCATTTTTCAATCCATGACTCAATAATCCGAGTCCAAACATTATTTTCAATCAATTTCAATCTTGGACTCATAAAACAAGTCCAAACATCATTTTTACCAAATTTTGTAATTTCTCGAAAATCGCCCAAAAATAATAATATAATAATCATAAAACCGAGAAATTACCGAATTGAAACGTCAATCATGCCAAAGCATATATAATCATATAATAAGGCATTTTAAAGTCATATATGCATGCATCACGGTTAGAAAACAAAGTCCACTCACACACACCGTCCAAAACGGTCCGTTTCCGAGCTGCACGTTTTTCCGTAAATTCTGAAAATCACAACTCCTGTCCAAAATCATTATAGAGGGTTACTAACATCTCAAAATACATCATATAATTTTCCCCAATTTTTTCGGAATTTAAATACGTATTTTTAACGTAAAACAAAACTTCGGATACGCGGAACATTATCGAAACAATATCCGATTTCCTCGAAACCAGCGTTAAAATGTTCGTTACAATGAGAGGATCAAAAGTCATGTTGACCTCACCTTGAGACTAGGCCGGACGCGCCCTCACGCGCCGCCGTGAGTGGCTGCGCGTGAAACTCACGCGCCAGCTACAGTGTCGTCGTTCATACCCGTTTGTCTGTAAAACGGGCCATTTAACCCGCGAGACGACCCGGTTCCAATCCTATCAATTCGACACCAATTACAACAATTCAAACGTCCATTAGCATCGAATTAGTTTCAATTAGGGATCTGTGGACTTAATTACAATCTAACTTACCTCGAACCTCACGATCACAGATGATCAATCGAAGAACATCCGGCCACTGTTCATCATTCGAACTCCCTCAGTGTCACACGATTTCCTTCAATTGATGCAACCAGAAGCTTCAGTGGACTCCGGTAAACTCTTTCCCCAACCCAATTGCATCAATCGAAGCCTCAAATGACACGACCCATCCCAATCCCCCCCGGGATTACCATGGAATGTGACGTGCTCCCGTCTGACAAGAGGCGTCAGACAAGGGATAACCGATTGCCATTGCCCAAACGGGCTTCCAGAGTGCGTAAGGATCGATGGAGGAGGTGTGCGATGCTCAAGTCTCTGCTGCAGTCGTATCCGGAATCAACCTGAAGGGCATTGAAAACAAAAGCTGTGAGTGGACGAAAATAAACAAGTCTGCTTAAAACATTTATAAGACATTTATGCCCCTCCGTAAAATCATATGCATGCACCAAAACCAATAATCTCATATTTATTTAGAAATAACCATTAGGGCCTTAGCCCGGAAACCAAAGCATAGTTTAAATTTCCAAAAGTAAATCCAAGAGTTATTTCATAAATCCAGTAATATGAACCATAAGGCATATAATATAAACCATAACCATTATTTTAGCCACTGCACTATACACTCCAATCCGACATCCCTGATGTCTGACGTCCCTGACGTCAATAAGGTCACAATCACAAGGCTACGCGTGCCACTCGGGTCTCAATTTCCGAGTTCAATCCCCGAACCCCGTTCGGGTACAGCATCCCCGATGCTTAGCGTCATAGACGCTGGACGTACTAGACGTCCGTGACCTCTCCGGGGTACCTCATCCGGAGGAGACAATATAATATGGAAGGATTTATACAGTGCAGTACTAAATACATTTTATTGATATCCACATGCAAAACATATAGGTATACATAGATAAAATCCGAACCGATCGTTACGTTTCATCAAACGGGTCTCATGCCCAAATACCGTGAAACGTGCCATAACCGAAATATCATCAAAACCATTTATTGATTCCAGCATGTGAACATATATAAAATGTAAACCGGAAAACATTTATTCAATTCCATTTTAGGGTCCCCGACCCGCAATCACATGCAGAAATCAACTGGGCCCCTGGCCCGATTTCACAAGTTAACTGGGCCCCTGGCCCGATCCACATGTTAACTGGGCCCCTGGCCCGATTTCATAGTTCAACTGGGCCCCTGGCCCGATTTTACATTATTTAAGTTCGTAACCGTTTCATGAAATCATATCCAACCACATTTATGGGAATCGGTGCAAATCCAGAAAATCTCGGTTTACGTGCAAATACGTAATTCACCTCGAAATACGTGAAATCATTTTAAATTCACCGATATCCAAAGTAAATCATTTAATCATAATTATAACAATCATAAAACAGTTATGCATGCATCGAATTTATGAAACCAATGTCCACTCACAGACCGTTTAACCGAGCGCCTCGATACGCGTGCCATAGGCCTTCCCGGGCCACACCACTATCACCGAGACTCCCAATCCTGTTCAAATCACATTAGAGGATTACTAACCTCATCATTAACATCCTATTTAAGTCCCGTAATTTTCCCGAATTTTTAAGTATTTTTAAACTGGATTTAAAACCTTCGGACATCTCGAACAATAACGAAACGGTGTCCGATCGACACGAAACCAATTCCAAAATGTTCGTTACATTAAATAGGACATAAGTCATGTTGACCTCACCTCGAGATTCGTGCCCACGTGCCGTCACGCGCCGCCGTGAGTGGCTGCGCGTGAAAGCCACGCGCCTGCTACAGTGACTGCTACAGTGACTGCTACAGTCACCATCCTCGCCCGTTTCTCTGGTAAACGGGTTGAAAAACCCGCGATAGGATCCGGTTCCAATCCTACCAATTCGACACTGATTCCATCAATTGAGCATTCAATTAGTTTCGTTATAAGTTCAATTAGGGTTGTGTAACAACAATTACTTGAAACATTACCTAAATCCTCACGATCAAGGATGAACAATCGAAGGACCTCCGGCCACTGTTCATCATTCGAACTCCCTCAATTCCACATGATTTCCCCAAATTGATTCATCAAGAAGCTTCATTGATCACATGTAAACCTTTCCCCCAACTCAATTGGATCAATTCGTGGCTCAAACTCCACGACTCAAACTCCATTCCTCGAAGAACAGCCGTCACTGTGCAACCATGGAAGTCTGCCAATTTCCAACGGTTTCTTCCAATTGATGGACCCAGACGCACCGTGGGATCCTTAGAAACATAATCCCCACATCAATTACACCATTTGATCGCTCCAAGATCACGACACAACCTCGATTTTCTTCCTCTGTCACCAAGCTCGTTCAGAGCCAAAACGGCACCAATTCCTCTCGTTTTTTATCTGGTTCCACTCGTCTCAACCTCAGGAAGCTAACTCGAGCTTCAATTCCACTCATCACGGCTCAATTCTTCCAATTCGATTTTTCCTCCCAAAAACCAAATTTTCGAATTCCAGCTCCCAGCTCACTCTCAAACTCCCGTGTTTACCCAGTTGAGTTAGCCTCAACAAGCACTCGATTTTGCCCTCAAAACCAGTTAGAGATGGCAGCTAACACTCTCCAATTTTCTTCCCAAATTTTACACGGTTTGAAGAACAAAGGAGATTAATGGTGGAATTAAAGATAATTAGGATTAATTAATTAATTAAACATCATAATTGTGTCTTCCCAAAAACATGGGATCTGGTTTAATGCCTGATTTTAGGGGATGAGTGACACTTGTCACCCATCCAAGTGTGTTCAGTCACCGGGTACTGTTCATTATAATATTATTATTTTAATCGGAGCCTCGGTTCGTAAATTCGTTTCCTTGACCATAACTTCGTCGTCGAATCTCCGATTTTGGCATGCCACCTGTCGTTGGATTCGTATCGACGATACCTACGTAACGGTCCTTGGCCCTCGTCCATCGGACCTCCCGGTCAAAAAGTCAACATTTGGCCCCTAATATGCCAAATTACGAAAATGCCCTTGCACTTCCGTACATCATAACTTTCACCACGAACGTCGGAATCGAACGTGCCGCCTGTCTATGAACTCGTGACGTCCCGAACTACGTCACGGTCATCGGTCAAAGTCTATTTGACCATCCGAAATAAAAGTCAACGTTTTGCCCACGCCTAGGGGCAAAACGGTCATTTTGCACAATTCGTCCGAAATCACCCAACTAATCCCAGATTAGTAAATCATAATTAAATATTATTAAATCCCGATATTCGGGACGGGTCGTTACATCAAACCCCACGACTCAAACTCGAATCGTGCATACTGATACCAGACCCGTTCAGAGCCAAATGGGCCTCAATTCTCCTCGTTTTTGATCTGGTTCCACTCGTCACAATCTCAGGAAGCTAATTCCAAGCTCAATTTCGATCCCCGTTGCTCATGGTTCAAAATCCGATTTTCCCCCCAAAATTTCCAAACCTTCGATTCTCAGTTTCTAGCTTCCCTCAATCCCTCGTGTTTTCCCAATTCAACTCAGTTTCGAAAGTCTCTCAGTTTCTCAGTCTCTGGTTCAGAAATGGAAGAGAAATGGAGGTTGGGAGAAAATGGTATTATGGTTGTACACGGTTAAGAAAACAGAAGAGATTAATGGAGGAATTAAAAATTAATTAAGTTTAATTAATATTAAAACATCATAATTGTGTCTTCCCTAAAACATGGGATCTGGTTTCATGCCTGAATTTAGGGGATGAGTGACACTTGTCACTTATCCAAGTGTGTTTAGTCACCGGGTACTGTTCATATTAAAATATTATTTTAATCCCGGTTCGTTCGGTTAATCGAGCCTGATTTCGTGACCATAACTTCGTCGTCGAATCTCCGATTTCGGCATGCCGCCCGTCGTTGGATTCGTATCGACGAGACCTGCGTAACGGTCCTTGGCCCTCGTCCATTGGACTTCCCGATCAAAAAGTAAACATTTGGCCCCTAATATGCCAAATTACCAAAATACCCCTCAACTTTCGAACGCCATAACTTTCACCTCGAATGTCAGAATCGAACGTGCCACCTGTTTATGAAATTGTGACGTCCCGAACTACGTCACAGTCATCGGTCAAAGTCCATTTGACCGCCTGAACTAAAAGTCAACATTTTGCCCACGCCGGGGGCAAAACGGTCATTTTGCACAATTCGTCCGATTTCACTCAACTAATCCCCGATTAGTCATTCTAAACCATAATTAATTAATATTCAATCCCGAAACTTGGGACGGGCCATTACAGTAGATCTTGGTTCCTGAGGGTCCTGCCCCCGTCGGTTGGATAAGGAGGCGACCGGAAGAAGCAGGGTTCGGCCTTTGCTGTCTTCCCGGCTGGTCCGATGACCTCTTGATTACAATGTACGCAGCACGCGGCCTGTCTGCCTGTCTCTCCTCGGCCTGTAAGAGGTCGGCCAGTTCCTTTCCCGGTTGGCCTTCGCGTTGGGACATCCTCATGAAGGCAACCGTGTTTGCGTACTGCTCCGTTAGGAGTTGGTTCTTCGCGTCGATTTTGGCATTGTGGGCCTTCAGCGCGGCCACCTCGCGCATCAAGTCGTCCAGAGTCTGCCGGTAGGCATCTGGGACGCTCCCGGTTGTGTTTCCCCTAGTGAAAGGGGTGTGATTGAGCTCTCCTTCGTCCCGTTCGTCCGACATGACCTTTGGCAAGATTCGGGACGGCTGATCTGGTGAGTAAGAGCGTGGGCTGTTGTTTCAGTTTCCCACAGACGGCGTGTCAGGGCCCACCCCTAATCCCCCGGGATTAAGGGCTAAACCCCGCTCCCGTCTAACGTACGCATGACACGAGGGCTAAACAACCGCCTAACCTCCGTGTGACACGTAAGTCGGACAAGGGAGTTCCAGACCAACCACCTCAACAACCTCAAACTTCTCAGAGTGCGCAGAGTCTACTGTGGATGGTACATGTGATGTCTCCATCTCTCTCAACCGACAGCCCGCACTGCAGCAACCTGGAGGGTATCGAAAACACGAAAAGACTGTGAGTGGACAAAAATAAAGTTTAAATTCAAAACAGTTATCAGAAAACACAAACAGTTATACCCTCCGTATTAAAACCAATGCATGCATATCAATTACGTCATAAAACAATATACGAAAACCAAACACATTTTCCTTTTTCCAATCCCGGGCCTCAGCCCAAAATCACCGAAAACCATCAAATCCGGGCCACTGCCCAAAACATCATCATCAAAGCTAGTGAAACCCAAAACACATTTAAAGCCACGTTCTCAGCCATCGAACCTGCTGGATCTATCCGAGTCTTTAAACTCCCGAGTCTTTAAACTCAATCCAGGCCTTAATAATATCCGAGTCTTTAAACTCCCGAGTCTTTAAACTCAAGGCCTACGGGGGAAAATCAATATATCCGAGTCTTTAAACTCCCGAGTCTTTAAACTCAATCCGGGTCTTTAAACCCAATCCGGCCGGTCCCCCGTCACATATATCCGGGTCTTTAAACCCAATATCCAGATCCAGCAAATCCAATCCAAAACCATTTTAAAATCATTTTCCATTTCCATATCCAAACCCGAATCCGAAACCACTGGTCTGATGCCCTTCCAGCATCCATAACCGTCATTCCGAATCCAGACCCAGAACTCATTTCCTTCTCATTTTCCGGTCCGAGTCCGCAACCATCATTCCGTAAGCTAGCATCCGGAATAACCATTCCGAACCCAAACCCGAAATCCGCTTCAAGTCCCGAATCGAATCCCGAATCGTCACCCGAAATTCCGATTCCGAAACCCGAAATCTCATTTCCGAAAACACCTTTGAACTGGGCCTCAGGCCCGAAAATACTTTTCAAAATCCTTTTACTTTCCTTGAAATCCAACCGTATTTCAAATCCCGAAATCAACCATTAAAACCAGGTTCAAATTACAATAGTTATCAAAACCTCGTAAAACGTGAAAACCGTCATTTTCCTCGAGAAACGTGCACAAACCACAAACCATCACAACTATAAATCAAATCATAGAAGCTAGTATAGAAATCATATAAAAACATATATGCATGCATCAAGAGTTAAAAAGCAAAGTCCACTCACAGACCATTTCGACGTCGCCTCGATACGCGCGCACCTATGCCATTCCCTGCCAAACCATTATCCTCGGCTTTCCCAAACCTGTGTTCTGACCTCCGCCGTGCACGCCGATGTGCTCCTCTCGGTTCACAAAGCTCCGCTCAGGTCCCTGAACACTTCCACCCGTCCAATTTTGGAGATTGATCGATCGGGGTGCACAACCGTGCACAAAACCCCTGCCCTGTTCTCTGGTTTTTCCTCACTTCTCACACACCTCATATACTCATCGTCACGCCCAAATCCTTACAGATACAATCACTCCCTCTCCTAGCTCTCCTTTGAACATCACAGAGCCTCACAACACTCACCCGGTTCAATCAATTCCTCCCTCAGCTCACCTCTGTTTTTTCCCCCCTTCGGCTAAACTCAACACACACACACGACACAATTTTAAACACACTCATGCACGGCCTAGAACCCACTAGAGTCATGCCACATGTCACAATCTTCTCCCTTCTCACACATAATCTTCTCTCTGCCTTGGACAAGTGTCCCAATCCGATTGCACCATGCCCCCCCAGCCAAAAGACCAAAATACCCTTCTTAACTTCAAAATTACCATTTTACCCTTACCGTTTTAGACCCGTAACTTGCCCGTCCTAACTCCGATAAACACGTGCCGCCTGTCGTTGAATTCAGGACGACGAGATCTACCCAACGGTCCAAGGTCAACATGTCAAAACTCGGTCGTAGGAAAAGTCAACTCTTTCCCCCCTAATTTAGTCAAATTACGGTTATGCCCTCAACCTTCCGAACATCATAACTTTTCCTCCGGTTGTCCGAATCGAACCTGCCACCTGTCTACGGACTCGTGACGTCCTAAACTACGTCACAGTCAAGGGCTAACACTCATCCAATCGATAGTACAAAAAGTCAACTTTTCGTCTACTATTCATAAGGGCAAAATCGTCCATTTACACAAAATTTTACAAAATTACCTTTTTACCCTTCCCGAAGGTACGGGTTGTTACACGGCGCCAATCTGTTGATGCAAGGAATTGATCAACTTAGTCCTGCCTCGCTGAGCTTCCTTCGTGATTCCTCTCGAAATATTGTGGCCTGCACAGGAAGAGGGTAAATGCAAAGGGTACCGGTGTGGTGCCGGCCGAACAGTCTCCGATGCCTAAGTCAGTTAAGTATGAGGGTACTGTTGTAATTTAGACAGCGTGAGGTCAAGATTGTCATTACCTTTTGGAGGGGGATGCCCTTGTATTTATAGTAGCATTGAATGTGTTTGTTGGTGTTTGTCAATGTGGGATAAATGTTGCTGCCTCTAGGAGTTGACAGGTGTCTTGTGGTGGTCCCGGATAGCATTTATGACTTGTCAGTAAGCCTGGCCGACCAAATTTGGTCTTCCTATGTCGTTCTTGACTTTGTTGGCATAATTTGAGGCTTGCCTGGGGCTGGTAGAGCGGGGACAGGTCAGATCAGTTCGGGCCTTTGACTAAACCGACCAGTTTAAGTATGAACAAAGTGTGCCAAGGACAAAAAAATAAAGATACAAATTTTCTGGTTAATGTGAAATGGGTTGTTATTGAGTATTGAGATTAGTAAAGCAGTGTGTGTTGAAGCTATTTGTTTTGAGTGATTAACCAAAACATTTGCTTTGAGGTTGGAATGTCTGTTTCTAAAATATAAAAAAATAAAAAAAACAAGAAGTGGGTCGATGACGATTATGGGTTGAAGATGATGACCATTGATTTGGTGGCGCATCCAAACTATCGAATTCGGGTGAGACCGATGATGATGATGATGTTGATGGTAAAGACGAGATCGATGATATCGATGAAGTCTCCTAGTTTGATGGTTGTAATGGGTGATCAATGATGGTGAAGAATTTGCAGTCAAAAGTATGTCGTTTTGACTAGTTTTACACCAACCCATCTCCTAAGCACATGTTGGACAACTTTGACATAATATTCCATCTTGTAAACGCTGTTACTGAATTGGTGCAATATGTTTGATGATATAAGATCATCTTTAGTATAGTCCTTAAAATAGATTTGTTAACTAATTTAGGAGTGTTCAAAAGTTTTTTTTATTAAAAAAAAAAAAACTCCCCGTAGGGTCCTTATTCGTTATTCCACCTGCATTTTAGAATTTTGATATTTTAGGAGTTTTGGATCCCTAAAATTAACATATAGGAGAGAGGATGTAGACATTCATATGAGATGAATTTTATAAATGATAAAATAATAATCGATGATATTCAAAGATTTTACTTGAAAAAAATTATAAAATATTTGAGATGAGGAATATTATTGAGTAAACTTTTTTATAGTAGCTTGCTAAAATGACTTTACAACTATTTTAACTAGAGCTAAGCTTAAATTTAAGGACTCTGTTAGAGATGCACTAACTGTTTTGGGAGCAAAGTAAGATAATTTCCAATTCGTTGCGCATTTAAAGTCTAAGAGAAGTGTATTGAATTCAAATTCATATAGATGATTGCAGAGTTATTTAAGTGATTGACTTTGATAGATTTTGCAGAATCTTAACGATTTACATTAACTTTATAGAGTTAATAATGAAATTATGCAAAGTTATGTTATAAAGTTTTGTAGATTTATAGAATTTGATATTTTGCATTAATATTTATAGAATTTGATATAGTTTTGTAGAAATTCTAGATTGAGTGTTGTAGAATTTGATAGACTTTTTTAATTTAATTTTTTTTTTAAATAAATGTGAAGAGTTTTATAAACATGTCACAATAATTTGATTAATTATTTAATTATTAAATTTTTGAAGAATTTTTTTTTTATTAACACTCAAAATCCTTACAATAAATGAGAGTCTAGCCACCATTGTGATATCGTATGATAATTTGACAGTATCATAAAAATAGACAATTTTGTAGACAATGATCATAATTGGTGATTTGGATATTTCCATATGGTAAGGAAATAGGAGTATATATACAGAGGGGAACATACATATATGAGAGGAATTGTTTTCAATTTTTATCCTTTAAAATACGAATATATATATATATGTGAAAACAAGAAACAACAACAATAAAGTCTAATAATTGAACACACGAGATTCCTTTGTTGCATATAGAATAATAGGCCACTAACAATTTAATCCGGGTAAAAAAAAAATAGAATAAAGCCAATTTATTCAATTGTGTATACATATATATATATAACTTAATCATATTGGTCATTCTAAATCGATCACATAGATAAGAAAATTCGTTAAACGAATGCATATTGATCAATTTCACCCAATTTTTTTCCCTCATTATGATTAGGGTGTTACAATATGGATTTTTTTCCCTACATGTGATTGGAATTTTACATTAGAAAAAAAAAATTATTCCATGGAGAGTATTTTAACTAGTTGAAATCCTAATTATGAAAACAAGCATCCTAGAAAATTATCATATAAAGTGAATGAAAAATCAAGTGAACTGACCAATTCAACTAGTAAGCATAGAAACATCCCCATGCCAAAAAAAAAAACGTCACTTGAGAAATGTCTATGAAAGTATTTGGGGCAGATATACAAAAGTGAATTGATATTGATATGTATATCTCACACCTACACCTGCTTTATTTTTGTTAACCCTTCAAAAGTTATAATTGAATATCTATAATTTTCATAAAAATATGAATTAAGTATCTATCAACTTTTGTAGAGTTTTTGAACATTTTAAAAAATTTGAATTGAATACTTGATAAGTTATACAAACTCCTCAAAACTCTAAATTGAATACACCTTATTAGAAATCAACAAAAAACTCTATAAAAGCTTACCAAATTCTATATTCAATATATCCCCCTAAGGGTGTGTTTGATATGCCGTATTACATTCCGGATAGGCTAAATAATCCGAAACTTGTGTTTGGTACCAGTCGTATTAATTAGTCACCGTATAAGTTAATACGGTTGAATATTTTTATACGTTCCAGACAGGCTAAAATAATACGCTCGAAATTGTCTGTATTAAATAGTCGGATAACTAGTAATCTTGTAAAATATAATAATAATAATAATAAATAGTAATATAATAAAAATAAAATATTAATTTAGTAAATATTAATAAAAAAAGTAATAAAGTAATAAATTAATAATTAATAATTAATCATTAATAATTAATGATATTTTAATAAATAATAATGATAAAATTAAAAATAAATAATTAATAAAAATGTAATAAATAGTAATAATAATAATTATTAAAATAAATAATAATAAAAATAATGACATACATAATTAATATTTAAGATATAAGTATTTCGTCAATTACTATAATATAATCCGGTCAGTATAATATAGTCGGCATTCTAATCCGGAAAAGTACCAAACGCCCGACTAAATAATCAGTCTATCCGGTGGACAGATTAGTCTATCTGATTGAAATAGTTAGTACAGTACAGCATACCAAACGAGACCTAAGTGGCTTATTTTGGGTGCATTATAAGCAATAAGCCTGTTAAAAAATCGAGAATACACATCAATCATAATGGAATTAATAAATTAATTGCAGAAAGTTGCTCGCTTTCAAAAGTTCTAATCACCATTCACACCCCAAGCAATCATCAATCACAAACCCAATATTCTGCTTCCACTCATGGTGAACAAGAAAATTCAATAGATGTGGAACATTAAAATTGATCAGTGCCCTATGTGGGAAAAAAAGAAAAAATACAGGGAAGAATAATGTTCCTATTGAATGGACTATAAATATTGGTGCTATTGACTTATCAAGGCGAAAGGGTTGAACTTCCTCAATGCGTGTATGTAGGTGTCTACTCTTCACGTTTTTGCTCCTACCATTGATTTCTTAGCTCATTTGCTCACCAATGAGATCAAGACCGACGAGCAGGAAGGTCACTCCTTGGAAGAGGAGGAAGTAGAAGTGTACTCCTTGAGCCGATAAGAGGCTCCTGACAGAAGCTGTAAGCAAGAGGAATGCTAGAGCAAGCTCTTTCCTGTATATCTTGTTAGCTTTCGTAACAGGCTTAGGAGCAATTATTTCTTTGTGTTCAATGTTTCGATTCAACTCAGAAAGCTCACTTTCGGAAGCTCCTCTATGGACCGGCAATTGGCTTACCATCATTTTTGTTTCCCTTTCAGCAGCAGCCAGCAGGTCTGAGTCTGATGACCGGCCAGTCTTCTTGGTGATAACCCACTCATAAGAGCTGCCCAACTGGAACAATCCAGAGACCATAGCGTTGAACTTGGTAACAGACATTGTGTTTTCAAAAAGGAGGTAAGGGACAATGAAAGGGAAGGATTTAGGAGATGGAAGAATGTTGAGAAACGACATGAAAACCGGCACATAACAGATGACCCAGAAAGGAAGCTCAGCCTCTGGAACAAACATGGTCAGTGGAAGAATTATGCAGAACAAAGTGAAGGAATAGAAAGGAAGGATAAGTTTCCTCAAAAGAAAGAACAGAAGGATCAAGTTTGCTTTTTTCCAAGCTGATATCTGCAGAAGTAAAGATTTCGTGACCTTACAGTACAAGATTGAAAAATTGGCTACAATAGAAAGAGGACATTCAACTCACCTTTGAAGTTATAACAGCTGGAAGGCACAATCTGAATAGCTGCATAGGACCCGAATGCCAACGATGCTGCTGCTTCCTATAAGCTTCATAGGACTCCGGCACTTCACAAAGGACCTGAAATTTTACATAGAATTTTCAGACGCATAAGACACTAACTTAGAAGTAGATATGATACAACTATAATGGAACATTACCTTAACATCGTTAAGGTAGATGAATTTCCAACCATTCAGATGGGCACGAACAGCTATGTCCATATCCTCTACAGTAGTTCTTTCTAGCCATCCTCCAGACTCCTCAAGCGCTTTAATTCTCCAAACACCAGCAGTCCCATTGAAACCAAAGAAATTAAGGAACACCCCATTGACCTGCTGTTCAACCTCAAAGTGAAAACACAAGTTAACATTTTGGAGACGTGTCAACAAGTTCTCATCTTTGTTAACAAAGGTCCATCTTGCTTGAACTAAACCTACTTCTGGGTTGTCCTGCAACACAAAGTAAGATCAATGAAGAGTTCTCCAACCAAAAACCACAGAGAAAAGGCAAAAATGTATTATGTTTGTATTCTTCACCTTAAAATGTGGCATTGTTTGTTTAAGGAAATCTGGATTCGGTTGGAAATCTGCGTCGAAGATTGCAACGAACTCATAGCCCTTCACATAGTCACAACTCATTGCAGACTTGAGATTTCCAGCTTTGTAACCAGTTCTAAGAACACGATGCCTATAGATTATGTTGACACCTTTTTGGCTCCAATTAGCAACCTCTGTCTTTATTAACCACTGGATGCTCTCATCATCAGAATCATCAAGAACTTGAATCAAAAGACGGTCCTTTGGCCAATCAATTTGGCAAACTGCAGAGATAGACTGCGCGTACACCTGAAAAAGACCAGGCCAGAAAACATTATACACTATCACCAAGAATTTACAGGAATTTATGTGGTTAAGCTTCAGTTTTTCAATGTCCCAATCGGGTTTTTATGTTAGTGGCGCTTCTTGATTTTTCCACAACAACAATTGAATATTGACAATAATTCTTCAACAGTTGACCAATCTTACCTGTTGGTATTTGAATTTAAGACAAAGCAATTTTTTCCATCTTATTAATGGAGTCTTCTCATTGTCAAAGTTTTGCAAGTTTGCTGCTTTAGCAACTATCTCTTTCCTACTTCAGAAATAGAAATAGGTAACTTATGCCTAGTGAATCAAATGGCAACCAACTAAAACTAAAAGCATATAAAAAAATAATCGAAATACATGAAAGAAGCAAACATAAAGGAAAAAACAGATGAAGTTCAACTCATTACCTCTTTCTCATTGCACATCGGAATTTGAACAAGAACCATGGGGTACTCATATCCCGGTTTCTCAACATCATCTGAATTCAATGAATCGAAATCAACCCCGGGCTTAATTTTCTTGAATTTGATCCAGAAGCAACCTAAGCTAAGTATCATGCGGTCCACGGATTGGATAAGGAAAAGAACAACACAAAAATTGGAAAGTGCTTGAATTAGAGGAGCAATGTAACCAGCCCGACATGATAACCAAGCAACATAAACCATATGAAGCAAGCTTTGTATATCAGGAGTTCCAGGGATGTGCAAACTTGGGTTCTTAAAATAATGCCAGCCTTTCAAGTAGGCGACAATTTCAAAACCCAGAATTGCAAGGGAAATGAGTAAGAAGCCTTTTATGACAGTGAAAAGTAACTTTTGCCTTCCCAGCTTGCCATTCTCCATGGAAACGCCTTCCCTATAAATTAACCTCTTCTTAATGGTACCAAGCAATGCCCAAAAGAGGGCTGCAAGCCAACCAATGCAACTGACTGCGCGGTGAGCCTTAAGAAGCAAAACCCAAGTCACTTGCTTGGCATTTTTGCCTCTGCTCTTGTCCACAGGCCTGAATGCAGCATCTGGACCGTCGATTTCAACCACAGAGAAGTTGGGGTTCTCCATTGTCACAACCACTGGTGTTCCCTTCTTGCCGTCCTTTGCCCAGAAATTGGAAAAATCCAATCTTGGAGCCATTTTCAAACTCAAAAACAACTAAACAATTTCCAAAACAAAACTATGAAGAAATTGAGAACCCAATTTGAGAAATTCTGCCAAAACTGAAAAACCCATGAAAAGTACACTAAAACCCAGATCTGAAAACAGAGAAATGAGCAAAACTCATTTCAGAACCGACGATAAAACTTCAAACTTTACCAAAGAAAACTCAATCGAAGTGAAGAACCCATTCGGAGGCTAACCAACTTAGACCAAATGCAGCCAAGAAAAGAACCATAAAGGAGAAGGGTGTAAGTTGGTTCTTTGTACTCTCTCAGAGGGCATTCTAAGAAAACACAGGGCACGAGAAAGCCACATTATGAGGGAAGGTATCTGCTTGCAGCTGTAATAGCCGAAACGCCATGTGGGGTACTTGTGAACTAAGCCCATCATGCTCAACTGTTGTTTTTAAACTCAAATTTTTACCATCTGATGAAAGATTCTGGTCTGCAGAATCTGCCGTTTAAATTGCTAAGCAAACTTCACTGCTAAAACAGTTGACTCAGTTTGGTATGGGAATTGAATGTAGTAGACAAATTAGGAGCTAACCAAGGTCACTAATCACTCCTTTTCTTTTCTTTTTTGCGGGTGGGGGGGCCGAGAGAGTTAATTAATCACTATTTTAAGAGTTAAGAAAATTATGATTTTGTTAAAAACAGAAGGACACAAATTTAGGCAGAGAAAGAGAAATAATTTTAGTGAAGGGAATATTTACAGAGAAAACCCAGACCACTAACTGTCAAAACAGGCCATGATCTAAATATTCTAAACCTCTGAACTACAATAGAGAAAATGCCTCTGTCTGAATTGGATAATTTAGGTAAAATTTTATTTTTCCTTTTTTTTATTAAGAAATTAATATATAAAAATATTCTTTTGTTCTTTTATTCTGTATGGCCATATTTATCTTTTTATTCTTTACTTCGATTCGTTTGAATACGAAGAAAAAAGTGGTATGAGTTTTAGGGCCCACTATAGAAGGCAATGCCCGCCCACATGTGAGATTGTAAAATGATTTTTAGGGATTAAAATTATAAACTTTTATTGACATTTCAATTTCTTTTAAAGAAAGTAAAAGAATTGTTTTTTAATTACGCGATAACTTCGAATATCATTTTAGTTAGGCAATTATTTTTAATTAATTAGGGAAGTTTTTCAATTAGTCTACTTATCAAATGAGTTGATCATCCAATAAAGGAAAGTCTAGACTTTTTTTTTTGTTGCGTATCTTTTCATATTTTTATAGAAAATGATCTTTTGATTGTTGACCTATTTTTTCAAATGTAATAATATTATGTACGTTTATTTAAAAATAATTTTAAATCTGATTTTTTTAATGTAAATTATATTCTATTTTAAACGAATTTAAATCTTAAACTACAAAGAAAAAAAATTAAACTCTAGTATATCAAAGTATGCACTCAATATATCCAATATACTTATACTTAGAGGTGGCCATAATGCAATTTGATGCCGATAGAGTGTCAAACCAAACTCTTAAGAATGATACGGACGGTTTCTGCATTATATATGTAATATATAGATCATATGAATTCAAATAATTATATTCGTAACAAGAACATATTAAAATTTAATATATATATATATATATGTAAGATATTATATATGGTTTGATCTATATATTATATGTGTTTTTATAACCTCATGATCATACGGATTAAATATTGTGCCCTTTTTTTCCGAATTCAAACGAGGTAAATATTTATACAAATCCAAAATTTAGAATAAAATAATTAACATGAGGAAAATAAGAATGGATGAACGTAGAGATTTACAAACGAAGCGTGAATGAAGAGAATTTCAATGTATGGGATGCTTTGAATAATTTTTTCAGATGAAATGAATTGAATTTGTATTATAATTAGACTCAGCTTTGCTTCACTCCAGCTCATAGTAGCTGAACTGATTCATCATCAGAGGCTTGCTGGTCTCTGTGACTGTTGAAATCACATGCATGGATTGGAGATGGCGGACACAGATGACACATCTATATATAATAATTCAGACCATCCAAAGTTTTTCTGCTGGAAACAATAAATATATAAGTCTACCTTCTGCCAATTCATTATAAGATAACAAAAAAAAATCGATATTTGTGGATATTTTGATTCTCAATGAATCTCCATTTTCTTTAAGGATCAATTCCCACACAAAACCAACAAAAACGCTGCAGAGTAGATCTGATGTAAATATGGGTGGATATAAATCCATTAAAATTATTAACCAATCCCTCCAAATTATTATATATTCAATGATTTAGATTTGACTGAATAAAAGTCAAATAGTTTAAAAATTCAAACAGCTCCGTTAATAACGGTTTAGTTTTGAATTTTTATTTTGGAAATCCGGGACAGTTAAGGAATATATTAGTTTTTATTAATGTTTTAAATCTACAATATACTGTTACATACATGAGTATGCACAACCTAAATTTTTTATTTATTTTTACAGTGTCCATTACCAAATGTCGTTAGTTATTGCTTGATGGATTTTGGTAAATGTCGTTGCTTGGTGTCTTTTATTTACTATTGTTTACTTGCTCCTCTTACACCCTATATGTATGGAACTTTAAGAATGTTTTAAATTGGACGTGTCAGATCTTTTTTATATTTTAGTTTTTATATTTTGTTGAAATGTATGAATAAAGAAACTTTAAGATTGTGAATGCATGGATAAGGGAAATTTGTTTGAAAGTATGATGTCCACCAATAGAAATTGTGAATGTTTGGATGAAATGAATATGCTTATACTTATAGGTGAGCATGGTACGGTACGATGTGAATAGAGTGTCAAACCAAAATGTTAGGATCGATATAGACGGTTTATGCATTATATATGTAATATATAGATCATATGTATTCAAATAATTATATTCGCAACAAGAACATCTTATATGGAGGGTTCGATGTTGATCATGAGGTTATAAAAACATGGCATCACTTGTATGCAAATACCTGAAACATGCTAATCCGGCCATTCTTTTGACATCCAAGCTCATCATCACATTGCTCTTTAACACACATAATTCATCGTCACATATATTTTTTATTAACACACATAATTCAATTTAAAGACAATTAACAACAATTCATCTTAAAATTTAATAATTAAGGACAATATAGTTTGATAATTAACTTTGTCATAATTTCTGTATTTTCCTAAAAGACATCAAATGATCAAACAATACTCCGCATTGAAAAAAAAAAAAAAGATGTATTGCATACAAGGTTTGAAAAGGTTTATAAAAGAGGCTCGATAGAATCCAGTACAGACTATACAAACAAAAGATCTCATGAAACATGAGTAGGATCATATCACGCATATTCTAGGTCTAAACCTAACATTGTGTACGTCTATTAAAAAAGAAAAAGAAAAAAAGGTCAGATCCTAGTCCTGTGAACCAACCCACCAAATTTAATGTGTGCATGACTTGAACAATTAATGGAGTGGAATTAAATGAAGGGACCTTGAACACTTATGAAATCACGAGTTCTCTACAAACATACAACATATCAAGGGAAACGGAAAGAAAAGACGAAATTGCAATACAATTCCCCGAAGCCAGTGCTAGCTAGCTAGTAGCGTGAACTTTAAGCTAAGTTATACATTAATGTATTGACTATATTGATGAGTTAATCCCTCCATTAAGGGAAGGTGAATTTGATGGGTTAATCCCTTCATTAAGTAGAGGAGAATTAATATGATTTTTGGAGTTCGCCAAATGAACACTTTTGATATCCCAATGCACATGTAATGGTTTGTGCATGTATGCGATTTTGTGTAGATTCATTAGGAATAGCACTTATTGGTGGAGATTATTATGCTCATGGGAATTACTATGAGATTAATTAGAGCTAACTCTTATGCATGACTATGCATTGATAGTTTCTTTCCATCCATCCCTATATAAAGGAGAGGGATTGTGTGATGATCCGGAAATTCGAAAAAGGAAAGGACGATTTTGCCCTTAGTTATGGGGGGCAAAAGTTGACTTTTTGACCGGGACCTTGTTTGGACTTTCCGTAAAGACCGTTGTGTAGGTCTCGAGACGCTGAGTCCGTAGACAGACGGCATGCATCAATCGGAGTTCGGACGTAGAAGTTATGGGTCTAGAACTATGAGGGGTATTTGGGTACTTATGTGTTGTAGGGGCAAAATGGTAATTTGGGACAGGATTTTGCTGAGTCAGTATAATTGTAACTCACCTGGATTAGCGAGTGACATCTGTCACTTTGTAATGTTGAGGAGTGTCAATTGTTAGGCGGTGGAATGAATTGAAATGGGTTTTTAACAGTGTGTTCTAAAGGATGGGGGAGCAGAGGCATGAGCAGAAATCAATACAGTCATCCCTGGTCTGATAGGTGTTGAGGGGTAGTTTCGGGACTTCAGTTGACTTGTCAGACGGGAGCAGGACCGGGTGCGGTTATCAAAGTCCAGTTGAGACGGGCCCTGTCAGATTTAGTATTCTCAATCATCCTTCGAGCAACAAGTTATCCACCAAAAGTGAGAATGAGAAGAGAGTTACTCCTTGTGTGAGAAATATAGAGATAGCCTCTTTTGTGAAAAAAAAAAGGAAGTGAGATCCTCTTGAGTGAATCTAAGAGAGAGTTGTGTATCCACCATTGAGTGAAATTATACTTGTATTCTCATTATTCATAGTGAAAGAATTTTGGAGCTGATGTCCGAGGACGTAGGCACATTGTCAAACCTCGTTAAATTTCGGTGTTCACTTTTACCTTTTTACTTCCGCTTTATTTCTGTCAATTTATTTACTCAATTTATTTTGAGGGTGGAAAAAGTTTGATCCTGCTGATTAAAATTATCTATTTGATTTATATATCTTTCCCAACATGTATGACGAAAGACAAGCCAAGTGTGTGACTGCGTGAGAGATTTACTGCCTCCTCCATTAAGTTTCACGTTAGTAAGGTACTCACGTCCATTCGTGGATGATAAGCCATGTAATTAATTATTTATCTGTATTTCTCTTTTAGCATGTAAAATCCTGTTTACATCTGAAAAGATTCACTTTTGGTCAAAGTCAAAGAACCAACATGATTAAAGATCCAATTCTTTAGAGGCCCAACCCAAACTACGTCCACTTGAGAACATGGAGAAAGGGGAACGCAAAAGAAAGAAATTAACTCCATCAAAGCCGAAACTCTCAAAAGGCAAGGGAGAGGAACTCAACATGGTCATTGCAAGCAAGTCCACATGGAAGTCTATATGGCAAGCCAAGTTCACCCTCGACTACCTATAAAAGGAGAAGAAATCATCTTATCCAGATATAACCAATCAATTAAACAAACAAACAAACAAATTGATCGAACCCAATCAATTTCAAAAACAATTGCAAACCCTCAAAAGCTTTTTTGTTCAAAATCTCGCCTCTTTAAGTACAACCTATTTCTTTCCATTTATAATCAAGATTCAGGTCTCTTATCAACCCTTTTCTCAATTCTTAAACCAAGAACAAGCAAGCTTTCCTTTATCCCAACTTGTATTCCAAGTTAGCTTTGAAGACCCTCCAACACTCACCTTCATCCATACTTGCTTCCATAACTAATTTTGAAGACCACCTAACACCAATCTTACCCCAATTGCTGCTCAAATAAGTCTAGACATCTAAATACTCAACTCTCAATGTCACGTCTTCTCAATATTCTACCAACCTATGACATGATTCCAACTAATGTTCATCCAGTTGCTGATTTTTAGATCATCGTGCCTTATCAAGCAAGGGCGGCGCCAAGCAGGGGCCAGGGGGAGCCTAGGCCCCCACTCAATTTTTTCTTGTTTTATCTATTATATATTATATAATAATTCAATTATATTTTAGATATTTATTATAGAGTAATAAATATATTTGGACCTTTATCTATTATGTATATATTTTTTTTACTTTGTCTTGTAACTTTATATTCATTTTTTATGTATTTTAAAAAATAATTATTGAAATATATGATACTATACTAATTTATATATATTCATTTAAAATATCTAAATTCTTAACTATTTTTTACCGTATTTTCCTATTTTGTTAATTTTTTTTTCTTTTTTTTCCCTTAACTACAAATACTACTAAAATGTGTTTATTCCATATTTCTAAATAGTTCAATTTTTAATTTCTATTTTCCTACTTATTTTGTTTCATTTTTAAATGTTTATAATGATAATCAAACTTATGAACTTTCTTAAATTATTGTTTTATTAGAGTTAAGAGCATGGATATATGATTCATAATGTTCATATAAATATATGATTTATTGTAACGACCCGTCCCGAATTAACGGGATTAATTAAGGATTAACAACGGATTAGTAAGACTAATCAGGGATTAGACGAGGATTAGCGTATGTTCAAGGCGAAATGACAATTTTGTCCCTAGAATGGGCAAAACGTTGAATTTTCGTTCGGACGGTCAAATGGACTTTGGCCAATGACTGTGACGTAGTTCGGGACGTCACGAGTTCATAGAAACGTGGCACGTTCGATTCCGACATCCGTGGAAGAAGTTGTGACGATCGGAAGATCGGGGGTATTTTGGTAATTTGGGTGAATAGGGTCTAGGACCGTTACGTAGATCAGGACGATACGAATTCGTAGACAAACGGCACATCGAACTCGGACGTTCGACGGAGAAGTTACGGTTCACGGAAGTTCGAACGTACTATTGCACGTTTTACGAGACAAGGACTATTTGGCAACAAGTGGGGCCCAGATATTTGTCCCAAGACCCAATGGATGAGTGACAAGTGTTACCCATCCACTGGACATCATTTTCCTTCATGCATACCCCATTCCCCTTTCATCGATCATTTTCTCCCATCCACCCAAACCCAAACCGATCACCATTTCCAATCCAATCCAAACCCTTCAACCTATAACCATTTGTGAGACCAGGAGAGTGAGAAGAGGACTAGAGGATGTGGTGGCTGGCCCAGGCAGAGCCGGACGGCGGAGGAGAAAACCGATCCAGGTAATCGGTTTTAACCGATTTAATCCATTTTCGATTTCTAGTCATTATGGGCTTGTTTGGATAATTGTGTTGAATTAAATAGGTTGCTAGGGTTGTAATAAGATGGTTTTGGGAGGTGGTAGATGGCTGCGAAGCCGTGGGAAGGTTTTGGAAAACTGGACCATGGAGGATGTTTTGGACCGATTAGATTTTAAGGGTTTTAGGTAGTTTTAATTGTATATTTAGATTCCTAAGATCGAATTAGAAGGATTAGGATTGATTAGGAACAAAACGGACGAAAATTGGACTGAGTATGGACCTAGATCGGTCACGCCGGTCCAGTTGCAGAACAGAATCGGGCCGGCCGGTTCGAACTAGCCTAACCGAGGAAGAAGATGACCTGTGCAGGGCGCGTGAGGCCCACACGCAGGCCATTTCCAGGGCGCGTGAGGGCACGTGGCAGGGAATCTGGGGAATTGTTCAACATGTCAAATCATCCATTCGATGTAACGAACATTTTGGGACTGGTTTCGAGTCAATCGGACATCGTCTCGATATAGTTCGGGCTGTCCGAAGGTTTCGGTGCGCGTTTAAAAATAGTTTAAAATCCCGAAAAAATAGGGGCTTTAGTGAAGGGTTAATTAAGTAGTTAGTAACCCTCTAAAGTGATTTGGACAGGTTTGGGAATCCTGGAGACGACGGTTGACCCGGAAAGACGTACGGCGTGCATATCGAGGCAGCAGCGCGGACGGTCTGTGAGTGGACTTTATTTCTGAAATCGATGCATGCATAAATATTTTTTTAGATATGTTTTAATATGTGTTTTTTGATTCCTTGAGTGCATTTTGGTGTGTGTTTACGTATGGGCACGTACTTCAAGGTTTTCTGGTTTTATACGTGCTTATGCTTTCGGTTTTCATGAAATGGTTTTGAAAAAGTAAAACTGGGCATGAGACCCAATTGGATTTGGTTTTGACTCGGGCATGAGACCCTATTGACGACCCGTACGTCTGAGTCGTGGTCGCGACGGGTGCTGTGTGCAAGGCAACGGAAGACGTGACGCTCGCCTCCGGATTGGGATACGTTCCTTCCGGAGAAGTCACGATGCACGTCCTGTTGTCGAACAGCCACTTGAGGCTCGACTTCAGAGTGCTGACGGTTTAGAGAATTGATCGGCGATGTGTGCACCATGGTCTCGAGATGGTCGCGGCATTGATGTGTTCACGGCGACATACCAAGATTGAGAGCGGTTTTGGATTGATGGTTGCACACATCGCTATGATCGGGATCGTGACTCACCCTGAGATATCGGGCTCGATGCCCAGTTGATTTGAGTTCGGGCTCGATGCCCAGTTCATTGTGATATCGGGCTAGAAGCCCTATTGAGTCTTATGTTCGGGCGGAAGGCCCAGTTGAATTGTGTTTCCAGCATGAGTCCCGTTTTTATGGTTTTATTATACTGGTATGTATATACCCTCTTTTTGAGATTATTGATTGGTCTCCTCCAGTCGTCGACCTGGAGAGTCACGATCCACAGACCATAGTGAGTATCCCCATAGAGATCCCGTTCCAGGATTGGGCGTTATGATGTGGTCCCGGACCAGATTCCGGAGAGATGATAGGACTAGGTCCGAAGATGAGCCTCCCAGATAGAGAATTCCTGGGAGAAGACTTAGAATGAGACCCCGAGTAGTATGCATACTTTTATATATAGAGACATCGTGACTATATCGGGGATGTGTTCCCTAGGGGTTGCGTGCCCCGAGTTGGCATCTTCTCCGAAAGTGCCTAGGATGGGTTATATATGTAAATATGTATATGTGGATGAGTTTTCATTGAGATGGCGTTGGGCTGAGACCCTCGCGTATTGGTTTTGGGCTGAGACCCATATGAGATGGTTTTGGGACGAGTTCCCACGTGTTTTGGTTTGGGCGGAGGTCCCATGTGTTGTTTGACTGATTTCGGGCTAAGGTCCAAATGGTTTGATGGTTCATGACGGTTTATGGGAACCGGGCATGAACCCTAGAAATGGTTTTCGAATGCATGCATATATTTTTAATGAAGGGTATAAAGGTCTTTTATGAAAATGTTTTTATAAAATATTTGTTTTGTCCACTAAAAGTTTTTGTGTTTTGAATGCCCTTCAAGTTGATCGCGAATGCGGCTGTAGCAGAGACGAGACATCGCATTCCTCCTTCAGATCCTAGCGCACTCTGATAGCCCCGGTTGGGCAAGGGACGTAAATATCCCTGGTCTGACACTTCGTGTCAGACGGGAGCAGACACGTCCCACACTAATCCCGAGAGATTTGGGACGGGTCCTGTCATTTATAGTGTTCATACAAATAAATAAAACAAAAAAAATAGTAAAACAATTTTTCTTTTTGGAGAAATCACCAAAAAATCCCTTGAAATTTATTATAACGTGATTTTTTTATAACCCTATATGATTACAAATTTGTGATAAAAAAAAAAGTATAAAAAGATCATCAATTAATCATCAATAAAATCTACTTTTTAATTTTGTCAAAAAAAAAATCTTCCATAAATAAACAAATTATATATCACACATCAAGAGTATTTTGTAAAAGAAAAAATGATTAGGCCCCCGCTAATATTAAATTCTAACTACGACACTGTTCTCAAGGCATAATTGTAAAAGAACCATTTACTTTCAGCATTTCTAATTTATTTTCTAAGTTCAATACTCAAGTATTTACTTTCTAAGTATTCGCATTTCACCTCCGTTATAATACAACATGTTCCTTTAACTTTGATTAGTATATTATGGATATACCAACTAATGTGTTTTATGACTGATTTTAAGTTATAAAACCTTTCTTGTGTTTTGGTCAGATATCATCATTCTAACTCAAGGAAGTTTGTTTGTCTAACTGCTACTGTAACGACCTGTCCCGGAAGTTAGGATTAAGACCGTGATTAAGATGGGATTAGTGAGTGTAATCCGTGATTAGTGGGTAAATGACGATTTTGCCCCTAGGTTGGGCAAAAAGTTGACTTTTAGTTTGGACGGTCAAATGGACTTTGACCGATGACCATGACGTAGTTTGGGACGTCACAAATCCGTAGACAGGTGGCACACCCGATTCCGACATCCGAAGAGAAAGTTATGATGTTCGGAAGGTTGGGGGCATTACCGTGATTTGGGTAAAATAGGGGAAAAGTTGACTTTTCGTGTAACAACCCGTCCCGAGAACCGGAATTAGTAGACCAACTAAGGTGTGAATAGTGAGGTTAATCCGTGGTTAGTTGGTCCCGATAAGGTCTTTGGCGTAGAATGACGATTTTGCCCCTAGTTTGGGCAAAATAGTTGACTTTTTGAATAATCGAGTTTTGGTAGGTTGACCTAGGATGGTTAGGTAGCTTTCGACGTCCTGAGTTCGATGACAGGCGGCACGTATTCATCGGACTTACGAGGCGAAAGTTACGGGTCTAGGAAGTTTTGGTAAAACCGTAAAAAATGAGTAAAACAGAAGGGTATTTTGGTCTTTTTGGTTTCTGGGGATTTGTGCAGAGAGAAAGGAGATGGACGGCTGGGTTTAACCAAGTGGGATAAGGATTGAGTGGATGGTGACATTGTGGCCAATGTGGAGTGGTTTCTGGGACGTTCTCGGTGTGCGCGCACCACCCAAATAATTGGGGTGCACTCGTGCAACCCGTGCAGTTCTTCGATACACAGAGAAACAGAGTGAGCTTGTGAGGAGAATTGAGGAGTGATCGTGGCTGGTGATGAGTTCTGGTGAGTGAGGGAGGAGCAAGGGACTGAAGGGAGGCTGGTGGCCGTGAATTGGTGGTGCAATCGTGCACGGCGGCACGGCGGAGGTGCGGAGAAGGTTTGGGGGAAACAGGGAGCCTGAGAGTTCGAGGTGGTGGCTACGCCATGAGCGGCTCAAACCACGACTGTGGGACGTTCAGGAGGTTGCAGGGAGGCGAACGAGCACCGTGGTAGGCGGCGGTGCGCACGGCGGAGCTGCAATCGAAGGGTAAGCTTCCTTGCTCTGTTTTCCCGTGAACTTTCATTTGGAAAGTCGTGAGGTTTGGCTAAGAGTCGAGAGAATTGAAGGTCAGGGTTATGTTCAGGAGGGTCCTAGGTGTCGACTAGGATGGTCGCCGTGACGGGGCCGTACACGGCGGGGCTCAGGCAAAGATGAGCACTCTGGTGCTCTGTTTGGCCGTGAAATTCAAACGGTGAGTCGACGCGTTTGGGGGTGAGTCGAGGGTAACGGAGATTGGTTCTAGGTTCAGTAAAGCCTTAGGGATCGTCTGGTGTCGCCACCGTGACGGGAGGTGACCGGAACAGGTGAATCGTGAAACAGAGGGAAAAGGGCCGTCTGGTTTGAGCTTCAGTCGTGAAGCTGGGAGTCGAATCGAACCAGGAGAGTGTGGGGAATGGCTTCGTGGTGTCTGGACGAAGCTGCAGGAAAAGAGAGGGAGTGAATTGGTGGCCGGACGGTGGAGAATGTTTCTCGCCGGTCCAAGCCACGGCGGCCGGTTCAGCACAGTCATCTCGAGGCAGGGGATGTACTGTAGCTGGCGCGTGAGGGCCACGCGCAGCCACTTTGGGCGGCGCGTGGGGGCGCGTGCGGCGGCGGATGGGAAAGTGGTCAACATGGATTTTGGTCTAGAAGTTATGGTGAGTTCAATGGAGTTGGTTTCGGGTCAATCGGAAGTCGTATGAGTTTGGTTCTGCGAGGGTGAATGTTTAGGGTCCCGGGTTTTCGGTTTTCGATTCGGGGATTTTTGAGGGAATTTAGGTGAATGTTTGTAGAAGTATTAGTGACGTATTTTGACGATGATTAACAGGATCGGGATTTCCCGAGGAAGCCGAGGAACGGGCAGGACGTTCGGGACGCGAATAGGGCTCGGTACTGTGAGTTGACCCTTTCTCTAAACTCGAACATGCATAACTGTTTTCTATAATTGTTTTATGGTTTTAATCATTATTCTATGTTTATCGAATATGTTTGGTTGGTTTTACATTATTGCATGTTTTTCGAGAAATACGGTATTTGGCACGTTTTACGAGGAATGGTCGATTTCTGAGTAAAATACCAGGGTTTTGGGATTCTTTTAAAGGATAACTCGTTTGATTGCTTACAAAGGGATTTTGAAATATGATTTGGTAATGAAATGAATTGGATTTTAAAGTTGGAAAGTGGATTCCGGATTTGGGTTCGGAATGACGGTTCTGGATGCCGGAAAGGTATCGGACCAGTTATTTCGGATTCGGGTTTGGATGTGGATTGGTAAATGGTTTTCCAATGATTTTGGGATTGGATTTTCTGGATCTGGATATTGGGTTTAAAGACCCGGATATATGTGACGGGGGACCGGCTGGATTGGGTTTAAAGACCCGGATTGAGTTTAAAGACTCGGGAGTTTAAAGACTCGGATATATTGATTTCCCCCATAGGCCTTGAGTTTAAAGACTCGGATATGATTAAGGCCTGGATTGAGTTTAAAGACTCGGATAGATCCAGCAGGTTTGATCGGAAAATAATGACTTGCAGTTTCTGATACAGTTTTATGATGTAGATGTTGTGATTTCTATAAATGTTTTATAGTGTTTCTGTTACTTATGATGTGGTATATGATACTTTGGTTTCTAACCGTTTTAATAACTGGGTTATGCATGTGATTTTCAAAACGGAGGGTTAAAACTCGGTTTTCTGATAAATGGTTTTGAAACTTCTCTTTTATTATGGTCCACTCACATTTCGGTTTAAAATTGCCCTCCAGGTTGTGGAGCGAGCGCGGGGTCTTGACGTCGAGGCAGTGACCGAGGCATAGAAGTCACGCGAGGGGTCCCGGAGTAGTTTAAAGGCTTCCGTGTGCGTGTACTTTATCGGGTTTTTATTCTCTTTGTATTTTGTACTAGGTTCTGTAAACGATAACGTCGGAATATTTTGTTTAATTACTCCTGCGTCTGACTGGATTTGAGTGAGTTGTACTTAGGTGTTGCGTCGGGAAGTTAGACGGGAGCGGGATTTACCTCGGGTTTCGGGGTGAAACCGGGGTGGGTCCTGACATTTCGTACGATCGGATTTTGACACTTTGACCGAGGACAGTTAAGTAGATCTCGTCGTCCTGAGTTCAACGACAAGTGGCACGTAGTTATCGGATTTAGGATGCGTGAGTTACAGGTCTAGGAAGGTAGTGGCAAAATGGTAATTTTAGCTTAAAAGGAAGGACATTTTGGTCTTTTGCACATTGGGATTTGTGCAACAGAGAGGGACAAGTGGATGGTTGAGATTGGGGCACTTGTGAGAGGGGTTTTAGGATGGTGACAAGTGTTAGGGGTCTGGTTGGTTCTAGGGAACACAGTCAAATTATTTGGGCTTTGTGATCGTGTGTACCCGTGTGTGTGTGTTCGAAGAAGAGAGAACAGAGACTGAGAGATTGGGAGAATTGGACGGTGACCGTGTGTGTGTTTGTGCGAATTGGTGAGTGAGGAGTGACCAGAGATTGAGAGGGAGACAGTGAGAAGGCTGGAAGGTGAGGTGTTAGTGTGTGTGTGAGGTGTGAGCTCGCGGGGAAACCAAAAAAACAGAGAGGAGTTGAGTGGTGGTGCTGCCGAGTAAGGGGCCAATTGAAGCTGGTGGAGGTGGACTGAAGGAGTCGTGTCTTCACGACTGAGCTCACGGTAGTGGTCGGTGTACAGGTAATTCTTCATCTTCTTTCACTTGCTCTGTTTTGCCGCCGAGTTTCAAACCGATAATCGTGGGTTTGGAGTGCGAGTAGAGGGACTTGGTGAGTTGGGTGAGCATTAGTGAGGCCTTAGGAACCGTCTAGGGTGGTTGCCGTGACGGGGGGTTATTTGGTTGGTTGAATTGGAAAACAGGGGTTGTTCGGGTTTTTGTTTCGAGCTTGAGTCGACAGGTTAGGGACAGTGTCGAGGTGTTTGAGTGAGGGGAATGAATTGCTGAGGATTGGACAATGAAGATGGTGAAGAACGGGAGGAAAACGGAGACGGGACGGTGGAGAACCGGGTGCGCCGGTTCAGACCGGTTCACTCGAGGTAGACGACGGTGAACAGTACCTCTGTATGCAGGCGCGTGAGAGTCACGTGCAACCACTTTGGGCGGCGTGTGGGGGCGCGTGCGGTGGTTTCTGAGGAAGGTGTCAACTAGGTTTTTGGTCTAGGTATTGTGACGAGTCTATTGGAAATAGTTTCGGGTTATTCGGACGTCGATTCGAAGTAGTTTCGCGAGGTTGAAGGTTTAGGGTTCCGGTTCGTTAAGTTAGGACTCAGGGAATGTTAGGGCAAGTTAGGAGAGTCTTGGTAGACGTGTTAGTGACGTACTTTGGTGACTTGTGACAGGATCGGGACTTCCCGAGGAAGCTGCGGAACGTACAGGACGTTCGGGACACGATTGAGGGCTCGGTACTGTGAGTGGACCTTTTCTCTAAACTTGAGCATGCATAACTGTTTTTAAATACTTATTTTATGGTTTTACATGTGAGCTCATGATTGTTGAATATGTGGTGTTGGTTTTACATAATTGTACGCTTTTCGAGAAAGTACGTATTTGGCACGTTTTACGAGGAAATGTTGAATTTCTGATTTCGATGTCATGGTTTTGGGATTTCAAATGATAAGTGATTTTCAATGATTATAAAGGGATTTTGGAGACATTATTTGATAATCAAGGTTTTTCGATTTTAGAATCGGATTTCGAGAATCGGAATTTGGTTTTAAGATTGAAAAGTGGAATTCCGGATTTGGGTTCAGAATGACGGTTTTGGATGCCGGAAGGGCATCAGACCGGTGATTTCGAATTCGGGTTTGGATGTGGAATGAGAAATGGTTTCAAGTGGTTTTGATTGGATTTGCTGGATTTGGTCATTGAGTTTAAAGACCCGGATTATATATGACGGGGGACGGGCCCAGATTGGGTTTAAAAACCCGGATTGAGTTTAAAGACTCGGACATATTGATATTTCCCCCGTAGGCCTATTGAGTTTAAAGACTCGGGAGTTTAAAGACTCGGATAGATCCAGCAGGTTTGATCGTATAATGATTGGTTGAAACTGATGTTTTTGATACGGTTTTATGTTGCTTATGCCATGATTTCTATAATTGTTTTTATGATGATTCTACAAATGTTTTATGACGATATTCATGTGATTTATAATTGTTTTCAGCAACTGGTTATGCATGTGATTTCAAAACGGAGGGCCAAACCCGGTTTCCTTATAAAATGGTTTTTGGAAACTTTTCTTTAGTTATGGTCCACTCACATCTTCTGTTTTAAATTACCCTCCAGGTCGTGGAGCTAGCGCGGGTTTCGACGTCGAGGCATTGTCAGAGGTATAGAGTGACCCCGGAGAGCTTTAGATTTTCCGTTGTGTGTGTACGTTGTTTATCGGTTTTCTTTTCTGTGTAATTGGTACTATGTTCTGTATCGTTTGACTCTGGGTTGTATTAAACTTTCTCCTGCGTCTGACTGTGTGTGTTGGTGATTTTACGTGAGTTTATTTCAGTTTAGTGTCGGGGTGTCAGACGGGAGTAGGATTTATCTCGGTTTTCGGGGTGAAACCGGGGTGGGTCCTGACAACTACCTAATCAAATAATAAGTTGGTAACATGGACATTTTCGGTGTTCAAATCGAGGAAAACACTGGCATAACTTAAACTGAACCTGGACTAGACTAAATTATTTTTTTTTAATAAAATCTTTAGATACATCGAGAAGAATGCATATAAAAGAAAGGTTCTTAGGCACAAACGTAACCCATCCAAATTGTTTATAATAATCTCTACTAGTGACATGCCTATTCTCAAAGCAGCTAAAAACCCGCTTCTTGGTCAACACATTCAAGGCATGGATCATGGCATCAAGGCTTCCAAATCCACAACTTTCAGTCCATTCACATTAGTCACCACACCACTCATCCATAAAGAGAAATCCCAAATAAGCCCACTCCTTTGAACGCAAGATAACCCTTCAATTAGAAAACACCGGACGACGACCCCATACCCAGTGCATCATTTTTTGGGCTGAACAGATCCCAACGCACGAAGACTATTTTAACTGCTGATAAATTTAAAGAGTAGGATATGAATGACAAAATTTAGGGCACAAATCTGATGAAAAGCAAAGCACATTTTGCATTAAAATGCAAACACACAAGGCCCCAAATACTCCAAATCCAATTCCTTTGTCGGCTTCAGTACAAAGAATCAAAGATCGAGTTGGAAAACTATTGAAAGTCATGAATTATAAGAAAAGTGGACCATTCTATAGAAGAATATTTAGGTATACCCGAGTGGTTGTTTTTTACCATGCATAGATAGCAAACACAGGCGTTACTACTCTGGTTAGAATAAATGTTCTATTATTTTTAATGACTGAAGTATGGATTTATTTATACGCTATTTATAATTTAGATTCATTTAAAGTAAAATATCGCTTGTACCACCACAACGGTAAGAAGAAGGTAAGCGTGAATCAACTTGAAACTCAAAAGTATTTAAGTTGATATGCTAAGCTAGAATCAGATGAATACAATTCAATCAATTCAAGGTAGAATTTGAATGATTGCAAGCCAAAAGTAAACAACCAAATGGTAATTTCAATCAACGTCTTACCCAGCCACAACCAATAATTGCAATTTGCAAACAAAGGAAATTATTGCTCTGATGGTCTGAAAAATGCATATGAACAACATGAAAACAAGTGCATGTGGATGGAGGAGCACAAAGACCCCTTACGATAGCCTGGAATCCCGGAAAATTTACCTCCCAAGGGCTAAATCTTCCGAAAGCATGAACAAGTTTATGAAATACCCAATGCCAAACATTCAATGGGGTCAAGGAAGGCATCCAAGTTCAGATAAGCACCTACCAACATATGGATGTGACACTATCAATACATTTGAGTCTGTCATTTCTGGTTCCTAACAAACAATGCGCATCCATGAAAATACAACTCAGCAATCAGATTTCATTTTCTCAAAAGGAAAGACTAGTCAAAATCTACATCTTGTACTAATCAAGTTATACCCTACACATTCGACATCAGAAATAAAACTTTCATTGGTAAATAGAGTATCAGACAAAAGTAAACCAACAGAAAGCTTGTATGAATCGACAGATGTGAATTCGTTTATTACAAAACATCTCTACCATGTGGATATATTGATGAATTTGGATATGTCGTTAACTGAACATGTCGATAAATCCATGCATCGTTGTCCTTCAAGAACAAATAGCCATGTTTGATGAAAAAAGAAGCAAAGAGACCCAAAAAGTAAAAGCACAAAGCAGCTGTTGGAAACCATATGCAATCGTTGTATATCAGTTTCATTTATGATAAGCCTCCTCATCTGGTATCCGCTTTGGGGCCTTGCTCTTCCTTTGTTGATATTTGGCAAATGAATACCAAACTCCACCAGCTGTGTTGATAACTAGTCCAGTCACATTCAAACCATGTACTTGCACCCCACCCAGTAAGACAAAACCAAGGGTCTGAGAAGTAAAGAAACGTATATAAGTAATTTTGCTCACAAATATTAATTTTAAAATAAGATGAAATAAAATGTAATTCAAACTATTCTACAAGGAAGAGGTAGTTCAGTCATACTGTAGATCCAACCCCTTTTAGGACTCCAACAATGGTTGTTGTTAGAGCGGAGTTCACAATGGTACACAAGAACATGGTGAAGTTGAGGAGAATGCTCATAAGAAATGAAAGAATAAGGATCACCAAAAAATATAGGGAATAACTCTGCAAATAAAGAAAAACTTCATGTCAGGCATCCAAAAATGGTAACTGGTAAAGAAGCTAGGCTATCAAGAATGAATTTAAATGACCAAAGCATGATAATAAATTAAAATACAGATATAAAGAAAAGGTCAAAGTTCTGACCTTGGAAATTAGTAATGATAAAGAATTTGGAAATTCTCCTGTAGCTACAATCAGAAGCAGCAAAAATGGAAGAGACAGAAAGCTGTTATAGTACATGATCTCCACTGATGATAGCCCATCCTCTGCACCAGATTTCTCCACCAACAAAAGGTACATCGTCTGAATTTAAAGTTAAGCACTCATGAGCTTAGTAACCATAATACAGTTTAAAATA
The DNA here is from genome assembly GCA_032719365.1 of Prinsepia uniflora. Taxonomy (NCBI): domain Eukaryota; kingdom Viridiplantae; phylum Streptophyta; class Magnoliopsida; order Rosales; family Rosaceae; genus Prinsepia; species Prinsepia uniflora. The sequence continues at coordinate 33,527,287 of CM064861.1, read as the reverse complement.
AGTATAGCACACACCAATTGACGAACAAAAATATCATAACCAACCTGGAAAAAAACAGAAGTGAGGGCCATGGTATATCCAACAAGGTCAAATGAAAAATCTCCAAGTGCAGCTATCACAACTCCTCCTGCAGTCAATATTACAGAAAGAGACACCTGAAACATAAAATAGCGGAGAGAGAAAATTAAATAGATGCCAGCATTGTCAAATTTAGAAGTAACAAAAGTGCTTCTTTCCGGTACTTGAGAATTATGTCTCTCCTCTGAGAACTTACATGAAGAACTTATAAAATTCTAACAGGAACTACTGATGGGTGGCATCCTTAACTACATTAGAAAGATCAACTTATTTATGAAGGAAATTTTTGTTATGTCACAAGACATTTTGCTCCTATGATGCAAAACACCGATCATTTATCTTAATCGTCAAGTAACAGGTGAAAGCAGTCATCACAGAGACTTTTCAACAGAAATAGCGCTAACTATATTTTGCAAAAGATGGCTACATGGCAAAGTTTAAAGTCCAGCATTATCAAGAATGGAAAAAGGGATGTGGTAAGCAATGAGGAATTGGCCTAGCCATAATAAGATGAATCAGACAACAAGATGCAATTTATGACAACGGAGACTCCTCCCAGGTCTCTCCTTCCAGCCGAGACTCCTCCCAGAACTCTCCTTTCAGTCTTACAGGATCCATCTGATCCTCCTAAGTCTGATTAGCTTGTCTTCTTAGAATAGGACTATACTTGTTAGCTTATACTTATCCTGCTGTACATGTTCCCTATAAATATACCAGGCACGGCACACCAATTGAGTGGCCTAAACTATATTGTTTCATGGTATCAAGAGCCTACTGATTTAACATCAGCCTCTCTTCCTACGATTTTTTTTCCTTCATCATGACTTCTGCCTCTGCCACTCCTCCGACCACCAGCCCAGATGCTTCCCTTCCCACTATCTCTCATGTTCTTACTGTCCGTCTTGATAGGACTAATTATCCTATCTGGCTTGCTCAGGTCCTTCCTCTTCTACGCAGCCGTTAGTTGATGTCCTTCATCAACGGCTCCAACCCTTATACTCCTGCTTTTCTTCCTAATGCTGATGGGAAACTTTCCCCCACAGCTAATCCTGCGTAGGACCTTTGGCTTCAGCGGGACCAGATGGTCCTGTCTTAGCTCAACAGCTCCTTCAGTCATTCTGTCCTTGCGACTGTGGCCCGCTCTGAGTCTGCTTGTGCTACTTGGGTGGCTCTCGAACATCATTTTGCCTCCCAGAACCAGCACAGAATCCTGCAGCTACGCAGTGACCTCCTTTGCACTATGTGCGGTGACTTCCATCGCTGATTACCTTGATCGTGTAATCGCTGTCGCTGATAGCCTTGCCCTCTCCAGTGCTCCTATCCCTGACACCAACCTCGTGGTTGTTGTCATGAACAATGTCGGTGCTCTCTATGAGAACACCGCTGCCGATGCTCAAGCCCATGAAAGCCCCATCACCTATTCTGATCTCGAGGCTCTTCTCCTCTCTTATGAGCGTCGTGTCACTGCTCATCCTGCTCCTGATAATGGCCTCTCTGCCATGACTACACGCCAGTCTGGTCGAAGTCCGTCTGTGCGTGGATCCAATTATCGTGGGTCCTCTGCCTCTCGCGGTGGCCAGCGTGATTCTTCTGGTCGTGGGCAGTACCATGGTGGTTCTACTCCTTGCCCTGGTTCCTCCCCTCAGCCATGTCTTCTCGGCACCTCTCCTACCTCCTCTCAATTCCCCACTTCACCATAGCCCTGAACCCCTTGCCAAATTTGTGACCGTACTGGCCACTCAGCTCTGGACTGTTACAACCGTATGAATGCATCCTATGAGGGTCGTGTGCCTACCCAGCGCCTCCATGCTCTCGCTGCCACCGCTGCTTCTGGCTACTCTGTTCAACCATGGCTCCTGGACACTGGAGCTAACTCACACCTTACTCCTGATTTGTCTTCTCTCTCTACTTTTTGGGAATACACTGGATCTGATCAAGTTGGTGTAAGTCCTTTTTTCTTCGTAATGCTTTACATTGCCCTACTGCCTCTACCTCTCTTCTTTCTATTCATAAATTGTGCCTTGATAATAATTGTTCTTTTCATTGTGATCCTTCGGCTTTTTGGATTCAGGATCTGGAGAGCGGGAAGAGGCTTTTTCGAGGCCTGAGTGAGAATAGTCTTTATCCCTTTCGTTTTTCATCAAATCCAAGTCCCTCATTGGCCCATGTTGCTTTCGTTAGCGTTCGAGCTGGTGGTACCCTTTGGCATTCTCGCCTTGGCCATCCGTCTTCATCTATCTTAGAATTTTTTTTCCTAAAAATCAATTGCCTGTACTTGGTTCAATAACCAAACAAAACTTTATTTGTCATTCATTCCCTTCGAGCAAAAGTAGTAAATTACCTTTTCATTTCTCCCCTTCTATTTCTTCATCTCCTCTTGAAGTAATTCATTCTGATGTGTGGTGTTCTCCTATTAAATTCGTTTCTGGTTTTCAATATTATGTTTTATTTGTTGATGACTATAGTCGCTACTCTTGGATTTATCCTCTCAAACTCGAATCGGAAGTATTTTCCTTTTTTGCTCAATTCAAAACCTTAGTCTAAAACTTAGTTAATACAAAGATTAAATCTTTTCAATCTGATGGTGGTGACGAATATGTTAATCGTTCTTTTCAACAATTTTTTTCTCAACATGGCATTCATCATTGTTTTTCGTGCCCCCACCATCCTGAACAAAACGGTCTTGCTGAATGCAAACACCGACATATTGTTGAAAGAGGCCTCACTCTTTTGGCCCATTCATCTATCCCTCTTTCTTATTGGCCCGAGGCTATGCATACGGCTGTTTATCTTATTAATCGCCTTCCCACTAAAACTCTTCGTTTTGAAAATCCATATTCTCTCTTATTTAAAAGAGCCCCTAATTACCTTTCTCTTAAATATTTTGGATGTGCTTGTTTTCCTTATCTTCGCCCACATAATAAACATAAACTTCAATTTTGTTCCACTAAATGTGTTTTCTTAGGTTATCCCTTAAATCAAAAAGGTTATTGTTGTCTCGACTTACTCACAAAACGAATTTTCATCTCCCAACATGTTTTATTTGTTGAACACTCTTTCTCCTTCTCTGACTCTCTCTCACGATCCTCGGCTAGACCTTCCTCTTCCCCAACCCCTTATCCACCCTTTATAATTACTGGGCCTTTATCTTCCTCTTTATTTCCCCCGGCCCAAACCCAATCCCTCTCCCTTTCCCCTTTTCCACCTCTGAGTCCCTCTTCAACTTAGACTACCTCACCCAATCCTTCTTCGCCTCAAATTCCCTCTCCTCTGCCTATTAAATCCCCCCTCCCCCCTCCCCCCTCCCCCAACCCCTCTCCTTCTTCGCCTTAAATTCCCTCTCCTCCGCCTTATTTTAGCTATCTCGGTCCAGTTCAATTGGAGTGTTCGTCAATTGGATGTGCAGAACGCGTTCCTCAATGGTTATCTCTCTGAAGATGTTTATATGTGCCAAGCAGTTGGGTTTTCTGACCCTCAGTTTCCCCAACACGTTTGAAAGCCCTGCCGTTCACTATATGGTCTTAAGCAGGGACCCCGCGCCTAGTTCCAGTGCTTCAGCAATCACCTCGAACACCTGGGCTTCACGACCTCTCTTGCAGACTCTTCCCTGTTTACCTTCTTTGATGGCCTCTTTCGGATGTATTTGCTGATTTACGTGGATGACATTCTCATTACTGGGAATGACAGTGCACGAGTTCAGCGCTTTATTTCTACCTTGGGTCGCTGTTTCACATGAAGGACTTGGGGCCCGTCCATTTTTTCTTGGGCATGGAGGTTCACCGCTCCTCTGCTGATCTTTCACTCACCCAAACAATGTACGTACGTGATCTCCTTCAACGCACCACCATGGCTGCCTCTAAACCTGCTCCTACTCCTACTGTTCGTACTCTGCTAAGTATTTTTTATGGTGACCCCCTCCCTGATGGTTCTGAGTACAGAAGTATGGTGGGTGCCCTGCAATACCTCACCTTGACTCGCTCTAATCTTGCTTTCGCTGTCAACCAGTTGTGCCAATTTATGCACTCTCCCACCACTGTCAATTGGCTGGCTGTGAAACGCATTCTTCGTTACTTGCAGGGCACTTCCAACCATGGTCTTTTCTACCGCTCTGGTTCTCTCTTGCTCACGGCCTTCTCTAATGCAAACTATGTTGGAGACCCCAACGGCCGCCGTTCCACTGGCGGTTACTGTCTCTACGTTGGTTCCAATTTAGTTTCATGGAGCTCCAAAAAACAGGGTGGTGTTTCTCGTTCTAGCACTGAAGCTGAGTACAGACAGCTTGCTTACACTGCTGCTGCTATTTCATGGTTTAGATCTCTCTTTCGTGATCTTCGTATTCATCTTCCTTGTCCCAAGCTTCTTTGTGACAACATCAGTGCCATGTCTCTTGCCTCCAATCCTGTTTTCCACTCTCGTACTCTCCATGTCGAGGTCGACTACCACTATGTTCGTGAGAAGGTTGTTCATCATAAGCTTCAAGTCCACTATGTCTCTACACTCGATCAGCTTGCAGACATCTTCACTAAAGGGCTCCCTCCTCCCAGGTTTTGTTATCTGCTGTCTCAACTTCCTCTTATTGCTCAAGCTTCTGTTGCCTTGCCGTCAACTTGCGGGGGTGTGACAACGGAGACTCCTCCCAGGTCTCTCCTTCCAGCCGAGACTCCTCCCAGGTCTCTCCTTCCAGCCGAGAATCCTCCCAGGACTCCTTTCAATCTTATAGGATCCATCTGATCCTCCTAAGTCTGATTAGCTTGTCCTCTTAGAATAGGACTATACTTGTTAGCTTGTCCTCTTAGAATAGGACTATACTTGTTAGCTTATACTTATCCTGCTGTACATGTTCCCTATAAATATACCAAGCACTGCACACCAATTGTGTGGCCTAAACTATATTGTTTCAATTTATTCTTATCAGACATATCAGAACTTATGAATTGCAGACCATTAAGCTCGCACCAAAGCAAAGCACATTAACTGAACACTATATTCAAGCTTCCAGTTTAAATACGAGGTGTTACTGTGTTAGTCGACTCATTTCATATAGGTTCCTTAAGGATTACATCACAGGATTTCATGACTAAATAGTATCTTGCTCATATTCTAGTTGCTGACAAAAAGTTTAGGTACAACTTGAACTAAAACAAAAAAGAAGGAAAAATCATAATGAAACCTCTCAAAGCATATCCATAATGATAAAGTTTATTAATTCAAGAAAAAAACAAACACATCCAGGAGTCCACCAATGTACCATTTAATTAAAAGAAAGAAAAGACAGAACCTGTGTTGAGGGTCTGCCCTTTCCCGAGAAGAATCCAGCTACAAGCACAGAAAGTGGTGTGAGTCTTTTGATTGCAATATACATCGGAATATTAATTCCCTTTAAACTGGCCAAAGCAAATGCCACATTAGCATTATAGAACAGCGACACTGGAAGAAGCTTTTTCGCAGTGGACATTTCTAGTCCTCTTGATCTTGTGTATCCAAACCTTCGACCGAAATATATAAGCAAAGCAGTTGCCAATTGCTAGGACAATGGAGAATTAAAGAAGCCCCATCATGAACAAGCAAGGAGAAAGCAGAACGTATGACTAAGACAATAAAGAAATGAAAGAGGGGGCATAATGAGCAATCAAGTAAGGTCATTGATGGAAATTATAAAAGCAATGCTTCGGTTGTTACTAGTACCTGCATAGTGAGAAGAGTCATTGAATGTGGGTACTCCATAAGAACTGCTTTATTGATAAAAACCATTGCCATGGAAGCAGCCCCATATGACAAGGCTGCAGACAAACTGCATTCAAAGTTCAAACACAACAGGGTTGAGGGAACCAATAAACTCTTCAATCCAAGGCATTGAAAATTTGCAAGATGCATACAAAATAAACAAGAACCTTGTTTACATTTCCAATGATCAAGCCATAAACTTTGTTGAAATTAACACAATTCCAACAGGAAGCAAGGTGGATATAGAAAGAGAACCTCGAAACTGAGCTAACTTCTGCCTCATTATGTTTCTCCATGGCGAAATCTAAGCTTGAAAACACAGGTCTCTGCCCGGGTCGCTGTAAATATGAGCTCAGTGGCACTCAATCCCAGCTCTGAAGTTGGAAATTCCCAATTGCATCCTAACCATACGAAAGAAAGAAACACTGGGTTTCTCCTTGTTTGACCAAAACCTGCAAATCAAATAAACCGGGGAGTGTAAAAAAAAATTTTAAAAATATTAGGTAAGACCAATTGATCCAATTTAAGAGATTAAAAATTGCAAATCTTGTGGGTTGCGCAGTTACAAAGTAATGAGCGTTGAGTTGGGTTTTTGGATCAGGGCATGGAAAGCCCCAAAGATTCCGTTGGGTGAGCAGAGTGAAGTGGTAGCGCGTGAAAGGTCGGGAGCTGGAGAGCGAGATTAAAAAATGGAGGGGAGAGAGAGCGAGAGAGTAACGAAAAGGCAAAGGGGAAAAGTGGGGAATGGAAATAAAGAGAAAAGGATGGCGAGTGAGGCTCCGGCAATGTGCCATGGAATACGCGACAGGCATCGCCATCAGACGTGGATGTGGTTTTGGAATCTTTGGATGCTTCCTTTGCTTTCATCGCTGGTGCCTGTTGCCTTGTTCGTTAGACTTGGGCCGCTGCCTCTCACTATTTGAATTTTTACCCTTTATATATTTCACACTAGTAGTGCCGCTGCCTCTCCTATTTATAGGTTTTGGGGCGTACCGTATCAATTATATCCAGTACCATTTGAATTTTGAGCCAAAATTTATACAGAAAAATTTATTATTATATTCTAATATTGGTCTTTTAAAGGTTCCAATTACATATAATCATTTCAAAACTAAACTTTTTTTACTGTCTCATATATGAGATGAAAATAGACTAAGAAGCTTTGAAGTTTGAATGGTTCTCATTTTCTAACTTTTTGTTTCTTTCAAAGTAAATGGAAGAGGAGATTTGGAATGAAGTTGGACAAGATAATTTTGAAAGGGAGAAAGTATTGCTGGATTTAGAGCAGGAATGTCTAGAGGTTTACAGGAAGAAGGTTGATACTGCGAATACCTCAAGAGCTCCCCCTACACCAGGAGTTGGCTGAAGTCGAGGCTGAATTTACCCATCTTCTTCTGTCCCTAGGCGAATAATCTCAACCTGGATGGGTTGGTATCTTGTTATCAATCATCGTTAACTCAGTAAAATAAGTGTGACAATATATATATATATATATATATATAAATTGCTAGCATATATATTAGAAATTGTTACGCGCATTAGCTAAAACTTATATTACCTCATCAGCCAAACAAAATTGGTGGGAACACTAAAAGAGTAGGTTGATTCAATCACGCTGGCTTGATTTAATCAGCTTAATACAAGAAAAAAAAAAAATTGGTTCAATTTCGAGACGGGACTCTATTTCTCAACACTGAAATCGATTCTATGCCGATTTGTACTGATACCGTACTAATCATTTATTCAATTTTTTTTCTCAGTTTAGTATGATATGAAACGAGATATTTTCGATACGTTATGTTCAGGGCTAAATAAAAAAGAAACATGTATTCCAAATTTAAACAAATTAATACATAATAAAAAAAGTTTTTCCTGGGAATTTGTTGTTCCTTGCTATATATTGATCAAGTTGAGTTTTTGTCATTTTCATTGTAGTCATGTGATTTGAGCATTAATAGGTTCATTTCTTTTATCACATTAAGAATAGACCAATTATAAGCTTACTATCCTAAAATTTATTTTATATTAGAAAATTATAGGTTTTTTAAAATTGTTCAGTTGATGGGGCAAAAATGTGTCCCATTTTTGTTTTTTATTTTTTTTAATACTCTAATTTCGCTTAAAATAGGTAAGTGACGTGTGACATAAATAACTGATAAGAAAATAAGAAAAATTTCTTTTACGTAACATTCATAAAGCATGTTGAAAAGTAGCCACATATGAAGTATGATAAGAAACTTTTGCATGGATTAAAGATGAATTCACTCATAATTATCTATTAGTGAGGTAAGATGTTTGCAGTACTCTTTCTTTCATGAACTAACAACATTAATCAAAATCAACATTCTAATAGTACAAGATACTCAACCACGTCCTATGCTCTTAGAAATTTCTACTCCCATTCAGAAAGCATCATCGGGAAGAAAAGAAAGAAAAAAAACCCCCCGAAACTTTGATAGGGACTGGTTTTCACCTTGCTGCAGCTCTTGCACTCATGGACGAATGATAGTTGGTGCTTCTGTGTTTCCTATACGAAGAATAAACATCATCGTACTGGCTTAGCTCGTTTGGATTAGCTGTTGCCCCAAGTCCCAACCTACCCGAGCTATTCTTTCGATCTACACTTCCATCAGCATAAGCACCTGTTTCAGGGTCTATCTGCAGGTTTGGGGGTGGAGGGATGCAGGCTCCACCCTTGCGCACCGGAGCCTCTCTTTCATAATCATCCTCGTCTATACCGTCAGAATTATGAAGGGGCCCTTCGGAAGGGTTAACTTCTCCAATCTCTTTGAAGAATTTCGACACTCTCTCAAGAATTTCTGATTGAGGTACATTGGATGGAGGTATAACAGTTGGAATGTCCAGAGGGCTCATTGCAGAGTATGGCACCCCGCTGCCAATCTGCATCTTTCTGACCATTTCGGGAATAAGACCAGGTGGGAACAAAGGATATGGCGGCAACTTCTCACCACTATTAGCAGGTTGACCCGGCAGCAAATGGAGTGGAGACTGTTGGTTTACGGGCGGAACAGAAGATGGTATGGGCATGGACCCGGGAAAAGCAGGAGGGATTGAGTTTGGAAGAAATTGCTGGGGTGGCACAGACAGAGGCACGGCTTGTCCAGGGCCCGTGTGTTTATCAAGATGATCTTGATCATGTAAAATGGCAACACAACTTTGCCGATCTGGCTGCCACTGCAGCACATTATGGTTTGCTGTCTCTGACAGCATTCCTGCATTCAGAAAAAAACAAAACGAAAAAAAACAAAAACAGAGAAAAGATAATTAGCACATAAGCATCAATTTAAAGGAATTTACGGGACTAGGCATACACACAACACAGAAGCCGACTGCCTACCTGCTGCTGAATCTGTTGACGCAGCAGATATGTCTTTAGGAAGCCCCGTAAAAGAAATACTTGGCGGTCCACCAAGCATCTCATTCCTAAATGCATCAATAGTATCCTGATCATAAATATTGTTAGAAGCCCATAATTGTAAAATTTGCTGCAACTTCAATTGATTTTCCTCCGTGATTTGAGGGTTGTGATAAATCCTTGCAAGCATGGAACCTAAGATAGGTTTAAGTGCATGTGCTTCATTATCAAGGCCTTCACCAGTCCGCCTGAAGGCAATAAAATAAGAAAGTTAACAACAAATTATTCACACTATCAGTGTTCACCTTTATGTCAAACAAAACATAAGGCAGATCATAAAATGAAATCTTCAAGTTCTATACTCAAAATATCATCATAAATCCATAAAACTATGCACCCCAGCAAAGCTGCATATTAGACGGATTGCAAAGAAGAGGAAAAGAGAGCTTCAAAAATTCTAATATCCACACGACATTGTAAAGTCGCAAAGCTATACACTCCAGGAGAAATACAAAACAGATTGCAAAACACATGAATCTGTAGAGGCTTTTTGGAAAGAAAGATAGAGCTTTGTTAACATTCACCATCTATCATCATAAATTCAGTAAACTATATCTCCCAGCTAGATATTAGGACTGAAACACACATTTACAAAGAGAGAGCTTTTCCAATGCCAGCTCTTTGTTACTGTACTGTACAGAAAGGAGAGCTAAAAGAGATGATTCATGTATAAACAAAGGTCCATCCACCATCCCTCCGACAAAATTTACCGCAACTTCCAACACATATCAAAGGCTACACCAATCGTCCTTATCATGTCTTTGCGCAATTGCAAACATCATTAGGGCCCCTAATTATCAACTAGCTGTGTCGTTGTGAATAAGAACAAGCAAGTAACAGAAATTGAAGTTATCAATGAATTAATAGAAAAAAGATGGTTCCGTGTGGTTCCGTGACATGTAGTGTAAGATGTTAGGCAGATTTAACAAAACTAACGAGACAATTAGACAAGCGGACTTTCACAAAATAGCAAACCCTTACAAACTACAACCACTCTAATGACTAATTTTAGTTCTTAAAAGATGGGCACTTTCTTCCATCCCATTGCTCCTTCCAATAACCTATTTTCATTGTCAATCTGGAAGGAAGGTGTGCTCCTTCCAATAACCTATTTTCATTGTCAATCTGGAAGGAAGGTGCAGCTCAAGAAGGAAAATATTTATAAATCATAGCTGCATTAGCAGAACAAAATCTACCCACCAACAACATTACAAAGAAAAAGCAATGGATCAAAGAATTCTATGTCAACATGAATGAAGAAAAGGAAAGTTAGAATACCTGTCAAACAAAATATCATTGGAAAGGTATATCAAATGTAGTTGCCTTTCAGAATCATCCAAGGCAAACACCCGCTCTCTAAGAGCTTCAGCCAGAGCTGGTGCAAATATTGACCTCTGCATGAACCAAAATTTTGCTCCTTTAATTGACTCTTTGGTCCCACTGAGCGTCATGAGTACACCGTTCAGCTCCCTCTGCACCTCGGAGGGAAGCGGCCCCGAAAGCCCTTTGAAGGGCTTGGATGTTGACTGCTCGTATTCAGGCCGCCCGCCGTAAGCCCCGAACTGATGCCCGTGCCTCTGCTGCTCGTAGAAATAGGCAGGTGGCGACCCGCCAATCATCGCGGCGGCGGACGGCGGCGCATTCATCATCGGGTTCGGTGAGGGCCTGAGCATGTGCATAGACGCGGGTGGGAACCCAGTCGGGTTGAACGACCCGCCCGGGACCATCCGAGTCGATACCCATAGCTTGTAGCGGTAATAGCCGTGGCCCTCGCCGCCGAACAGGAAGGCGAAGTCCGGGTTGTCATGCTCCTTCTTTCGGAGATTGACTTCGAACTCCGGTCCGTTCTTGACCCAGTACTCGACGAGCAAGTCGATCCGTTTGTGGAGCTCCGAGTCGGCGGGTGGAGCAACAGGCGGCGGTTGGGATTCGTATGTGGGTCCGGCGTGGAAGGGGGACGGAACCAACGGAGGGGGCAGGTGAGGAGCCAATGACGGATGATGAGGGAGGTGGTGGGGGTGCGGTGGTGCGTGGGGGAGGACTTGGGGCTGCTGTAAGTGGGGATGGTAGGGGAATTGTTGCTGGAGGGAGGGGTGGGGACCCACGAATTGCGGTGGACCTCCGTGGAACTGTTGAGTTTGGGGCGGGTACCCGAATTGCTGCTGTTGGGGCGGTTGTTGTTGTTGTTGTTGTGGCTGCTGTTGAATGTTGGTGGCTGCTTGCCGCTGTTGATGGGCGTAGGCCATGGCGGAGGCAGCGGCGTAGTCGTGAGGCTGCCGATCCATTGGACCGCAGGGAGTATAAACAAGAGTGAATTCCTTGGAGAAAGGAAGCCTCTCTTGATATATGGATGTCTTCTCGTTTTCGATCAATTTGATTTAGGGATTATTCAGATTTTAGGGGAAGCTCAATCCCACTGGGTCAGGGATTTATATATTTATTTAGGGCTTGGAACACTTGTTTTTTGGTGTGCATCAAACTATAAATTAATTTGCGAATTTGTCCCTGCAATTCTCCCTTTCTTAATTTTTAACTGAATTGTTTTCATTAACATGTTTACTAATTACTACGGCGTGTTTAGATCAATGTCAAGAATTTAGCAAATGACATAATTTAAATTAAAAGAAAATAATTATTCAGAATTTATGAAATTTTATGTTTAGGTAATATAAATATAAAACAAAATTTAAGCATTTTAATTTAATATTTATATATATGGTAGTGATAAAAAATAGAATTGTTAAAATGACACATTTTTTATAAAATTTAAATTTGGAATTGTGGCGTTCAAATTCCAAGTTTTTTATTTTCTTATAATTTTATATTTCTATATTTATGCATACAAACAAAAAAATTAATGCACCGAAAACTTGAAATTTTAATTTTTTTAACAAAACCAATTTTTTTCTCTCATCTAAATACACCATTAAGTTCTTTTTTCTTCTAAAAAAAGTCACATGTTAGTTATTAAATACATTATGAGTAATTTTAAATTTATTAATAATTTTTTAAAGAGCGTGGTGCATACAATATATCAACTTAAAATAGGAAGAATACTCACCTAAAAATACAAATATATACGTAGTTTACCTAAATTAGGCTACGTCCACGTCGCTATGGTGTTATATGATTCTCATAAGTGTAATAATGTTTACTTGTACATACAATGGATTTAGAGCCTATTTAATAGGTCCTCAAATAAACATTATTTTATATTATTTTATATTATTATATACCATTTACATTTGACTTTTAATATTAAAATAATAAACAATTAGAGAAAATAATTTATTTTGTGGGATTTTTATAGAATTAAATAAAGCTTAGAATTTGGAGCGTTTTGGCGAAAGAATCATCCTGATCGAAATTATAATAAAGAATTTATGGACGAAATTCGGTAGAATTATATTAATTTATTTTTAATTCATTTGCTCAGCCCAAATTTTTTTGTGAAGCCCAAAATCCGAAGCCCAAACCGAACATCCAACCCAAGGCCATTGCGTAGGCCCAGAATCCCGGCCTAATCCATGCGAGGCCCAAATCCATCTTCTGTTTGCTAGCCCTGTCAGAGTCGTCGAAAAGCGCCTACCGAAGGTCCTTCTATCCATTCGGAGTACGCGCACCGAATCCCTCCCCTACATGTCAGTGTCAATTGCGCGAAGCCCGTACGCGATTGTCAACGCGCGCCTATTGACCGCCTCTCCTTTTGTCAGCGGACGCGTACCGAGTAACTGCTCCCCCTGACCCGCCTGTCGCGCTGAACTCTCCCTGCACATGTCAGCTACCTCCCGCCGACCTACTCCTCCCCTGACCAGCCTACAGCCGCCGAATTTGCCAGCCTTTTTCAGCTGGTCTCTACCGAGTCACACCAGCAGACCTATTTCCTGATTTTTCAAACATTTTTTTGTTGTTTTTCAACATCTTTTCCCCAAAAATACCCCAATCTCATCATTTCACTTTTGAATTTTTTATTGTAATTTGTATTTACTTTATTTTATTTTTTTAGAGTTTTATTTGATTTTTTTTCCCTATAAATAGGAGTGCCATCTTCATTATAAAAGAGTCCCCATTTTTCCATTTCTTCCATTTTCTTAGTTTTTATTTCTTTGTTTAGTTATTTTGTTTCTCTCTTTTGAGAGACATTTTTTTGGGGATCATTTGTAACTTCTTTGATTATTTATTTTAGTTTCATTTTCTTTATTTTGTTTTTAGTTTCATTTTCTTTATTTTGTTCTTAGAATTTCTTAAACTTCTCTTTAATTACATTTTTATGCTTTCCTTAAGAAAAACCTAAGACTAGGTAATTCTAAGGCAATTCAAGATTTTTGAAGACCGAATTCCTCGTATTTCTTCTTCCATCTTCACAAATTTCATGCCACAGTTCGGTGATTCTTGTGAAAAACCATATTTTTCTACTTAAATTCTTGTTATTGTTTTAGTTTTACTTATAACTCCATATATGTGTTGGTGTCTTCTTTCTAACATTTGTAAGTATGAATACAATCTCCATGTGTTTTACTTTCTAAATTTCTTTTACTTCATATGTTTTAGTGCTTCATAATTCAATTTGATGCTAAGTGTCGGCCGTTGTCGGTGCACTTAGCATTTGATTGAAGAGATTTTAATGTCGGTCGTTGTCGATGCATTTAATCACAAACTTAAGTTAGATCATATTGTAAGTAATAATCCGTTATTCGGTGCATTTATAATATGAAAAACGTATGCATATAATGAAGATGATGAAGGTAAGATTTCGTGATTGATTCAATATAAGCATGATGTTAGAGTGTTAGTAAAAATTGTATTTAAAGAAAGTTTATTTTAAGAGTAGTTTTAAATAATGTTATTGTTAATTTTAATTTAATTCTTAGTTAGTGTTTTCTTTAATTTAGATTACAAATCTTTTCAAACCCCCCTTTAATTCTTTATTCTTTTATTCTTTTATTCATTAATTCATTAATTCATTAATTCGTTAATTCGTTAATTCTTTATTCTTTAATTCATTTAATCATTAATTATTTTATTAATTTATTCTTTTATTCATTATTCTTTCTCACTAACAAATTTTTAATGTTCCCTAATTTCCCCGGTTAAGAACGATCTTTATTTACCAATACTACATCTACACAAAAAGGGTTTAAATTGCATAATACTCGAATTACGTATTTAATTTAATGCGTAGTTTGGGTGTTATCAATTTTTGGCGTTGTTGCCTGTAAAATTGAAAATCATTTTTAATTTGTTAGTGGATGTATATAAATTGTGCATATTATACTTGTTTATAATTTTTACTTTTGTTAATATTATATTTGTTCATAATTTTCTTACTATACTTGTTTATATTCGTATACTTGTTTATATTATAATTGTTCATTTTATATTTGTTCTTATTATATTTGTTTATTTTTATCCTTATAATATTTATCTTTATACATGTTCATATTATACTTGTATATTATTTTTATTTATTTTTATACTTGTTCAAAACTTTTAATTTTATATTTTTTCATAATTTTGATTCTTATAATTGTTCTTATTATATTTGTTTATAATTTCTATTTTTCTATACTTGTTCATAAATGTTCATAATTTCTTGTTATATACTTGTTCATATTATATTTGTGTATGTAAATTTAAATTCTTATCATACTTGTATATATTTTTTTATACTTGTACATAATGTTCATTTTTTTACTTGTTCATAAATGCATATTGTACATGTTCACTTTTCTTTATTTTTACTTTTATTTATTTTGATTTTATTTTTGTAATTAAAAAACAAAAAAAAAATTGAAAAAATATAAAGAAAAAGTTTTCATTATCTAGAAGAAAAAAAATTACTTTCCAACTTTATTTAGTCTTAGCTTCATGTTAGTGTTAATTTATACTTGTAAATAAATGTTGTATATATGTTACTTGTTACCCTTCATACTTGTTCATAAATTGTTCATACTTGTTCATAAATTGTTCATAATTTTTATATTTCATAGTGTTCATTCATATTAGTTCATAATTTTTATTTGTTTTATACTTGTTTATATTTGTACATATTTGTTCGTACTTATTTGTTTATACTAGTTCATAAGTTGGATATTACTTGTTTACATTTATTTTATTTGTGTATGTATTTATTTAAGTTTGTCTTTTTCTTCATTTAAAAAAATCTTATCTTAGCTTTTTGTTTGTGTAAATATATATTTGTAAATAAATCTTGTACATATATTAGTTGTGACGACTTGAAAATTCAGAAAAGGAAATTTTGGAAAAATTTGAAGAAAATGACGATTTTGCTCCTAGTTATAAGGGCCGAAAGTTGACCTTTTGATCCGGACCTCGTTTGGAACTTCCGTACAGACCGTTGGGTAGGTCTCGAGACGCTGAGTCAGTAGACAGGCGACATGCATCAATTGGAATTCGGGCGACCAAGTTACGGGTCTAGAAGTGTGAAGGGCATTTTGGTAATTATATAATGTAGGGGCAAAATGGTAATTTGGGTTGCACGGTTAAATGGCTGATTCAACCCTAATGATTCACTAAGTTATTAAGTGACATCTGTCACTTGATTATGCCAATTAGTGGCACTAATTAGCATGAGGTGGAGATTGAATTGTGCACCGTGTGTGTGAGTATGGTAAAACAAAAACAGAGCAGCATGATTGATCATGATGAGTCCACCGCCCAACCGTTTGAATTATTGGATAATTGGATTAACTAGGAGGATATAAGAGTAACAGGGAGAAGGGAAATAGGAAAACTCAGAGAGGAAGTGGTGTTGTAAAACCCGAAACCCAATTATTCGAAATTGAATGTGATCAAAGTTGAATTTGCAATTGTGGATGTTTATGACTGCAATTGAGCTTAGATTTAGCTCTCTAGAATCCAGACGACTCAAATGACTTCAAAAACGAAGGAAAATGAGGTCGTTTTGGCCGTGAACGGAGTACCTCGACTCCTCAAAAATTCGAAGGTTGGGTGTGTAATTGGAGGAGTTCAACGATGAAATTGAGATCGAAAAAAAAGTCTATGAGAGTCCAACGTAGCTTTTGGATGGATCAATTGAAGAAAAATGATGGGAATTGATGAACTTTGATGAATGAACAGTGCTCGGATGTTCTTCGAAAAGTCGAGTTCGATTTCAAGGATTGAGGTAAGTATTGGTGTAATTGAAATCACAGACTTCTAATTAAGGTTTAAACGATGATGTTAGACGATTGAATTGAAAGAAATGATGCAGAATTGATGGGTATTGAGTCGGGTTCACATGCGGGTTGCAGACCCATTTGACAGAGGAAACGAGTTGGGACGATGAACAGTAACCGGTATTGTAGCCGGCCCGTGGACTTCACGCGCAGCCACTCACAGCGGCGCGTGGGGGCGCGTAAGACCGAATCTCAAGGTGAGTTCAACATGAAACTTGCTCCTTTTAATGTAACAAACATTTTGGCACTAGTTTCGAGGAAATCAGATATCGTTTCGATGGTGTTCAGTGTATCCGAAGTTTTCGTATACGTTTAAAATACATATTTAAATCCCGAAAAAATTGGGGAAAATTATATGAGGTAAATTGAAGTGTTAGTGACCCTCGATATTGATTTTGGATAGGAATTGTAATTTCCGGAATTTACGAAAAAACATGCAGCTCGGAAGCGGGCCGTTTGGACGGTATGTGAGTGGACTTTGCTTTCTAAATTTCAATGCATGTATAATTGTTTTCTATGCTTTATATTTATGATTTCTATGCTTATGCTTATGGTAATTACGATTTCCGTATTTACACGTATTTCGATATGAAATACGCAATTGCACGTATTTTGAGAATATGGTTTATGCTATACCTTGATGATGGTTTGATGGATGATTTTATATGGCTTATACATATCATGTTTTGATAATGTTTTGATCATGATTTGTGAGTATGATTTGGTATTTGAACGTGAAATTCGGACATGAGTCCCATTTCGATAAAATATGATTTCGGATTTGGTTTTGCAATTTGGAATTTGGATTACAATGGATTCTGGATTTGCTATGAGTTACACATGATTTTGGGTTTAAAGACCCGATACTATTGCTGGATCTGATTTTGGGTTTAAAGAACCGGTTGATTGATGACGGGGGAGGGTCATTGATTGATATGTTTTGAGTTTAAAGACTCGGTTATTGTGATATCCCACGAGGCTTATTGATTGTATTTTGAGTTTAAAGACTCGTTGATATCCCGGGAATGCCTGATATATGTGAGTTTAAAGACTCGGTGATTGAGATCCAGTAGATTGATTGACTTGTGATTTACTGTTGATTTTCGATGTTTTCGGATGTGTTGGGCAGTGACCCGGTTTATATGGCTTTATGGATTTTTGGGCTATATTCTCGTACTTGGATTTTGATTTAGGATTTTGGGATGATGCCCCGTATTTATGTTTTCGGGCTAAGGCCCGAGGTTTGAAAAAAGGAAATGATTTTGGTTTTCATACACGGTTTTCTTATATTGGAAATGAAATGGATTATAAAATGATTTTCAAATGCATGCATTAGTTTTACGTGGAGGGTAGAAATGTCTTTTCTGAAACATGTTTTATAAACTGATTTATTTTTTTCCACTCACACCTTTTATGTTTTATTGACCCTCCAGGTCGTGGCGCGACAATCGAAGCTGATTGGGAGGTGGAGGCATGAGTGGGCATAGGTGCGATTATCCCTTGTTTGGCAAGTGCTGAGGGTAATTTCGGAACTTCAGTTGACTTGTCAGATGGGAGCAGGACTGGGCACGGTTATCTATGTCCTTCGGGGACGAGTCCTGTCATTAGTTCGTTAATGTAAATTTGTTTTGTGAATATCATTACTGGTGCATAAAACCATACTTGTGAATAAATTTTTTATACTTGTATAAATTGTTCATATGCAAATTGTCTTGATATACTTGTAAAATTGTGCATAAAACATACTTGTAAATTCTTGCATTCATGCATTAGTCTCGGCTATATGTAGATCACTTGTACTTCGAACTTTAGATTTTGATCTTTAATGGAATAAGTGAAGTCTCTTTTGTTAACTCTCACCTGCGGTGATTGTTATCATTTGAGTTATCTTAGTTCTCTAGAGTAAGAAATTTCGAGGGTGATGTCTAGGACAAAAGACGGTACTCATAACGGATTTTGGGTCTAAGAAAGGGACATCAATGGAGTTTAAGCCTCGGGATGTCTTGAAATTAGCCCTGCCTCTTATGTTTATTCTTTCTAACCTGGTCACCTTTGGACTTACCCAAATAGTTCACTAAAACTAAGATATTTACTTGGGCCACACGGACGTAGAAGTCTCCATCTAAACTTTGAAGTTATGTGAACCATATATATCTTTGACTTCCCCCGACATGTAAATATTGTTTATATCTTAACTTACATTACTTGTCATGACAAATTTAATTTGCATCTTTAGTTTAACTAACTTGCATCTTTCATTCTAACTTGCATTACATCTTTCATTTAACTTGTATTTTCAACTTAACTTGCATTTTTAGATTAACTTGCATTACATCTTTACTCTAACTTACATCTTCAACTCAAATTGCATCATGAACTTAAATTTGCATCTCTAACTTGCATTCTTGACAAATGTACATCTCTGACTAACTAACTTGCATTTTTGTTTAGGCTGGATGGATGTTAAACTTCAAGCGCCTGTTGGGAGGCAACCCAATGTGTTTCCGGGATGTGAAGGAGTCATCATGTAACGACTCGTCCCGAATTCTAGGATTAGATTAGTGACTAATAAAGGATTAGTGAGATTAATCGATATTTAGTTGAACGAAATCGGACGGACAGTGCAAAATGACCGTTTTGCCCCTAGTTATGGGTAAAATATTGACTTTTGACTCAGGAAGTCAAACGTACGAGAACCGATGACCGTGATGTAGATCAGGATGTCACGAGTCCGTAGACAGGCGGCACGTGGAATCGGACGTCGAACAGAGAAGTTATGGTCACGGGAGTGAAATTGGGGATTTACGGCTCAAGATTCGATTAAAATAATATTAAAATCTAATTGGGTAGATACTTTAAAGTAGGACCCTTGGATGAGTGACACTTGTCACTCATCCCATTGGTCATCAACCCCAAATTGTGGATCTCCATTTTGATTGGATGGATTTTATTAAAATA
This sequence comes from Prinsepia uniflora, assembly GCA_032719365.1. Classification (NCBI taxonomy): domain Eukaryota; kingdom Viridiplantae; phylum Streptophyta; class Magnoliopsida; order Rosales; family Rosaceae; genus Prinsepia; species Prinsepia uniflora. Next base: position 33,507,892 of record CM064861.1, on the reverse strand, counting down.
TAATTATACTATTATTTTTCCTCTGATATTTCCCTCTTCCCTCCCATGCAACCATTTCCATCTTACTTCATTTTTCTTCAAAAACCCGAACACCCCCTTTCCCTACAACCCCTCCAAAGCTCACCAAAAGCCTATGGACTGAGAATGAAAGGGAGAGAGTGACGGGAGGTGATGAGGATGGTGCTGGTGGCGTTGACCGTCGTGGACGGTGGCTGGAAAGACCAAGACGGTGAGTTTGAGTCAAAGTTGGAACTCGGATTTTAATGGTTATCGATCAGTTTTAACATTTGGAAATTATTGCTAGGGGTCATACGAGTTCTTTGGGATTGAATGTAACAACCCGTTCCGAGACTTGGGATAAGTAGAGTGTTTAAGGTGTGATTAGTAAGGTTAATCAAGGGTTAGGTGGTCCCGAGGGGTCCGGGAACTTAGAATGACGATTTTGCCCCTGGGTCGGGCAGAAATGTTGACTTTTATTTCGGGTGGTCAAATGGGAGTTGACCAGTGACCAGGACGTAGTTGAGGACGTTATGAATCCTTAGGCAGGTGGCACGCCCGATTCCGACATCCGAGGAGGAAGTTGTGATGTTCGGAAGATTGAGGGCATAACCGTAATTTGGAAAATTAGGGGGGGAAACGTTGACTTTTTATACGAACGGGTTTTGGTAAGTTGACCTAAGACCGTTAGATAGATCTCGTCGTCCTGAGTTTGATGACAGGCGGCACGTATTCATCGGACGTACGAGGTGTGAGTTACGGGTCTAAAACGGTAAGGGTAAAATCGTAATTTGAACTTAAAATGAGGGGTATTTTGGTCTTTTGGTTGTCTGGGGATTTGTGCACAGAGAGGGAAGATAGAGGGTAGAGATTGAGCCACTTGGGAGAGGAGTTGAGGGATTGGTGACACGTGTAGGAGGTCTGGTTGGTTCTAGTGAGTGCACGGTCCAATTATTTGGGGTGCAACCGTGTCGTGTGTGTTGTTCGACCCAGACAGAAACAGAGGGAGGAATTGAGAGAAATTGAGAGACGATGGTGAGTGTTAGTGGGTTTTTGGTAAGTGAGGAGTGATCAGAGGGTGGAAGAGTGAACTGGTGAATGTTTGGGGGAGAGAAATCGTGCAAGAACACGGTGGACGGGGCAGTCGGTTTTCAGAGAAAACAGAGAGGACTTGGACGATTGTGGTGGTGGTGCGGCCGTGTGTTGGTGCAATTGGACTCGTGGAGGCGTCCAGAGGCTGGCGGTGGACGGGAGGAGCTATTGCCTCACGGCTGAGCTCACGACGACGCCTGGAAGCAGGTAAACTTCATACTTTTTTCTTCGTGCTCTGTTTTGCCGTCGCGTTTCAAGTTGAGAGTTGTAGCGTTAGGGGTTGAATCGAGGAGTCTAGTGAAGTCTAGGGACTCAGTTGAGTCCTAGGTAGCTGCTGGTTGTGCTGCCGTGACGGAGGAATGAACGGCGGAGCCCAGACGACGGAGAGTACCCTATGTGCTCTGTTTTATCCATTTTGCTCAGTTTGAAAGTCGTGGATTTTGGGTGAGAGTCGACGGTCTTGGTGAGTTGGGTGAGGTTTAGGACAGTCCTAGGAAGCGTTTTGGGTAGCCACCGTGACGGGGGAAAACCTGGGTGGCCGGAGAAGGAAACAGGGGACTGGTACAGGTTTTGTTCGAGCTCGAGTCGACAGGTTAGGGACAGTGTTGAGGTGTTTGAGTGAGGGAACTGGATTGTTTAGGATTGGACGAAGAGGATGGTGAAGAGAGGGAGGAAAATGGTGCAGGCACGGCGGTGAACCGCTCTCGCCGGTTCAAACAGCAGGCACTGTGTCGAGCCCGGTTTACGCGAGGTTGACGGTGGCACTGTAGCTGGCGCGTGGGGCCACGCGCAGCCACTTTGGGCGGCGCGTGGGGGCGCGTGCGGCGGTTCTGGGAGAAACGGTCAACATGACTTTTGGTCTAGGAGTTGTTGTGAATTCAATGGAGTTGGTTTCGGGGTGAAACCGGGGTGGGTCCTGACAATTGGTATCAGAGCATAGGTTTGTCGAGTTTGTTGGGTCTGTTGGTTTGTGAGGTTGTGGTTTTGTTGTTTGACTACTTCTATGCCTCTTTCAGTGTGCGGTTGACGATGCCTCCGAGACGTAGACCCTCTCCACAACCTGAAGAAGTAACCAGAGAGACGGAGAGTGCCACGATTGAGCGAGCCCAGCGGCTCGGGGCTACTACTTTCAGTGGTGGGGCTGATCCTGAGGAAGCCCAGAGGTGGATTACCCGACTTGAGCGGATTTTTGCAGTGATGCATTGTCCGCCGGGGGAGCGAGTGTTGTTGGCTACCTTTCTACTGGATGGTGCGGCGTACGAGTGGTGGTATACCCTCGAGTTGTCCGGTTGGGACGTTCACAGTGTGACCTGGGAGACGTTCAGGGAACGGTTTCTGGAGCAGTATTATCCTCGTTCTTTCCGGGATGCCAAGGAGGCGGAGTTTCTGCACCTCCAGCAGGGGAATTTGACAGTGGCAGAGTATGAACGGAAGTTTCAGATGTTGTCTCGGTTTGCTCCTGCCTTTGTGGCCACTGAAGCCGAGAAATGCCGTAGGTTTGAGTTGGGCTTGCGCGGTGAGATTCGAGCCGTAGTGACGGCTGGATCTTTTGCTACCCTCCGAGACTTGTCGGATGCTGCGGTGCGAGTTGAGGCTAGTTTGCCGGTGCGACGCCGGGAACTATCTATTCCTGGAGCTTCGAGCCAGCGGACACCGAAAAGAGGTAACTTCGGTGGATCGTCCTCGTCGGGCGATGATCGTTTTGGTAGGCCTGGTAGTGCCCAGAGTTCAGGATTTTGGGGTTATCGAGTACCGCCGACTCCGCAAGCGAGTGCGACATCGGTATCGTCCACAGGGAGACCGAGCAGTGGACCAGGCTGGAATGTGTGTTTCTATTGTGGGGAGCGAGGTCATTTTCGACGTGAGTGTCCACAGTTGCCACATGAAGGTGGTATAGGCAGAGGAGCAGCGGAGCCTGGGCAGAGTACAGCGTCAGGGACCGCAGGTACGAGAGGAGGTGGTGGCACAGCCACGAGTAGTTCGAGGGGACGTGGTAGAGCGTCGGGATCTCAGGCCCGGGTGTTCTCGATGACTCAGCAGGAGGATCAGGCGATACCAGATGTGGGGACAGGTACTTGTTTTACTTTTGGTTGTTTTGTTGGTTTGGTTGTTGGATTTCGGGGTAGAGTCTAGGAGTGACTATAACTGAACAATATGAGGTTATTGAAGGAGAGAACCCACAAGCTAGAGTTTGCCTTTAGGACTTTGTGGATTTATTCCGTTAGTGGCTAACGTAGCAGCCGAGGGAGGTGCGGTGGTTGTACGCGCGGATGTGCTCTGTGAATTCTATCGGGTACTCCATATGAGGTATTGTAAAATACCTTTGTTTTCTGTTCATAGAGTTTCCCTTGCGTACACCAGACAGTTGTTACTAAGAGAGGGTTGGCCATGGTAGCCGTAGTTGGGGATGGTGTGAAATACCCAAGGTGGAGATGATAGACAGGAAACCTAGGAGGGGTTGTTTCTTAGGAGACCCTAGGTGTCGGGAACTAGCTGTGGAATTTCGGGACGAAATTCTTTTTAGGTGGGTAGATTGTAACAACCCGTTCCGAGACTTGGGATAAGTAGAGTGTTTAAGGTGTGATTAGTAAGGTTAATCAAGGGTTAGGTGGTCCGAGGGGTCCGGGAACTTAGAATGACGATTTTGCCCCTGGGTCGGGCAGAAATGTTGACTTTTATTTCGGGTGGTCAAATGGGAGTTGACCAGTGACCAGGACGTAGTTGAGGACGTTATGAATCCTTAGGCAAGTGGCACGCCCGATTCCGACATCCGAGGAGGAAGTTGTGATGTTCGGAAGATTGAGGGCATAACCGTAATTTGGAAAATTAGGGGGGGAAACGTTGACTTTTTATACGAACGGGTTTTGGTAAGTTGACCTAAGACCGTTAGATAGATCTCGTCGTCCTGAGTTTGATGACAGGCGGCACGTATTCATCGGACGTACGAGGTGTGAGTTACGGGTCTAAAACGGTAAGGGTAAAATCGTAATTTGAACTTAAAATGAGGGGTATTTTGGTCTTTTGGTTGTCTGGGGATTTGTGCACAGAGAGGAAGATAGAGGTAGAGATTGAGCCACTTGGGAGAGGAGTTGAGGGATTGGTGACACGTGTAGGAGGTCTGGTTGGTTCTAGTGAGTGCACGGTCCAATTATTTGGGGTGCAACCGTGCCGTGTGTGTTGTTCGACCCAGACAGAAACAGAGGGAGGAATTGAGAGAAATTGAGAGACGATGGTGAGTGTTAGTGGGTTTTTGGTAAGTGAGGAGTGATCAGAGGGTGGAAGAGTGAACTGGTGAATGTTTGGGGGAGAGAAATCGTGCAAGAACACGGTGGACGGGGCAGTCGGTTTTCAGAGAAAACAGAGAGGACTTGGACGATTGTGGTGGTGGTGCGGCCGTGTGTTGGTGCAATTGGACTCGTGGAGGCGTCCAGAGGCTGGCGGTGGACGGGAGGAGCTATTGCCTCACGGCTGAGCTCACGACGACGCCTGGAAGCAGGTAAACTTCATACTTTTTTCTTCGTGCTCTGTTTTGCCGTCGCGTTTCAAGTTGAGAGTTGTAGCGTTAGGGGTTGAATCGAGGAGTCTAGTGAAGTCTAGGGGACTCAGTTGAGTCCTAGGTAGCTGCTGGTTGTGCTGCCGTGACGGAGGAATGAACGGCGGAGCCCAGACGACGGAGAGTACCCTATGTGCTCTGTTTTATCCATTTTGCTCAGTTTGAAAGTCGTGGATTTTTGGTGAGAGTCGACGGTCTTGGTGAGTTGGGTGAGGTTTAGGACAGTCCTAGGAAGCGTTTTGGGTAGCCACCGTGACGGGGGAAAACCTGGGTGGCCGGAGAAGGAAACAGGGGACTGGTACAGGTTTTGTTCGAGCTCGAGTCGACAGGTTAGGGACAGTGTTGAGGTGTTTGAGTGAGGGAACTGGATTGTTTAGGATTGGACGAAGAGGATGGTGAAGAGAGGGAGGAAAATGGTGCAGGCACGGCGGTGAACCGCTCTCGCCGGTTCAAACAGCAGGCACTGTGTCGAGCCCGGTTTACGCGAGGTTGACGGTGGCACTGTAGCTGGCGCGTGGGGCCACGCGCAGCCACTTTGGGCGGCGCGTGGGGGCGCGTGCGGCGGTTCTGGGAGAAACGGTCAACATGACTTTTGGTCTAGGAGTTGTTGTGAATTCAATGGAGTTGGTTTCGGGGTGAAACCGGGGTGGGTCCTGACATTGAAACCAAGGAAAAGGGTGGTCGAGAACGATAGTTGAAGGGAGGTGCAGGCCGCGATCACTGTTCATCATTTTCTGGTGAGTCTATAGTTTAGTTTTCTTGGTTTTTAAATCTTAGAATTGTTGCTGGGATTAGATAATAACATAGGAAGAAACGGGAGTCAAAATGACTGAGAAACATGAGAGAACCGGTCAGATCGGTTCACCGGTTTGGTCGAATCGGAAAAACCAGACGGACCGGGTTCATGCGGGGTTGACGATGACACTTTTCATCACGCGTGGGCTTCACGCGCAGCCACTTTTGGCTGCACGTGGGGGCGCGTGGAGGGTATTTTGGGGATGTCAACAACATGACTTTTAATCTATTCAATGTAACGAACATTTTGGGACTGGTTTCGTGTCAATTGGACATCGTTTTGATATAATTCGGGATGTCCGAAGATTTAAGATCGAGTTTAAAAATAGTTAAAAATTCGAGAAAATTACGGGGCTTCAATGAGAGGTTAATGAGGTAGTTAGTAACCCTCTAGTATGATTTAGACAGGTTTGGGAGTCCCGGTGACAGTGATTAGCCTGGGGAGGCTTACGACACGCATATCGAGGCGACAGCTAGGACGATCTGTGAGTGGACCTTGATTTATAAACTGTGATGCATGCATAAATGTTTTATATGTTTTATAAATATGATTTCTATCATGATGATTGTGGATTAGTGATTTACATGATTACACGTATTTCGAGGTGATTTACGTATTTGCACGTATATCGTGGTTTGTGGTTTTACGCTGATTATACGTGCTTATGGTTTCGGTAATGGTTCAATGAAATGGTTTTGGATTTGAGAAGGTAAACTTGGGCACGAGACCCATTTGTTTTGGAAACCTTCGGACTTGAAGTCCATTTAGTTACGTTATCAGGCTAGAGGCCCAATTGGTTCGTGAATCGATTTCGCATTTCAAAATATGGAATCGGGCATGAGACCCATTTGATTTACGAATTCTCAGACTTGGAGTCTATTTGATTTAATAAGGCATCGAGCTTGAGGCCCAATTGGTTTACGAAATCGGGCTTGAGGCCCAGTTGGTTTACATGATCGGGCTTAAGGCCCAATTGGTTATGATATCGGCCATGAGTCCCCTTTATGGTTTATAAATGTGATTTCGGTTCGGAGACCCTAAATGGATCTGGATTTTGAAACACGGATTTATTGTTTCATGACAGTTTATGGGGACCGGGCATGGATCCTTTGAAAGGTTTGAATGGTTTTGAGAATGATTACAAAATGCTTTTTCATATACCATCCTTTATTTATGGATCGTCTCCTTCGAGGAGGGTCGTTGGCCTAGGTGGACTCCGGAGTAGTCACGGAGCACTAACTGAGTGGAGTCGCCCTCGTTGGGTACCTTACTCTCATGAAGGCTTATATGGATTATAACCCCCAAGAGAGTCATTGATCTGCGGACATTGACATGGATGGACCCTGGGGAGACTTGAGATTTGAGACCCAGGGTAGCATGCGCGTAGCTTTGGAAACTGTGACAAGATTGGTTATATGATATTGGTGAACATGACTTCTTGGATTTGTGAAATTGTGTTTTGTGAATATTAAATGGATTTGGGCAATGACCCACATATTCGGATTTATGGTTTTGGGCTGAGCTCCCACATATGGTTGAAATGAATTATGTATTTTTGTAAATGGTTTTGGGCAAGGGCCCGTATGACTTGAATTTACGAAAATTGGGGCTGAGACCCTAATAATGGTTATTTGAACATATGATTCAATAAATGGTTTTCGTATGCATGCATGCTTTTTAGTGAATGGCATAAAAGTCTTTTATGAAATGTGTTTTATTAAACTAGTGATTTTCGTCCACTCGCAGTCTTTTTGGTTTTTAATGCCCTTCAGGTTGATCACGGATGCAGACTGTAGCAGAGACCGAGACATCACACTACTCCACCGGATCCTCTGGAAGCCGGTTGGGCTGAAGGTTTGAATTATCCCTTGTGTGACACTTCGTGCCAGACGGGATCATGACACATCCGGCGTTAATCCCGGAGGGATTGGGATGAGTCGTGACACATCAATGCAGATTTGTTATCTTTCTACCCTTCACTCTCTTTTATTTTGTTTATTTAATGTTTTTCTTACTATTTTTGTAAATCATCTTCCTTACTTTGATTCTATGTTTAATTACTTCTTATTTGCCTATATTGAGGACAATGTAGAATTTAAGTGTGGGGGAATGGTTTACAGTTTTAATTGTCCAATAAAATTGTTTTATAAAAATTAAACAAAAAATAAATAAATCAAAAAAATCAAAAAAAAGAATTAAAAAAAATTGTTTATTGCATTCGTGAGTCTTTTTGTTTTAAGTTAGTATTTTACGAGTCTTAAGTTGCCATTTAAGTTGTCAATGATATAAATGAACGAAAATGATTATGTTATGGCCATAAAAATCACTACAACTTGAATTTGTTTGTTAATATTTTGTGATTAAGTGCTATAACTTAAGATAATGCATGTACATTGATTCACAAACGAGCATGATAAGATAAGTATGAATCATATGACCTTTATGTGAGCTTTAGAACTTTATATATATCTTTGATGAGTAATTGATAAGTTCTTTATTTAAATTGATATACATATGCCTCATAACTACTTGTCATAGCTTTTAATGAACTCTAGAGTACTAGAACTTATTATATGTGATTTTCAAAGCTTTTAAGTCAATAAACTCTCTGATTTTGGATATGATTAAGGCATTAGAGTTAACACCACAAATTCAAACATCCATGTTCCCTATTTTGTGCGCACAAGTTGCGACCCCCTTAGTTTTAACCCTTTTGAGCCCACATTAAGCCTTTCTTTCATCACCATGATTATCTAAACACTTGAACTTAGTATAGACATCCTTTACCCTTGTTCCAAAGACTCGGTTGAAGACATAAAGATTGTGTAAAGAGAAAATGATGATGTTGAAAAGACTTTTATGTGTATTATTTGGATTTACTTACTTAAATTTTGTTGTATTATTGACACATATTATTTATTACCTTGATATATGAAAAAAAAAACAAAAACAAAAAAAAAACAAAAAAAAATTGAAAAAAAAGGAAAAAGAAAAGAAAAAGAAAAGAAAAGTGGTTTGAGTCTCTATCAAGGTAATAAGGTTTGATTATGTAATATTTGAGTTAATTCCTTTACATTCATAAATCCGACACAAAGAATAAATTTGAGGCCCAACATGATGAAATTAGGCCTATGTTCGAAGGGATGGATTATTGACATCATTGCACTAAGGTTGGGAAGTTATAATACGTTTTAGGAGTCTATTGAGTCTTGGAACGAATTTGAGCACCACTTATCCTATACATTCCTTGCCTCTAAACTTAGCTCCATTACAACCTTCGTAAAGACCTTATGATCCTTAAGATGGTAAATTCTGATTAGTTGAGTCAATCACTTGAGTAAGCTTATGGTTTTAGTTTATTGGTGCAAGTATGTTTTATTTTTATCTTGAGGTGTTTGTTTGAAATTTTGCAAAAGTACTTCATTTATATTATGTGAGCATCTTTTCTCACAGACTTTGAGTGCAAACACAAACCCTTACAAAATTGAGTGAATTTATGAGTGCATATCCTTATGAGTTGATTCATACTTGTATTATTCATGTTGAGATCCATTTCACCATATTTACTCATCTTACTTGTTTAAACATTTTGTTACCATGTATTAACTCTTGAATTCTAATGCTTAAATGCTTTAAGTGAAAATCTTTGATGCCATGATCATAATAATGAAATATTGAGACAAATGGTTAAGAGTTTACTTGTTTTGACTTCGTAGTTTAATTTTAGTATTTGCTAGGGACTAGCAAAGTTTAAGTATGAGGGTATTTGATAGGTCCTCAAATAAGTATTATTTTATACCCTTTACACTTGACTTTTAATATTAAAATAATAAAAAATTAGAGAAATAATATATTTTGTGGGATTTTTGTAGAATTAAATAAAGTTTAGAATTTGGAGCGTTTTGGCGAAAGAATCGTCCCGATCGGAATTATAACGAAGAATTTATGGACGAAATTCGGTGGAAAGATATTAATTTATTTTTAATTCATTTGCTCAGCCCAAATTTTGTTTGTGAAGCCCAAAATCCGAAACCCAAATCGAAAATCCAGCCCAAGGCCATTGCGTAGGCCCAGAATCGCGGCCCAATCCATGCAAGGCCCAGACCCATCTTCTGTTTGCTAGCCCTGTCAGAGTCGTCGACATGCGTCTGCCGAAGGTCCTTCTATCCATTCGAAGTACGCGCACTGAATCCCTCCCCTACTTGTCAGCGTCAATTGCGTGACGCCCGTACGCGACTGTCAACGCGCCTACCAACCGCCACACCTTTTGTCAGTGCACGCATACCGAGTAGCTGCTCCCTCTAACCTGCCTATCGCGCCGAACTCTCCCTGCACATCTTAGATGCCGCCTGCCGACCTACCCCTCCCCTGACCAGCTTACAGCCGCCGAATTTGCCAGCCTTTTCCAGCTGGTCTCTACCGAATCACACCAGCAGCCCTATTTCTTGATTTTTCAAACATTTTTTTTTTCTGTTTTTTCAACATCCTTTCCCCAAAAATCACCAAATCTCATCATTTCACTTTTGAATTTTTTATTGTAATTTGTATTTACTTTATTTTATTTTTTTAGAGTTTATTTGATTTTTTCCTATAAATAGGAATGCCATCTTCATTATAAAAGAGTCCCCATTTTTCCATTTCTTCCATTTTCTTAGTTTTTAGTTTTTTGTTTAGTTCTTTTGTTTTTCTTTTTTGAGAGACATTTTTAGGGATCATTTGTAACTTCTTTTGATTATTTATTTTAGTTTCATTTTCTTTATTTTGTTCTTACAATTTTTTAAACTTTTCTTTAATTATATTTTTATGCTTTCCTAAAGAAAAACCTAAGGCTAGGTAATTCTAAGGCAATTCAAGAGTTCTGAAAACCGAATTCCTCGAATTTCTTCTTCCATCTTCACAAGTTTCCTGCCGTTGTTCGGTGATTCTTGTGAAAAAACCATATTTTTCTACTTAAATTCTTGTTATTGTTTTAGTTTTACTTATAACTCCATATATGTGTTGGTATTTTCTTTCTACATTTGTAAGTATGAATACAATCTTTATGTGTTTTACTTTCTGAATTTCTTTACTTCATATGTTTTAGTGCTTCATACTTCAATTTGATGCTAAGTGTCGGCCGATGTCGGTGCACTTAGTATTTGATTGAAGAGATTTTAATGTCGGCCGATGTCGGTGCATTTAATCACAAACTTAAGGTAGATCATATTGTAAGTAATAATCTGATGTTCGGTGTATTTATAATATGAAAAACGTATGCATATAATGGAGATGATGAAGGTAGGATTTTGTGATTGATTCAATATAAGCATGATGTTAGAGTGTTAGTAAAAATTGTATTTAAATGAAGTTTATTTTAGGAGTAGTTTTAAATAATGTTATTGTTAATTTTAATTTAGTTCTTAGTTAGTGTTTTCTTTAGTTTAGATTACAAATCTTTTCAAACCCCCCTTTAATTCTTTATTCTTTTATTCATTAATTATTTAATTATTTAATTCATTTAATTATTTAATTCATTTATTATTTAATTATTTAATTCATTTATTATTTAATTATTTAATTCATTTAATCATTAATTATTTTATTAATTTATTATTTTATTTATTATTCTTTCGCACGAACAAATTATTAATGTTCCCTAATTTCCCCGGTTACGAACGATCTCTATTTACCAATACTACATCTACACAAAAAGGGTTTAAATTGCATAATACTCGAATTACGTATTTAATTTAATGTATAGTTTGAGCGTTATCACTTTTAGAGCGAGAAGAGAAGTGTAAAGATAACAAATAACTCTAGAGATTAGAGAGAGCTTATTATATTTATTGAGATAGTGGGATCCCCCAAATGAGGGTGATAGTGCTCGTTATATAGGCAAAATTAGGTCTTGATATTGGGATCTAGTAATGAGCCTTAGTAATAAACTCTGATGTTGAGTCTTGTTAATAGGACTTGGGGATGAGCTTGATGTGTTCATGTAAATCTTCCGTATGAGCTAATTACTTAGTCAATTTTGATACGAGCACGCTAGAAATTAAATTTTAGAATTCATAAAGTTACTTATTTAGTTAATATATAAATTGAATTAAATTTAAATAGAATTTTAATGATTATACATAAATGAAAATTTTAGAAATAACGATTTTTCAGGTGACATTTAAAGTTAAGGTTTATGATATATAAATTCCAAATTTAGTTTTCTTCTATGGGTGTTAGTAGTTGTGAATTTTAACTTAGAAAATACACAATAAGAAATCTAAAATAGTCAAATCAATCTATGCATGGTGTTAAAATCTCTTCCTCCTAATTTATGCAATAAACATTACTAGTTTAGTTGTAATTAGTGAGTTCTTAAATTCAACTATTGTAAAGAATCATGCTGATAATGAATATTATACATATATAATGTATAATAATTAAGAGTTATTTATACAAATACTGATTAAGATTTTTTTTTGCTCTCGTCAATGTTCAAAACGGCACTAGACACTCTTAGGGATGTGGATAAAGGTCTAGTGTAACAACTCGTACCTTCAGGAAGGGTATAAATGTAATTTTGTAAAAGATTTGTATAAAATGACGATTTTACCCTTGTGACTAGTAGGTCAAAAGTTGACTTTTTGATTTACAGGTTGGATGAGTGTTGACCATTGACCGTGACGTAGTTAAGGACGCCACGAGTCCGTAGACAGGTGGCATGTCCGATTCGGACAATCGGAGAAAAGTTATGACGTTCGGAAGATTGAGGGCGTTACCGTAATTTTGACTATTTGAGGAAAATGTTGACTTTTTAGTGGACTTGTGATTTTCACGTGGACCGAGGACCGTTGGATAGGTCTCGACGTCCTGAGTACAACGACAGGTGGCACGCTGTCATCGGACGTTGGACGGAATAGTTACGGGTCTGGAAAGTTTGAGGGTAAAATGGTAATTTCTAAACCTAGGGGCATTTTGGTCTTTTTTCTTTTAAGCCCAATCAGATAGGAACAAGTGGCTGAGTGGGCTTGGATATTTTGTACTGATTTCCATAGCAATTTGGACACGTGGAGATGGCTAGATGGTTCTGGGAGTGTCCACAATACACACGGCCACATTTTGTGTTCATTTTTGAACCATGTATTTTGGCTTTGAGAAACAGAAACAGAGAGTGAAGAAATTGAGAGACCGTGATCGATTCAGTGTGTGGGTGAGATTGTGGTGAGTTGTGGGAGTGACAGAGAGAAGAGAGGAAGCTGGTGATCGAAAGTTGGGGGTGAGATCGTGCAAGAGACACGGCGGTGGTGAGGCTGAGGTTTCAGGGAAAACAGAGAGATTGTGGAACAGAGGTGGTGGTTGTGCCGTGTTGTGGTTTAATCCCAGCTGAGGAGGAGTTAGCACGACCGCAGAGGACTCTTTGAACACCGTGGTTCACGGCGGTGCAAACGGCGGAGGAAGAATAGCAGGTGAGACCCCATTCCCCTGTTTTTCCCGTTTTCTTGTTTTTAAAAGTCGTGGACCTTGGGCGAAAGTCGAGGGTTTTGGTGAGTGATGTGAGCTTCAGGGAGGTCCTAGGAGTCGTCTAGAATTGCTAGGAATTGGACGACAGGTTTTAGGCCAAAACAGGACATACGGGCAGGTTTGTTCGAGGTTGAGGACGACAGGTTTTAGGCTTTGATTTCCATGTTTTAGGACGGGAATAGATTGCTAGGAATTGGACGCAGCTACTAGGATTGGAATGGTGGAAAATCATGGCGGAATTGCAGAGAACCGGTCACGCCGGTTCAACACAGTTGAACCGGGTGACTCGAGGAAGACGATGCACTGTAGCTGGCGCGTGAGGCCCACGCGCAGCCACTTTGGGCGGCGCGTGGAGGCGCGTGGGGAAGAGTCTGAACAAACGTCCAACATGGTTGTTGTTCTAAATGTCATAAGGAATCCATTGGTACAATTTTCGGGATAATCGGACGATGTTACGGGATAGTTCGGGAATCCGGACGGTTTAGGGTCTAAGTTTAATTCACGTATAAATTCCCGAAAAAATTTGGGGAAATTAGGGTAGCATATTTGACGTATTTGTGACCCTATTTGGTGCCTATTGACAGGACGGGAGACGCCTGAGACGGTCGAGGAGCGCACGGAGCGTGATTGACATTTTCCTAATTCGTGAGTGGACTCTTTCTTTTCTTACGAGCATGCCTAGCTATTTTTATCTATGTTTTATGATTTTAAGTATGTTTTTATGCTTGTTAATGATGATTGTATGTGATTGATATGCTTGCACGTTTTTCGAGACATTTTCGGGCTTTTGCACGTTTTTCGAGAAAAAACGTGATTTCTGATTTTGATGCTATACTTTGGGATTTAAAATTATATGTGCTTTTCGGTTTAAAAAGTAGAATTCCGGATTTGGGTTCGGAATGACGGTTCTGAACGACGAAAGGGCTTCGAACAGGGGATTTCGGATTCGAGTCTGGATATGAATTTGGAATTGATTTTAAATTGGTTTTGGATTGGATTTGCTGGATCTGGATATTGGGTTTAAAGACCCGGATTCTGATTGACGGGGGACGGGCCCGGATTGAGTTTAAAGACTCGGGAGTTTAAAGACTCGGATATTTATGATATTACCCCCGTAGGCCTTTTGAGTTTAAAGACTCGGGAGTTTAAAGACTAGGATTACCTTTGAGGCCTGGTTGAGTTTAAAGACTCGGATAGACCCAGCAGGTTTGATCGGACTTTGATATTTGTGGATTTGGTTTATGATACGATCTTAGCATACTGATTATACTGTTTTATGTCGTGGTTTTCTGATACTTCGTTAGGCTTGCATGTTTTTAAAACGGAGGGAAAAATCTTATGGTTTTCTTAACCCTGGTTTGATGTTAAACTGTTTTTTGAAACTTTTATTTCTTTTAGTCCGCTCACACTTTTTGTTTTAATTTACCCTCCAGGTCGTGGTGATAGCGCTGGGGTGAACGTTGAGGCAGGAACCAAGGCATAGAGCTTACGACGTTCTTCCGTTGCAAGATTAGCCCTAGTAGGATTTTGTGCCTGTTTGTATAAACTATGCTCTGACTTACGGTTGTATTTTATTTACTCCCTTGTCTGATAAATATGCTTAGGGTTGTGTTGAGGTTATTTTGGTACTTTAAGTGTGATTGTCAGACGGGAGCAGGGTTCGTCCCGGGTATCGAGGTGATATTTGGGACGGGTCCTGACAATTGGTATCAGAGCATAGGTTTGTCGGTTTGTGTCGGTACGAGGTCGTTTTTAGGTTGTTTTACTAACTCTATGCCTCTTTCAGCGTACGATCGACTATGCCTCCGAGACGTGAACCCCCTCCATGACCTGAAGAAGCAGAGAGTGCGTCAATTGAGAGAGCTCAGCGGCTCGGGGCTACTACGTTCAGTGGTGGGGCAGACCTAGAGGAAGCCCACCGATGGATCACCTGGCTTGAGCGGATTTTCGGGGTGATGCACTGTCCTCCAGGAGATCGTGTGTTGTTGGCTACTTTCCTGCTAGACGGCGCAGCGTATGAGTGGTGGTATACGCTGGAGTTGTCAGGTTGGGACGCTCATACCGTGGCTTGGGAGACTTTCCGGGAGCGGTTCTTGGACCAGTATTATCCTCGCTCCTTTCGGGATGCCAAAGAGGCGGAGTTCCTTCAGTTGAAACAGGGGAGCATGACAGTAGCCGAGTATGAGCAGAGGTTCCAGATGTTGTCCCGATTCGCTCCTGCATTTGTGGCAACCGAGTGAAAGCCTGGTGGTTGGCTTTGTGAGTTATTTTGATAGTAAGCTGGCTTCTCAGATGCGACTGAGCCTAGATGTACCACTCAGATGCCTCTGATCCTGGGAATGTGGTGTTCGCCCAAATGTGATTGATCCCGAGGGTTGAGCCCAGATTGTCTAATCCCGAGGGTTGAGCCCAGATTGTCTAATCCCGAGAATGTGGCTTGTTGGTTGCCTATGCATAGGGCTGATGTGACATGTGTGTTATGTGATGATTGTGCACTTGTGAGTAGTGCTGTTTGATTATTGTGCTTGATATTTGAGTACTGGTGATGAGTACTGTTGTTGTTGGTCATGGTGACTGGTTTGATGATTTTCATGTAATTTGGCTTGAGAGCCGGTTGTTCATGTGTTTTAGTCTATGCATGCATGTTTTATAACTTGAGGGTAAAGTGATTCGTTTTGAAATGTATTTTCAGACGATGTTATTTTTGTCCACTCACACCTTTTATGTTTTTGATGACCCTCCAACCCGTGGCATGAGGATTGGGGCTGATCAAGAGGCAGAGGCATGAGTAGAAATCACTGTGGTTATCCCTTGTCTGACAAGTCCTGAGGGTGTTTTCGGTACTTCAGTTGACTTGTCAGACGGGAGCAGGACTGGGGGTGTTTTATGGGCCAACCCAATCATGGCTCATAAAAACTTAAAATTTAACTAAAATTGTGTGGGGCCTACTTGATTTTTTCTTTTTGAATTGTCAAACTTCTCGTTGGAAAGTTTTGAATATTGATATCAAATTATATGAGACCCACTTTATATATCAAACAATGATTTTGACCATTCTCATTTCTATCGTTGATGAAACACTCACAATATTCTTAAAACCATGTGGGGGTGTATATAACAACAATAAAACTATGTGGGCGTGTATACAACAACAATTTTTACAATTTGATAAGAAAATATGATTTAACAAATGACATTGTGATAAGAAATATGACCTAATGGATAATAATGAAATGATAATATATGATTTAACGATTTATATAGGATGAAATCGTATCTTTTCTAAATTTATATATTTTTTATGTTAAAATATTTAGGGAAAAAATTAATGATTATACAAATAAACACTAAACTAAAATATTTAAATGAAAAAAATTATTTTAATACATATTTAAAATATCATATCAAATAAAAATATAATTTTATATCTAGCCCCAATAAATATAGATTCTCGTTGTGAGCAATGTGCTATCTAGCCCGGAATATCTTTTTGAGGCTACATTTGGAGCTACATCCACTATAAATACAAGGCTTATCATTCAAAATACTTCTCAAACTAAACATTGAATCTCACTTTGCTCCTTGAATCGGAGTTCGTTGCAATGTACTACTAGAACAACGCTTCAGCTACCTTCGTTCTTCACTCGTTACTACCTGTTAGTGACGGTGTTAGTTGTGCTTATGTGCCAGTAAGGGATTGGTTGTTTGATTATTTATAAAAAATTATTAAAAGTAAATATTTAAAAATAAAAAAATTGAAGAAGAATGAGAAGGATGATCAATAAATCAAATATGGGTTTTTTTCTCATCTCATTCTCAACCCTTAGATTCAATCTGGTTTTTCATCATCCTCGATATTGTTCGTGCCCAAAAATTTGTCGTAGTAGAATCTGGGTCGCCATTTTGTGGCAAGTTTCCAAAGGAACGGATACGTGGGTGCTTGGGGTGAGCGAAGATCTCTTCGCTGTAGCTCATTGAAAATGGGGTGCAGTACAAGTAACTAGGGCAAATAGGGGGAAAGCTGGAAGCCTTGGGCCACGGTGTTGCGGGCCTGCCCCTAGTAGGCTGGTCCTGGTGGCTTGGCCTTTTATCTGCCTTCAAGTAGGTGTGCCACTACTAGAGACTGCTACTAGACAAGGTTAGTAGTTGGTTCTGAATTACGGCCCATGAACCATCATTCAAAATCAAGTGAAAGTAGGGCAAGCGGGCATCTTGCTTGCGCTGTTCTTTTCTATGCCTCTCGAGAGGACTTTAAATATTTTCTTTTGCACCTAGTCTAAATTCAATGTTCAGCGTGTCCATGTTCACGGCATGCAATTCAGTTTCCCAGATTTAGGAGAAGGGGTTTGACAGATCGACCCTCCCAAGTCAAGCTGTTCGAATACTGAACCAGAACACGACCATGGTTCTATGGCTTAAGCAGCATGTAGAACCATTGTTTGGTATTTTCTAGTTATGGGAGCCAAGAGTTGGAAGAGCCAATGAGGCAAAGAAAAGGGAAGAATGGATGCAAACACTTGAACACAAATTAAGTAGTTGCACTGAAGGTTGAATTACATGTGCGTGGAGTAAATCATCCCTAGACTATGAGTTGGCGTTGGTCGACAAAGATCATAAAAAGATATGAACATCTATTGGAAGTCATACCAAGGGTGTTGGTAGAGCAATAAAAAGACATGATGATGTCGGGGATGAGTTTGTGAGGTTGTGAGGGTGTGAGGATCCCAACAGACTGATTGAAGGCAGTTGCAGTGAGGATGATGATCTTCAGACAAACAGAGGAAGCTTAGTCAAAAAGTAGTGTGAAGGTTGGGAAATCTCCAGATGTGAGCTTGGGTTGCAAGTCAGATTGGATTGAAGGATTTTGAAAGGGGTTGATAGAGAAGAACTGAGTCCAAGACTAGGTCGCGGATACAGGTTTTTCCAAGAAGGCTAGCTTTTGAGTAACAAAGAAAACTTTTGAGGGTTTTGCAGTTGTTGTGATTGACTGGGTTTGATCAATTGTATTTTTTTGAGTTGAGTTGGTTGTCTTTTGAGAAGAGGCCTTCTTCTCCTTTATAGGCGGTATGGGGCAATGGATGGTCAACACGTGCATTTTTGTGTGCATCTCAGTTGCAAAGACTTTGGTCACTTGTCCCCATGCCCCTTCTAACGGCTTTCGACGCTGTGTTAGCGTTGTCTGTGACTCATTGCTCGCGTTTTTCCATGATCCAGTTGTGGATACTGGCTGGGCTTGGGCCTTAAGTCAGATTGTGACAAGACCCGTCCCTAATTACTCTGAAAACCGGACCGGTCCTGTTCCTGTCTGATATTCCCATGTACAAGGGATCTTGCGCTATTTAACCTAATTTGAATCTTTACTAAATAAACCAAAAATTATTCCACTTTGCGGGTTACCACCCACATCCAACCCACTAACCCCAACAAGTAGTGGATTTTACTAACTCGATTATGTCCGACCTCGTTATCATTGTTATTCATATTATGAGTCATGTTATTAGTTAAATACGAATAAATGATAATTCCTTAACATGATAACAACTATGTTAACTTTTGGTTAGTATACTCCTTAGATGTTCCATAAAGTATATTCTCCATAAACCATTCTTAATATTTACAATCACCACTTGTTTCTAGATTAAGCCTTTAATAATTTACATAACTATACTAACATTCAAACCTTTATTCTTATTTCTTCTAATATGCCAAATTTTCAGGACCCACCCCGAAAACCGAGGTAAATCCTGCTCCCGTCTGACACCCCGACATAAACCAAAGTAACTCACGATAAACCACCAAACTACACAGTCAGACGCAGGAGAAATTTTAAATATCCCGAAGTCAAAATTTTACAGAGCATAGTATCAAATACAAAGGAAAGAAAACTAATAAACATGGTACACGCACAAAGGAAAATGTAAAGCACTCTGGGGTCACTCTCGAGTATTCTATGCCTCTGACGTTGCCTCAACGTCAACCCCTGCGCTAGCTCCACGACTTGGAGGGCAATTTAAAACAGAAGGTGTGAGTGGACCATAACTAATAAAATACTTCCGAAAACCATTTCATAATAAAACCAGGGTTTTAGCCCTCCGTTTTGAAATTACATGCATAACACAGTTACTAAAAACAATTATAAATTACGTAAAGATCATCATAAAAACATTTGCAGAATCATTATAAAAAAAATTATAGAAATCATGTCATAAGCATCATAAAAACCACGTAATAAAACATAAGTTTCAACCAATCATTATCCGATCAAACCTACTGGACCTATCAGAGTCTTTAAACTCAATCCAGGCCTCAATAATATCTGAGTCTTTAAACTCCCGAGTCTTTAAACTCAACAGGCCTATGGGGGAAATATCAATATATCCGAGTCTTTAAACTCCCGAGTCTTTAAATTCAATCCGGGTCTTTAAACCCATTCCGGGCCCGTCCCCCGTCAAATCAATATCCGGGTCTTTAAACCCAATAATTAGATCCAGCAAATCCAATCCAAAACCATTTGAAAACCATTTCTAAATCCATATCCAAACCCGAATTCAAAATCACTGGTCTGACGCCCTTCTGGCGTCCAAAACCGTCATTCCGAACCCAAATCCGGAAATCCACTTTTCCGACTTTAAAACCAAATTCCGCTTTCCGAAATCCGATTCTAAATCCGAAAACCTTGATCATCGAAATCATGTTCCAAAACCCCTTTAGAACCATTATAAATCATTTATCATTTGAAATCCCGAAATCATAGCATCGCAGCCTCGTAAAACGTGTTGAAAACCGTACTTTCTCGAAAAACGTGCAATTAAGAAAAACAGTTATAACATATTCAAATAACCATGAAATCGCATATAAAACCGTAAAACAAGTAATTAAAAGCAGTTATGCATGCTCAAGTTTAGAGAAAGGGTCCACTCACAATCACCGGCACGTCACTTGCGCCCCGTACGTCCCGTACGTTCCTCAGCTTCCTCGAAAAATCCCAATCCTGTCACAAGTCACCAAAGTGCGTTGCTAACACATCTACGAAGGTCCACCTAATTTTTCCCAAAAATCCCCGGGTCCTAAACGTATCGAACCGGAACCCTAACTCTTTACCCTTGCGGAACTAATCTCAAACGACGTCCGATTAACCCGAAACCAATTCCAATGGATTCCTTATAACATTTAGAACAAAAACCTAGTTGACTCTTTGCCGGAAACCACCGCACGCGCCCCCACGCGCCGCCCAAAGTGGCTACGCGTGGGCCTCACGCGCCTGCTACAGTGTCATCGTCAACCTCAGTCTCAACGGTCCAGACCGGTCTAGCCAGCCCGAACTGGCGTGACTGGTTCTCCACCAACCCTCCACCGTTTTCCTCCCTTTCTTCACCAGCTTCACCGTCCAGTTCTAAGCAATTCATTCCCCTCACTCAAACACCTCGATACAGCCCCTAGATCATCGTCCCCAAACTCGAAAACAGAACCCGTACAACCTCTGTCTTCCATTTCGGCCACCCAAGTCCTCCCCCGTCACGGTGGCTATCTTAAACGCTTCCTAGGACCTTCCTAAGTCTCACCCAACACACAAAAACCCTCGACTCACACTCAAAACCCACGACTCGCCGTTTGAAATTCACGGCCAAAACAGAGCAAAACTACGGGAAGAAGGAATTACCTGTCGTCGATCGCCGCCGTGCTCACCGTCCCACTCCCTGAAGTCCACAGAGCCTCCACAGCTTCCTTTCACGTCCAATTGAACTAACACACGGCCACACCACCACCACGATCTCTCACATTTTCTCTGTTTTTCTGGTTTCCCCCGTGAGCTCTCACACTCCTCACACACGAACACAGCACCTCCTAACCTCCTCACCTCACTCACTATCTCTCTCCCAATCTCTGGTCACTCACTCCCTCACTAGAACACACAAACACCCATGCCCACCTTCCAATTTTCCCTCAATCTCCCTCTCTGTTTCTCTCTGGTTCGAACACACACACACACACGGGCACACCTGCACGACTTGAACACACCCGTACACTACCTAGAACCCTCTAGCCAAAACCCACGTGTCACCATCCCCTCAAGCCTCACACAAAAATCTCCTCTCTGCCCAGGACACTTGTCCCAATCCGACTACACCAAACCCAAAGTACAAAAGACCAAACTGCCCTTCTTTTTAAGTCAAAATTACCATTTTGCCACTACCTTTCTAGACCCGTAACACACACCTCCTAACTCCGATGAATACGTGCCGCCTGTCCTTGAACTCAAGACAACAAGATCTATCTAACGGTCCTAGGTCAACGTGTCAAAACCCGATCGTACGAAAAGTCAACTTTTCCCCCTATTTTAACCATATTACGGTAATGCCCTCAACCTTCCGAACATCATAACTTCCTCCTCGGATGTCGGAATCGGGCGTGCCACCTGTCTACGGATTCGTGACGTCCTGAACTACGTCACGATCACCGGTCAATACCCAATTGACCTATCAAACTAAAAGTCAACTATAGGCCCAGACTAGGGGCAAAATCGTCATTCTACGCTACCGGACCTATCGTAGCTGACTAACCACCAATTAAGCTCACTAATCTCATTTTAAACACGGTCTTAACCCTAATTTCCGGGACGGGTCGTTACACAAATACTATAAATCCAATAATCACCATAATTCAAGCAAGATATTAAGCTCCATAAACTTATAATATTTACAACAAATCACCTATTAAAACGAATATTAGGCTTAGGTTCATAAACCACTAAACTCGTGGTATTAGCCTCTTATATCTCCTCACATACCTATACCCAGTACATTTCACAACCATTACTTATATTTCATTATTATAACCATCTTCATTCTACATTGTAGTAAAGTTATCTATAGTAACTTAATCATATACTTATGGGACTAACATTAATAATTCATCTAAAATACAAATAACTCATCGAGTCCTTCTTTCTTATTTAACAACCCTCTCAGACTTTCCTAGCTAGTACCAACAAAATATAACTATGTAAGTATAAAATGAAGGTATAACTACGAAAGTATAACTATAAATACATATGAGTGTAACTTCATAAGTATGCTCAAGCAACATCCAATGTACTCAAAAATTATACTATAAGACTTAGAAAAAGAAGAGGATCATTTCACATGTTGGCTGTTTCCTCAGAAAACACTGCACGCGCCCTTATGCGCTGGTGAATGCTCTCTGCGCGTGGGGCTCATGCGCTACGCAGGGTTGTCGTCTACCTCCAGATGCGACCCGTTTGCCTATTAATTGGGTTGCCCGACTCGCGACTCGACTTGGTTCTAAAACTTGATATTTGCATCCATTTTTCACGATTTAAGTGTCTAAACACATCTAATCAATCTCGTAAATCGATCTATAACCTCACAACCAAAATAACTTACCTAATGATCATATTATGAAATTCCCAGATTTCCAGCCATGGCGTCATGGAGCTGTTTGGCAGCTCCTTACGTCCAAAACCATTTCTTTTTATCTCAGGAGGATCGCGTGGACTCCAGGAACATATTGGGACTTTCTGTTCCACGTTCTCTTGTCCCAAAACTAAAAATCGATCATGGAACCTCACAGGTTCCTCCTTGACCCACAATGTTTCTCCTTCTTTCATCACTAACTCACACCAGCCACTGATTATCTTCTTCTTTCCCTCGTTTTCTCTTTTCCTCCCTGTGTTTCCCTTTGGTTAATTCACTTATCTGGGGTTGTCTTCCATTTTCTTTTGTTTCTTCACTTTCAATCTCTCCCCACTGAATTCCCTCAAACATACGAAAGGACAAATATATACAAGCTTAGGTCAGTTGAGAAATTTAGGGAAGGAAAATCTGAAGAAGTTTGGAGAAATTTTTAGAAATTGCTAGGCCTTTCATGCAAAATTACCAAAATTCCCTTGATGGCAAAAATGAAAAAAAAAAACCCTTGGGCCTGCTTTGACCCCATAACGAACTTTGTTGATCTCTTTTTTTTGTCATGTCGCATGTCCATATACTCAGAAGGCCGATACCTCTGTATTGGTCCTCCCGACTTGTTCACAAGAAGTCCCAGTCAAAAAGTCAACCTTTTGACCTTCATGGGCAAAATCGTCATTTTTTTATCTCCTCGAATATCTGGGGTGTTACAGATTGGGCCTTTAATCTCTTAAAAACCCTTCCGAGTCCCGTCGTGGTATTTTTTGGGTGTAAACATTGCCTCCTGAATTCAAAAGCTTTTTGTCTTAGAAAGGCTTTCGGATTCAGGTTGCCCACTATTTGCGCTTCCGTTAGCCCTACCGTCTGTTCATATGCACTTCTTCTCTTCTATAAATTCTCTTGCTGCAAACCAAAAGATCATTCTTTTTTCTTTATCGTTTATAAATAGGCTATGTGTCTTCCCAAAAGTCATGGTTCTTGATTTTGTTTCCAAAAAGAGAGAAAAGGAGGAATCCACCTTTGTAACCTTAAAACCACGTGCCATTCCTTTATGGATAAGCGGCTTGGATTCCCAAAACCCCGTCATCATCCCTCAAAATATTTTCTTTTTTTTAGAGGTGATGGTAACGATACCTAGAATCCATTTTTCATGTTTGACACAGGGTGTTGTTCTGTCCTTTGTCTCTATGTCCCTGTTTCAAATGAGGCCGCTCCCCCTGTTCACCTAATCGGAGAACCCTGAGCCTTCCATCCTTTCATTAGGGAGTCCCTTTTTATGCCTTTTTTCCCGGCTTAGATTTGGGCTGGATTTTGGACCCGGGCTGTAAGGTACCCTCACTGGTACTTACTTTGCTCTTGTTGTCTGCTCCTGGGTACTCTTCAATCATCGAAAATCTTTCAATGATTGTAGGAATAATTTTGGAAGTCAGACCTTTGGAGCATATCTTTGGGGCCCATCTTTGGAAGAATCCATTATGCATTAGGTTTTTTATCTAGAAAGTTTCTATGGTTTTCTAGATCCTCACCAAGCGACCTTTCCTTTCGAAGCCTTTGGAATAAAAACATATGGAGATTAAGCACACTCCCTAACAAATGAC
Source organism: Prinsepia uniflora (assembly GCA_032719365.1). NCBI lineage: Eukaryota > Viridiplantae > Streptophyta > Magnoliopsida > Rosales > Rosaceae > Prinsepia > Prinsepia uniflora. The sequence goes on along the minus strand of CM064861.1, from coordinate 33,483,934 downwards.
CGCACATCTTTTTACCTTTGTCGTTCGGTGCGCCCGTGATCAAATTTTCATGACCATCATCCTTGCATCCTCAAAACATGAAGGATGATATGTGACCCAAGTCTCCAACTGCCATAGCCTGGTAATAGCAAGTGGCGAAGATTGATGTATATTTTGTTATTAGTCATAGAAGATGATCGCCACTAGCAAAAATGTTGAGTGATCTCCCGGATGGTGATAGTTTTGTGAAGCCACTCGATGGCTGCACGGATGGGTCATCCCCCTATCGGGTGATCTTGTTTTAGACCCATTTGGATATATTTTGTAATATCTTCTCAGAAATTAATAATATGTTATTCTTTTGAGATGATACCACAAATATCCATATATGTTTTTCTTTGAACTCTGGAGCACTACCAAAATATCTTGAGATAAATTAGCATAAATCAAATCTAGTCAAGATTGGATCTTTCTTTAATACGCCATGGTCTAAAAAAGAGATCTACTCCACGAATCCAAAGATGGGTCCCCGTGGAGTTGGGACCCTTGTTTCCCCTATCCAGAAAAGGGATCCCTCCCCAAGAGCTGAAAGCTCTTGCATTACTACCTTATGAACAGTAATTTGGGTTGGTTGACCATTCTCATCCTCTCCAATTAACCTGATGTTTCTATGATCGGGATCATAAAAACTGGCCTTAGCTACCGTTGGGTTAGCCAAAATTGGCTTTGTATCTGCCTGGATGACTTCCCAAAGACCATCTCCCGAAGTATTTCCTTTAGGGTTCCAGAGAGCAATTTGGTGGTGAATAGTGGATGGGACACATATACTCTTGTGGATCCAATCAGGTTCTAATAGAAGGTTGTAGCTTGTTGTGCTATTGATCACAAAGAAAGCCAACATTAACTTCTTGGACCCAACCAAAATTTCTAGAGGTAAAACCTTAAGAGTCATGGTGGCGGCTCCAGTGAAGTTGGACATTATCGCCATTGTCGACAAACAATCCTGAATAGTCATACACAACCTTTCTAGCATTTTGGATGGCCAGACTTTGATAGAAGCTCCCCCGTCGATTAGGACTTTGCTGATCAAGATGCCTTCTAATTAGGCGGTGATGAATATGGGTTGGAGGTGGTTTGTCATTTTCTGAGTGGGATCTGAAGAGATCATCTTTTCTTTGAAGTCCTTAGGTTCCGAAATGAAACCATGGCTTCCTTCGCAGTTGGCCGGGATCTCTATCACTGCTCAAGATGGTTCGTAGGCGATCACGTCGCCTTTCATTTGGTTTACCTGGTGATAAACGACTGTTAGATATTCTAGCAATACCACAACTAGGTTAACCTCATGATGTATTTCCTCTAGCTCCTCATCGAGCAAGTCTTCCATTTCCATGATCTTCAGCAGATCCTCTTCGAACTTTTTTAGCTCTTCCTCGGTCATGTCATAACCCTCTCTAAGTTGAACCTCTTGGTCGGAACTATTCTCGTTTGTCGGAAAGTGGAGATTCTTAGACTGGACACATGATAGTTCCTCTTTAGCAGAATCATCAAACGTGATCCTTCTTTTGACTCGTGCTAGAGTTTCAGTTGTGAAGCTTGGGAGCGGTATACTTCTCTAGAAGTTGATCATATCTTTCTTCCTCCTCTAGTTTTCCTCGGGAGGACACACCAACTCTTTGGTGGTCACCGGCGGGATTGCCCCCAAGCTTGGATGATTTTTTTGGCGGGTTTTCCCCCAAGATCGTCTGAGCGAATTGAAACGCCTTGAATTGCCTCTTGATCCCACAAGAATGGCCTTCCAGCCATCAGATTCACACTGGTTGGTGTGGAAATTTGGATTGGCTAGCCGTCCTTGTTTGTTGATTTCCCCTAGCCTTTGGAAGACTGAACTTCGAGGGAGATTCTCTCTTGGACTATAAGGTCCATAGTAGTTCTTGAGATCCTTATCCCGTACCTTTCTCGACCCCTCGAACATCCAATCTGAGTTATCGTCTGAGGTGAGGACTTCCAGTATGTAAAACCCGTGTCCTGGAGGGAACGGTGAACGATCCCACATTCCTGCAAGGGGAATTGTGCACCTATTTAGCACTAGGCCTTTTGGGAGCTCACTGTCTTTAGATTCCTGGGGAACTCCAAAGTTAAGTAAGTTGAGGCTGGTGCAATCTTATGATGGGTGACCCACTAGGAAGCTTCACGTGAGTTCCTAGAAACAAAATCGTGAGGGCTGGGCCCAAAGCGGACAATATTGTACTAGATGGGTCGGGTCCTAGCAGAATGGTATCAGAGCCAGACCCCGACTGGGAAGTGTGCCATCGACAACGTTGGGCCCTAAAGGGGGTGGATTGTAAAACCCGTGTCCTAGAGAGAAAAGTGAACGATCCCACATTCCTGCGAGGGGAATGGTAATATGTCTTATATGTGTAGGCACACACCTATCTAGCACTAGGACTTTTAGGAGCTCATTGACTTTGGATTCCTGTGGGAACTCCAAAGTTAAGTGAGTTGAGGCTGGTACAATCTCCTGATGGGTGACCTACTGGGACGTTGCACATGAGCTCCCGAGAACAAAACCGTGAGGGCGAGGCCCAAAGCAGACAATATGGTCCTAGATGGGATAGGTCCTGGCACAGGACACACTCTTCCTTGGTTTTTTTAGTACATAACCAAACTCCCAACCATTGTAGCTCCTAAGTCTTCAAGGCCCTGAATTCCTTTTAGAGAATTTTGGTTGGTCCTTTCAGGTCATGTTACCTTTTCTGGGCTGCGCCATTGTATGTTACGACCCGAACACTCAATGAGGGTAAAATTAGAAAAGTAGGATGAAATTGACCACTTTGTCCCTGAAAGTCAAAGGTTGACTTTTGGAGATTTCGAAGATGCTGTGAGAAAGATCTCGAACTCCCGAGTACGTCGGCAGGCGACATTCAAAAAACGTAGTTCAGTTGGATTTGTTCTTGGTGTAAGTAACATAAGGGTGTTTTAGTAATTTTGTAAGGAGAGGCATTTTGGTACATTACTTGTGAGATATTTTTTTGTGGATGAATTGGAGTGTGACAAGTGTCCCTATCACTTAGGGCATTGTGCCACCAACTGTATATGTGTGTGCTGATTTTATGTGTGTGCATGTGGTGTTCTTCGACCGTGAGAGAAGAAAAACAAGGAAAAAAAAAAGGAGAGTGAGTTGTGAGGGAGGAAAAGAAGCAGAAAATAGAAAGCAATGAGGGAAGTTGAACCCATAACAATGAGGAAGGATGGTAACTCGTGTAGGTTAATTTTGGGTTTAGAGTGTCCAACCCAGTTTTCTATGAGGAATCTTGGAAACAACCTTGCTATCGTCTTCCTAAAACCTCAGTGTCTCTAACCAGCCTGTGAGACATGCCTTGAAGCTTGGGATCGATCAAACAATGAAGGTGTTTTTTGGCCGTGAGTCATTCGATTGGTGGACGATTCTAGGTAAGTTTGTTCGAGTTTTGATCACATAAATCTTGTCTTGATTTGGTCTATGTTAGTTTGGTCGAAGCATGAAATAAAAATGATGGAAAACAAGTTAAATAAGACAGGGTAGGGTTGCCGGGTCGGGCTACCCGAATAGCAGAGGAAACGGGTGAGAGAGAAGGTGAATAATGATTTCACTATAGCAGCGTGTGGCTCCCACGCACAACCACTTTGGGTGGCGCGTGAGGGCAATTTTCGAGGCACAACCAACATGATTTTTTATCTTTTCGATGTAACGAACATTTTAGCGCAAGTTTCGAGTTGATCGAACACCGTTTAAAAATCCCAAAAAAATTGTGGGATTAAAATAGAGGATATTTGAGATGGTTATTGACCTTTAGATGTGAATTTTGATAACGTTGAAGTGATTGACATTTTGATTGAATTTTGATAACGTTAAAATAGAGGATATTTGATATGGTTATTGACCTTTAGAGGATATTTGGCATGCAAGGTGAAATTCAACGATACAAACGGCGTGTGAGTGGACTTTCTTTCATGAACTATTATCCATGCATACTTATATGATTTAAATGAGTTTCTATGTGATTTTGATAACGTTGAAGTGATTGACATTTTATATGAATTTCAGTGATTTTACGGATGTTTAATTAATATTTTATTGCACGTTTTAGAGATTTTGAGTAAACTGGTTTCAGATACCATTTTGATTGTGATTTTGAATTGAACTTGGTTTGTGACATGGAATAATATGATTTTGGAATAATCGTGAATTTCATATGATTTTTGGACATTTTTTATGAAAGTAGCCTTAATGACACGTTTTACAAGAATTGGCGTGTGAGCTGTATTTGGGGCTTAGGCCCGAGAAATTGATTGTGAGTTCGGCTTGTGATATGAAATGGGATGTGTTTGTTATTGGTATTGATGATGTAAAGTATGGTTTCTCAGAATTTGTGATGTAATATGTTGTAATGATGTGTTATATTGAGTAGTGATTTGAGCATGTATTTCTCGAAACTTGTGATGTGTGAAATGTTGTGGTGATTGTGTTGATTGGATATGAGTTTCAGACATCGAGCCAAGGCCTCCGAATCCTAAGAATATTATTGTATGGGCGATTCAGACGTCAAGCCGAGGGTTCCAAATCCTGAGTTGGATATCACTCGGACGTCGAGCATGGGGCTCCGAAACCCGAGTGCTTATGTGATGGCCTACCGGTACTACACTTGTGATATGATGATTGAGATTGTGCTTATGCTTCGAGAATGGTTGGGATGTGATTTATTGTGTATGAGTACTATGATGACGTGAGTTGACTATATATGAATTATGTAGTGATGTTAAATATGGATTGATTATGAGTTATTGATGTGATGAGTGGTGATGTATGATGTACGTGTGGGGTTGACAGGACCCTCCCCGTAATCCCTCTTGGTTAGCGTGGGAGTGGACAAAAAGTGTGAGTGGACAAAAACAAAGGTTTGGAAAAATCATTTTCTAAAGTCAATCTTTAAACCCTTCATTAAATAAAGCTATGCATGCATCGTATTTACACTATGCCATATATGGGTTTAGATGACACTAATCAGATGACAGTTTATGTTAAAACAGTTATCTTATTCTAAGAGATGATAGTTTAAGTTAAAACTGACAACAATTTTTCTATTAGGTGTTGTCTATGTGATAGGTGAGACTGAAAATGATAGTATAAAGAGGATACTTTTTTAGATTAAGTGTTGTCTATGTGATAGGTGAGAGTGAAAACTTTCTCCAAAGCTGAAAGCGGCAAACACTTCATTCACAAACACACGAGTTACGGTAGCATTTAAAAAAAAATTCATCTTCCTCGAAAACACGATACCATCTTGTTCACATCCATTTCTCACTTCAAAGCCGATTTAGGTTTGAGGGGGTTTGTGAGAGCTTGAAAGCAATAATGACATTCGGCTCAGGAATCTGCGCTAAGCCCATGATGGTGGATGCTCACGCCATATGCGCACTCATCTGGCGTCGATTCTCGCTAAATAGCTCCTTAATGGGTAGAACGTTATGGTAAGAATACATGTGCGTCTCTCATCAAATCTAGGCGCACTTGAACAACCTATATGTCGTAAGAATACATGACATCTCTCATCAATTCTAGGCGCATTTGAGTCGCAAGCCATCGCCAAAGGAAACATCTCATCAGAGTGAAGAAGCCCTACAAGTGGGACTACCAGCTACTCCAGCGGCGATGTTTGCACCCACAAAATTAGAGTGGATGCCAATAGAAATAGGTGAGCACCACCTCTCATCGATCTGGATCTGTAATTTTCTTTGCTAGTGTTTCAATTTTGATGTTCATTTATGGGTTTTTATTTTATTTTTTAGTTTCAATCCCCAGGGTAAGGTAATTTCAATTTATGGATTTTCCATGATAGGACCCATCCCGATCCCCAGGGACCACGTAGGGATGCGCCCTGCTCCCGTCTAACACAACCCCAGAGATTGATCAAAATACCCATAACAGGTTAAATAATTCTCAACAAAAGTTTTAAAGATCAAATACATCCGAGAATGGAACCAACAGTGCCAGACAAGGGATAAACAACACTACAAAAATACGAGTACGAATAACAGTTTTACAAAATGGTGCTCGATCTACCCAACCAGGGTATCAGGTACGCAGCAGTAATGTGACTATGTCTCAGCCTTGGGACCTGCCTCTACCTCTAGGTCACATCCTGGAGAGGTCAAGAAAACAATGAAAGTGTGAATGGGCCAAATACATAGTAAAAATACCGTTTTACCCCTCCGTTTTCAAATCATGCATGCATTTGAGTCAAAACATATATATATATATAGTAAAACGGAAACATATCACACATCATCAATCATATATCATATCATCACACACAATAATATAATAATAATGCATCCACCATAATCATATTGCACTATATATCCTAATCGGGAAGGACCCTACTCCTGTCTGACACCCGAACACAAATGACCAAAATAACCATAATAACTACATCACATACATTATCAGACCAAGGAGAACATACGATACAACATACTATACAATAGGTCAGCATTATCACTGAACATAGTTAATAGTATAAGATAAGAATAAAACCCTACTCTGTGAGCTAACTACACACGCAATAGGAAGACTTTATGCCTCTACCTCGACGTTAGCCCCAAAACTCACACCACGACCTGGAGGGTGTTAAAAACATAAAAGTGTGAGTGGACTAAAACTAATAGTTATGGAAAACAGTTTTAATGAAAACCAAGGTTCACCCTCCTTTTTCAAACACGCATCCATAACTAAGTATCTAAAAACATATATATGAACCATGTGGAAACCTTTATGGGAAACAATCATGAAATCATGTAAAGCTGAAAGTAACATCAACGAATCGAACTGCTGAATCTATCCGAGTCTTTAAACTCAAAACAACATATATCATGCCTTTTCAGGATATCAACGAGTCTTTAAACTCGAAACACAATCAATAGACCTCGGGGGATATCACAATAACCCAGTTTTTAAAATCAACAGATCTCAATCAAGGGCCCTCCCCCGTCATCAATCAGCCGGGTCTTTAAACCCAAAACCAGATCCAGCAATAGCACCGGGTCTTTAAATCCAAAACCATGTGTAATTCATAGAAAATCCAGAATCCATCGTAATCCAAATTCCAAAACCAAATCCAAACTCATATTTAATCGAAATGGGACTCATGTCCGAATTTCACTTTCAAATCCCAAATCATAACCACAAATCATGATCAAAACATGATACGTACAAATCATATAAAATCATCCACCAAACCATCATCAAAGCATACAAAAACCATAGTCTCGAAATACGTAAAAATGCCATAAATCACATCGAAAAGCGTGCAATAATGTAAAGTAGGTATAAGCATAAAATATTGAAAAATGACATGAGTAGGTAAAAACAGTTATGCATGCTCGATTAGAAAACAAAAGTCCACTCACAAAGTCCGAATGCGTCAATCGTGTCCTGCACGCTCCCCGGACTCCTCAGGAATGTTCTGGTCTGTCAAAGATCATAATTTCGGGTCACAAGTAATTTAATTAAGCATACATTAATTTCCCCAATTTTTCGAGAATTTTCAACGTAATTAAATTAAAACCCTAAACCTTCGAAACTTGTCTCAAAATGTTCGTTACATTAAAAGGATAAAATCATGTGTTGACCTTGACCGGAGATACGGCCTTACGCTCCCTCATGCGCCGCCCAAAGGGGCTGCGCGTGAAAGTCACGCGCTTGTACAGTACTGCTATAGTGTCACCTCCTTCACCCGTTTCTCTGCTAAATGGGTTACGAACCCGCGACATGACCCGGTTTGTTCTCCCTTAATTCTTACAATTCTTCCACCGAATCCCATCTATTCTATCTTAATTTAGGTTCCCCGTCATTAATTACATGAATCAGACTCTTAATCCATCATTTCCCCAATGAATGTTCAAACGGTTTTCAACTTCTACTTCACCTAATTCCCATCTGTTTGTTCAATTAATTCACACAGGAAGGAACCTAGGAGTATATGGAACATCAATACGAAACGAATTGCACAATCCCTTACCTCTAAGCACTCGTACTCAAACTCGATTTTTCCAGCAATTGGAACTCCAGTTCTCGGTCGAAACACGGTCAAGCTCTTTCGATTTTTATGTGGTTGGATTCGAAATGACCTCAACAAGCTATTTCTAACCTCAATTTGAATCCCCCAAGCTCACAATTTAAATTCGACTACTCCCCCTTTGTTCAATTTTTCACGGTTCTGCATCCCTCTCTCTCTATTCTAAGTCTTTCTCTGTTTTCTTTAGTCTCTATTGCTCTTTATTAATTCTGTGTTTCCCAGTCCCTCACGGTAATGGATGTTTATCATTCAAGCATCAAACCTCAACATATCCCTCTGTTTTGTGTTTTTCAAATACCTGTAATAGTTTTTACACTCAGCCCCGCACGACTGCCACTTATCTGGGCTTTCTTAGTAACATGTGTCACTTAGACAGAAGCAAAACAAACTTCACATGCTGAGTAATCTACTGCCGTCCAATTGACTATTTTGCCCTTCTGAATAAAATTACCAAATTGCCCTTCATCATTCTAGAGTCATAACTTATTCATCCGAAGTCCGATTCCAGCGTGCCGCTTGTCTATGGACTCAGGGAATCGAGACCTACCTAATGGTCCTTGACTTACGTGAAAAACACATGTCATGTAAAAAGTCAACTTTGACCACACTATTCACCAGGGTAATAATGTCGTTTTTACATAAAAAGTTTCCAAATTTACATTTATGCCCTTTTTATTGTTTCGGGCCTTTACACTAGACGTCTAATAAGGTCACGGTCCTAAGGCTACGTGTGCCGCCCAAGGTCTCAATCCCGAGTCCTATCTCTGAACCCAATTCGGGTATGACATCCCAAATGCCTGACGTCCCAGACGTCTAATACTAGCAATCCTACTCCTGAGTCACCCTACGGTCCGGTCGCTCGGTAGCATGACCCCTCGCAAGCAATGCGTCGTGACCGCTCCAGGGTACCAATAACTGGAGGAGACAGTAATCCATATGGTCAATATATCCGGTGCAATAGTATGAACCTGTGACATCCCGGTATGATTCCACAACCAATAGTATAATTACCAGATGAGTCACATGCCCACATAGTATAATATATAGGTACACAATCCATAGATAAGACCCAACATACTTATACACACCATCATAGAATAGTATAAGAAAATATTTATGCATGCATTCAGTTAGAAACCAAAATACCCACTCACAATACTATCCTGCTGCTTAATCAACATCTAAAACTTGTCCTGAAGCTATGTCATAGTCTCTGGCCTATCCAAACATATCCAAAGATCACTAGTGGTCTCTACAAACTCATATCTAAAACCTAGGAACAATGCCGGCCCGGAAACGCGTCCCGAACACGCTTCCCGGGGCTATAAACCCCTTTTAACCCTTTAAATGATCTCTGAAACCATCACCATTGGATCCAGATCGTCGAAACCATTAAAATGGCACTGGTCCTACCTCGAAAAAATGACCACGTGCGGGTTAAAGACATCGTCAACATTGACAAAAAAGTCAACACTGACGTCAGCAAAAGTCAATGTTGACGTCAGGTTAACGGTCAAAGTCAACACTGACATCATATGACAGTGTCAGGTCTGACACGTGTCAACTGACACGTTTCAGCTGCTGGTTGGTGCACATCATTGACATGTTAGTGACACATGGCAGCCACTGATTGGGCCATGTCACTAACATGTCAATGCTGATTATGCACTGACAAGTGACACATGTCCTTGTGTTGTAGGCCAAATCATCTGACATCTGACAAGGTGATGACATCAGCTGATGATATCATCGTCCCTGTTCTCTCGAAGGGTCTGCAAACTGGGTTGCACAGACCCGTGACCAGACCCAGTTCCAAAATCTATATTTCTCAACCTTTTTCGATGTTATTTCTTCCTACGTGTTCGTCTTATCCTAACCAACATATATGTAAGATCAAAACTAGGAAAAACAATTTAAAATCTACATGAACCTTGATGAATAGTGAGTCGTAAACTTCAAACTGGTTTTTCGGCCAACTCCGACCACTGTAGATCCTCCAATCAACCCCAGAGTGATCGTCTCAGTTCCTATAACCTGCTAGGGGCATTAGATCGATTGAAACACATCCTAAAACCAACTTCCATTTTTGAACCAAGGTGAGTGTTTCGGCTTACCTTCATGCCGTGTCCACTGCTGTGTGCCACCGTCGTGTACAGACTCACCGTCAGCTCCCTCAGGTTTCACGATGAACAGATGAGATGGTAAAGTAGTAGGGTTGTGGTGTGGTGTTTAGTTATAGGTGTTTGTGTGTTTTGGTCCTTCACGGATTGAGAGAGAGTTTGTGAGTTAATGAAAAGATAACAAGTGAAAATGAGAGAAAATGATGAAGATGGAATGACAGGACCCATCCCAATCCCCCCGGGATTAGTGCGGGATGACCCTGCTCCCATCTGACACGAAGTGTCAGACAAGGGATATTTCCGACCTTTGCCCTCCCGGGCTATCAGAGTACGCCAGGATCTGGAGGAGGCATGTGATATCTCGGTCCCTGCTACAGTCCACATCCGATGTCAACCTGAAGGGCAGTCAAAACATTAAAAACTGTGAGTGGACAAAACAAAGAGTTTATAAAAACATTTAATAAGGAAGACATTTGTACCCTCCACTAAAAAGCATGCATGCATTCGAAAACCATTTATTCAAAACAAACCATATGTGGGACTAAGCCCACAGCAGATATAAACTAAGGTCGAAGGGACCACAATAAAAACGACCATACGAGCCACTGCTCAAATCCTGTGCACACCTGTACACACCACATATCATATATCATATATCCATCACATACATATATATAAGTCACACAACCAATCCTGTCACGGTATCCAAAGCTACGCGCGTGCTACCCAGGTCTCAATCCGAGTCTTCTCAAAGTCAAGAGCAATGTCCGCAGACCACTCACCCTACCCGAGGTAATAGTAATCATAGCCTTCCTGAGAGTAAGGAACCCAACTGGGGGTGACTCCACTCAGTCGGTGCTCCGTGACTACTCCGGGGTCCACCCAGGCCAACGACCCCCCCTGGAGGAGATAATAGAAGTAAAGGAAGGTAGACGAACATATATATACATAACATAAACATTCATGACCGGTTCCCCTGAACCGTCATGAATCCATAAGATCCATAATCAGGTAACATGCCGGTTCCCATAAACCGTCATGTACCGTAATAACATAACAAGGGTTCATGCCGGTTCCCATAAACCGTCATGAACCTGGGAATCCATTTAAGGTTCCCTGACCTGAAATCAAAACCGTAAAGTGACTGGGTCTCGTACCCGAAAATAGGACATCAGTTGGGCACCGTGCCCGATATCTGAGGTCATATGCCCGAGACAAAACCAAATGAGTCTCATACCCGAGTTTATCCTTTTGAAATCCAAATCCAGTTCATTTAAATCAATAAAGAAATACAGACCCGTATAAGCACCGTATAAGGCCGAAACCTCGAAATACGTGCTTATACGTAACCACATACAAATGCACCCATGGCATCATCAAACAAGTAATAAAACATATAATAAACATTTATGTATGCACCAATTTAGAAAACAAGGTCCACTCACAGACCGTCCGAGCTGCCGCCTCGATTTGCGTGCCATACGGCTCCCCGAGCCGATCACCGTCACCGGGACTCCCAAACCTGTCCAAATCGTAATAGAAGGTTACTAACTACTTAATTAACCTCCCACTAAAGCCCCGTAATTTTCCCGTATTTTTAACTATTTTTAATCCCGAACCTAAACCTTCCGATGCCCCGAAACATATCGAGACGGTGTCCGGTCGACACGAAACTAGTCTCAAAATGTTCGTTACATCGAATAGAAGATTTCGTATGTTGGAACCTTCCCCAGATTCCCTGCCACGCGCCCTCACGCGCCGCCTGAAGTGGCTGCGCGTGGGCTTCACGCGCCTGCTACAGTACCTGCTGACGTCATCGCTGACGTCAGCATGACGTCATCTGACAGCTGTCAGGTCTGACATGTCAGACTCTGACAGGTGCCACGTGTCATGCTCCCATTGGTCCACGTCACTGTGCTATCAGTGCCACGTGGCAGTCTGACATGTGCCACGTGTCATCACGGCACTAGTCCACGTTAGTGCCACGTGTCAGCCCCTGATTGGGCCACGTGTCAGGACCCACCCCGGTTCCACCCCGAAACCCGAGGTCAATCCCGCTCCCGTCTGACTCCCCGACACGCAACACCCCAGTAAAACTCACTCAAACCCAGTCAGACGCAGGAGTAATTAAACAAAATGTCCCGAAGTTAAAGTTTACAGAGCATAGTAGGAAACACAAGGAACATAAAAAAAACGATAAAGTACACGCACACAAAAGCCTTTACACTATTCCGGAATCCCTCACGTCACTTCTATGCCTCGGACACTGCCTCGACGTCAAGACCCCGCGCTCGCTCCACAACCTGGAGGGCAATTTAAAACACAAAGTGTGAGTGGACCAAAAAGTACAAAAGAGAAGTTCTAAAAACCATTTATCAAAAACCGAGTTTAACCCTCCGTTTAGAAAACCACATGCATAACCATAGTTATTAGTACAGTTCGATAGACATATTCGATAAACATATTCGATAAACATAGAATCATAATCAAAACCATAAAACAGTTATAGAAAACAATTATGCATGCTCGAGTTTAAAGAAAGGGGTCCATTCACTGTACTGAGCCCTACTCGCGTCCCGAACGTCCAGCACGTTCCTCGGCTTCCTCGGGAAATCCCGATCCTGTCAAACACCGTCAAATTATGTCACTAAGACGTCTACAAAACAACTACCTAATTTCCTTAAACTTCCCCGAACCAAAGACTTAAAACCCGGGACCCTAAACATTCACCCTCGCGGAACTAAACTCAAACGACTTCCGATTGACCCGAAACCAACTCCATTGAACTCACAATAGCTCCTGGACCAAAATCCATGTTGATCGCTTCTCCATACGCCGCCGCACGCGCCCCCACGCGCCGCCCAGAGTGGCTGCGCGTGGCCCCACGCGCCAGCTACAGTACCATCTTCAACCTGTGCTGAACCGGCCGTCGCAGGCTGAACCGGCGAGAATTGATCTCCGCCGTCCGGCCACCAATGCAACCCCTCTTTTCACCCACAGTTTCGTCCAGATCAACCCTATCGATTCCCCAACTCAGTTCACCTCGACACTGTCCCTAGCCCGTCGACTAAACTCAAAACCAGACGGCTAAATGTCCCCCTGTTTCACGACTCCTCAACTCCGGTCACCTCCCGTCACGGTGGTGACACCAGACGGTCCCTAAGACCTCACTGAACCTAGACCAAACCTCTGTTACCCTCGACTCACCCCCAAGCTCGTCGACTCACCGTTTGAATTCCACGGCCAAACAGAGCATCAGAGTGCTCATCATTGCCCGAGCTCCGCCGTGGACACCCCCGTCACGGCGACCATCCCAGTCGACACCTAGGACCTCCCTGAAAACTACCCCGACCTCCAATCCTCTCGACTCTCAGCCCAGACCCACGACTTTCCAACTGAAGTTTCACGGCAAAATAGAGCAAAGAAGCCTTACCTTTCGATTTCAGCTCCGCCGTGCGCACCGCCGCCTACCACTGTGGTCGTTGGACTCCTTGCAGTCTCCTCAGCCTCCCCTTGCCTTGGTTTGCCTCGCCTCACGGCGTAGCCATCACCTCAACCTCACAAACTCCCTGTTTCCCCCAAAATTTCTCCACACCTCCGCCGTGCCGCCGTGCACGATTGCACCACCAATTCACGGCCACCAGCTCCGCCTTGCCTCACTATCACTATCACAACTCCCTATTTACTCACCCTTGCACCCAGATCGATCAATTGATCTCAAACTCTCACCCTCTGTTCTCTGTGTTTGTCGAAGAACCACAGACACACACGGACTCACCCAATTATTTAGGACTGCACACACACAGAAGAACCCCCCAGAACCCACTACACCTTTGCCATGTGTCACAATCCAGGCCATCCTTATCCCACCTGCTTAAACCCCAGCCGTCCATCTCGCTTCTCTCTGCACAGATCCCCAGAAACCAAAAAGACCAAAATACCCTCATGTTTTACACATTTTTACGGTTTTACCGAAACTTCCTAGACCCGTAACCTTCGCCTCGTAAGTCCGATGAATACGTGCCGCCTGTCAACGAACTCAGGACGACGAAATCTATCTAACCATCCTAGGTCAACCCACCCAAAACTCGATTCTTCAAAAAGTCAACTTTTCCCCCTATTTTACCAAAATTACGATAATACCCTCGACCTTCCGAACATCACAACTTCCTCCTCGGATGTCGGAATCAGGCGTGCCGCCTGCCTATGGATTCGTGACGTCCTAAACTACGTCCTAGTCACCGGTCAACACTCAATCGACCTCCCAACTAAAAGTCAACTATTTGCCCGAACCAGGGGCAAAATCGTCATTCTACGCCAATGACCCATCGGGACCACCTACCCACTGCTTAACCTCAATAATCCCACCTTAAACACTATCTTAATCCCGGCTCTCGGGACGGGTTGTTACAGACAGCCCGACATACACTTTCAATGAATTAGACTCGGAGACAGCCCGACATATCTAATCAAGCATTAAGTACAAACATACAATCATAACTAAAACTAGAATCATAAAACACATAGAATATTGAAGCAATACAAATCATAAAACCAAGAATAATATTAGAAATCAGTTCATAAACCAAGATATTCAAGCACAAAAGATAATTATAACTTTCCCGGGATGAGTGACACTTGTCACTCATCCAAGGGTCCCACCAATAGGATGAGTGACACTTGTCACTCATCCAAGGGTCCCACCAGGTTGTCCTTATCCAATTAGAACCATTCAAGTGTGACATTCCCGGGATTCCATAAATAGTGCCATTTTTGCGCTCTTGATCATAACTTTCCCGTTCGGACTCTGATTCCGGCGTACCGTCTGTCTACGAACTCGTGACATCCCGATCTACGTCACAGTCATAGCTTAAGGTCCAAAATACAGTCCGAGTCAAAAGTCAACAAATCCTCCCAACTAGGGGCAAAATGGCCATTTTACATTAAAATTTCAACTTTACTAAATCATAAATGTCCGGGTTGTTACAAGCCACCCATCTTAAAAAAATATCGTCCTCGAAATTTACATAAATAAATAAGGAATTTGTTCTCTCATTTGAGCCTCGGGCTCGCACGTGGCTTCTTCCACGTCATGATTCCTCCACAACAGTTTTACCAAGGGGATAGTCTTGCTCCTTAGCACCTTGCCTTTCCAATCCAATATATGCACTGGCTTTTCTTCGAAGCTCAAATCGGTCCTCAGTTCCACTAGCTATTTTGGCAAGATGTGTGATTCATCTCGCACGTACTTCCGTAGCATCGACACGTGGAATACATCATGTACCCTCGTAAATTCTGGAGGCAAGGCTAACTGGTACGCTACTAAACCAACATTCTCAATGATCTCATATGGCCCAATATAACGGGGACTCAGCTTCCCCTGTCGACCAAACCACATGATTGCCTTCCACGAAGATAATTTCAGAAAAACCAAGTCTCCAACCGCAAATTTGAGATCCCTGATCTGTCTATTTGTATAACTTTTCTGGCGATCCTGCGCCACCTTCATCCTCTTTTTAGTGATCTGGACCTTCTCTAGGGTCATATCCATCGACTCTAGGGTCAAAACGGCCCGCTCACCTACCTCTGTCCAACAAATAGGTGTCCTGCACTGCTGACCATACAGTGCCTCATAAGGTACCATGCCAATACTCGCCTGGTAGCTGTTGTTGTATGCAAACTCCATCAAAGGCAAAAACATATCCCAGGAATCTTGAAATTGTAGCTCACACGCTCTCAACATATCTTCCAATATCTAAATGGTCCGCTCAGACTGCCCGTCAGTCTACGAATGAAAATCTGTGCTAAAATGTAGGTTCGTACCCAGGGCCTTCTATAGACTCAACCTGAATCTCGAAGTAAAGCGCGGATCCCGATCTGAAACTATCGACTTCGGCGTACCATGAAGTCTAATGATCTCTTCAGTCTGTCCACTATCACCCGAACTCCATCAAAACCACTTTACGTCCTAGGCAGTTTAAACATGAAATCCATAGTGATGTGATCCCATTTCCACTCGGGGATCTGAAGTGGTTGCATAGCCCCGTACGGTCACTGCCGTTACGCCTTAACTTGTTGACTGGTCAAACATCTGCTGACAAACTTAGCTATATCCCTCTTCATTCCGGCCCACCAATAGTGATCCCAGAGGGTACGGTACATCTTTATCAGTCCCGGGGTGCATAGGATAGGCTGAACTATGGGTTTCCTCTAGAATCTCCGCTCTCAGTTCCGCCACTGCATGCACACTTATACAACCCTGCTTTACTAGAGCTTCATCACCTTAGATGGTGAAATCCTGCCGCTCACCTGTCTCAACTTCGATCCGATAAACACATAGCGTAGGGTCCTGAAATTAGGTCTCAATGATCTGGTCGATCAGAACGAGTCGCACATGAAAACTAGCCAACAAAACTCCCTGACTATCTGATAAGCGCATATTTCATCACCTTTTCATCTCAATTTCCTTTTCATTTTACTTTGTTATATCCTTAATTTTACAATTTCTAACTTGTTTTAATGTTTTTAGGTACCAACCCAAAAATGTGGAGTAAAAAGGTTAAATTGGAGCAAAATCACACAAGCTATCAAGAATGGGCCAAGACTTACAAAGATTGGATCAAGATTCATGAAGATGGGTCAACACTATGTCCATATGTGCAAGAAGGCTCAAGATTATGCCAAGATTTGTTCTTGGAGAAGCCCACAAGAAGAAGTGGATTAAAAGTTACAAAGCAAAAATATGCCTGTGAAGATTATCCCACTTCCACGGACCATTGTGAATGCCTCAGATAGAATCAAAATGTAAGGTATGGTTGGAAAGCTCTAGAAGTCTATTTTCCAATGGTGCAAGAATTACTCAAATCGAAGTCCTACAGCCACGGGAATTTCTGTTTTAGTGAGGCATAGTTAGTATGCGCGGGAATGATTACTTGTTCTACTAGGAATTGAAGCCTTGCACGTTTTCCAGCTGTTCCATCTTCTAAAATGACAAGACCCATCCCGATTATCCCTCAATAATCGTGAAAGATCCTACTCCCGTCTGACAATCAGTTTAAAGTACCAAAAGTAACCTTACATATATACATAGAACATAACAAACGATAAACATTGTCAGACAAGGGATAGTTTAGTGGTTCAGGACCGTTGACTTCACACGTTTGACTAGCCAACAGGTTTACAGAGCATAGGTAAATTTTACATGTAGGGATCAAAATCCTACTCTGTAAGGTGTTTGAGTGTGCAACGGTCAGCTTATTCCTCTGCCTCGATACTAGCCTCAGTACCTGTACACTGGCCTGGAGGGTACATAAAACATCAAAGGTGTGAGTGGACAAAAATAAAAGTTTAGAAATACATTTATCAAAATACAGTCTTACCCTCCAGTTTCACAAACATGCATGCATATCATAAAGTATAAGTTAAATAATCAAGGCACAAATATAAATCTCAAACATCAATAAAACCACAGAATCCAGGTCTAATATATAGTCACGTTATCCCTGCAACGCGTGCAAATCAATAGGCTCAAGGACCGCTCAAAATTCGAGCATCTGCCGCTATGAACACATCACCAGCCGGCAATCCAGATTGTCGTGAACATATCACCGACCGATCTCCATATCATCCAGCACATCTGATCTGAGTCGAGCTTCCCTCGGCTGCACGACAACAGACTGTGCTACGTGACCTCTCCGGGGTAAACACTTCCATCCCGGAGGCGAGCGTTATCTCCAGGGTGCACTTCGGGGGAAACATATTCCACACCGAAAGCCCTATCATCATTATGAAAATCAGTGAAAAACAGTTGCATTTAATATCAAAACCATTTTTCAAAATCCGTAAACCAGTTTCACGCAAATCCGTGCAATCGCAATCTCAGTCATAATACAATCCATCAAATCCATTTCCAGACTCATAATCTGAGTCAAAATCAAGCTCAAATCCCGGGCCTTCGCCCAAAACAACAATATCAAGGGTTTCTCGAAAATCGTGCCCAAAAGCATATAAAATAATATAATATTCTCAAAATCCGAAAATCATCATATCGAAACATCAATCATGCCAAATCATTTCAAATCATATCATAAAGAATTTAAAACATATATGCATGCATTCAGGGTAGAAAACAAAAGTCCACTCACACACCGTCCAGATTGTTCAGTTTCGAGTTGTTCGTTCTCTTCCGACGTCCTAGAAATATTCTGGCCTGTCAAACAAAGTAATAGCAGGTTACTAGGTTATCACATGACCCCATGTACGAATTCCCTAATCGTCGGAATAAAATAATATTATTTAAACGAAACCTACACGCATCGGGTACTCAAAACTACTCTAAATTCATATCTGATTGACGCGAAACCAACGCCAATAGGTCCGTATCATCGAGAACATCAAAAAGTATGTTGGACCCAAAACCAAATTCCCAGCCACGCGCCCTCACGTGCCGCCGCAAGCGGCTGCGCGTGAAAGCCACGCGCTGTGAACAGTGTTACCCCTATCACCCGATTGCTCTGTTATACAGGTCTGCAACCACCGGGTTCTCCATCAATTTGAACCCAATTTCTCTATTTCTTTCACTCATTTCCATCCATTCCATATTTATTAGTGATCTGTGACTTTAATTCCATGAACTGAACCCTAGAATCCCTCGACCCAAGGTGAACACCCGACGGGTCCTAACTCGGGTTCTAGCCAAATTCAACCAGTTTCATTCAATTAATCACACAGGAAGCATCCTGTGTCCATGATAAACATAAATGTAAGACCAATTTCAAGAACTCTTACCTCTAAATATTCGAACTCAACCGCCAAAGTCAACAATGTCGTAGGGGCTGTTCTTCGTCAATTCACCACCAATTTCCTTCCCAATCGATTTGGTTCGATTCGTTTAGCTCCCAGGAGGCTAAAGATCACGTCAATTTCAATCAAAACCGTCTAAGAAATCAAATTCGATATTTATTGTTTTGGACAGTTTTTCGGTTTTGTTCTCAGATGGTTCCATGTCTAATTCCTCTCAGTTTTCACTCAATTGTTCACTCAATTTCTCCCCTTTTTGTTCTCTTTTCAATCTTTCTCAGTCTCTGGGATGATAGATCGATCAAGGTTAAGCAGGAGGTTTTTGTTTTGATTAGTACCTATTTGACATGTTTAGCGGCAAACGGTGCCACTAATCTGTTTAATTCAAGTGGCAGGTGTCATATGCTGAGCTAAAGTGGGCTAAATCAGCCAAGTTCACCGTTTAATCAATCCCACTACCTAAAATTACCATTTTACCCTTTAAGCCATAAATGACCATTTTGCCCCTGAACTTCCCAAACCCGTAACTTTTTCATCCGAGCTCCGTTTTCGACGTGCCACCTGTCTACTGATTCAGCGTCCCGAGACCCACATAATGGTCCTCAGCAAATATACAAAAAGTATTCCAAACAAAAAGTCAATTTTTAGCCACATCCCTCCAAGGGTAAAAACGTCATTTTACATATTATTTTAAAATTTTACATTCTTTGAATTTTCGGGGCGTTAGATAAAATTCTAGCAAGCAACCTAAATTCCAAGCAAATTGAGGAGAAGAATTTCCCCTTTTTAATTAGGATTTGTTTTCCCTTTTTAAATTAGGAGTTTCTATCACCTTTTTAATTAAGTTTTGTATTTATACTTTCATTAGGATTTAGAATACCTTTTACCTTTAGGATTTTAATTTAATTAGTTTAATCATTTTCCTTTTAAAATTAAATTGTGAACTCCTATTTATTTGGTGATTAATTTTCTCCTATAAATAGAGAGGCTTAGGTTATTTGTAATTGTCGCTCAATCTTTGTACCGAAGCTCTGCTTAACCAAATTTCCCTTTTCAATAAATTCAAGATTTCTCGTGCAAGGTTAATTATACCATACTTCATCCTCTACACTTTCATCTATGACATAGTCAGGCTGTCCCTGAGTGTCTCACTAAAGAGTGCCCAATCACTTCGTATCCATAGGGTGTCTCGAAGAGCAAAAGTGTAACGCGGTCTCTTTACCTTATAATTATCTTTTGTGCTTGAATATCTTGGTTTATGAACTGATTTCTAATATTATTCTTGGTTTTATGATTTGTATTGCTTCAATATTCTATGTGTTTTATGATTCTAGTTTTAGTTATGATTGTATGTTTGTACTTAATGCTTGATTAGATATGTCGGGCTGTCTCCGAGTCTAATTCATTGAAAGTGTATGTTGGGCTGTCTGTAACAACCCGTCCCGAGAGCCGGGATTAAGATAGTGTTTAAGGTGGGATTATTGAGGTTAAGCAGTGGGTAGGTGGTCCCGATGGGTCATTGGCGTAGAATGACGATTTTGCCCCTAGTTCGGGCAAATAGTTGACTTTTAGTTGGGAGGTCGATTGAGTGTTGACCGGTGACTAGGACGTAGTTTAGGACGTCACGAATCCATAGGCAGGCGGCACGCCTGATTCCGACATCCGAGGAGGAAGTTGTGATGTTCGGAAGGTCGAGGGTATTATCGTAATTTTGGTAAAATAGGGGGAAAAGTTGACTTTTTGAAGAATCGAGTTTTGGGTAGGTTGACCTAGGATGGTTAGATAGATTTCGTCGTCCTGAGTTCGTTGACAGGCGGCACGTATTCATCGGACTTACGAGGCGAAGGTTACGGGTCTAGGAAGTTTCGGTAAAACCGTAAAAATGTGTAAAACATGAGGGTATTTTGGTCTTTTTGGTTTCTGGGGATCTGTGCAGAGAGAAGCGAGATGGACGGCTGGGGTTTAAGCAGGTGGGATAAGGATGGCCTGGATTGTGACACATGGCAAAGGTGTAGTGGGTTCTGGGGGGTTCTTCTGTGTGTGTGCGGTCCTAAATAATTGGGTGAGCCCGTGTGTGTGTGTGGTTCTTCGACAAACACAGAGAACAGAGGGTGAGAGTTGAGATCAATTGATCGATCTGGGTGCAAGGGTGAGTAAATAGGGAGTTGTGAGAGTGATAGTGAGGCAAGGCGGAGCTGGTGGCCGTGAATTGGTGGTGCAATCGTGCTCGGCGGCACAGCGGAGGTGTGGAGAAATTTTGGGGGAAACAGGGAGTTTGTGAGGTTGAGGTGATGGCTACGCCGTGAGGCGAGGCAAACCCAGGCAAGGGGAGGCTGAGGAGACTGCAAGGAGTCCAACGACCACAGTGGTAGGCGGCGGTGCGCACGGCGGAGCTGCAATCGAAAGGTAAGGCTTCTTTGCTCTGTTTTGCCGTGAAACTTCAGTTGGAAAGTCGTGGGTCTGGGCTGAGAGTCGAGAGGATTGGAGGTCGGGGTAGTTTTCAGGGAGGTCCTAGGTGTCGACTGGGATGGTCGCCGTGACGGGGGTGTCCACGGCGGAGCTCGGGCAATGATGAGCACTCTGATGCTCTGTTTGGCCGTGGAATTCAAACGGTGAGTCGACGAGCTTGGGGGTGAGTCGAGGGTAACAGAGGTTTGGTCTAGGTTCAGTGAGGTCTTAGGGACCGTCTGGTGTCACCACCGTGACGGGAGGTGACCGGAGTTGAGGAGTCGTGAAACAGGGGGACATTTAGCCGTCTGGTTTTGAGTTTAGTCGACGGGCTAGGGACAGTGTCGAGGTGAACGGAGTTGGGGAATCGAGAGGGTTGATCTGGACGAAACTGTGGGTGAAAAGAGGGGTTGAATTGGTGGCCGGACGGCGGAGATCAATTCTCGCCGGTTCAGCCTGCGACGACCGGTTCAGCACAGGTTGAAGATGGTACTGTAGCTGGCGCGTGGGGCCACGCGCAGCCACTCTGGGCGGCGCGTGGGGGCGCGTGCGGCGGCGTATGGAGAAGCGATCAACATGGATTTTGGTCCAGGAGCTATTGTGAGTTCAATGGAGTTGGTTTCGGGTCAATCGGAAGTCGTTTGAGTTTAGTTCCGCGAGGGTGAATGTTTAGGGTCCCGGGTTTTAAGTCTTTGGTTCGGGGAAGTTTAAGGAAATTAGGTAGTTGTTTTGTAGACGTCTTAGTGACATAATTTGACGGTGTTTGACAGGATCGGGATTTCCCGAGGAAGCCGAGGAACGTGCTGGACGTTCGGGACGCGAGTAGGGCTCAGTACAGTGAGTGGACCCCTTTCTTTAAACTCGAGCATGCATAACTGTTTTCTATAACTGTTTTATGGTTTTGATTATGATTCTATGTTTATCGAATATGTTTTGGTTGGTTTTACATTATTACACGTTTTTCGAGGAAATCGGTTTTTAGCACGTTTTACGAGGAATGGTTGGTTTCTGAAATTGATGCTATGGTTTTGGGATTCCAAATGTTAAGTGGTTTTCAGTGATTATAAAGGGATTTTGGAACGTGATTTCGATGATCAAGGTTTTCGGTTTTCGAATCGGGTTTCGGAAAGCAGAATTTGATTTTAAAGTTGGAAAGTGGATTTCCGGATTTGGGTTCGGAATGACGGTTCTGGATGCCGGAAGGGCATCAGACCAGTGATTTCGGATTCGGGTTTGGATGTGGATTGGTAAATGGTTTTCAAATGGTTTTGGGATTGGATTTGCTGGATCTGGATATTGGGTTTAAAGACCCGGATATATGTGACGGGGGACCGGCCGGATTGGGTTTAAAGACCCGGATTGAGTTTAAAGACTCGGGAGTTTAAAGACTCGGATATATTGATTTTCCCCCGTAGGCCTTGAGTTTAAAGACTCGGGAGTTTAAAGACTCGGATATGATTAAGGCCTGGTTTGAGTTTAAAGACTCGGATAGGTCCAGCAGGTTTGATCGGAAAATGATGATTTGATACTGAACTATGATTTCTCTATCCGCTTGATAGTGTATCTGTTTCTTATGGTATTTTATAGTGTTTCTATTTCTTATGATGTTTTGATGATTGGATTATAACTGTAGTAATAACTATGGTTATGCATGTGGTTTTCTAAACGGAGGGTTAAACTCGGTTTTTGATAAATGGTTTTTAGAACTTCTCTTTTGTACTTTTTGGTCCACTCACACTTTGTGTTTTAAATTGCCCTCCAGGTTGTGGAGCGAGCGCGGGGTCTTGACGTCGAGGCAGTGTCCGAGGCATAGAAGTGACGTGAGGGATTCCGGAATAGTGTAAAGGCTTTTGTGTGCGTGTACTTTATCGGTTTTTTTATGTTCCTTGTGTTTCCTACTATGCTCTGTAAACTTTAACTTTGGGACATTTTGTTTAATTACTCCTGCGTCTGACTGGGTTTGAGTGAGTTTTACTGGGGTGTTGCGTGTCGGGGAGTCAGACGGGAGCGGGATTGACCTCGGGTTTCGGGGTGGAACCGGGGTGGGTCCTGACAATTGGTATCAGAGCATAGGTTTGTCGGGTTTGTGGGGTTTGTTAGTTTGTGAGGCTGTGTTCTAGTTGTTTAACTACTTCTATGCCTCTTTCAGTGTGCGGTTGACGATGCCTCCGAGACGTAGACCCTCTCCACAACCTGAAGAAGTAGCAAGAGAAACGGAGAGTGCCACGATTGAGGGAGCCCAGCGGCTCGGGGCTACTACGTTTAGTGGTGGGGCTGATCCTGAGGAAGCCCAGAGGTGGATTACCAGACTGGAGCGGATTTTTGCGGTGATGCATTGTCCGCCGGAGGAGCGAGTGTTGTTGGCTACCTTTTTACTGGATGGTGCAGCTTACGAGTGGTGGTATACTCTTGAGTTGTCCGGTTGGGATGTCCATAGTGTAACTTGGGAGACGTTCAGGGAACGGTTTCTGGAACAGTATTATCCTCGTTCTTTCCGAGATGCCAAGGAGGCGGAGTTTCTGCAGCTCCAGCAAGGGAATATGACAGTGGCAGAGTATGAACGGAAGTTTCAGATGTTGTCTCGGTTTGCTCCTGCTTTTGTGGCCACTGAATCCGAGAAGTGCCGTAGGTTCGAGTTGGGTTTGCGCGGTGAGATTCGAGCCATAGTGACGGCCGGATCTTTTGTTACCCTCCGAGACTTGTCAGACGCTGCAGTGCGGGTGGAGGCTAGTTTGCCGGTGCGACGCCGGGAACCATCGATTCCTGGAGCTTTGAGCCAGCGGACACCGAAAAGAGGTAACTTCGGTGGATCGTCCTCGTCGGGCGATGATCGTTTTGGTAGGCCTGGCAGTGCCCAGAGTTCAGGATTTTGGGGTTACCGAGCACCGCCGACTCCGCAAGCGAGTGCGACGTCGGTGGCGTCCACAGGGAGACCGAGTAGTGGACCAGGCTGGAATGTGTGTTTCTACTGTGGGGAGCGAGGTCATTTTCGACGTGAGTGTCCACAGTTGCCACATGAAGGTGGTATAGGCAGAGGAGCAGCGGAGCCTGGGCAGAGTACAGCGTCAGGGACAGCAGGTACGAGAGGAGGTGGTGGCACAGCCACGAGTAGTTCGAGGGGACGTTTCACCATACAAGTAGTGTCTCCAAATTTTCAAAGCATGCACCACTGCCGCTAACTCCAAGTTATGGGTGGGATAGTTCATCTCGTGAGGTTTCAGTTGACGCGAGGCGTAAGCGATCACCCTACCATGTTGCATTAATACACAACCCAAGCCCCTATCGTGATGCATCGTTGTACACCTCGAACTCCCCACCATCATCAGGAAGTGTAACGACCCGTTCCAGAAATCGGGATTAGATTAGTGATTAATGATGGATTAGTGAGGTTAATAAGTAATTAGTTGAATAATTTCGGACGGACGGTGCAAAATGACGATTTTGCCCCTAGAATTGGGCAAACGGTTGACTTTTGGTTCGGGAGGTCAAACGGACTTTGACCGATAACTGTGACATAGTTCAAGACGTCACGAGTTCATAGATAGGCGACACGTCCGATTCTGACATCCGAGGAGGAAGTTATGATGTTCGGAAGTTCAAGGGTAATTTGGTAATTTGGTTATAAATGGGCCATTTGTTGACTTTTCAAACGACATGGACTTTTCACGTAATTCGAGGACCGTTGGGTAGGGTTCGGTCCCCTGAGTACAATGACTGGAGGCACATTGTCATCGGACTCCGGGCGGTTCGAATATGAGTCTAAATAGATGAAGGGCAAAATGGTAAATTGCGCATTAGGGGTAAAATTGTCTTTTGTCTGCCTATGTTTACATTCTAATCAGTGAGCTGAGGACACCTGTCCCTAGTGGGATATTTTCACTTGGGATCAGTAGATGGTGGACATCTGTCCATTGTCCAGTGGCTTCCAGCCATTTCTCACACAGTTACTCGATATACTAAGGTCTTGATCGATTTAAAACAGGGGAAGACTCTTTGTCGCCTGTGTTCTGTGTCCAGGAGAGTAAGAAGCTCAGAGCTTGTTTGTGTGAGAAATGAGAAACAAATGAGCCGTGTATGTGTATATTTGAACTAAAGGTAGACGAGTGGGAGGTGTGAATGTGAGAAAAAATAGAGACAATGTGCATATCGTGAGGACCCATTGATTGGAACACGATTAAAACATGGTCCTTTGCGTATATGCTGTTCAGCAAAGTAGTTTAGGGTGGTGGGACGAGGTTGAGGTTGGTGGCACAGTGGCCCACAACGGCGCAAAGAGGCAAACCAACCCGGGAGTACTCTGTTTTCCTTCAAATTGGCAACTGGATTTGTAATGCTTATTGATCGAATTGGTGGCTAGGGTAAGGTCCAGGAGGCTTCTAGGAGTCGAATAACCTTGGAACTGTGGCTGACCGTGGACGGTGGCCGGTGAACCCGACACAGTAAGTTCTGGTTCAAAATTTGAATAACGGTTTGTCATGGTTATTAGTTGATTCTAACTAGTGGAACCCATTTCTGGAAGGTGTCTAAGTCGATTAGGATTGAATGGAAAACAGGAATTGACCGGGATCGTGCAGGTACGACGGTCGACGCTTGGCCGGTCTGTTCTTGATCGGGAAGGTAACATTTCGACCTAAACCTCATGTTTTCAAGTTGTAGGTCGAGTCTATAGGATGGGACGAAGCTAAGGGATTAAATGGAAGTGAAAATAACAGAAAAATGAGGGAAAACTGTGTGCGCCGATCCAGTTGAACCGGCTGGTCTGAACCGGTCTGGACCGGGTCTGTCTCAAGGTTGAAGATGAACAGTGTCATCGCGTGTGGGCGCGTGGCACAGATTTTGAGGATAGTTCCAACACAACTTTTAAAGTATTCAATGTAACGAACATTTTGGAACTGGTTTCGAGTCGATCGGACATCATCTCGATATATTTCGGGATGTTCGAAGGTTTTAAGGCTAGGTTAAAAATAGTTAAAAATTCGGGAAAATTACGGGGCTTTAGTATAAGCTTTATGAAGTAGTTAGTGACCTTATTATGGGATTTGGATAGGTTTGGGAAAGCCGGTGATAGCGGATTAGCCGGGAACGGCTTAAGTGCTCGCGTATCGAGGCGACAGCGTAACTGGTCTGTGAGTGGACTTTGCTTTCGAACTTATGATGCATACATATATGTTTTATATGTTTTCTATGTTTGTGAAATGATATTGATGATTTACGGTTTTTTACGTATTTCGAGATTATTACATATTTGCACGTTTTATAAGATTTCGATTTATGATGAGATTTGACCAGGGTTTTGATGATTGGATTTTGGAATTTGAAATATGATTTGATTTCACTGATTTATGATGGATTTTGGAAAAGTGATTTCGGGCTTGGATCCCTGTTCATGTGATTTCGATAAACGAGCTTCGATTTTGGAATCGGATTTTGGAAAGATGATTCTTGATTCGGTTTTGAAACTTGAAAGAGAAATTCTGGATTTGGGTTCGGGATGATGGTTCCGGATGCCGACTTACGGAATCATTGTTGCGAATTCGGATATGGATTTTTCTATGGTTTTCACTTGATCGAAAAATGGTTTTGGGTTTAAAGACCTGGAAAAAGAAATACGACTGGATCTGGTTTTGAGTTTAAAGACTCGGTTGATTGACGGAGGAGGGCCCTGGATTGATATGTTTTGAGTTTAAAGACTCGGTTATTGTGATATCCCCCGAGGACTGTTGATTGTGTTTTGAGTTTAAAGACTTGTTGATATCCCGGGAAGGCTTGATTATGCGCATGGCTTTGAGTTTAAAGACTCGGGCGCACTTGAGATCTAGCAACTCAATTGATTGATGTTTTTCACTGGTTTTCAGATGTTTTGGGCAGTGGCCCAGATGACTTGGCTTTGTTGAGGATTTATGATTTTGGGCTGAGGCCCTGGATTTGAATTAACGGAGTTGAGAAAAGGAAATGATTATGGTTTTCAACAAGTTCTGTTTTATATGCATGCATTGGTTTTTAAATGGAGGGTATAACTGTCTTTCTGATAACTGTTTTCTGAAATTACTATTTCTTTTTGTCCAGTCACAATCTTTTTATGTTTTCGATACCCTCCATGTTGTTGCGGTGCGGGCTGTTGGTAGAGAGAGACGGAGACATCACACACGTGATCCACAATAGAGTCTGCGCGCTCTGGGAAGTTCGGAAGTTTTAAACGGTTTGATTGGGAATCTCTTGTTTGACTTACATGTCGCATAAAGATTGGACGTCGGTTTAGCCTCCGGGTCACGCGTAAGTTAGACAGGAGCATGACTTAGCCCTTAATCCCGGGGGATTGGGGGTGGGTTGTGTCAGGAAGTGCGAGAATTGGTGCAGTAGTCAAGCGTCTCTTTAGCTCCTGGAAACTCTGTTCACACTGGTCATCCCAAACAAACTTAACCCCTTTCTGGGTCAATCGGGTCAAAGGAGCTGCAATAGTAGAGAAACCCTCTATGAGCCGTCGATAGTAGCTTGCCAAACCTATGAAGCTCGTAACTTCAGTAACCGTCCTTGGCCTTTCCCAGTTGGTTATCGCTTATGTCTTCTGGGGGTCCACACTAATCCCCTCAGCTGAAATAATGTGACCCAAAAAACTGATACTATTTAACTAGAACTGACACTTGCTAAGTTTAGCATACAGCTGGTTCTCTCTTAGCCTACCCAACACTAACCACAGATGTTTCTCGTGCGCTCTGACACTCTTCGAATAGACTAGGATATCATCGATGAATACAATCACAAACTTGTCCAAATACGCTCGGAACACCTGATTCATCAAATCTATGAATGCAGCCGGTGCATTTGTCAATCCAAACGGCATTACCAAAAACTCGTAATGCTCGTACCTCGTCCGAAAATGCAATCTTCGGAATGTCATCCTCCACAATCCTCAACTGATGGTAACCAGATCGAAGATCAATCTTAGAGAAGGGGTATGGTAACCCGCAACTGGTCAAACAGGTCATCGATCTTGGGTAAGGGGTACTTATTCCTTACCGTCACCTTATTAAGTTGTCGGTAGTCCACACACACCCGTAGGCTACCCTCATTTTTCTTAACAAACAACACCAGTGCTCCCCACGGTGAGGTACTTGGTCGGATGAATCCCCAATCCAACAACTCCTGTAATTGTACCTTTAATTCCCGCAATTCTGCTGGTGCCATCCTATATGGTGGTTGCGATATCGGCCTTGTCCCGGGGAGTAATTCGATCGTGAACTCGATCTCTCGATGCCGTGGTAATCCCGGTAATTCATCCAGAAATACATCAGGAAATTCCCGCACTACTTGTATATCCTCAATCTTCAACGGGTCCTCAAGTGTCTCAGCTACATGCACTCCATGTCAACCCTTTTGTAACAACTTTGTAGCTGTAAGTGCGAAAATTACCTCCGGTGGTGAAACTCCACGCTCCCACTGAAAAGTCACCTCCGGTAGACCCGGACTCCGCAGGGTCACCAATTTACTGCAACAATCTATGATTGCCCCATGGTCTCCTAGCCAGTCCGTTCCAAGTATTACATCAAAATCATGCAAGTCCATGATAATCAAGTCGGCTAACAGCTCCAAGTCCCCAACTCTCATTGGGAAATCCCTCATAAGCTGGTTCACAATGTATATAACTCCTATTGGGGTACCTACACCTATCTTCTGATCTAGCGCTGACATCTCACGGCTTAACATAGCTGCACAACTCCTCGAAATGAATGCGTGTGTAACACCAGGATCCAACAGAACACGAACATGAAGGTCAGATTTAGTGATTGTACCGGTGACAACTCCTGGTGTCGTCCTCGCCTACTGGGTCACCGCAAAGACTTGAGCCTGTGGTCTCGCCTGTCGGCCACGACCGCATCCTCAGACTCCCCCCTGAGCTCCGTCTCCAGTGGCATCTGATGTAGTGGCTGCATGATGGGCTGGTCTTGCCGAGCTCTGGCTGACCCCACTGCCGCCGACCAGGAGTAAAGAGCACTCTCTGGCGAAATGTCTTGTCTGCCCGCAAGAAAAGTATGACACAACCCTCGGTCCTAACGACCCCACAGATGCACCATTTGCAGCAGTCTGCTGTGGCCAGAAGCTCAATCTCCGTCCCGATCTCTAAGGACTCCCAAATCTACCGGATCGTTCTTGGGTAGGAGAAAATGACCTCCCACTAGAGTGTCCTCCCTTCGAACCCCTGTGGTTCAAAGGTCCAAGATGCAAACTATCCCGGCGTCATCCCTCACTGAGGGACTGCTGATGCTGCTGTTGTACTGCCAAGCTGGCCTCCACACGCACTGTGACGTCAGTCAAATCCCTCAAGGTGGCGTAGTTGGATGCCATCACAATGGCCCGGATGTCTCCCGAAGTCCCTGCTCAAAGCGGTGACACTTGTCCGTTTCGGTCGTCACATATGCCGAGGCAAACCGAGATAGTGCTAAGAAGTTCTGCTCGTACTCTGCAACCGCCCAGCTCCCCTGCTGGAGCTGTAAAAACTTTACCTCCCGAGCATCCCAAAATGAACGGGGGTAGTACTGGTCCAAAAACCTCTCTCGGAACACCTCCTAGGGTGTTGTGGCTGCACTTCAGCCAGTCATCTCCAGTGCGTGCCACCACTGGTAAGCACCCCCCTCAAAAATAAACGTGGTCAATAATACTTTCTTCTTAGGAGGACAATGCATAACTGAGAAAATGAGCTCCCACCGGTTTATCCACATATAAGCCTCCTCCAGGTCAGATCCCCCAGTGAATATAGTAGCACCCAGCCATTGGGCTCTCTCAATGCTTGTACTTCCCATCTCTCTTGCGCCATATTCCTCCGCCTGTGACAGAAGTTAGCGTAGGGGAAACATGATCCACTGCTAAGAGACATAGATTAGTTATCACATTAAAAGACTCAAGCTTATACAATAAGATATCTTAGTGCTCAACCCTACTCTGATACCAACTTGACATGACTCATCCCAATCCCCCAAGGACCACGTGGGGATGCGCCCTACTCCCGTCTGACACAAACCCAGCGAATGACCAAAATACCCATAACAGGTTAAATAATTCTCAACAAAAGTTTTAAACATCAAATACATCCGAGAATGGAACCAATAGTGCCAGACAAGGGATAGAGAACACTACAAAAATATGAGCACGAATAATAGTTTTACAAAATGGTGTTCACCCTACCCAACTAGGGTATCAGGTACGCATCAATAATGTGACTATGTCTCAGTCTCGGGACCTGCCTCTACCACTAGGTCACATTCTGGAGGGGTCAAGAAAACAATGAAAGTGTGAGTGGGCCGAAAATAAAGGATATTTCAAAACCGTTATTAATACATAGTAAAAATACCGTTTTACCCCTCCGTTTTCAAATCATGCATGCATTTGAGTTAAAACATATATATGGTAAAACGGAAACATATCACACATCATCAATCATATATCATATCATCACACATAATAATGCATCCACCATAATCATATTGCGCCGTATATCCTAACCCGGACATCCCAGATGTCGGACGTCCCAGACGTCTAATAAGGTCATGGTCCTAAGGCTACGCGTGTCACCCGGGGTCTCAATCCCGAGTCCTTACCCCGAACCCAGTCCGGGTATGACATCCTAGATGCCTGACGTCCCAGACGTCTAATACTAGCAAACCTGCTCCTGAGTCACCCTGCGGTCCGGTCGCTCCGTAGCATGACCTCTCGCAGGCAATGCGCTGTGACCGCTCCAGGGTACCAATAACTGGAGGAGACAGTAATCCATATGGTCAATATATCTGGTGCAATAGTATGAACCTGTGACATCCCGGTATACAACCAATACTATAAGTACCAGACGGGTCACATGCCCACGTAGTATAATATATCGATACAAAATCAATAGATAAGACCCAACATACTCATACACACCATCATAGAATAGTATAAGAAAATAGTTATGCATGCATTCAGTTAGAAACCAAAAGACCAACTCACAGTATTGGCATGTTACTTAATCAACGTCTAAAATCTGTCCTGAAGCTATGTCACAGTCTTTGACCTGTCCAAACATATCCAAGGATCACTAGTGGTCTCTACAAACTCATATCTAAAACCTAGGAACAATGCCGGCCTGGAAATGTGTCTCGAACACGATTCCCAGGGCTATAAACCTGATTTTTACCCATCAAATGATCTCTGGTCGACCCGAAACCACCACCATTGGATTCAGATCATCGAAACCATTATAATGGCACTGGTCCCACCTCAAAAAACGTGCCCACGAACCCCCACACGCGGGTCAACGCTAACGTTAGCAAAAATCGACGCTGACGTCAGATCAATGGTCAAAGTCTCAATGCTGACGTCACTGCTGACGTCATCTGATAGTGTCAGGTATGACACGTGTCAGACTGACAGGTGCCATGTGTCAGCTGATGGTTGGTCCACGTCACTTACATGTTAGTGACACGTGGCAACCACTGATTGGGCCATGTCACTGACATGTTAGTGCTGACTGTGCACTGACATGCGACACGTGTCCTTGTCCTATAGGCCCCGCCATCTGACATCTGTCATCGTCCCTGTCC
Source organism: Prinsepia uniflora (assembly GCA_032719365.1). Lineage (NCBI taxonomy): Eukaryota > Viridiplantae > Streptophyta > Magnoliopsida > Rosales > Rosaceae > Prinsepia > Prinsepia uniflora. The sequence continues at coordinate 33,451,903 of CM064861.1, read as the reverse complement.
TCTAGACGGGTCTGCAAACGGGGTCGCACAGACCTGCGTCCCAACCCAATTCCAAAATCCATATTTCTCAACCTTTCTCGATGCTATTTCTTCCTACGTGTTCGTCTCATCAAACCAACAAATCTATAAGATCAAAACTAGGAAAAACGATTTAAAAACTACCTGAACCTTGATGAATAGTGATTGGGCCTTAAGTTGGATTAGGCCTTTAATCTCTTAAAAATCATTTCGAGGCCCGTAGTGGTATTTTTTGGGTGTAAACAGATATCATCATGATAATTTTCTTCTTCTTCTTCTTCTTCTTCTTCTTCTTCTTCTTCTTCTTCTTCTTCTTCTTTTTCTTCATTTAATTGAGGTGGAATTTTGGGTTCAACAAAAGCTCAATCCCAAATTTTGAATTTTGGGATTTTGGAATCTGGATTTTTCTTCATCTTCTTCTATTATTGTCAGGCCTTGGAACCATTTAACACCCCTTTCAGTTTTCTTCATCATCAATTAATTGAGATACTTTCTTATTCTGGAAAATATGGTGTTGATAGTGATACAAATTGATTTCCACCCATGAACAAAGCTCGATGAACCAAATATTCCACTCTCCCCCACTTTTCAGATGTGAAATTTAGCTTGAAGATAGAAAAATGCAGTGTATGTATGGATAATAATCATATTCATTATTCCACACATCAACAGCTCTCCCTCGACGATCAAAAAAGTTCCTTTTCACTCTCCCCTACCAAAATCTCACCCAACGACTCCACCAAATATGCCCGAGTAAAAAATTTCCTGTTACGAAATCTGGAAATACTATTGCGGTCACACGATGAACCTATACAAGGTCGATGAAAAGTACTAGTTTTGATTGGAGAAGAAGAATATGGGTTATTGAAGTCTCAAACTTCAATCGCGCCATGTTCAGCCCACGTAAATAATTGTTCATTGTGGAATATAATATCCAAATATGTTCCATGCTCATTGTCCATGCCCACACTTTCTCAAATACACTTTGTGTATAGAATGCAAATTCAAATGAATCTTTCCCGAATATAATCACAATACGACGAAACGAGGGTTACCGTCGTCTTCCATCTTGGGTAGTGAAAGAGGTGGAGGTTTCTTCGCTTGAAATTGGCGAGCCAACATTCCCTTTTTGTTCTTTACTTTGATGACCAGTGTGCGGCCCTGCATTTGCTCCAACTTCTGAGTCGTTGTCGTCCTCGTGGAAACCAATGAGTGCTTGACCAAACCATCTTCATGGGTCCTCGAGCTAGACAATGGAAGCCGAACCACTGCATTTAGAGACATAACCACTTTCCATTTTCACCTGGATTTTTCTCAGTGTTGGTTTCTTTTTCACTAGGTAAGATTTGTGGGTGAGCAAGAAAGGGAGCCCTTCTAGACAGGCAGAGTGTCTAGTGAAAGAAAATAGAGATGGATAGAGAGAGTAAGAAAGGTTAAATGAGGGAGTTTGTTTCTTGTTTTCCCTTCGGATTTGGAAGATGACGATGATTAAGAAAACTGAAAAGGGCGTTGAATGGTTCCAAGAGCTGAAAATAATAGAAGGAAATGAAGAAAAAACCGATTCCAAAATCCCAAAATTCAAAAGTTGGGATTGAGCTTTTGTTGAATCCAAAATTCCACTTTAATTAGATGAAGAAAAAGAAGAAGAAGATGATGATGATGATGAAAAATCAGATTGAATTTAAGGGTTGGGAATGAGATACATCCTCCTCATTCTTGTTCAATTTTTTGTTTTTAAATATATACTTTTAATAATTTGATAAATAATCAAAGAACCAATCCCTTACTAACATATAAACACTGTCACTAATTAGGAGTAACAAGTGGAGCAACAAAGGTAACAGAAGCGTTGTTTTGACAGTACATTACAATAAAATCAGATTTGGGGGGCAAAATAAAATTTAATGTCTGATTCAATGAACATTTTGAGTAATAAGCCTAAATACAAAGTCAAGTGTGGCCTCCCATTGTAGGTGGCCTAATGGGCAACTTCATGCATAACAAGAATTGAATCCGAAGTATACATACGGGCCTAGAATGGGCCATAAAAAATAAAAGTAGAGCATCCAGTTTGAGGCCTGTAGCCTGACCATGGGTAGTCCGTCAACAAACATGCCCTAAAACCCTTGCTCTCGTTTCTGTTTAAAAAAAAAACCCTTGCTCCCAAAACCCTGGATTTGTAGCTTGTCTCCCCCTTTACGAGCATGTCTATATCTTAATGAAACATTCGAAAACTTACACGCTTATCTTTTGCCTTTGCGCTAAGCAAATGTAACTAGCGTGGCGATGATACATTTTCAGAGGACCTTATCGCTTACGGCCCCCACTCCCGCCGCTTCTTCATTAGTTTTCTCAAACACCATAGCTTCTTCTGCTCTACAACTCCGCTGCTCAGTGGCCAAGGTTCGTACTTTCCGTTTCATGGTCGTTCCAATTTCATGCATTTCCCAGAAATTATTATAGCCTTTCTAGTTTGTTATCTTGGTGTGGTTTTTTAATTACTGTGAAATGATGGTCTGTTTTGGTTGCTGGAACATTCAAGTCTGTATCCTTTTCTGTTGTTTCGACATTTTATCTTGTCATGCAAATATTATGTCTATGTTTTAGTTGGGTTTACTTAAAACTACCTGGATGTTCTATAATTGAGTTAATGAAACATGGGATATTTGGAAAATGTTGTGTGTATGCACGTGTGTCTGCAATTTGTTTGAGTATACCGATTGTTTGACAATAATATTGTAATGTATGCCATTGGTGTTACAGCTGCAGTGCAGGGCATTTGACACTTACCCATTTGCTTGCTTGCCATCTTCCCCAAATTTGGCTGCTCGTAAATACAGAAATTATTCTCAGCTTAAATTTAATAAGTCTGGAGTTTCTTGCATGATCATGACCAACCATGCAAAAGTTGGGCCAAATTTTTGTTCTTTCCAAAGAAATGCTGATGGGACTGAATGTGCTTTTTCTCAGTTAAATTCTAGTTCCCTCATTTCTTTGGGCACTGGTAATATTATCAGCTTTGGATCTCTTAGATATAGTTGCCAATTAAATGTTGCTAATTATAGCGTTGGAGCTTTTGCCAAGAGATTTTTTTCTCAAGTTCCATCTGTGACAAACAAATTACTGAGTGTGGATATCAAAGATTGCAGGACTTCTGTAAGTACCTTTGTTTTCAAACGGCTTGATATATGCAGGAAACGGGAAAAGGCATTGGCCACTCAAGGCATAAATGGAACTACATTTTCTAGTATTTCCAAAGAAGTTAATGTAGGAGCTTCAAATGAACAGCAGGTTGGAAGTGAGAAGGGGGATGGAAAGCTGGAATCTCTCATTTTAAATCCGCTGATAAGCGAAAACAATCAGGTCCCTAAAGTCAAAGGAAAAAAGAGGTCAAAAAGCAAGAAAACTAAAGAAAAAACCTGTGCTGCTAATGCTCCAGTAGCAGAAGCTGCTTCTAATGCTCCACCAGCAGCTTCTGTAGCACAAATTTATAATGATACTTCTCAGAAAAAGAAGCCTGCTAGTACCAAAGGCGCTGAAAAATCTTCACAGGGTGGAAAAACTCTTGTAGACACTGTTGCTGGTTCTTCAATAAAACCCCAGCCAAAGAATAAAGGTGGGAACTCTAGTAGAAAGGTAAAATCAGCTGTTTTACATACTAAGTCACCACAGAAACATATACCACAAAAGATAGTCAAACTGAGACCTCAGGGAAAAATGACACTGAAGCAGCTGTACCCCGCAACTGGAAAAACTGTCGTGATTGTGGAGTCTGCTGCGAAAGCGAAGGTTATTCAGGGTTATCTTGGTGATATGTTTGAAGTGCTGCCCAGCTATGGCCATGTAAGGGACTTGGCTGCTAGGTCAGGATCTGTACGGCCTGATGATGATTTTAGTATGGTGTGGGAAGTTCCATCCGCTGCCTGGACTCATCTTAAGAGCATAAAGGTTGCACTAACTGGGTATGACTTTTATCGTTTTCATTCACATCCATTGGCCTTGAGCAACAATCCCCAGTATGTGATCATATGTATACGAGATTTGGCTTCTATTGAGATGTATTTGTTATGGGCATTCTAATAATATTACCTAGGGTATGCTTGTGTGAGTACTTATATAGTTTTTCTATTTATTTATTTTCATTTTTCGGGTATGCTCTGTAATTTTCTTATTTTTCTTTTACCTCGTTCATCAGAGCAGAAAATCTTATTCTTGCATCAGATCCCGATCGTGAAGGAGAGGCTATTGCTTGGCACATTATTGAAATGCTACAGCAGCAGGATGCTTTACCTGAAGATATTAATGTTGCGAGGGTTGTCTTTCATGAAATCACTGAGGCTTCTATTAAAAGTGCTCTGCAAGCTCCAAGAGAAATTGATGAAAACTTGGTCCATGCTTACCTTGCACGCGTGCTCTTGATTACTTGATTGGATTTAACATTTCACCACTGTTATGGAGGAAACTACCAGGTTGCCAGTCTGCAGGGAGAGTCCAATCTACTGCATTGGCTCTTCTATGTGACAAGGAAATGGAAATTGATGAATTTAAACCACAGGAATATTGGACTACTGATATTGAATTGATGAAAAGAGACTCAAGTTTGTCAGTAAATGCCGCATCCTTCACAGCGCACTTGACCCATTTTGATTCCAACAAGTTAAATCAATTTTCCATCAGCTCCCATACCCAGGCAAAAGAGATTGAACAGCATATTAATTCAGAAAATTTTCAAGTGGTCAGCTCTAAGAAAAGCAAAATGCGGAAGAATCCTCCCACACCATATATAACATCAACACTTCAGCAAGATGCTGCAAACAAATTACATTTCAGTGCAACGCATACAATGAAGGTTCGATTTTAGGGGCATTTATCTTCCAATTTCCATCTAGACTATAAAATAATTATTTCTATAATTGTCATTTCTTGAGCATATTTATGTTCTTTATTAGCTTTGGTTTTTTTTGTGATGGAAAGGACATTTCCCCCATTATTGTTGATCAGTTCTAATCTTTAGGTTTGTAGTGCTGTTTAAATGGTCTAAAAACATATGGAATTTTGTATTACTATCAGGGTGTAGTGATGTCACTTGATACATTCCATGTTACTTCTGCTCATATGGAATTCTTTATCAATATGGACATTGTTTTTTGCATTCTTTTCGAATAGTTACATCATCTAAATATTAATTCATAAACTTTGTAATAATATTATTTACCATAACCATTTATATAGGAAGTGTTGCTCTATCCGATCATTTAATATCACTACATGACATTGGCTTTAGTAAGTTTCATTTTATCTCCCCACCACCCTCCCCTGCAGAAAGACCTCTGCACAAACAAAAGCAGGCTAATGGCGAATTCCCCGTGATGATTTTTTTCCCTGTTAGCGCATCTCCTGAAATGGTGTAACGTATGTCATTACCAGGAATATTTGTGATTGATTTTCAATGTTCCTCTTCTGTTGTAGCCACTAGTTTGTCCTTTCGTTCAGTTAACCTTCTGTGTCATGCTTTGAAGTGTTAGCTGTAGATTTCGGATTTTTTGCTTTTAGAAGATGCATGCATCATGTATGTACACGTATGGCTTATGGAAGTTACACTATACATGCAGCTTGCACAAAAACTGTATGAGGGGATTCAATTATCAGATGGTAATGCAGCGGGTTTGATCACATACATGAGAACAGATGGACTACACGTAGGTTTCCCTTTGGTTGCATGAATATTTTTCTTATGGTGATTATCAATTGTTTGAGTTTCGTGTTGTCTGTGCTGGGTTTTGCCGGCTGGGTTCTTTTGCACATTTCTATTGCCTTCACTTTGGGTGACCTGTTTTCAACAATTTTAGGTGTTTTCTTCCCAAGTAACTGTATCTTCCCAGTTTTATAGTTTCAAATGATATTGATTTTTAGGTTCAATTTCTTATACTCTCATCCTATTCGAGGCAATACCATGCATGGTTTCTTTGCTATTTTATTCTTATTTTTATTTCCTCATTGGTGTCCTACATTATGAACATTATTTTTTCGGTCTTACATAAAATAGAAATCCACTTGGTGCCTTCAACTAATTTGTAAAAGTAGCTCATTTGGCCTACTAAGCGTATTTTTGAGTTCTTTGTCGTGCTTTTAAATGTCTAATGTGAAAGTGCAACTGTGAAATAGGAATTTTATAGTCCGCAGTCCATAATGTAGAAATGAACTTCATGGGTAGGTGTTAGTGTTTTGAAGCTTCTAATTTTCATTTTTTGAATTTGCTTAAAAATATATATATGCATTCCATTTCTTGCTGATTATAGCTCATACTTCACCCTTTGCTGATTTGTTTTTGTGTGCACATGGTTCTGTATCTGAAATCTCTATGTTCTTAAGACAGTATTATCCAGCCTACATGAGTTTGAGATTCAGTTGTTATTTCTAATGCCTATTGTTTTTAATTACTATAGATTTCTGATGAAGCCTGTAATGGCGTGCGCTCCTTGATCATCGAAAGGTACTGGAATAAATGTCATTTCTACATCATTTTACTTGTAATTTAAATTTAAATGTACTTTCTTATTATTTCTAGTTTTGTTTTTCCATGTAAATGACCTATACTTTTCTACTATGTTGTGGTTGTATTGTGCAGTGAGATCTATATTTCTGCTATTGTCTTTTACAAACAATATTCCTTTCATGCAGGTATGGACGAAATTTTGCTGCAGCGAGTGCACGCAAATTTTTTAAAAAGGTGAAGAATGCTCAAGAGGCCCATGAAGCGATTAGACCTACGGATGTTCGACGATTTCCATGTAAGCAATTTTGTACGTTAAAGATGATTTTTATATTCTTTTATTGCAATTTTGCCTATGCTCACTTCATCTCTTGATAGGATCTTTCTTTTGAATTGACTATAAGTTTTCTCCTTGGAATTTAGCCTTGCTCAGTGGGATGCTTGATGAAGATTCATTGAAGTTGTACACTCTTATTTGGTGTCGGACAATGGCATGTCAAATGGAGCCTGCTACAATTGAGCAGGTTAGAATTTAAGCATTATGAAAATTCTTCTCATTCAATTGACGGGAACTAGCAGCCTTGTAACTATACCATCTCTTGGTAAACAGTCACAAATCAATTCAGACTGCAAAATTCTTTTCTCTTATGAATTTTGATGAAAAGATGAAGCATTTTTCACATTATTTCTCCTTTTTTGGATAAGTAGGTATACTTCTAGAATACCTTTCGTATATAAGGTCATGGTTTGTTGTACACAGTGGTTCTGCTATCTGAAACTACAGCTTTATATTATTTTAATTCGTTTAGTTTTATTCCTTTACATATTCAGTACAATATGGTGTCCATCTGTTTCGCATCACAGGGCAAGACAACCATCTACAGGTTATGAGTTAAACTGTGCACTTTGGAATCCTTGAAAACTAAAGATGTAAAAAAAGCATTTTATTTCTTCCCATCTTTTAAATCCTTATGAAGGGAAACATAACTGATGTTATTTCAAATGATTCTAAGGTGTTAACATATAGTTTTCTGAGACGAGTACAAGTGTCTGAAATTTTAGTCAATTGTAAGTAAGAAGCTAAAACTCTGGTTCTTTCATTTAATGTGGATAATACAGGTTAAGGACATAAGCAACATATTCTCAGCCAAATAGAAAATAAACTAACCTGTTGACTTTTTCTCATATCTTGCTTTTGTTTCGTCATATATAGATGTAATGAAAATCCATCATGTCTCCCCTAACTTTTTACACATCTAACCAGATACAACTTGATATTGGAAATGTGGGTGAATCCATTGTTTTTCGATCTTCATGCTCAAGGGTTGAGTTCTTTGGATATCAGGCAGTCTTTGAGGTATAATTTATTTTCATCTTTGTGTTGTTGCAAACACCACAAAAACTGCATGTGCATTTGGCGGGAATGCCAGTCATAACAGTTAGTATTTTCATAATTATGTGCTACTGAAACTGAAGGGAATCCGTAAGTATTTTCCCATGATATGCCAAAACATTGCTACTTGTATGAGTTAGTTAGCTTTAACTATTGATGTCATGAATTCATCATATCTATTAGTCATATAATCTAAATTGAAAATTGTACAAATCCACATCGTTGCAATTTTATTTGTGTTTCCAAAGGCTGTTTTTTGTGCCGATATTTGGATAGTAAGCTGCCTCTTTTAATATTGTCTCTTTCATGTGATTGATTTGCTACTATTTTAAAATTTTATTTTGTTGAATGCTTTCATGTGGGACTTTCCAACATGTCTTAACTTATATTTTTAGGATGTGGAAGCTCAAGCAGTCAAATATAAGGAAAATGAAGGAAGCAGTCGTGATGAAGCTTTTGGAGTTCTTAATTCCTTGCAGGTAATTTTGGACTATTTTTTATTTTTTCTGTTACATTCATATGGCCCCACTCCAACATCTGCTGGATTGCATATGTCCCTCATAATTTCTGGATAAAAGCCTATGTTATTGAGTACAATCCGGAATCACATTTGGGTGGTAGCCTGATGGGACCAGGTTATTTCGTACAATTTTTTTACTTCAATTGTGTTGTCACATGTCATAAAAACTTAATCTTCAAAAAATTGTTGATTGCTGGTAAAATTTGCATTGATGTGCAATTATATGTTTCTTGATTAAGTGTTTTAATTTGGTTCTGCAGCGTGGTGATCCATTATATGTTGGTAAAGTGGAACTCAAAGAGCACCATACTCAACCTCCTCCACGCTATTCAGAGGCATCATTGGTAAAGTTTTAGTATATTTCATTATCCACAAATTAAGTACTTGTCTGTTACCATTGACGCGTGCACACTATTAAGGATCTTCCTGCATAAGAGGAGATTGCAGATCAATCTCTTCCTTAGTATCAGTGTACATAGGAATCAATATGATTCCTTACTTAGTTTGTACAGTCAAACCTTTCCTAGTTAGGACTCCTAGACTAGTATATACTAAGGCTCTAACTTTGTACAAACTTAATTCTGTCTATATAGAAAACCCTTTCATTCCTTATATGGTATCAGAGTTCTAAAAGCTCCACTGAGCAAACCTTAGAAACAAACCCTAATGGCCACCCAACCCACCGTCGCCACCGCCCCTGTCAATCCTTCTCCTCCACCACCCACCGAAACAATCCCAACCCTCCCAACCCTCATCACCATCAACACCGCAGCTCAGCTGTTCGTTAAAATCACCGCCACCACCTTCTTCCCCTGTCGTGCCCAATTCAATGCTCTCATCCACGGCTACAACCTTATGGGCTACGTGGATGGTTCCCATCCCTGCCCTCCTGCCACAGAATCAGCGCAGTGCGCCTTCTGGTTCTGTCAGGACTAGCTCTTTCTCCACGCCATCCTGGCCTCCGTATCAGCTCAGGTAATAACCCTCATCGCTGTTGCCAAGACCTCAGCCGATGCCTGGACTCGTCTCAGCCGCCTTTATGCAAGCAAGGCTAGAGCCCGTGTCTTTGGTCTCAAGGAACAACTTGCCCTTCTAAGACAGAATTCCAGACCTATCTCTGACTATCTCCAGGAGGTTCGCCTCCTCGCTGATGAACTGACTGCCATCGACACCCCCCTTTCTGATGATGACCTTCTCCTCCATGTCTTGAACGGTGTGGGCCCTGAGTTCAAGGACATAGGTGCTGCTGTTTGGTCTTTTTCAACAATCTGCATGACATGCTCATACAACATGAAAATGCAGCCATACGAGCAGACCCTGCACCATCCGCTCCCATTACTGCCAATGCCACCCAAGCAGCCCGTGGCTCTAGTTACAACCCCCCAATCGTAGCTCCACAATGCTCTCCCTCAGTAGAGACCAACCGTTACTCTAGCCCCCGTCCCTCCAACCCTACATCTCAGATACCAGCCGTCGCACCCCCACCCTTGGCAGTGGCTACCGTGGATTCTGCCAGTGGTGTGGCACCCAGGGCCACAGTGCAAAACGCTATCCACAACTGCAGCAACCACCATCCAACCCACCCGTGGCTAATTCTATCACCTAGAACCATCCATCTCCCTGGCTCCTAGACTCTGGTGCTTCCCACCACGTCACTACCACCCCTCACTATCTATTCGATGTCCACAACTACCATGGTCCTAATGAAATCATGCTTGGCAATGGCAAGGGGTTGCACATAACCCTCACTGGTACATCCACTCTCTCCTCCTTCCTCTCACCCTTTCACTCTCCAAAATGTACTCTGTGTACTTACCATGACCAAAAATCTCCTCTCTATCTCTCAGTTCAATCACACTAATACAACTTCATTGAATTTTTCCCTGACTATTTCCAGGTGAAGGATCTCAGCACGGGGGTGGTCTTTCTTCAAGGCTTGAGTAAGGAAGGCGTGTACAAGTTATCCCTTCCAACACCACAACAACCTACAGCCTTGGCGGGTGTGGTGGTCTCTCCAACCCTATGACATCGTCGCCTAGGGCACCCTTCTAAAGTCCTAGAGTCTACGTTCCAGTTTCATTCCTGTACTATTTAAACTTCCAGAGTCTGTATGTTTATCTTGCAAATGCAATAAAAGCCAACGTCTTCCCTTTGGTGTCTCTTCATTTCACAATACACGTCCTCTACAATTAATATACTCTGATGTCTAGGGTCCTGCCTTGTACATCTCTGTAGAAGGCTATTCCTACTATGTAATCTTTGTAGACTACTACACTAAATACACCTGGTTGTACCCTCTCAAAAAGAAATCGGATGTCTTTCCAACATTCATTGATTTCAAAAACTTGGTTGAATTTTTTTTTTCTTTCAAACCTTCATTGCCACCCTCGACATTGATGGTGGTGGAGAGTTTGTCAAACTTAAAGCCTTTCTTGCCACCCACGACATTAATCATCTTCTAACCCCTCCCCACACACCTCAACAAAACGAGATCGCTGAAAGGCGCCACCGTCATGTGGTGGAAACCGGCCTCACTCTACTTCACCAAGCCTCCCTACCCCTCACCTATTGGCCCTATGCTTTCAAGGCTGCGGTCTACCTCATCAACCGCCTCCCAACCCCCACTCTCCAAAGCACCACCCCTTCACCGCTCTTTTCCGCTAGCCACCCAATTACAACTGCTTTAGGGCCTTCGGGTGCCTTTGTTTTCCATGGCTTCGTCTCTACACCACCAACAAAATGCAACCCCACTCCACTCCTTGTGTCTTTCTAGGCTACTTTCTCAACCAGAATGCCTACCTTTATCTTGATCCTACCTCTAATAGGCTCTATCTCTCTAGACACGTCCAGTTTGATGAGTTCACATTTGCTAGTCTCAATCCTACCTCCACTGTACCTCAGGTCACCTCTGCCAACTTCGACCAATGGCTCTCAACCTTTTCTCCTATATCCTCCCTTCCAGTCTCGGCCACCACCGCACCTACCATCATCACCAGTGCCTCCAGCACTCGTGGACATCTTGGACCCACCTACTCTGCCTGGCCTTGAAGCAGCACCGTCCCTGGCCGCAGGTTCCTCATTGCCCCACGGCCAACCAGCCACCAACAGCCTTCTCACTTCCTCCACTACAACCTTAGCTCCTTCCCCCGGCACTAGTATTGCCAACCCCTCTCCCCAACCCCCTCTCTGCACCTACACAAGGCGTCAACTCGCCAACCACCCCTTCTTCACCCTACCCAACCACTCTCAACCTCTCCATGATCACCACCCTCCCTGCCTTCTACGCATCACATGCTGACTCGCACTAAAACAAGTGCTATCCCTCCTGTCCGCACCTTTGCCATGGCAGCAACGACCCATCCCCTCACCAACCTAACTGAGCCAACTTGTGTTTCAAAAGCAATTAAGGACCCCAAATGGCGATCTACCATGTTTGCTGAGCTCACGACCCTAATTCATAATGGAACCTGGGAGTTGGTTCCTTCCCAACCACACCAGAACATCGTGGGCAACAAATGGGTGTTTTGTATCAAACGACACCTTGATGGTACGGTGGACAAATACAAAGCTAGGCTCGTTGCCAAAGGCTATCATCAGTGCCTAAGCATTGACTTCTCAGAGACTTTTAGTCCTATGGTCAAGCCTACTACAATCCGCATCATCCTTCATCTTGCAGTGACTCGTGGTTGGCCTATCCGCTAGCTGGATGTCAACAATGCGTTCCTACAAGGGACCTTCATTGAAGAGGTTTACATGGCTCAACCCACGGGCTTTGTCGACCCTCACATCCCTACCTATGTGTGCAAGCTTAAAAAGGCCTTGTATGGGCTAAAACAAGCCCCACGGGCCTTGTACAAGGAACGCATGACTTCCTCCTTCAAACGGGGTTTGTGAACATTCTATTTGATGCCTCCCTTTTTGTTCTTAAGTAGGGCATTCATGTTCTCTACTTCCTGGTGTATGTGGATGATCTTATAATTACAGGCAATGCTCCCAAGCTCTTCACCACCTTCATCACCTCCTTGGCAGCAAGGTTCTTTGTCAAAGACCTAGGACCCCTCAATTACTTCCTTGAGGCGGGAGTAATCCCAACCCCTAGGGGTCTCTTTCTTTCCCAGCATCGATACATCCAGGACATCCTTACCTTGGCCCATATGTAGGGTGCCAAGCCCGTTTCTACCCCACTTGTAGGCTCCCCTACACTGGTCTTACAGGATGGTTCCCCACCAGTAGACTCTACTCTCTTCCGCCGCCTCATTGGCAGTGCCCATTACCTTAGTCGTACTCACCCATATGTGTCCATGCCATCAACAAGCTCTCACAATTCATGCATGGGCATTCATGTTCTCTACTTCCTGGTGTATGTGGATGATCTTATAATTACGGGCAATGCTCCCAAGCTCCTCACCACCTTCATCACCTCCTTGGTAGCAAGGTTCTTTGTCAAAGACCTAGGACCCCTCAATTACTTCCTTGGGGCGGGAGTAATCCCAACCCTTAGGGGTCTCTTTCTTTCCCAGCATCGATACATCCATGACATCCTCACCTTGGCCCATATGAAGGGTGCCAAGCTTGTTTCTACCCTACTTGTAGGCTCCCCTACACTGATCTTACAGGATGGTTCCCCACCAGTAGACTCTACTCTCTTCCGCTGCCTCATTGGCAGTGTCTAGTACCTTAGTCTTACTCACCCATATGTGTCCATGCCATCAACAAGCTCTCACAATTCATGCATGCTCCCACAGACTTACATTGGCAGGCTCTCAAACGAGCTCTCGGATACTTCAAAGGCACCATCTTCTTCAACCTTCACCTCAACAGGAAATCCACCAATGACCTCCATGCTGTTTCCCATGCCTTTCACACTTTAGCTGCTTTCTCTGATGCAGATTGAGTTGCTGACCGTGATGATCGGAAGTCTACAACTGCCTACCTAGTCTACCTTGGTGGAAACCTGATCTCTTAGAGCTCTCGTAAGCAGAAATCAATCTCCAGATCCTCTACTGAAGCAGAGTATCAAGCTGTGGCTTCCACTGCGGCAGAGCTCATTTGGGTCCAGTCCCTCATGAATGAACTGGGCCTTCCTCTCCCGGGCCAACCCACTATCTCCTGTGACAACATTGGCACAACCTTTCATTGTGCCAATCCTGCTCTCCACTCCGCATGAAGTGTTGGGATGTGAGGATAAGAGTCCCACATCGGAAAAGAGGAAATAGAATGTGTGCCTAATATAGCCATGGGCAACTCCCCCTATCACCAATTGGTTTTAGGGCCGAACTCCCGAGTCTATATAATGGCCGGAATCCCGATCTCTAACATGGTATTAGAGCGGGTTATCCCACGTGAATGACTTAACCGCCACACGTGCCACACGTTGCCCAGTCACTCGTTGCGTGGGGGCGTAGTGACGACAACCTGCTAGTGGTTGAAAAAAAAAAGAGTTGAGAGAGGTATGAGACAATGGGCTCAGTCACTCGTTGCGTGGGGGCGTAGTGACGACAACTTGCTAGTGGTTGAAAAAAAAAAAAGAGTTGAGAGAGGTATGAGACAATGGGCTCATACGAATGTGGGACAATGGGCTCACATCATCACGTGTTGGCTGGAAGAGCCGCCACATGTGAGGGGGCGTGTTGGGATGTGAGGATAAGAGTCCCACATCGGAAAAGAGGAAATAGAATGTGTGCCTAATATAGCCATGGGCAACTCCCCCTATCACCAATTGGTTTTAGGGCCGAACTCCCGAGTCTATATAATGGCCGGAATCCCGATCTCTAACATGGTATTAGAGCGGGTTATCCCACGTGAATGACTTAACCGCCACACGTGCCACACGTTGCCCAGTCACTCGTTGCGTGGGGGCGTAGTGACGACAACCTGCTAGTGGTTGAAAAAAAAAAGAGTTGAGAGAGGTATGAGACAATGGGCTCAGTCACTCGTTGCGTGGGGGCGTAGTGACGACAACTTGCTAGTGGTTGAAAAAAAAAAAAGAGTTGAGAGAGGTATGAGACAATGGGCTCATACGAATGTGGGACAATGGGCTCACATCATCACGTGTTGGCTGGAAGAGCCGCCACACGTGAGGGGGCGTGTTGGGATGTGAGGATAAGAGTCCCACATCGGAAAAGAGGAAATAGAATGTGTGCCTTATATAGCCATGGGCAACTCCCCCTATCACCAATTGGTTTTAGGGCCGAACTCCTGAGTCTATATAATGGCCGGAATCCAGATCTCTAACATGAAGCACGTGGATATTGATTTCCAGTTTGTACGAGATCATGTCTCTCATGGCCTCCTCACTGTCTCATGTCACAACCGATGACCAACTCGCTGATGCACTCACCATGCCATTGCTTTGACCGTGCTTCCAGCTCCTATGCTACAAGATTGGTGTCGCAGATGGCTCCACTTTCTTGCGGGGGCATATTAAGGATCTTGCCGCATCAGAGGAGATTGCAGATCAATCTCCTTTTTAGCTTTAGTGTACATAGGAATCAGTATGATTCCTTAGTTTGTAAAGTCAAACCTTTCCTAGTTAGGACTCCTAGACTAGTATAATACTAAGGCTCTAGCTTTGTACAAACTTAATTCTGTCTATATAGAAAACACTTTCATTCCCTATACACACCTGGGCTAGTGTTAGTGCTGACACTAAAGTTTAGAGGACAAATTAGGTACTTGTTTTCTGTTCAGATTGGTCTTCTGACATTTTTGGTGTTGTGTGATATAAGGTTAAGAAATTGGAGGAGCTTGGGATTGGAAGGCCTTCAACATATGCAAGCACATTGAAGGTTTTGCAGGTAGGCCATGGTTTTCAAATTGTCAGGTTTTTCTTAAATTATTATCTTTCTAATATATTCTTCTGATTGGAAGTATGCACAATTTTTTGAATTATTTCTATCTCCTCTGAGAATTCCTTTTAGTAATCTACATGTATTAATGTAAATTAAGTATCTCTTGTCATCGCAATAAGCCTGTTCTTGAGAGTGGTGTGTAAATTGTCAACAAATTTCCTTTTGTCAACCATCTTCCCCAAAATCTTGTTTTATTTTGATGTCAACTTAACTATAATTTGACTTCGAATTTATGTGTCTTGCCAGGATAGAAACTATGTGGCAGTGAAAAGTCGTGTGTTACATCCAGAGTTTTGTGGCCGTATGGTATGTTCTGACAGTCCTTCTGGATTAATGGTTGTTAGAGAAATTAAAAAGATTTTTTTATATGTTCTCTTGTCGCTGCATGCAAATGCATTGTAATGTGGAATTTTCCCCCTATTTCTACCATTTGTCACATCTGACTGGTGCTTTCTTATATATTATTCTGGTGTTTTGGTTGTCTTCTTCCTAGTTTTTATTCTCGAATTTCATATCTATACTATGTTTATCTGTGAGGATTTAGTTTTTCTGGTTTCCTTTATAATTAGTTTCTTCTTATACCACCCTTCACTTTTTAATTTTCATTAATTTATCTGTATTTTTTAGATGAAGAGCATGCTCGTCTGTTTACTTCTCAAATTGCCTAGTCTTGAGATATTTTTGCATCCCATACGGTCTCTAAATTTATTTTATTCTTTTGCTTACGCTAGGTGTCAGCATTTCTCTGCCACCATTTTTCTGAGGTCACAGATTATAGTTTTACTGCTGATATGGAGACTGAGGTAAATTTATATTGAATAATCTCGTTCAATAATTTTTTTTTTAATTTTCTTGGAGAAGGAAATAATGCATATAATCCTTCTCCCATTGCCGAAAGTAACTTCTTTATTTGGTTGCTGTATGCTGTAGCCCCATGTTTATTTATTTATTTATTTATTTATTTTTATAAATGTTGGACTCCTCCATCAAGCAAATTTTTTCATTTGCCATTGATAATTGTTTGATGTACTTGATTAACACCCGCCCCTACTGCCTCCCGTCTTCTTACTTTGTTTCACTGGTAATTGACTTCTTTATGTGTCTCACTTGTGCTTCAGCTTGACAATGTATCTGCTGGATTAACTGAATGGAAAGGCCTCCTTAGAGATTATTGGACCCGATTCAGTGCTTATTGTGATCGTACTAGTAATGTTCATATTCATCAGGTAAGGCCTGCCCTTCATTAAAAGTAAGTTTTATGTGCAAAATGTCCTATAGGAAATTTCATATTCTCAATAAGCCACACAATATCTCAGGTGGAGAAGATGATGGAAAAAAAATTTGGAGACTTCTTGTTTGCTTCCCTTCCTGATCAGAGCAGGGCATGCCCTTGGTATGCATATTCTGCCATTCTCTGTTACTTTAGGAACTGAAATATCGTACATTTTTATACAATTTGTATTCAGACCGAGTACAATTTACCTTGCCATTTTGACAATATAACTAAGTGAATGATCTCGAAGTTCAGGTGCATCTTTAACTGGAGTTTTTATCTGATAAAAAAAAATTTGTTGACCTGAGTAGTTTCTACAAATTACTAAAACCTTGATTATATTTCCATAGTTTTATTTTTGATGAATTTATTTCCTTCCCATTTTCTTTCAAGGTGCTCTAGGAATTTATTGTAGATGTTCACAGTCACACACATTTCCTAGAACTTTATATCATAATAATTTTTATTTAATGATATACTTGTTATGATTCTGCACTCTGGGTTTCTATTCTGCAATTATTATATGATTGGTGGCAGTATCTTGTTTGATAGGCTTACCTTAATGATGTGTTTGGATGAGGGACAAAACTTGGAATTTGGCCAAAAATAAGAATTTTTAAATTTCCATGCACCAATTCTTTCTTTTGGATTCATAAATATAGAAATTCAGAAATTCCATAATAAAAAAATACATGGAATTTGGATGCCACAAGTTGCATTTAAAAAGTTTTCATTTCTAAAATACTGTCTTGGTAACCACCATTCTTGTATAGATTGTTTTAAAAGAAGAATAAACATTATAGTCTGTTTAAATTTTATTGGACTTTTATTAGCTAAAGCAAGAAACTTCATAAATTTCATAAACTGTAGAAAAATAATTTCTGTCTGTTTCAATTTTGCCATCTTCGAATATTCTTGGTAATCTTAAAATTACTCATCCAAATGCACCATGCCTATCTTGCATTTTCCTTGAATACATATGCAGTTTCTGAGTTCTTGGTTAAAGATAAACAACTTAGACCCTCGTATCTATTGCATGGAACATGTATATGAAAGGGGCCTGCAATCTGTTGATTGGCCCTAGAAAAGTACAAGTCTTGCTATTAGGTGTTGGGAGGTGATGCAATTTTGAGTTATCAAACATGTCTTTCTAGGAATCTATGCTTCCAGTGAGCTATAAATTTTCTCATGCGGTTTAAGGAAATTCTTCTTAATATTAAGTTTTCTGCACTTTAGATTATATCGTAGGATGTTGTTTTGAATGTTTATATGCTCATCTGATTGCATGAAACTGTCTTCACTGTTTCTAATACATATTTATAATCTTCACTTGTACATGTTTCAGTTGTATGGAAGGCAGTTTGATTTTCAAAGTGAGTCGGTTCGGTGCAGGCTATTTTATAGGTTGTGATCAACATCCAAAGTGCAAGTAAGTATGAAAACCTATGGTATGAAAGCTATTGTATGACTTAAATCTCATGCATGCGAGGCAGTATGGTGATTCTATCATTTTGTTGTCAGTAGCACTACAATTAGGGTTCACCGCAAATAGTACACGAAGTAACAAGTGAATAAGTGGAAAAGTCACAGTAATGGGCAAAGACTAGTTTCCTGGTTTGATCATTCTGTTGCCAGTAGCACTGGACTTGGGGTTCAATGAAACAAATACACGTGAGGAAAATGAGAAGTCACAAGTAACAGACAAAAATCTTGAAGGCATTGCCCATGGGCCTACATATATTGCCTACGTTGTCAAGTCGATTCACTAATGGAATGCCAGACAATATACATAATGACAATAATATGATATAATGACAACAGTCCCCCTCTAGCGAGGCTGGACCTAAAAGATCATGAAATAGAAATCTCACCGCAACTTAAAAACAGTTAACAGAACCCTATGTATTTTCCAAATCCCTTTTTATGAGAAACAAGATTCAGTTATCATACACGTTTTCTTTCTATTACTTAGGAACTGGTAGGAACTGGAAATAGCAGAAACTTACTCATAATTTCAACTTCCATTCTAATTGGTCTAAATTTGTGTTGGTTGCTGCCTGATAAAAATCACTCATCAATCT
This sequence comes from Prinsepia uniflora, assembly GCA_032719365.1. Taxonomy (NCBI): domain Eukaryota; kingdom Viridiplantae; phylum Streptophyta; class Magnoliopsida; order Rosales; family Rosaceae; genus Prinsepia; species Prinsepia uniflora. The sequence goes on along the minus strand of CM064861.1, from coordinate 33,433,274 downwards.
TTCATTTGGTTGCTGAAAATAGGTACATTGCAAAGACGTTATACGGTGATGAAGATGAAGAAGATAATCCTCAGAAGAGTACCAGTGTGGAGGAACCAAAAGTGCTTGGTCTTAAACCAGGTTCCAATGAAAAGGTTTGCTTTGAAGTCTTAAAATTTTGTAGTTGATTTAGGATCCACTGGAGCCTTGGCATTTTTTGAATTTATTATTTGCAAATTTTGTTTACAACGTATCAGACTCTGTAATTTTTCAGGTTCTTTTGAAGAATGGTCCTTTTGGATTTTATGTACAAGTTGGTGAAGACAAAAAGAATTACACGCCTAAAAGATCCTCTGCATCCCACGTATGTAAAAGTTGTTCTGTAACTACATGTTGGAACTATTATTCCGGTTCCTATATTATCCCACGTAAAAGCATCTTCTTGCTGCTTTTGGAGTTTACTGAAAGCTGCTGTGACTTGCATATAATGTAATATTTATTTACAAGTTCATTCATACTCGAGTGTGGCTTGCATATAATTTAATATTTATTTACAAGTTCATTCGTACTGAGAATTTATTTCAATTGACCAATGCCTTGTTCTTTTTTCTACCTTTGTATGCACACTGTATGGTAGATGACCGTACTTTTATTTGAAATCTGTGAGCCTTATATTAAAGTGGAATTACATTACAGATAAAGAATGTGGATTCGATTACCCTTGAAGATGCTCTGGAGTTGTTGCGCTATCCTGTGACATTGGTTTGTTTTTGGTTCTGCTCTGCTGAGTTATGTTCCCTGCTTTTCACCATCCATGAACTCACGCTCTTTTAATGTTCTTTCAGGGCAACCATCCAAAGGATGGGCAACCGGTAATAGTAAGGGTGGCGAAGGTTGGGTTTGCTGTTAGACATCGGCGCACAAATGTTGATGTTCCTAAGGTAAAAGAGATTAGATAAGCGCTTGTTTTTATAGCAATAATTTTAGTCATTGTTTGGATATACTCAAGTGGAGTTTGGAGCATTAAAAGAACTTGGACATCTAACTAGATTTACATGTTTTCCTTTCCATCACAATGCCTATTGTATTCAAACATGTCACGAATTCTTTTTTCCTACCAATTTTATTAAGTCGGGTGGGTATCTTACACATGCAGGATAAGAAACCCAGTGAACTGACCCTGGAGGATGCATTGAAGCTTTTGAAAAGTAGTGGCGTAAGAAACAGTGGACGACCAAAGAAAAAACCAATTGTTGAAGAAGTCTTAGAAGCCGCATAGCGAAGCCTTCATTATGCAGAAGTGACCATTCAGTTAGTCTCCCTCCAGCTCCGATTCAACTCAAAATGGGATGCTGCAGTTATTTTGACAGCAAGGAAGGTGTGTATCATTCTTACAGAAAAAGCTACAAATTTGGAAAAAATTGAAGAAACCTAAATCAGTGCACTTGCCTGCATTGAATTACTTGAGAATCAGAAGTGGAATATATTATTTTGTTGACGTAGTTGCGTATTTTTCTGCTATACGCCCATTCTCGAAGATAACGGTGTCGTTCATATTGTGAAGGTTGCAGTATATCCAGGGAAGTAAATATCGCCGGAATCGTCGATATATCGACCGATATATCGCGATTTCCGGCCGGCGACACATAAGAAGGGGGGGAAGAAATTGGCCGAAATTTCGAAATGATTTCTTGTTTTGAACCCACAGATCTATTTCTAAGATCAAAACGATGAAAATGCACTATTAAATAGTGAAAATCGGACGTAAAACAAAGGTTATTTCATCGGGTCATGCCGCCGGGTCGAAAAACCCAAGTTGCAGACCCGGCGGGAGGTAGGGGGAGACTTTGTTAGCAGATTAATGTTTATACATATATAATTAACGTTAGGTAAATTAATAAACTGAAGCCCAGCAGAGTTGGCGTGGGCCTTTTATGTCCTTGGGGGGGGTCTCGGGTTCGACCCCCCAGTTGCACATCCTTCCGTTTTTTTTTATTTTTTCCTTTTTATTCCCCAACCAGCTGCCACATTTTGGTTTTTTTGGTTTTTTTGGTTTTTTCCTTTTTTTTTTCTTTTTATTCATTTATTCCAATTTTTCAAAGGTTGGTTTTTTTTTTTTTCATTTTTTGTCCAATTTTATATATATCCATTACTTTCAATTTTTAACAAAATTTGACCCTATTTTTTCATTCTTTTTTTTTCCCAATTTTAAATATGTTAAACTTATTTTATCATTTTTCTTATATTGAATTTTTGTATGTTTATTGTTATATTTTTAACCATTTTAACATTCAATTATAGTAACTCACCTCAATTTATGTTTATATTTAAGATTTTATATTATTAGTTATCGTCAGAATCATATTACATCTTATTTATCATATATTCATTATATAAAAGTCATTTTATAGTTTTTATTAGTCCTATATAACCATTTTGCATGCTTAAGTTTTTCTCAAAGTTTCATTCCAAATTTCCAACTTTAAGACCGAATTTCCGTCATTTTTGTTGACCGTAAACGATATCGATACCGATATTTGGGGCGAGATATCCGTAAATTTAACTAGCGATATATCCGTCGATATCGATATTTTCATCCTTGAGTATATCGAGATTACCTAGTTATTGTTTGGTAGGCCAGATGTTTTTAGCCGAAAAATTAGTGACGTTGTAAAATTAGTCAACTACTGAAGTTGCCGGCAAGAAATTGCATCTATGTAATGTATGTAAGTTCTATTTTTAATTTTGTAATACTTCGTTATGAAATTCTTTTGATCAATTAAATAATGCCATGTAATGTTTCATTTTTGCCCTTTACTATATAGCAAGATTGGGACAACTATTCCTTGAGTTGCACCTCCTTGCCCACTTATTTGGGAATTTCCTTTTGAGAGTCTCCTTTGCTAACGTCCTTTATGAGAGCTTCCTTGTTTTTTGTTGGTACTGTAATTGAAAAAGTAAATCGAGACTCATGACTAAGGCTTAGACCCATGAAAATGTGGGGAGTCTGATTTAGGTTGCCCATGTATATAGTCTTGGCGTGTGTCTTTATGATTTTGTTGGTTATAAAGGATTGAAATATCGATATCGACAGATATATCGCTAGTCAAATTTACGGATATCTCGTCCCAAATATCGATATCGATATCAATATTGTTGACGGTTAACAAAAATGACGGAAATTCGGTCTAAAAGTTGGAAATTTGGAATGAAAATTTGGGAAAAATTTAAGTACCCAATGATGATTATATAGGACTAATAAAAACTATAAAATGACTTTGATATAATAAATATATGATGAATAATAGATATAATAGGGTTCTGCCGATGACTAATAATATAAAATTTTAAATATAAATATAGATTGAAATGAATTACTATAATTAAATGTTAACATAATTAAAAACATAACAATAAACATAAAAAAATGTCAATGTAAGAAAAATTATAAAATGAGTAAATATATTTAAAATTGGAAAAAAAAAGGATGAAAAAATAGAGCCAATTTTTGTTCAAAAATTGGAAAGAATTCATATATTTAAAATTGAAAAAAAAGGAAAACATTTGAAAAAACGAATTAAAAAAAAGAGGAAAACATTTGAAAAAACAAATTAAAAAAAAAAAAAACATTTGAAAAACGAATTTTAAACATTTGAAAAAAACGAATTAAAAAAAAGGAAAACATTTGGAAAAAAAGAATTAAAAAAAGGAAAACATTTGAAAAAATAAAAGCTTTAAAAAAGCGAATTAAAAAAAAAGGGAAAACATTTGAAAAAAAGAAATAAAAAAAGGGGAAAACATTTGAAAAAATAAAAGCATAGGGGGAAGGGGGATCCTGGATTCGAACCCAGGTCCCCTGGTTATTTAAAGGGAAACTTTTCAAAAACCCAGCCAACTCAACTAGCATAACATAGTTGATAATATAACAATGGTATAATATATAAAGTAAACCAACTAACACTATTTCAGAGTCTCCTTCTTCCTCCTGCGGGTCTGCCATTCGGATTTTTTGACCCGGCTGCATGACCCGACTGGAATTCACATGTTTTAGATCCGATTTTCATGAACTTTGGTCCTATCTCAATTGTTTTCATCAAATAATGAGATATGTGAGCTTAAAACAAAACGAAATGTCAAAATTTCACGAAATTTTTCCCCCCGCCTTATGTGCCGCTAGCCAATTTTAACGAAATTTCGAGCGATATTTTGCCGATATTGGCGACATTTTCATCCATGGTTATACTTCTAGCATCAGAAAGTTTTTGCGATAGTTTAATATTTTAATAATTAGAATTGTCTATTTTTAAATTATTATTTAAAGATTATTAAAGTTAAAAAAGATTCAAATCAATTGATTCACTTATTCACAATTTTAGATTTTTTGGTGCATTTATTTACTAATAATGAGAATGAAATTAAATATGGCGATTCTCATAATTTATTATTCTTGCATTAACTTGCAAAAGCTTATTATTTAGGTTTTTTAATTTAAATGCACCATTAATTCGTACATTTGTCACACTTTGTACTTTTTACTCGTTATTCGCTCATTTAACAGCATCAAATGGTCGAGTTGTGTCATTCAGCTCTATTTCCATCAAAGGTGTTAAGTAGCCGTGAAAAGTAACGATAAAATATAGATTTTTGACATGCTGACACCCTTTTGCAATGTCAGACTCAACGTGGAATGAGATTGGAATCCACAAATGCCAAATCAGGCTTCTCCTCTCTAGTTTGCATTCGAGGTCGAAATTGGGGGGAGAATTTCTAGGGTTTGAGTTCGATCGAAATTCGTGAATCGCTGAGCATTGAATCTACGACTGGAAACGAGTTTAATCGACTCATAGGTGCAAACAAGTAGGTGCATACGATTTCGAATATGATTCCTCGTGAGCCTGGAGCGGAGCAGCCTGTCTACAGTTAGTTTTCCTTTCCTCCATGCTTCTGGGTTTATATGTCTTTGATTATCCATGGAATATGCTTGCTGGGTTTATATTTCTTTGTTTCCTCCATGCTTCAAAATGCTATCTGCTTAGGTAGTGTCTTTATTTGCCTATTTTCTCCTTAGTCCAAATAATATGTTTAAATTGATGTGCATGTTGAAATATGATATCTAGGTTTAATTTATCTCGTTGGTTTTGGCATATCCGTTGAAAGATGAGGTATCTGGTTTGACTATATGTCGTGCAATTGGTTTGTGTTGTTGCTGTTGAAAGACATATACCATGTAGCCAATATACACCATGAACTCGATGACTTGGTTTCACTTTTCACCATGTACTGAATATATGTTTTACATTTTTCACCCTGTACTTGGACTATGGGTTACACTTTGGATTAGGTACTACATATGTTGTTACACTTGGCACTTTAAGGTCACTAATAAGTCACAGTTTGTAGTTAGTTGGTTAGTTTCTTAGTTGCTATATGGTATATGCATACAGATGACAGTGATATATTTAGTATGAAAGTTCACTATGGAGGTGAACTACTGATAGCAGATGAGGATTGTTGGAAATACATAGAGGGACAAGTCATCTTTTATGACTTTGTTACAGTTGATTGGATCTCTCTTTTGGAATTGAAGTACATAGGGAATACTATATGCTATCTACCTTCTAAATTGTCTGTATATTCTTATGACATAAATAGTGAAATACTGGTCAAAGTAACCTCCGATGACCAGTTATTCAAACTCTGCGTTAACTATGCAAAGATTAGTACTTGTATCCCTCTATATATGCAAGAGAGAGAGGGTGATGGGATCCAACTTTCAGGGCATGTGAAGAATGGAAGTGAGGCTGTGGATATGAGGAAGGTGAGTACACGGAGATGTTTTCCAAACAGACAGATTCAATCTTCTTCCATTGAATCTGATTCAAAGACTGCTGATGAGGAAGATAATGAAGATGAACATGATAGTGAAGATCTTGAGTGGGTTGCTGATGACTTTAGGCAAGAGGCTGAGGTAAACATGGATGAGTATGATGAGAACTTGTTTTCAGCATATGTGGATGCTGAAGTTGATGAAGATGGTGGTGAGGCAGCCCAAGAAGAAGATGAAGCACCTAATTCACCAAGACTCAATGACAGGACCCCTCATGATACAACAAGCCAATCCAAAGGAGTCATGTTCTAGTCTGGCAGTTACACTACAAAAAGACAAAGATAACCTTGAAAACATTTATAACCACCACAAACAGTCAGCTCTCAAACCAGGGATATGTACTGTCACACATTGACATATACAGAGTATACGTTTAAAATACAAAACAAATATACAAACTTTTAAACTGACACACGAAAATACGTCTAAGCCTCTATGCCTCTACTACTAAATGGTCCGCAATGTCGCGCCACGACTTGGAGGGCAAGTGAAACCACGGAAAGTGTGAGTGGACGAAAAATAAACTTAAAAAAACACATTACAGAAAATATATGGTTTACCCTATGTTTTAGAAATCCGTGCATGCATATAAGTTATAAAACTCAGCAGAACACAAACCAACTATAATCTCGAAATACGTAAAACAATTGTAAAGTAATTAACCACGAAATAATTACTATTCACCAGACCAACTCAATTTGAGATAACGATACATTACAGACATAATCATTCATCACATCAACACCATGTATTCAGACTATGTTCAGTCTTCCAATAACACATAAAACCATTTACATCACTATCAATCAATCATACCGAATCATCCTCAACCACAAACACAATCTCAGTCATCAGACCACAAGTGCACTACCGGTAGGCAATATACTCAGGAATTGGAGTCTTGCTGTACGTCCGAGTGACACAGACTCAAGAACTGGAGCCCTGCTTGACGTTTGAGTCATCACAACAATATAAGTCTCACACAGTACCAGTCTCATGATTCGGAGCCCTCGACTCGATGTCTGAGACTAATCAACCATCGAGCACCATCACACATAATCAGTTCAAGTTCACATCACAATTATCATCACAACTTTACACCATCAATACCAATAAGACATACACGTGTCACATCTCAATATCACAACTCATTAACCAAACTATATAGTAAAATGTGCATAAAAGGAATTTCCACGAGAAACATAAAAAAACATAAATACATCAAAATCACCTTATTTCATAGTCCCATCCTTGTTCAACCCAAATCTATAATTAAAACCAAAGTCCGGAAGCACATACTCAAGAAATACCGTAAAACGTGCCATCAAAACTATTTTTGAAAAACTAGCAAAAAACTATATAGAAATCGCCAAAATTCAATATGATTATTTTTCAAATCACCTTTCATATGAAATCCCAAAACCATATTCGAATAGAAAATCAAAATAGAATTTACAAAAATCCTTGAAAAAACGCATAATAATATATTATTAAAATAATCCTAAATCACCGAAAATCCGATAAAATTCCTAATCGCACAACTATCATAAAAACACATATCAAAACACTTAAAACTCATAAATATGCATGCACAATATTTTAATAAAATAAAACGTCCACTCAGAGTGCAAATTCATCGCTTATACACGTTCTGAACGTTCTTCGCTGACTCCAGGAGTTCCGTCCCCAGTCCATAAAACAAAATACGAGGTTGTTAAGGTTTCTCGAACCCTTAGATAGCCTCCTGGTAGAAACCCTAGCACCCAGTAATTTTATAATAATTTTTAAATATTAAATACACGCTTCTGATTCTCAAAACTATCCCGAGATAGTGTTTGATTGCCTCGAAACCTGTGCTAAAATGTTAGTAATATCGAAAGGATAAAAACACATGTTGGCTGTGAACCCAAAATACCAGCCACACGGCCCCACGTGCCACCATAAGTGGTTGTGCGTGGGTTTCACGCACCAGCTACAGTGACAATTCTGAAATCATAGTTCATCTTCTCCTTTACCCGAATTCCTAGTTTTCGGGTCGTCCTACCTGGTGATCCGACCTATTCTTATTTCCTTTATTTTCCATCCCTTTTCAGTTCAAATTCGACCAATATCATCTAAACTAGATTAGGTAGGGATCTACATAGTTAAAGCATGGAAACTCACCTCACAAACTGCTCGACCAATAGAGGTGACATGACCCGTCCCAATCCCTCTAGGGACCATTGTGGGACGTGTTCTGCTACCGTTTAACAAGTAAACCCAATTACCAAAACTACCCTCAAAGGGGTTCATAATACACATACAGAGTTTTACAGACAAGGGATACGAGCATAATGTCAGTACAATGAAAATACACAACTACTTACCCCGTAGGGTGATTAGGTGCGCAGTCATACAATCTATGCCTCTGCCCCAGAGTCAGTTCTTGCCTCTGTATCTTGGCCTGGAGGGTCAATAAACATCAAAATGTGAGTGGACAAAAAATCAATAAGTTATAAACTAATTTTGTAAACAACAGTAATATTTAGACCCTCCGTTTTATAAACATGCATGCATATAATTGAAAGCGTATGGAAGTAAGTAAAATCATATAAGAACGTAACCACCTGAACACATACATGAGTAACATACAATATAACCTATCCTTGGACATCCGTGATGTCTAGAACCAACACAAGTCACGATCTATAATGCTACGCGTGTAACTCGAGGTCTCATCTCCGAGTACTCCCCAGGATACAACTCAACAACCTCTGGGATGATATCAACATGGGGTGCCTGCCCCAGATTACACACTTCTGGGACGATATCATAATATCGTACTCCTGAGCTTGAACCTCTCCTCGGAGTCACTCATCCCAAGCAGTGCATCGTAACTACTCCAGGATCCTCGACATTTGGACGAGACTCAACAATATATACAGGATGGTATATGTGGAAACATGCATCTGGTTCATTTAACACTGTTTAAAGCCATTTATAAAACTCACTTTTTCAAACCCGATCATACCAGATCGCTTTTCAAATCCATATGAAAACCTTCTTTCCTTTAAATCCCCGTTGACCTCAAAATTCGGTCAAACGGTGTCCAGACGGGTCTCAAGCCCAAAACTGCGTTTTCACGCAAATCCGTAAAATGGTCTTTGACCGATGATTTAGGTTCACAAACATCATGAGATCAAATCATTTAACTTAATTCATATAATAAAACATGTAAAAAAGTTATGCATGCATTTCAGTTATAAAACAAATGACCCACTCACACTCGGTCCACGCTACACGCTAAACCTCAGCGTTTAATCTACCACCGAGCTAGTTCAATATCACCGGACCTGTCCAAAACATGTTTAAGGGTCACTAATATGCTATACAAGTTCATACACTAAACCCTCACAAAGCCCAGTATCGGAAACGCGTCCCGGGGCTTTAAATCCCTAAATGACCTATCAAACGGTCTGCAATAGACCCGAAACCACATCCATTGGATTTGGATCGTCAAAACCTTTAGGACATGATCGGCTTCACCTCCAAAATCGATCCCACTCGCCAGTCAAACTTCCAATCAACGCTTGTCAACAGTCAATGCTGACGACAACAAAAGTCAATGTTGACGTCATTGGTCAATGGTCAACGCTGATGTCAGCAAAGTAAACACTGACGTCATTAGTCAACGGTTAACACTGATGTCATTAGTCAACGGTCAACGATGACGTCAGCTTGACGACATGCTTTCGTCAGCCTGATATGTCTAACACATGTCAAGCCTACCACGTGTCAGCCCCTGATTGGTCCACGAATTTGACATTTGACATGCTAACTGGACCTGACAACATGCCGCGTGTCGATCCATAAGTGGTCCACGTGTCTAACACCTCTGAAAGATGATGATGTGGACTACCACGTCATCATCTGTAACGACCCGTCCCGAATATCGGGATTTAATAATATTTAATTATGATTTACTAATCTGGGATTAGTTGAGTGATTTCGGATGACTTGTGCAAAATGACCGTTTTGCCCCTAGGCGTGGGCAAAACGTTGACTTTTAATTCGGATGGTCAAACGGACTTTGACCGATGACCGTGACGTAGTTTGGGACGTCACAAGTTCATAGACAGGTGGCACGTTCGATTCCGACGTTCGTGGTGAAAGTTATGATGTACGGAAGTTCATGGGCGTTTTCGTAATTTGAACGTAATAAGGGGGAAATGTTGACTTTTTGATCGGGAGGTCCGATGGCCGAGGACCGAGGACCGAGGACCGTTAGGAAGGTCTCGATGCCCTGAGTCCGTAGTCAGGCGGGACGCATCAATCGGAGTCCGTATGACCGAGTTGCGGGTCAGGACGCGTGAGGGGCATTTTGGTAATTTTCTGCACAAGGGCAGAATTGTAATTTCACACGGAGGGGCACTGTTTCATTGAACAGCCGTGAAAGTGGAATGTTTGTGCGATCGATCCCATGGTTGTTTATCAATTTAAGGACTGAATTGGGACAGTGTGGGGTGTGATTGCACATGTATTGTGCTGGCAATCGATCACAAGAACGTGGGCACCATTTTATTATGTTTTCGGGTCAGTGCAGGGGATCTTTACACAGTGGATTGAGGACGGTTTTGGGTGCTTTTAAGAACTGATTTGGATTGTTAGAATTGAGAGTGAGTCGAGAGGGTCACTCTGTGATTGAGAATGAAAGGAATGAGTGAAATTGGTGCTGGATAGCTCTGAAAACCCGAAACTGGTTTTTGAGAAATTCAAATTCGAACTTCTAGTTTTAGGCCAGCCCAAGCCTAATTGATGATGGATTGAGATTTCTGGAACCTAAACGAGTCGAACCAAATCAAATGGGGCAAGCTTTGGGGCTCCTAGGGCCGTGGACGGACGAGGTGGATGGCCGGAAAACTCAAGCTTGAGTCGTGATGATTGAGGTAATGTCGTGTTCAATTAATCATGCGAATTGGTTCGTATTAATCCTAGTATACTTCCTGTGAAGTTAATTTGGGAATGGACTTGAGTTGGGTGAATGACTAAGGATGACCCGTTTTGCTGTTCGGGCTTGGATTGGTTGATTTGATCCCTGTCGATGTTGATTATTGACACAGAACTGAAATTTATTGGATATTGATTGTTTTAGGATCAAGAACGGATGGAATCAAGGTTGAATTGATGGTTATCTGGCAGGGTTAGATCGCGGGTAATCAGACCCGTTTACCAGACAAACGGGTGAAGAAGGAACACTGCAACAGTCACTGTAGCAGGCGCGTGGCTTTCACGCGCAGCCACTCACGGCGGCGCGTGACTGCGCGTGGGCACTAATCTCGAGGTGAGGTCAATATGACTTTTATCCTATACAATGTAACGAACATTTTGGCGTTGGTTTCGTGTCGATCAGATCCCATTTCGATATTGTTCGGGATGTCCGAAGGTTTTAAATCCAGTTTAAAAATACTTAAAAATTTGGGAAAATTTCGGGACTTGAATAGGATGTTAATGATGAGGTTAGTGATCCTCTAATATGATTTGGACAGGATTGGAAGTCCCGGTGATAGTGGTGTGGCCCGGGAAGGCCTATGGCACGCGTATCGAGGCGCTCGGTTAAACGGTCTGTGAGTGGACATTGGTTTTATAAATTCGATGCATGCATAACTGTTTCATGATTGTTATAATTGTGATTAAATGATTTATTTTGGATATCGGTGAATTTAAATGATTTCACGCATTTCGAGGTGATTTACGTGTTTGCACGAAAATCGAGGTTTTCTGGATTTGCACCGATTTCCATAAATGTGGTTGGATATGATTTCATGAAACAGTTACGGATTTGTTAAAATGAATCGGGCCAGGGGCCCAGTTAACTTACGAATCGGGCCAGGGGCCCAGTTGACTTATGAAATCGGGCCAGGGGCCCAGTTGACTTATATATGTGATTTCGGGTCGGGGACCCTAAAATGGAATTGAATAAACTATTTCAGATTTGATTCAACTATTTGGACTTATGACGGTTTTATGGAAATTCGGGGCAGGGCCCTTGTGATATTTTGGAAATGAATAATAAAATGTGTTCCATAAAACCATCTCGATATGAGGATATATATATCCTGGTCTCCTCCAAATGTCGGGGACACTGGAGAAGTCACGGTGCATTGCCTGCGAGGGCTCATTGTACGGAGCTACCGGAACGTATAGTGATCCAGGAGCAGGATTGCTGGACGTCATGGACGTCAGACATCGGGGATGTCAGAGATATGGACCCGGTGAGACCCCGGGCAGCACGCGTTGCTTAATACCGTGAGATATGACGTCTGGAACGTCAAGCGTCTAGGATGCTAGGCATCGGGGATGCCGGAGATGGAAAAATAATAAATGAGTATTACTGGATTTATGAAATAACTCTTGGATTGACTTTTGGAATTTGAAACTATGCTTTGGTTTCCGGGCTAAGGCCCTAATGGTTATTTCGGAATAAATATGTGAAAAGTGGTTTATGGTGCATGCATATGCTTTTACTGGGGGGCATAAATGTCTTATAAATGTTTTAAACAGACTTGTTTATTTTCGTCCACTCACAGCTTTTGTTTTTAATGCCCTTCAGGTTGATTCCGGATGCGACTGCAGCAGAGACTGGGACATCATACACCTCCTCCATCGATCCTTACGCACTCTGGAAGCCCGGTTGGGCAATGGCAACAGGTTATCCCTTGTCTGACACCTCTTGTCAGACGGGAGCATGACATATCCCATGGTAATCCCAGGGGGATTGGGATGGGTCGTGTCATCATCGTTTACCTCCAGCCGGATTGACGCAATCCTCTGTAACTGGTCGGCTAGACCCGCGACGCGAGCTAGTCCTAACTCATGAAATTCTACACCATTTTGACCCCTTTTGTTCCTACATGATCGTCTTGACCTCGGGAAGGGTTCTATGAACCTTAAGCTAGCTAAAAGGTTAAAAAATGTACCTTCCATGGTTGAACAGTGATGGCCAAACTTCCACCTTGCTCTGCTGTCAATCCCAGTAACCTTAATCCTTGGTTTTGGCTTCTTTGAGATTTCACAGACCCTAGGAACACTTCCTAATAATTAAAACCACTCAAAAAGTCCTAGAAATCAAATTAGCATTTTGGGTCCAAGATCGGGTTTTCGGGTTCATACCTAGTTGTAATTCTTGGCTGCTCCGCCGTGTCCAGTTTCTCTCTGTCGCCCCTTAGCCGTCCTTCCCCTCTCACACTCTCAGACAAAGCACAGAAGATGATGGTATAATGGGGTGGTGTGGGTTTGTGGTGTTTGTGTTTCGGGTGCAAAGAGAAAACAAGGGAGATGAAGATACATGAACCCCAATCGTTTGGGTTACTAGGCCAATTAGATGAGTGACACTTGTCACTCATCTGATTGGTCAACTGGAACCTTTGACCAATCAGATAATGCCATCTACAAAATTCCTCGTAAAATATAAATAGTACCAATTTGCTTTCATGACCCGTAACTTTCCCGTCGAACTTCCGGTTTCGACGTGTCACTTGTCTATGGACTCGTGACTTCTCGATCTACATAACGGGCCTCTGTCAAAGTCAAAATAGTGTCCCAGGTCAAAATTCAACACTTTTCCCTGACCAGGGGCAAAATGGTCATTTTACATAAAATTTCCGAATTAAAAATTAATTAAAAGTTCGGGGCGTTACAATCTACCCACCTTAAAAAAATTTCGTCCCCGAAATTCACTCAAATAAATAAGGATGTTGTTCCTGCATCAAGGATTCGGGTTCCCATGTGGCCTCTTGCACATTATAGTTTCTCCACAACACTTTCACTAAGGGGATTGTCTTAATCCGCAGGACTTTCTGCTTCTAGTCCAAGATTCGCACCGGTCGCTCCTCGAAACTCAAATCCGTCCTGAGTTCCAAGGGTTGCTCTGCCAGGACATGCGATTCCCCACACACATACTTCCAAAGCATCGAAACGTGGAATATATCGTGTACTCGTGCAAGCTCTGGGGGTAAGGCAAGCTCTGGGTGTACTCGTGGATTTAGTTTCCCCCGTCTGCCAAATCTGACAATACCTTTCCACGATGATAGCTTCAAGAAAACCCAGTCTTCTATTGCGAACTCAAGATCTCTTATCCGACGATCGACATAACTCTTATGACGGTCCTGAGCCATCTTCAGTCTTTCTTGGATGATTTTGACCTTTTCCTGGGTCATGTCCATGAGATCTGGCGTCAAAATGGTCCAGCACAACGACATCCTTCACTTTCGTCCATAGAGTGCCTCAAATAGTGCCATCCCGATACTCACCTGATAGCTATTATTGTAGGCAAACTCCATCAAGGGTAGGAGTGTTTCCCAAGTATCTTGGAATTGTAGTACGCATGCCCTCATCATATCCTCCAGGGTCTAAATTGTCTTCTTTGACTATCCGTCAGTCTGGGGATGAAATGCATTGCTAAAATGCAGCCTCGTACCAAGGGTTCTCTACAAAATCTGCTAAAATCTCGACGTGAACTGCGGATCTCGATCCGAAACTATTGACTCTGGCGTACGATGTAACCTGATGATCTCATCTACGAATAACTGAGTTAGCCGGTTCGGTTTAAAGGTTTCACGCACTGGCATGCCATGCGCTGACTTTGTAAGTCTGTCAACAATCACACATATTCCATCAAATCCGTTTTGTGTCCTAGGTACTTTGAACACGAAGTCCATGGTGATATGATCCCATTTCTACTCAGGGATTGGAAGTAGTTGCATCGCTCCATATGGTCTCAGCGATTTCTCGTTTCATACTTGCCCACCATTAATACTCTCTAAGCGTCTGATACATCTTGGTTCCACCTGGATGCATGGCATACGCTGAACTGTGAGCCTGATCGAGAATATTTGCCTTCAACTCTGCATTTGCTGGTACACATAATCGACCATTTTTCAGTAAGGCTCCATTGTCAGTGATAGAGAAATCCTGCCAGTCACCAGCTTCAACTTTCATCCTCAAAATACACACGGTAGGATCTTGAAGTTGAGCCTCGAAAATCCGATCTATCAGAAGAGGTCTCACATGGAAGCTAGCCAATAGAGCTCCCTCACCATCTACTCCAAGCATAACTCCGGCTCGTCGGAGCTCCACTAATAAAGGTAGATACACCACCTGTAGATGAGCTATTGAACTTGTAGACTTTTTGCTCAAGGCGTCTACTACCACATTTGCCCATCCGGGTGATATTCGATTGTGCAATCATAGTCCTTGATTAGCTTCAACTATCGTCTCTGTCTCAGATTTAATTCCTTCTGAGTGGAAATATGCTTTAAACTTTGATGGTCAGTAAAAATCCTGCACGTCTCCCCATACAAGTAGTGTCTCCAAATTTTCAGGGCATGGACTACTGCTGCCAACTCTAAATCATGTATAGGTAGTTCACCTTGTGTGGCTTCAACTGTCGAGAGGCATAAACGATAACTCTCCTGTACTGCATCAACACGCAATACAAGCCTTGCAATGATGCATCACTATATACCTCGAATTCCCCACTATCATCTGGAAGAGCTAACACTGGCACAGTACTTAGCCGTCTTTTCAGTTTTTGGAAACTTTGCTCGCAGTGTTCGTTCCAAACGAACTTAACCCCTTTCCTGGTCAAACGGGTTAATGGAGTGGCAATCATAGAAAAACCTTCTACGAAACTCTTGTAGTATCCGGCTAATCCCAAAAAACTTCGGACCTCTATAACGGTCTTTGGTTGCTCCCAGTCAGTCATTGCTTCTGTCTTTTAGGGGTCCACACTAATCCCCTCAGCCAATATCACATGGCCTAAGAAGCCAATACTATTCAACCAAAACTGACACTTGCTCAGCTTAGCAAACAACGGGTTCCTCCTCAACTTGTTCAATACCAACCTTAGATGTTTCTCATGCACGTTGACACTCCTTGAGTAAACCAGGATGTCGTCAAGGAACACAATCACAAACCTATCCAGGTATGACCTAAACACCTGGTTTATCAAATCCATGAATGCAGTTAGTGCATTCTTCAATCCAAATGGCATTACAAGGAACTCATAATGTTCATACCTCGTCCGAAAAGTAGTATTCGGAACGTCTTCCTCAGCAATCCTCAACTAATGGTACCCTGATCGAAGATCAATCTTCGAAAAGTACCTAGCCCCTCTCAACTGGTCAAATAAGTCATCGATCCTGGGCAAGGGATACTTATTTCTTACCGTCTCTTTATTGAGCTATCGGTAGTCTATACACAATCGAAGACTACCACCTTTCTTCCTTACAAACAACACTGGGGCTCCCCAGGGTGAAACACTAAGTCGGATGAATCCCATATCCACCAACTCCTGTAACTGAACCTTCAGTTCTCTCAATTCGGTTGGTGCCATACGATATGCTATCTTGGAAATGGGTATCGTACCTGGAAGAAGCTCAATGGTGAACTCGATCTCCCGGTGTGATGGTAATCCTGGTAAATCCTCTGGAAACACGTCAGAAAATTCATGCACCACTGGTTGTCCTTTGCCCTCAATGGGGTATCACGTGTATCCACTATGTGAGCCAAGTAACCTTGACAACCCTTCCTCAGCAGCTTGTTAGTTGTAAGAGCCGAAATCACTCCAGGTGGCGAAACTTTCAGATCTCCCTGGAAAGTCACTTCAGGTAGACCTGGACTCCGATTGGTCACCCAATTATTGCAGTAGTCAACAATAGAATAGTGCTCCGACAGCCAATCCATTCTAAGTATGACATCAAAGTCATGCAAATCCAAAAGTATCAAATCAACAACAATGTCCACCTCTCATACTCTCACAGGGCAATCTTTCAACACTTGGTTCACTACGTAAACATCTCCAGTCGGTGTACCCACACCCAATTCACACTCAAGGGCAAACACATCTCTATCCAACAAACAAGCACAACTCTGTGAAATGAAAGAATGCGTGGCTTCAGGGTCCATCAAAACACATACAACAAAATCTGAAATAGTGAGTTTACCTGTCACTACTTCTGGAGCTGCCCTGGCCTCCTACTGGTCACTACAAATACTCGGGCATAGGGTCCAGCTGCTCGACCATGCCCTCCTGATCCCCTGTAACCTCCTCTGGCTCCTCGGCTACCAGTAGCATATGAAACTGTGCTCGGAGTCTGTCCTGCTGTACTGTTACCGGACCACTGTGGGCACTTCCTCCTGAAATGACCCTACTCTCCGCATATAAAGCAAGTCTGTGGCCTCGGCCTGCTAATAGTCCCTATCAAAGTACAACTGGCCTGAAAAAACTGTGGTGCTTTGGAACCGAACCTCTGGGTACTCCTGTACCTCCCTGATCGACTGCTGCCAGAAGACGATGCTCCACCAATGTACCGACCTCCATTCGGAGCCCTCTAGCTCAAAGGTCCAACATATGAATGATCTATGTGTCGTCTATCCCCAAAAGACTACTACCAGGCTAACCAGCTTTCTTCCACTCTCACTGCAGCATCTATCAGCTCCCTCAATGTAGCAAAGGAGCCCGACGTAATGTAAGACCCGTGTCCTAGAGGGAACGGTGAACAATCCCACATTCCTGCGAGGGGGAATGGTCTGGGAAAGGATGGTGGTGTGCCTTAAAGGTGTAGGCGCACACCTATCTAGCACTAGGCCTTTTGGGAGCTCAAGTGGCTTTGGGGGGGATTGGAACCCCAAAGTTAAGCGAGTTGAGGTTGGTGCAATTCTATGATGGGTGACCCCCTAGGAAGTTGCACCATGAGCTCCCGAAAACAAAACCGTGAGGGCGAGGCCCAAAGCGGACAATATGGTGCTAGATGAGTTAGGTCCTGACCGAGGAGGGTTGGGTCCTGACACGTAACCATGGCCCAGCTCTCCTCGTAGTCCCAACTCAAACTGGCGACACTTGTTAGTCTCAGTCCCCACGAATGAAACAGCAAATTGGGACAACCTCTGAAAGCGTTGCTCATACTCAACTACTGTCATACTCCCCTGCTGGAGCTATAGAAACTCAACCTCTCTAGCATCCTTGAATGATCGGGGGTAGTATTGCTCCAGAAACCGTTCCATGAAAACTTCCTATGTCACTGTCATGGAGTCCCAGCTAGACAACTCCAGTGTATACCACCGCTCATGAGCATCTTCGTCCAGCAAAAAAGTGGCCAGCATAACACGATCCACGGAGGACATGGCATCACAACAAAGATCTTCTTAAGCCGAAGGATCTATTGGTGAGCATCCTTAGGCAAAAAGTCACCACTAAAAATCGTAGCACCCAAACGATGTGCTCGATCAATAATTGAACTCCCCGTATCTTCAGCGAGATTGCCCTTAGGCTGTGGAGGGGATACTTGTCTCGGAGGCATTATATGTTAAAAGTCATAACTAAGTACGATTAGTATGACATTTTATGCGCATCAATTTACAAAGTACAGTCCATTATCCTAATGCTCTGCTCTGATACCAACTTGATATGACCCATCCTTATCCCCCTAGGGACCACTGTGGGACGTGTCCAGCTCCCGTATGACAAGTAAACTCAAATACCAAAACTACCCTCAAAGGGGTTCATAATACACATATATAGTTTTACAGACAAGAGATACACGCATAATGCTAGTACAATGAAAATACACAACAACCTACCCCGTAGGGTGATCAGGTGCGCAGTCGTACAATCTATGCCTCTGCCTCGGAGTCAGTCCCTACCTCTGTATCTCGGCCTGGAGGGTCAATAAAACATCAAAATGTGAGTGGACCAAAAATTAATAAGTTATAAACTCATTTTGTAAACAACAGTAATATTTAGACCCTCTGTTTTATAAACACGCATGCATATAATTGAAAATGTATGGAAGTAAATCAAATCATATAAGAACGTAACCGCCTAAACACATACATGAGTAACACACTGACAGGACCCATCCCAATCCCCCCGGGATTACCGTGGAATGTGCCCTGCTCCCGTCCAACAAGAGGTGTCAGACAAGGGATAACCAAGAGCCACTGCCCAACGGGGCATCCAGAGTGCGCAAGGATCGATGGAGGAGGTGTGCAATGTCCCAGTCTCTGCTGCAATCGCATCCGTAATCAACCTGAAGGGCATTAAAACCAAAAGCTGTGAGTGGACTAAAACCAATAAGTTTACCAAATACATTTATAAGACATTTATGCCCTCCAATAAAAACGTATGCATGCCACCAAAAACCAGTAACCAAAACGTTTGCTCAACCGAGCCCTTAGGGCCTTAGCCCAAAAACCGTTAACCAAAAACCAAGTGTGGGAACTCAGCCCAAAACTGTGGAATACCACCACCATACATATTAAAACCATGTGGGTCACCACCCACGACCATAAATGAACATCAATTCAAAAATCCAAAACCATTTAGGGTCCCCGACCCTACATACCATTTCATAACCAATAATCCATTTTTACCACATAACACATATCCAACCAATAAGCCATTTTATTCATTAATCCATATTTTACCATTACCATCACCAGCATCCCAGATGCTTAGCGTCCCAGACGCTAGACGTCCCTGACGTCATATCTCACGGTTTCATAAGCTACGTGTGCTGCCCGGGGTCTCTCCGGGTCCATATATCTGACATCCCTGATGTCTGACGTCCATGACGTCAATCATAGCAATCCTGCCCCTGAGTCATCATACGGTCCGGCTGCTCCGTATAATGACCCCTCGCAGGCAATGCACTGTGACTTCCCCAGTGTCCCAGACATCTGGAGGAGACCATCATATATCCTTGTATCCAGATGGTATATGGAAAACAGTTTTATTAAATCCTTTTATCACATCATTACCATTGGGCCCTGCCCGAAATTTCCATAAAACAACACATTTCCATTTAGGGTCCCTGACCCAAAATCACAATTATTAAATATAGGGTCCCTGACCCGAAATCACCATTATAATCCAATTGGGCCTCATGCCCGATTTTATGAACCACTGGGCCCACGACCCGATTTGTAAACCAACTGGGCCCGCAGCCCGACTTATAAACCCACTGGGCCCACGACCCGAATTCGTAAATCAACTGGGCCCCTGGCTCAATAACATAACTCAAATGGGTCTCAGCCCGAGTTCATACCAACTGGGCCCCTGGCCCGATTTCATTAACCAACTGGGCCCCCGGCCCGATTTTCAAATGGACTCCAAGTCCGAAATTTCCAACATAATTGGGCCTCAAGCCCGAGTTCATATTTCCAATTTCAAAACCATTTCATCACATTATATCCAAGTCATAAATATGGAAAATCCATGTAAAACCGGAAAACCTCGATTTACGTGCAAGCACGTAAATCGCCTCGAAATACGGGAAACCATACAATTTACCAACAACCAAATCAACATCACACAATCACAACCATAATCCATATAAAACATTTAAGCATGCATAGAATTTATAAAACCAAAGTCCACTCACAGACCGTTTTAACGGTATGCCTCGATACGCGTGCCACCGGCCCTCCCGGGCCACACCACTATCACCGGGACTCCCAATCCTGTCCAAATCACATTAGAGGGCCACTAACCTCAACATTAACATCCTATCAAAGTCCCGTAAGTTTCCCGAATTTTTAACTATTTTTAAACTTAATTTAAAACCTTCGAACATCCCGAACAATATCGAGACGGTGTCCGATCGACACGAAACTAATCCCAAAATGTCCGTTACATCGAATAGATTAAAAGTCATGTTGACCTCACCTCGAGATTCGTACCCACGCGCCGTCACGCGCCGCCGTGAGTGGCTGCGCGTGAAACTCACGCGTCGTGAACAGTGTCACCGTTCTGACCCGGTTGTCTGATAAACGGGTCACTACGACCCGCGGCCCAACCCGACTGGTTCTCAGTAATTCCTTGATGATTTTCAATTCTGTTTGTTCCTACAAGATCTTCTCATCAATTCCAGTTGATCCATGATTTTAAAACTGAGAAACCAACACGTTTGACTACCTGTTCGTGGAGGTGTGCAGACCGGCCACCTGTAACCGTCGTGTCTGCACGATCCCGGCCACCATTCCTTTCGAAAACTATCCCTATAGACTCGTCTCAACCCCTAGATCATCATCCTGGTCACAAGATCGATTGTAGTACGTTAAAACCCATCCTGCCATTTTTACCCGAAAACAGACCCACGGGTTCGAGGCTTACCTCGCCGCCGTGGCTCCCGCCGTGGCCACCAGCATGCCTAGTTCGACTCCAGGAACATCCTACGTCCATTTAAAACGATCAAAACCAGCCCAAAACGACTTCCAATTTCTGAGTTTTGGACCTCCCCTGTTTTTCCTTTCCGCCGTGTCCGCTGCCGTCTCCCGTCGTCTCCCGTCATTCCTCAGGTGCCCAAATCTCCCACTGGACTTAGTCTAGTAATGGTGTAGGTTTAGTTGGTGCGGGTTGGATGGGTAGTGGATTTGGGGTGGTAGTTGTTCATGGTGAAATGAGAAATGAGAAATGAGAGAGGGAGATTAACTGATCAAATTAATTAAGGAAGGGATGAGATGAGATGGACGGTCCAGATGCAATCTGGGAGTGAGATGGAGGGCTGAGATTAAAAGAGGGGATAAATTGTATTTTAACCCATTAATGGAAGCATGATCCAGATTTAGAGCCCCAAATCAAGGGATGAGTGACACTTGTCACTCATCCAAGGGTTCAGATACAACAGCCACTATTCATTATTTTATTATTATTTTAATCCCGGTTCGTTCGGTAAACCGAGCCCGATTCCTTGACCATAACTTCGTCCTCGTAACTCCGATTTCGGCATGCCGCCTGTCGTTGGATTCGTATCGACGATACCTACGTAACGGTCCTTGGCTCTCGTCCATCGGACCTCCCGGTCAAAAAGTCAACATTTTACCCACGACCAGGGGCAAAACGGTCATTTCGCACAATTTGTCCGATTCCGCCCCACTAACCACCGTTCAACCTCACTAATCAAGATTAGTCACTAAACTAATACCGGAATTCGGGACGGGTCGTTACACACACAATATAACCTATCCTCGGACATCCGTGATGTCCAGAACCAACACCAGTCACGATCTATAATGCTACGCGTGCAATTCGGGGTCTCATCTCCGAGTACTCCCTAGGATGCAACTCAACGACGTCCGGGGTGATATCAACATGGGGTGCCTACCCCAGATCTACCACGTCCGGAACGATATCATAATACCGCACTACTGAGCCTGAGCTTCTCCTTGGAGTCACTCATCCTAAGCAGTGCACCGTAACTACTCCAAGATCCTCGACGTTTGGAGGAGACTCAACAATATATACATGATGGTATGTGGAAAAATGCATCTGGTTCATTTAACACTGTTTAAAGCCATTTATAAAACTCACTTTTTAAACCCAATCATACCGGATCGCTTTTCAAATCCATACAAAAACCTTCTTTCCTTTAAATCCCCGTTGACTTCAAAATCCGGCCAAAAGGTGTCTAGAGGGGTCTCAAACCCAAAACCGCATTTTCACGCAAATTCATAAAATGGTCCTTAACCGATGATTTAAGTTCACAAACACCATGAGATCAAAACATTTCACTTAAATAATATAATAAAACATGTATAACAGTTATGCATGCATTTCAGTTATAAAACAAACAGCCCACTCACACTCGGTCCACGTTGCACGCTAAACCTCAGCGTTTAATCTACCACTGAGCTAGTTCAATATCTCTGGGCCTATCCAAAACATGTCTAAGCATCCCGAAAATGCTTCCCGAGGCTTCAAACCCCTAAATGACCTATCAAACGGTCTCTGATCAACCCGAAACGACCGCTATTGGATTCGGATCATCGAAACCTTAAGGATATGACTGGTTTCACCTTAAAAATCGGTCTCACGTGGCGCGGTCAAATTTCGGGTCAACGTCGGTCAACGGTCAGCGCTGATGTCATTGGTCAATAATCAATGGTTAACGATGATGTCAGCATGACGTTATGCTGACATCATCCAGATAGTTCTGACACTGTCAGGTCTGACACGTGCCACATGTCATCCTCTGATTGGTCCACTTATCTGACATCTAACATGTTGACTAGACATGACAACATGCCCCGTGTCAATCCATGAGTGGTCCACGTTTCTGACACCTCTAACAAATGATGACATGGACTACCACATCATCATCGTCTACCTCCAGCCAGGTTGACCTGGTACTCCTTAACGGGTCGACCAGACCTGCGACCCGACCTGGTCCTAACTCATGCAATTCTACACCATTTTCGACCCCGTTTGTTCCTACATGATTCTCTTGACCTCAAGAAGGGTTCTTCGAACCTAAAACTAGCTAAAAGATTCAGAAATGTACCTTCCAAGGTAGAATAGTGACGACCAAACTTCCACCTTGCTTCCTCGTCGATCCCAGTCACCTTAATCCTTATTTTTGGCTTCTTTGAGATCGTACAAACCTTAAGAACACTTCCTAATCATTAAAACGACTTAATAGGCCCTAGAAATCAAATTAGAATTTTGTGTCCAAGATCGGGTTTTCGAGTTCTTACCTAGTTGTGACTCCTGGTTGCTCCGCCGTGTCCATCTTCTCTTCGTCGTCCCTCAACCATCCTTCCCATATCAGACTCTCAGAAAAAGCATAGAAGATGATGGTATAATGAGGGTGGTGTGGGTTTGTGGTGTTTGTGTTTCAGGTGCTAAAAGAAAACGAGGGAGATGAAGATATATGAACCCCAATCGTTTGGGTTACTGGGCCAATTGGATGAGTGACACTTGTCACTTATCTGATTGGTCCACTCGAACCTTTGACCAATCAGATAATGCCACCGACACAATTCCTCGTAAAATGTGAATAATATCGATTTTCTTTCGTGACCCGTAACTTTCCCATCAAACGTCCGATTTCGTTGTGCCTCTTGTTTACTGACTCGTGCCGTCTCGATCTACGTAATAGGCCTCGATCAAAGTCAAAATAGTGTCATGGCTCAAAAGTCAACACTTTTCCATAACTAGGGGTAAAATGATCATTTTACATAAAATTTCCTAATTAAAAATTAATTAACGGTCCGGGCCGTTATAGGAGGTTTCACGGCCAAACTTGCACTTGAGTTGCCTGGACGATCCCAGCATCCAAAAATTCGTTTGAGCAGCCTAACTCGTTGGTAGGGACTTCAAGAAGGTGATCCGGACCTTGTTGCCCAGTTCCTTGCTAAAAAAACTAATCCAACCCACCTTGGAGCCGGAAACCTTTCACGGGTATCCTCACGAGTACACCACCACACTTCACCCTCACAGTCCTGTTCAGTACGACCCCTCATCTCTCTCTTTTTCTCTTCTCTTCTTCCATGTTTCTCTCTTCTTTTCTCTTGTTTTCCTTCTCTCAGCCGAAATCTACTTCCCACACACAAACATAACTCATATTTATTTAGACACACAATCATACTCAAGGACGGTGGCACTAAGATTTAGGAGATAAGGACACTTGTCCTGCTCCTATTCACTCATCACAAAAATCTGACAAAGAAAAAGACTAAAATGCCCATTCCTTTCAAAATAACTAATTGCCCCTACATGGTCTAGATCCGGGACGTATCTGTCCGATCTCCATTTCCGGCATGCCGCTTGTAAATGTACTTGAGAGACCGAGCCTTTCCTAACGGCATTTTCGGAATCGCCAAAAACTGTCCCAATAAAAAATTCAACATTTTAACTTGACCAAGAGAAGTCAACTTTTTGACTTAGGGGTAAAATGATCAAGTTTCAATTCCTAGGAAGGCTGGGTTGTTACACTCAATGTGCATAAGCTAGAACCAACTGGTGGTGAGGACGGGGAGCCTCCTCCTTCTTAAAAACTGTCAAAGAGGAGGAAATCTGTTGGGTTAGTTAGGGAGTTTAACAATGAGGTGGATATGAAAATTCCAAAGTTTGCTTTTGGGATGAAGTTCTCAAGTGCTGCAGTTTTTAGAGAAGCTGTGAGGATATATTCTGTCAATCATTAGAAAAGGATGATGTTCAAGGTGAATAAAAGAGACTAGATTAGGTGTCAGGACCCGTCCTAATCCCCCCGAGATTAACGCGGGACGTGCCTGCTCCCGTCTGATACGAAGTGTCAGACAAGGGATAATTCTAACCTCAGCCCGAACAGGGCTTCTAGAGTGCGTCAGGATCCGGAGGAGGAGTGTGATGTCTCGGTCCCTACTAAAGCTCGCATCCCCGATTAACTTGAAGGGCATTAAAAAATCATTAAAAACTGTGAGTGGATGAAAATAAATAATTTAATAAAACTCATTTAACACAAGACATTTATGCCCTTCACTAAAAAGTATGCATGCATTCGAAAACCATTTATCAATCCATTTAAATCATTAGGGCCTTAGCCCAAACCATTTACCAGAGTATATGGGAACTCAGCCACAAAACAAATCATGTGGGACTCAGCCTAAAACCAAATCCGTAGGGACTCCTCCCAAATCAAGTCATGTGGGTCCTCCTAGAAATCATGTTTACCAAATATCATATAACCAATCCTGTCACGGTTTCCAAAGCTACACGCGTGCTACTCGGGGTCTCAGATCCCAAATCTCCTCAGGGTCCACCAGGTCATTGTTCGTAGATCAATGACCCTCCTTGGGAGCTATAATCCATAATGCCTTCCTGAGAGTAAGGTACCACACGGAGGTGACTCCACTCAGTTAGTGCTCCGTGACTACTCCGGGGTCCACCCAGGCCAACGACCCTCTCCGGAGGATTCAATCCATAAATAAAGGATGGTATATGAAAAACCATTTCGTAATCATTCTCAAAACCTTTCAAACCTTTCAAAGGATCCATGCCCGGTCCCCATAAACCGTCATGAATCCAGAAATCCATTTAGGGTCTCCGAACCCTAAATCACATTTATAAACCATAATGGGACTCATGCCCGATATCATAATCAACTAGGCCTCAAGCTCAATCATGTAAACCAATAGGGCCCCGGGCTCGATCTTGTAAAACAAATGGGCCTCTAGCCCGATGCCTTATTAAATCAAATGGACTCCAAGTCCGAGAGTTCGTAAATCAAATAGGTCTCATGCCCGATTCCATATTTCCAAATCTGAAATCAATCCATGAACCAATTGGGCCCCTGGCCCGATAATGTAACTAAAATGGACTTCGAGTCCGAGAGTTTCCAAAACAAATGGGTCTCATGCCCGAGCTTACCTTTTCAAATCCAAATCCATTTCATTAAACCATCACCAAAACCACAAGCACGTATAAGCACCGTATAAAACCAAAAACCTCGAAATACGTGAAAATACGTAAATACTAACTACCACAACCAAATGCACTCAAGGAATCTCAAAGCATGTATATAAACTCATATAAAACATTTAGGCATGCATCAATTTAGAAAAAAAAGGACCACTCACAGACCGTCCGAGCTGCACCTCGATACGCGCCCTATCAGCCTCTCCCGGGCCAATCACCGTCACCGAGACTTCCAAACCTGTCCAAATCATACTAGAGGGTTACTAACTACCTTATTAACCTCTCATTAAAACTAAGGGTGTTAATTGGTTTTTCGGTTCGGTTTTTTTACCGAAACCGAAACCGGTTGGAAAATTTGTTCTGTTCGGTTCGGTTTTTCCTCCAATGCGGTTCAGTTCGGTTTTTCCTCTTATTCGGTTCGGTTCGGTTCCGGTTAAAACCGGTTTTTTCCTTCAAATTATGGTGAATCGGTTCTGTTAAATCAGTTCAATTATCTCTAAAAACCTATTTTTTTTTGTACTTTTATACAATAATCAATATTTATTATCTAATTAATGTCCATTACAACCTAATTAATGTTTATTACAACTAATCAAGATCCATTATAACTAATCAATGTTCATTACAAAGTAACCTAAAGCATTTCGGTTCGGGTCGGTTCAGTTCGGTTCGATTTTTAGGTCTATTCGGTTCGGTTCGGTTTGGTATTATTATACCGAAAACCGAAACCGAACCAGTTCGATTCGATTCGGTTCGGTTTTCTCCAACCGGTTTTAGTTTTACTTCAGTTCGTGTTTTTTCGGTTCGGTTTTTCGGTCGGTTTTTTCGAACCAATTAACAGGGCTAATTAAAACCCCATAATTTTCTCAAATTTTTAAACATTTTTAAACTCGATCCTAAACCTTCGGACGTCCCGAACCATATTGAAACGATGTCTGATCGACTCGAAACTTGTCCCAAAACGTTCGTTACATCAAATAGATTAAAATGCATGTTGACCATGGCCGGAGACAAGGCCCCACGCGCCCTCACGCGCCGCCCTAAGGGGCTGCGCGTGGGAGCCACGCGCCCAGCACAGTATCATCCCTATCCTCTCTCTAGACCCTGTCCGGTTCAGCCCTGAAATTCCGATCCAGCTTGACTGGCGTGACCTGTCCAAGCCCATATCTCTCTCATTTTTGGTCCATTTTCATCCATTTCAATTCCTACAACCTTCTATAATCATTTCCTATCGACCTATAACCTCAAAAACATGAAAATCGATCAAAGATTGTACCTTTGGATCGAAGAACACTCGGCCAAGCTTAAGTCGTCCTTCCATGGTCGTCCAACCGTCAAAATCCTTTACTTCCAATCCCCACAAGCTCATCCATGTCCCATAAACATAACCAAATCATCAAACCATTCCAAAACGTCCCAAAACGAGATTCAAAAATTCGAATTTAAAGTAGCTTTCGAGTTTACCTCTCCCGTAGCTTCCGCCGACGTCCACGGTGGTCCAGCCGTTCCTAGCCACCCCTCAATCTCACCCTCACTCTGTCTCTCACCCTCAGTCCAGAAGCAAGGGATTGAAATGTGTTTTGGGAGTGGTTACCGGTTAGTCGCACAAAATGAAAGGAATGAGGATGATATGCAGGAACGAATGGAATGGGGAAATGGATTGGTGACACTTGTCACTCATCCCTTGGGACTGTCCCAAAATATCTGGGCCCACGCAGGACAAAGTCCATCCGTCTCATAAAACGTGCAATAGTTCCTCAGAATTTCCCTGAACCATAACTTTCCCGTTCGGCGTCTAATTTCGAAGTGCCGCCTGTCTACGGACTCGTGACATCCCGATATGCGTAATGGTCCTCGACCCTTGTGCCTCGGACCTCTCGGGTCAAAAGTCAACTTTTTGCCCTCATTCAAGGGCAAAATCGTAATTTCGCTCTGAACGTCAGTGAATCGTCAGCTAATCGAGGATTAGGCACGTTAATCCATCATTAAGTCTTAATTAATCCTTAAAATTAGGGATGGGTCGTTACATTAGGGCCAAGTGTGTCAAAGGAAAAGGATGTCCCTTTGTGATATATGCCTCTAAGGTTAACATGAGGGAGTATGACAGGACCCGCCCCGATCCTCTCTGGAACAATATGGGGACGTGCCCTGCTCCCGTCTGACACCCAATAATTCATACCAATTTTGACCTCAAAACCTCAAATGCATAAATAATCAAATTAAAGTCATACAAAAAATCCGAATTAAACAGATGTCAGACAAGGGATGAAATCCAAAATTACAAGTTGCGAGCACGACTCTAACAATACCCTGCGGGTACACCACCCAGCAGGGGTTCAGGTACGCAGAAGTAGATCTATGCCTCAGCCTCGGGTTCCTCCTCTACCTCAGTATCATGACCTGGAGGGGTTACCAAAACATTAAGGGTGAGTGGACCGAAACTCAAGTTTATAAAATCATTTGATAAGTAAAACATATAATTTACCCCTCCGTTTTCCAAACATGCATGCAACCGAATTTAAAACCATCAATCATAGAATATAAACCAGAAGGCATATAATAAAATCGTAAAAATAATTTTAGCCACTGCACTATACACTCCAATCCGACATCCCTGATGTCTGACGTCCCTGACGTCCAATAAGGTCACAATCACAAGGCTACGCGTGCCACTCGGGTCTCAATTCCGAGTTCAATCCCCGAACCCTGTTCGGTTACAGCATCCCCGATGCTTAGCGTCATAGACGCTGGACGTACTAGACGTCCGTGACGTCTCCGGGGTACCTCATCCGGAGGAGACAATATAATATGGAAGGGTCTATACAGTGCAGTACCAAATACATTTTATTGATATCCACATGCAACATATATGTATACATAGGTAAAATCTGAACCGATCGTTACGTTTCATCAAACGGGTCTCATGCCCAAATACCGTGAAACGTGCCATAACCGAAATTTCAATATCATCAAAACCATTTATAGATTCCAGCATGTGAACATATAAGTAAATCAGAAAACATTTAAACATGCAAGGGTTTAATGAAAACGGGCCCACTCACAGTACAATCCTGCTAGAAACCGAACGTATACCCTCGTCCTGGTACAAATGTACAATCCCTGTCAAGTCCAAAGTATTCGTAAAGGTCAATTTAAACCCCTAACATTCAACCATGCAACTCTAGACCGAAACCGGTCCGGAAATGTAACGACCCGTCCCGGAATTCGAGATTAGATTTGTAACTAATCATGATTAACGGGGTTAATCAGTGATTAGTTGGGTGAAATCGGACGAACGGTGCAAAATGACCGTTTTGCCCCTGATCGTGGGTAAAACGTTGACTTTTAGTTCGGACGGTCAAACGGATTTTGACCGATGACCGTGACGTATTCTGGGACGTCATGAGTTCATAGACAGGTGGCACGTTCGATTCCGACATTCGTGGTGAAAGTTATGACGTTCGGAAGTTCAGGGTCATTTCCGTAATTTGGACGAAATAAGGGAAAATGTTGACTTTTTAATCGGGGGGTCCGATGGCCGAGGACCGAGGACCGTTAGGAAGGTCTTGATACCCCGAGTACAACGATGGGCGGCACGCTTGAAGCGGACATCGGATGACCAAGTTACGGGTCACGGAAGGAGAGGGGCAATTTGGTAATTTTCCAACTGAGGGCATTTTGGTCATTTGCACGGTGGTTACTGTTCACCACCGTGGGAGACAACCTGCACAGCCGCGTGCGGGACTTTGCTTAACAGAGCTTGGGCATTGTTTAATCTTCCCAAGGAATTGTTTATCCAGTTAGTGACATTGGGGGGAGATTGTTCAGCATTATGGGCTAAGTGGAGCCTGGGGACTGTGTAGCACACAGAGCACGGGCGGATTCCTCTAATGCCGGGTAAGGTTGGAAATGGAACCCAGGGTTGGACGAATTGTTTATGCAGAGAGTGAGGGAACCGTGACAGAGGTCAGTGCACGGTTGTGTTGGTGGAGGTGATGTGCAGGGGACAATTGCACAGTGAGCTGTGCGGGTACATTTTGAAATGGAAAAACAGAGACTGGAGAGCCATTGGCTTTTCGACCTCCCCAATTTCAGTCTGGGAGGAAATGAGAGCTGGGGAGGAATGAGAGAAACAGAGAGACGTTTGGAGAGGAAAACGGGGTGACTGGGTGAAGAGTATGCACTGGAACCCGAAACTCGCTTCTGGGCAAATTCGATTTCGAATTTGAATTGTAGGCCAGCCCAAACCCAATTGAGGCTCGAATGAACTTTCTGAGGCCTTAGCTTGTCGATCCAGAACGGTTGTTGCAAGCTTCGAAGCTCCGGGAGCGGTGGACGGAAGTCACGGGTGGCCAGAAAACCGAGCATAGTGTTCGTGCAATTGGAGGTTAGTCTTCGTGAAATTGAATCCTAAATTATCCTTACCGTAGTGCTATGATGCTGGACGACCAACTAATCGAAGACTTCCTTGGCTTTTAATCAAACTTAGACGAGGAACTCGACTTTGGGAACTTGGGTTGAGTCGAGTTGGTTCGAGGTCATGACGACTGCTATGAACAGTGCAGATCCCTAATTCGAATGGTGGCGAAGCTATTGGTGTGTTCAATCGTTCAAAATGATGGCGAATTGAAGGGCTGCTAACCGGGTCCTCGCGCGGGTGGAGCGGCCCGTATGTAAGTGAGTCGGGTGAAGCTGGTGACCGTTGGGGTTATTGTAGCTGGCGCGTGAGTGTCACGCGCAGCCGCTTGCGGCGGCGCGTGACGGCGCGTGGGGCCGATTTTCGAGGTAGGCCCAACATGACTTTTGTCCTATACGTTGTAACGAACATTTTAACGTTGGTTTCAGATTTTTCGGACGCCGTTTCGATTTTGTTTCGAGGGTCCGAATATTTATGTTACGTTTGTAATTAACGATTAATTCCCGGAAAATTATGGGAAATTAGTATGTTGTTATTTGACACCTTAATGACCCGGGGATGTGTTCTCGGACAGGATTCAGATTTTCTGGAAATGTCGGAAATCACGGAACCGCGTTCGGCGCAAAACCGAGCCCTTTTGGACGGTGTGTGAGTGGACGTTGCTTTCAAAATTTAATGCATGCATCAATTATTTCTATGATTTTTACGATTATGATTATAAGTTGTGATTGATTTCGATTTTCGTAGTTATACGTATTTTTACTTTATATGTGAAATTACACATATTTCGAGGCTATGGTTAATTTTGTGCTTAATAATGGTTTAATGAAAGAGTTTATATGAAATGGGTGTATGATGATTTAAGAAAGTTGTGTATGATTGTGAGTGCGATTTACGGGTGGACACGGTTTTCGAGGTTTTTGCGGTTTTGCACGTTTTATTGTGATTTGATCACTGTTTGATGTTTGAATTTGGGAATGTGAATTGAGGTTTGCGATTTCGAGGATTTTAAATTGGATTTTGAGTATGCTTGACTAGACCGGGATTTTGGTGATTATGGTCGTGGTTTTGATGCCCGGATAATGTGATTTGAGAATTGAAGTGATTTCAAGGAATTAAAATGGCTTTTGGAAAAGATGATTTCTGGTTTGGTGCTTGGGGCAGAAAAGTAACTTGGAGTAACGAGTTTTTAGTTTTCGGAAATTTAAAGTGGATTCTTGGTTTGGGTTCGGGATGATGCTTCCGGATGCCGGCTTACGGAATCATTATTGCGAATTCGAATTCGGGAATGAAAAAGGATTTAATAAAGTGATTTGGTCTGTGTTTGCATGCCCCGTGTTTCATGATGATTTGATTATGTTTGTAAAGTATGATTTGGGGAAAATGAATGTGGAATTTCGGACCATGGGTCCTGTTGTGAAAAATGTGATTTTGGGATGGATCCCACGTGGTCGTGATTGATGAACTGTTTTGGGGTTTAAAGACCCGCTGAAAACTGCTTTGGGTTTGAAGACCCGTTGTTGTGTTTGAAAACTGTTTTGGGTTTAAAAACCCGGTGCTATTGCTGGAGCACGTTTTGAGTTTAAAGACTCGGTTAATTGATGACGGGGGAGGGCCCTTATTGAGTTTAAAGACTCGTGAGTTTAAAGACTCGGTTATTGTGATACCCCCGAGGCCTATTGATTCTGTTTTGAGTTTAAAGACTCGTTGAAATCCCGGGAAGGCCTGATGATGCGCATGGTTTTGAGTTTAAAGACTCGGGCGCACTTGATATCCAGCAAACTGATTGATTATGATTCATTGATATTCTCGGATGATTGGGTGTGTTGGGCAGTGGCCCGGTTTATATGGTTGATGGATTGGTTGATGTCGTATACTTGGATTTGGATTTTGTGGTTTTGGGCTGTGGCCGTGTGTTTATAACTGCGGGCTATGACCCGAAGATTTAGAAAAAGGAAAATGATTTTGATTCTCATATACTGATTTCTTATGTTGAAATGTTAACCGATTGCGAAATGATTTTTGTATGCATGCATTGGTTTTTACTTGGAGGGTAAAAACGTCTTTCCGTAACTGTTTTATGAACTGAATTCTTTTCGTCCACTCACACCTTTTGGTTTTATTGACCCTCCAGGTCGAGGCGCGTTGTTCGAGGCTGTACGAGGGGCGGAGGCATGAGTATGTACGTGTGGCTATCCCTGGTTTGGCAAGTACTGAGGGTAACTTGGGGTTTTTCAGTCATCTTGCCAGACGGGAGCAGGACCGGGCACGAGTATCGATGCCCCTTTCGGGGGCGGTCCTGACAGGAAAAGCCGCCCGAACGCACTTCCCAAGGCAATAAACCTCATTTTGACCAACCTAATGATCTCCGATCGACCCGAAACCACCGCCATTGGATCCGGATCGTCGAAACCTAAAGAATGGTGGTGGTCCCACCAAAAACACTGTTCACACGCGCCCCCACGCGCCGGTCAACGCGTCGGTCAACGCAGGAACAGTCACTGCTGACGTCAGCATGACGTCATGCTGACGTCATCTGACAGCTGTCAGGTCTAACATGTCAGACTCTGATAGTGCCACGTGTCAACATCCGATTGGTCCACCTTACTGATCTGTCAGGCCACATGTCAGATCTGACATGTGCCACGTGTCAGCACGGCACTGGTCCACGTCACTGACATGTCAGTGACACGTGGCAGTCCCTGACTGGGCCACGTCACTGACATGTCAGTGCTGACTGTGCACTGACATGTGACACGTGTCGGCTCACGGTTGGTCCACGTCACCTGACAGTCTGACAGGGTGCCACGTCACCACCACTGTCCTCAGACGGGTTGGCCCGTATCCCTGCAACTCGGGTCGATCAGACCCGCGATCATGACCCGATCACCATTTCCTTAATTCTCAATCATTTTCACTCTGGTTTGTTCCTAGATGTTCATCTTAATCCCAGGAATAGTTCTAAGGAATCAAAATCGAGAAACAAGGACCCAAACGAAGACTTACCTCGATACACAGCCCCGGTTCTCCCGTCGCCGTTTAGCCACCGTCCAGATCACCTCCGGTCACGAACTCGAGCCCATAAGGTTCCTATAAGTCCCTAGAGTCGATTAGGGTTAAAAGAAACAAAACTAAACGTGGGAGTTCGAGTTACCAAAATTTGAGTTTTAAAACCGTTTCGGGTTTTCCGGTTTCCCTACCTTGCCACCGTCCTCCGCCGTGATCCCTGCCGTCTGCCGCCTCACCCGTCCAGTCCAGTGTTACTCAGAGCAAGGGTCAGATGCAATGTGGTGTGATGGTTTGGAATGGGCAGTACGTGAGTGTGTCGGGTTAGGAAATATATAGAAATGGAGGGAAAGCTGCACAATGAAATGAACGGTCCAGATTAGATCTCAGAAATGAAATCAAAGGCTGAGATCAGATCAGGGGTATATCAGATCAATGGCTGTGATTAAAAAGGTGATTTAAATGGGTTTTAATCCCATAGTGGATCTGATCCAATCTAGCCAATGGGTGAGTGACACTTGTCACTCACCAGGTGTCCTCCAATCAGATTTTCAGAATAAAATATCCGTCACGAAAACCGAGACACGAACCTCCCGATTTCACGTTTCTGACCATAACTTCCTCGTACGAAGTCCGATTTCGGCGTGCCGCCTGTCTACGGACTCAGGACGTCGAGACCTACCTAACGGTCCTTGAGTCGCGTGAAAATTAATTATTAAACGAAAAGTCAACATTTTCGCCCCAACCGCCACAATTACGGTAATGCCCCTGAACTTCCGATAGTCATAACTTTTTCCCTGATCGTCCGAAATGGACGTGCCACCTGTCTATGAACTCGTGACGTCCCGAACTACGTCACGGTCATTGGTCAAAGTCCATTTGACCCACCAATCAAAAAGTCAACAATTTGGCCATACCATTCACAAGGGTAAAAACGTCAATTGATACATTAAATTACAATATTAAAGTCCTCGAACGTCCGGGTTGTTACAGAGTACATGGAAGTCAAAACTTACAATGACTTGCATTTATGTGCCAAAGGTACTATCAATTACCAAGCCAATGTAAAGTGGTTGAAGCAGAAGTATATGAGGCAGCTCATAAGCAATAGGTAAGATTCAGGAAATTGGATATAGGACTGGTAGGACTCAATGTTATAGTGAATTGGGGAGGTCATCAAACCGGTCCAAGGATAAGGCATATTTTGAAGAAGAAACGGAAAGATGGACAATGCTATGCTACAAGGCATGCAGGGAATGAAATTTTCGAAGTCACTCATCAAAATGGGAGGTTGTTTAGAGTGGAGTTGAAATTGAAAATTGTTCGTGTAGAGTATGAGACTTATCTGGTATCTCATACCCCCATGCTTGTGCATCAATAGCCTTTTTGACAAGTGAATGCTACAGAAATGAGGCTTACATGAGATGTTATGACAAGATCTTTGAGCCAATGACAAGTGAAGATCAATGGCCGTCCTTGGGTTTTCCTCCTTTGAAGATCCCAACATACCACATGCAGCCAAGCAGACCCAGGAAAAGTAGAAAGGAGTCTATTGGTGAGGCAAACCTACCTCACAATCTAACCAAGCTTGGCAAGTTCCACACTGAGATGAAATGTAGCAATTATGGTCAATTGGGGCATAGACTTAACAAATACAAGGTATAAATCACTTTAGTTAAGAATTCTTATTTACCTCATTTGGATGCTTGTTTAATTGCTGGTTTGCTTGTTTTATTACAGGAGCCTATTACAGAGAAAGCCGAAAACTTGAGAAGAAAAATAATTGAAGCTAAAGCAAGGAGGGAATAAGTCAAGGCAAGTAGATCAAGTGAAAGTCAACAAGAAGGATCCTAGCCCCAATCTTAGCCCTAATCCCAGCCCCAATCACAATCCCAAACCCAAATAGAACCCCATCCCTAATCCCAAATAGAACCCCAGCGACAATCCCAATATGAACCCCAACCCCAATCCCAATATGAACGCCAAACTCAACTTTAGACCCAATCACAACCCCAACCCCAACTAGAACCCCAACCCCAACCAGAACCTAATTTAGAACTCCAACCTCAACTCCAGACCCAACTAGAACCCTAACCTCAACCACAACCAAAACCTAATCCAGAACCCCAACCTCAACTCCAGACCCAACCAGAACCCCAACCTCAACCAAAACCTAATCCAGAACCCTAACCTCAACTACAGACCTAGTCACAACTCTCTCCAGTTGTGTCAGACTTGTCTCAGATCACTGGATCTCCTCAACCAAAAACATAGCCTATACCAAATCCTTTTCCATTGACTGAAGCCTTTCCTCGTAAGAAACTCAAGTTCAAATCTCCAGCAAGGATGAAGAAGTAGCATTGACAATGAGGCACAGGTTTTTATAGGCTGGTTTGTGTGTTCTATTAGGTTAGGTGTAAGCCTTTCCAGGTGTTAGCATGCTGGTTGGTGAATATGTTGTTTGGCGTACTCGTATTTCTGTGACACGTTGCACCCTAGACTATAGATTTTGTGTTTAATTGTACCTTGGAAAATAACTTTTGTGTATAATTACACCATGGACAACGACTTTTGTGTATAATTGCACCATGTAACAGACAAAATGGCCTACTTATGCAATATTTGACAATGCTATTATATCTCAGCTGCTTCAATTGTTATTTGTGTAATGAATTATGTTTTCACTTTCATGTTCTCTTCCTTAAATATTTCGGGATTAGTTGAGTCATGTTCACTGCACCTGTATGCTATACTACTATATTTGTGTATCACTTTGCAACCTGAACTACTAAAGGTGTATCACTTTGCATCCTGTACTACTGAAAGTGTATCACTTTGCACCATGTACTATTAATTGTCAATCACAATGCACCCTGTTCTACTAATGTATGTGTCACATTGCACCCAGTACGACCTGATTTGTATCATGTAACAAATTGATTGGCCCAATTTCACAGAAAAATCTATAAAATTACATTGCATAAAGGTTTAAATAACCATGGTCACATTCCTAGAACAATCTAGAGATTACATTGCCAGAACAATCTAGAGATTACATTTCCAAAACAAACCATAGATTACATTGCCATTACAAGTCATGTTTTTAGCATCGATTATAAAATTGGATTGTTAAGCAATCCATAAACCTAAACTTCAGTCTTCTTAAACATCGCCATAATATAGACTACAATTAGGGCAAACCAAAGCCTCATTGTCTTAGCTCTATAACTTTTCAAATCCTCTTCCAATTTACCAGTTTTCCTTAACAATCTAGGTATGATTGCCTTGCACCGATGACACATATCAAGATCAAACGATTCCCAAAACCCACAATTGCTTCCTTACATCAAAACAAACTCGATTACTTACAATCTCAGGAATTGAATGGAATTTGAATATTTTTCATCTAAAATTTGAAGTATTAAACCTAATTTAGATTGCAGGGTTAACATATGAAGAAATTCCTGCGTATTCATCGTAATTTCAACTAAGAACACAAATTTTTGATTTTTCATTACCCCAGAACATGGACACACTTGGAATCTTCTCCCAAGATATTTGTTAGTCCACGAAGTCGTGATTTTACATTTCTTCTTGCAGTAGCAACTTCGGACTTCAACCTTATCCATCTCTTATTCTTCTTCGAAGGTCACATGGATGTTTAGAGAATATGGCTGGAAACTTGGTCGCGTCGATGATTGGAGTCCTATACTGTTGGAAACTGAGTAGCGACGACGAGTGAAGGACAAAAGGTGGGTCACACCGATGAGGGAAGAAGGACCTAGGCAGCATCAAAGTCTGTGTTCATGTCGAATGCTAGAGGTTGATTTAGGGTTTCTCAATTTGGGATTCGAAATTGAAAAGTCCAAGTGTGAAGTTCCACAATTGCCATTTTCCAATTTATTGAATTTAATCCAGGTAGGTGCCACATAAGCTTTTTTATGGTAAAGGGGATGACAGTGACGAAAATAGAGTTTAGTGGCACAACTCGGCCGTTTGATGCTATTAAGTGAGCGAATAACAAGTTCATGGTGTAAAGTGTGACAAATTTACGAGTTCATGGTGCATTTAAACTAAAAAACCTATTATTTATTCTGTCCTTACTCCAGTACCCATTTTGCGCAAATGAAATTAACTAAGGGAGTTGTTAATGATTCTTATTATCCTATACCCGAACAAAGTATCTACCATAATATAAAAGTTAATTTTACGAATGTCCTACTTTTCAATCGATGAATGGGTGATTACTGTTTTCTACTCTAATTAAATGGCATATATATCAAAAATTCGTTCAAACTCATATTCCTTTCATTTCACGACCATGTTAATCTATTGTGGGATGTGCGTAATGAGAGATGAAAAGGTTATTGTTATTGGAAGAACCTTTTTTCTTTTGTTGGAAGGAAATAAAATGTTCTTTTATTTTTGTGAATGAATATTTTAGTAATCAAATTAGTTTTTGTTCAAATTTATAAGGTTGATAAAACAATAAAAATGAAAATCAATTTCGTTTTTGTTATAATTCTATATTGTTAGTAAACAACTCAATGAAAATGATTACCTACTCCTTCAGTTACCTACTTCCCAAGTTACCTGTATTCTCATTCTTAATAAGGACCACATATTACCATACAGTCTATATCATCGAGATTCAAACTTAAGACTACTAGTTTGCAACATTAAAACTCCTACCAATAAAGTTAGACCCACTTGGTGAGTTTGATTCATATATAAACAATCAGGTCACGTGAATTTGACACTAATTAATAATTAATTAATTAATTAAAATTAATTAATTATGAGCTAGTAAGTGTAATATAGGTGAACATTATGATTAATTGTGGGATCTAACTTTTTCATTAAATAATATGGTCTATTCCAATAAAAATTAAATTCATAAGAACAATAAATTACTCTCATAAATAAAAATCAACCCTATTAAACTTTAAATTTTCAATCAAAAATAGAAATCGAACTCAAATTTTTTCGACTAAATATAAAAATTAAATTCAAAATTTTCGCCCTACTAGAAGGCCTAAGCAACCGTGCTAGTAAAAAAACTAAAAACAAACGTTTTTGTATTAATTAATAAATGTGGTGTAAAACGAAATAAAAAGATTACACTTCTTCTAATATGAAGATCGAAAATACAATAGATTTTTATAAAGTAAATAGATAAAATGAAAAAAAGACAATTTTGGGAGTGAGAAAATAATGATTAATGAGGACAATGTGATTCTACCCGAACTCGAGTGGTGTGCTTTCGGCCTTTCACTGTGAGAAGTTGCTCCGACAGAAGACAACATCATCATCCTCATCATCAACAATTCGACAACAGAGCCACACCGAATTTCGCTCCAATTCTCAGGTTCTTTCACTTTCTCTTTCGTTTTCCCCTCGTTTTCTCTTTTTCGGCTTCGTATTTTCTGTAAATATTTATCCCAATTATCTAATCTGACTCTCCGATCCTTACATTCTAGTTAAAAGTTATGTTATTTTAGAACCCCCAATTTGTTTGCGATTCGAAGTTCGAGAATTCTGTAATTTGATGATGAAATTTAATATTTCTTCTCTGTTTTGTAAATTCTTCCACTCGAGATTCAAAAATCAGAATAAGATTAGTGGGAATTTGATCGGCCTCCGTTCTGATTTCCCTTTTTTCTGAAAAAAAAAAGTGAATAAAATTAGGGAGTTTAGTGTAATATGCAACAAACATTGAACCTTCAGCAGCAACAACAACAAGAAGCCATAATGCAGCAAGCTCTTCTTCAGCAGCAGCAACAACGTATGTATCATCCCGGCGTCCTCGCCGCTGCTATGTCTCAGGTGCCACCTTTGTTTTAATTTTTTTGTTTTTGGGTCTCTACTTGTGTACTTGATGATCATAACATTGGATGACTCAAAATTTATGTAATTAATCAGAATGGAAAATTTTCATTGGTTAAGACATTAAGTTTATACCCTTCTATGTCAGACTTTCTTAGTTTATAATCTTTGTTGTCTGATATTTTCTTGGGCTTTTGCAGAATGTTTGGGGCGGAGTATTTTATATGATAGCTTTGTAGGCTTGCTAGGATTGTTTGTTTATCTTCTTTCTATTCAATGTGCAGATGGAGCCTATACCAAGTGGAAATCTGCCTCCTGGATTTGACCCGACTACATGCAACAGTGTGTAAGTGCTACATGGTTCTGGAATCTTTGCAGCTTCAATTAGTTCATATTTTAAAACCACTAGTAATGCTTATCAATTCCGATGGCATGACGGTTCAGCTATGTTGGGAATATTCATGTGAATGTCACCGATAAGCTTCTTGCTGAAGTTTTCCAGAGCGCCGGTCCTCTTGCAGGATGCAAGCTCATCAGAAAAGATAAGGTACATCGTGCGCAGTCACTGTATAATTTTTTCATTGTGCTTTCTCGGAGGTTTTTCTTTTCATTACTTATTTGAAAATAAGCTAACACACAAGTGTTTTCAATATGTGGCTCATGAAGAGTAATGAAATATGAGTGAAAAAATGTTTAATGATTTTAGAAGTGTTAATGTGTTGATCTTGTAACAAGATGCATTTTGTTAAGTTAAATACCTAAATTATTGGAGAAATTGCCAATTACATCAAGATGATTTTCCCTTCGTGATGTGCTAGTATATTCTTTTGTTGCAGTCATCTTATGGATTTGTTGACTACCATGATCAAAATTCTGCAGCCTTTGCAATAATGTCATTGCATGGGCGCCGACTGTAAGCATTCACTTACTTTAGATCAAATGTGGTTATTTCATGCCTTTCTTGACTTCGATATTAAACACTGACTCTCTCCCTCTCTATGTATTTTTAATTGAATATTTGATGCGGTTATCATAAAAAAAAAAGATTGTTATATTTATTAGTCTTTCTAAATCTGTTTGCAGTTACGGTCAGGCACTTAAGGTGAATTGGGCATATGCCAATATCCAGAGGGATGATACTTCAGGTTACTTTGAACTTCAGTTGTTCTACTGCTGCTTTTGGATAGTGTTTATTGTTAAAAATTTATAGGGTTCTTTCCTTTAATTCAGTTTTACAATTATCAGGGCACTTCAATATTTTTGTTGGTGATCTTAGTCCAGAGGTTACAGATGCAACTTTATTTGCTTGCTTCTCGGTCTATCCTAGTTGTTCGTGAGTTCCTGTTTCTTTTGTTTTCTTTTATTTTTCCCAAATCTGTATCCCAGGCGCTAGGGTAGCATGTTATAGTTTTTCCTTAGTACTTTCATCAAATGTACATGTTGATGACTACAGGTTCAGGACCCATACTTGATGTAGAAATATAATAGTTTTCTCTTGGGCATGGTGTGACCGGTGTATAACCTTATAAAATTCCATATGTCATCTATTAGGTTTACATTTTTTTTTCTCCTTTTTATCATTTGCAGTGATGCAAGGGTCATGTGGGATCACAAAACTGGGCGCTCAAAGGGATATGGCTTTGTTTCTTTCCGTAACCAGCAGGTAGAATTACTTTATTGTGAGTAGGAACTATAGAGTCTTGGTGAGATTCTTCCCACCCCCAAATCCCCTGGGATTCTTCCCACCTCAAAATCCTCTCCCTTATGTTGTTTGAAAACCTTGAATCTCGTTGCTGTGTCTTTTTATTTGCACTCTTTCGTTTGATTAGTGCACACAAACTATAAAAGATTGCTTATCAGTTATACTGGAATTGGTTTTTCCGAATTGTCTCTACTGATTTTGTCAACATGACACATTTTTTGGTTTATTAAGTGCTCATTTTATAATGTTAAGCATGCCATATCAGTAAACTGATTACGTGCCTCATGGAAATTATTTTCAGGATGCTCAGAGTGCTATCAATGATTTAACCGGTAACACATTCAAATTTTGCCTCATGATGCACATTATTTTCCACTTCTGAAACTTCATAATGCCATTAGTGCACATGGTTGATACATTCTGGAATCCTTTTGTAGGTAAATGGCTTGGAAACAGGCAAATAAGATGCAACTGGGCAACTAAAAGTGCCAGCTCCAATGAAGAAAAGCAGAGCAGCGACACTCAAAATGCTGTTGTACTTACAAATGGATCTTCAGGTATCATGAAAAGTATCTCACTTGATAGGCCCAAAGTAGGTAGGATCCTTGGTTTCAGCCAGAGGTTGGATAAGATTGTGCCAAACGAGCAAGGATGAATTTTAATAACGGCCTCATGGATCTGTTCAGGTCTTAAATTATTGAAGTCCTTGATTGTTGTCTGATCTGAATCCTCTTCTCCGCATCTGGCTAATGAAACATAACTAGTTCAGCAAGTAATCGGAGATCAGTCTGATATCAGCTGCTGCATGTAACGAAAACTCACAGTAGCGAGTTTAACTCTGCTAGTGCAGCATTTTGTTTGTTGGTCTAATATTGCTATAGGCGTTTAACCTTTTCAATTCCTAGTGTAATCTAAAATAGTTGGGAAAATCCAATAAGATAGGTCCTTTATAATACTAGGACTGGGGGAATTTTGGACCGGACTTTTTTATGGGTTGTTGTTATGTTTACTTTGTTTTGCAGATGGAGGTCAGGAAAACACCAATGAAGATACCCCTGAAAATAATCAAGCATACACTACTGTCTATGTCGGCAACCTCTCTCATGAGGTGATTGAACTGTAACTATGGCTCTGTTGGTAAATTATTCTTTCAAAATCAGTTGCAGAACTCAAATTTGGTATTTTGACATAACTTTTCCACTTTTGGTACATGTAAAATCCTCAGGTTACTCAAGCTGAACTTCATGGTCAGTTTCATGCTCTTGGGGCTGGTGTTATTGAGGAAGTACGTGTGCAGAGGGACAAAGGTTTCGGATTTGTGAGATTCAACACTCACGAAGAGGCTGCCTTGGCCATTCAAATGGGTAACGGCAGGATAGTTCATGGGAAGTCCATGAAGGTATTAAAATTTCTACTGCAATGTTAACGCCCTGTTTTCAAATAATATATTTCATTCTTGATCGATAAAAACATGTATATTTTGCAGTGCTCATGGGGTAGCAAGCCAACTCCTTCTGGGATCGCTTCGAATCCACTACCTCCTCCAGCTCAGCAACCATATCAATTCCTTCCAGCAGCTGCAATGAACCAAGGCTACTCTCCGTCTGACTTGCTGGCTTATAGGCGTCAACTTGCCCTAAATCAAGCAGCTGCGGCATCCATGGGCTTGGCCTCCGGTGGATCACAACAGATGTACGATGGATATCCTAACAGTTCATCAGGTCCCCAGCTAATGTATTATCATTAAGTTGTGCGAGTCTTTGGCGGATGGAGTTCCGGTGTGTTTGGTGGCCATTTCTACTGTTGGACCTTGTCGCTACCGTACGTGTGTTGTTATATGTTCCGGGAGATTTCTGAAAACGGGGTTGTGAGTTCATCTTCGATCAGTTAGTTAACGTGAATTTTTGGTCTCCTCTGTTTGTTGTATCATGTAAAGGACGTCTGTGAGTAGAGATGACAAAGAGTTTCCTTTCATTTGTTGGCTTCTTGTCAAATTTTATTAAAATTAAATGGTGAAGCTTTACTTTTTATTTTAAATTTTTGATCACCAATAGTCCCTCTATTAGTCTCAATCAGTTCGATCATTCATCTTTCAATTCAATTAATGTCATTTCTATATTCTTGTTTCATGCGTATTTTATTTGCTTCATGTTTCCGGTGAACGTCCTAGGAGCATTTTTGTCCATCACTCAGACGATCGCTTATTATACGATTGTTTTTCAGGGAGGGATTTATTAGATAAAACTTCATAAAATTTGATGTAGTAAGAGTAACCCATCGGTGGTTGCCTAAATGATAAATTTAAATGCAACTTTCAATCAAGGTTGGGCTAAGTTCAAGTTGACTAAATTGAAATGCAAGTTTCAATCAAAATTAATTTGGTGAAGCTGAAAATTAATGAAATTGAAATTGATATTGAATTCAGTAAGTCACAAGTGATCATTGACTAATCTAAAAAAATACCACAACCAAAAAGTCGCATACATACATGATACATGCTGCAGCTGAGGAAGTGCTCATCATCAAAATTGACCTACAAAACTTGTGCATTTCCTCTCTTTTTAGTTCTTCATAATTACTTACAATCCTTAACTAAACATGTTTTCTTAAGTGAATAATCTTCTTCTACACGTTTAACATGACACAGATCAAGTCGTGGGTTCATGTTCCTTTTTAGCTCTCAGCAGATTCTGCTGGCTCTCCCCCCTCCTACAAAAAGGTCATTATTACGATTATGAGTCGATAAAATAAAATAAAAAATTATCAGGAACTTATAATATGTCATCAACTCTTTTAACCGTCGTATAGAAACTTACTAGCTGCACTGAACATTGACTATGGTGATGAGACGAGGAGGGACTGCCATCCCCCGCCATGAGAGTCGGGTGCATTGTCTCCTCCGCAATAGACCGCAACCGGTTAAGTTCCGGCAAGATGACTTTCCCGAGGTCCGGCCGGTCTTTCCGCCGCAACTCTGCACACTGCAGAGCCAATTTGGCAAACTCCAAGGCCTCTTCCACCGGCCAATCCGTCACCGATTGATCCAACATCTCCGCGAAAGTCCCCTTCTCGATCGCCCTCTCCACGTGGTGGGTCAGGCCCATCGCCGTCTTGGCCGTGATCATTTGCAAAAACATGATCCCAAGTGAGTACACATCGGACTTAACTCCCAGCATCCCTGTCTGCTGATACTCTGGATCAATGTAACAGAATGTCCCCGCCGTCGACGTCATCCGATATTGCGTCACATTGTCGGCGATGGATGGGGGGACCAGCCTTGCCAAGCCGACGTCGCTGATCTTACTGACGTAGTTCCGGTCGAGGAGGATGTTCCCGGGCTTTAAGTCGCGGTGGACGAGTGGCTCTGGCTTTGCCTGGTGGAGGAATAGGAGACCTGTCCCGATTTCGGCTGCGATTCTGAACCTGAGTTGCCAAGACAGAGGCGGCGAGGTTTCCTCGCCGGAATAGACAGTCTTCTAAGCTTCCGTTGGCCATGTACTCGTAAACTAAGCATCCGTACTCCGGGCAGGCTCCGAGGAGGAGAACCATGTTTGGATGCCGTATACAGCTCAGTACTTCAACCGTGTTCAATCAGAAAATTGCTCGTTAAAGGTTTATTAGTGATGCCTTAAATATGGGAGCAATGCACATCAAATTAAACTACGGTCACGTACCTCTTGGTTAAACTGTGATCTCCTTGAGCAGCATCCGGGCGTAGAACTTTGATTGCGACAGGTGTATGGTCGAGATTACACCGATACACGGGACCATAGCCCCCTTCTCCAATTTGTGGCGGGGACTCAGCGAAGAACTCAGTGCAGCCTCAATCTCATCAATGGTATACTTCCTATACCTGACATCCGACTGCTGTAGAGCATTAATCGCCTTTTTCTTCTCCTCTGCTTCTTTCAGAGCCTTCATCTCTGCATTGATTCTTTTCCGTGCTTCCAGCTCTGCAATCCT
Source organism: Prinsepia uniflora (assembly GCA_032719365.1). Taxonomy (NCBI): domain Eukaryota; kingdom Viridiplantae; phylum Streptophyta; class Magnoliopsida; order Rosales; family Rosaceae; genus Prinsepia; species Prinsepia uniflora. The sequence continues at coordinate 33,388,282 of CM064861.1, read as the reverse complement.
CTTAGCTGCCTCAGCAGCCTCCATGGCGGCCCTCGACTTAGCTCTCTCCTTTTCTACAATCGCCATTGCGGCATCCTCTGCCAGCTGCGCCTCCTCCAATCTTCTTTCTTCTTCTAATTTCCACCGTTGAAGTTCCACTGCCTGAAAATTCATACATGGACATAGGGTTCAAATAACAATTTAATCTCTTTAGTTCATGTTTGGCGAGTAGATGGAGATTAGATTGGATAATTTTCCAAATTCAATGTATTTTGAAAATAGAGGCAGTTGATTGAATTTTATGAGTTATCCAAATTCAATCTAATCTCGCTCATCAATCAAGTCCGTTATGAAGTTAAGTGAGATTTGAGTCGAGTTTCAAGGGCATTTGAATACCTTGTGCTTCGCCGAGAGTGCCTCTTTACACGCCGTGCTATACATTTCCATAGTTTGCTTCAGCTCCAGTTTCAGTCTTCTCATTTCAGCCTCCACATCTTCCTAAAATTTCGAGTAAACAATTGATCACTTTTGCAACAAAGTCAAAGTAATGTTAAGAATCAATGGACACATTTCTCTATCTAGTACCATTGGCTGTGATCCAGAGGATAATCTGTCGCTTTCTTGAGAGACCGAAGAGAATGTAGGTGGAGAGGAGGTGATGTCCACAGACTTCCGACCACCAAAGTACTGCAGAGACTCAAAGCTGTGGTTCAGATCTATTTCCGTACTGTTTGACATTCGGGGTGGGGTGACTTTCCCTGAATCTAGGTTGTCGTAGAAGGCAGGGAAGATCCGGTCGATGCTTGGCCTCCCGGAGCTAACAAAAGATATGTCAGACTCCGGCATAGCCAGCTCTGCGTATGACTTTCCGTTTGGGCCTTTCCTAGTGAATGGAGACCTGAACAAAATGCAGATAAAGTTAAGACCATATTTTATGTGCATTCCATTGAGACAATCAAGCAAACACTTGGGAATGCTAGTGACCTGAAGTTATCTATGTCATCATGGGATTTTCGATGCGATTCTGGTGGCTTATCATTTCCTGGTAGAAGATCCAACATCGTTAAAGAACTAGCATTTCAAAAATTGGGTGGCAAAGGAGTGGCTTGTGGTACAAGAAACTAACCTCTGTGGCCTGAGGGAGGAAACACATATGGTTCAGACTTTGTGATTGGGCTCTGGCTGCGAGGGTGGGAGCGCATGGGGGAGATGTTCGGGGCAGGGCGCGAGGAGGACCTCCTCGATTGAAGCTTTCCCTTTGATACAACATATACACTGCAAAAATTTGGTGCCCCTTTTGATATGCTTCCCGGAACATCTGTTACTTTGAATCTGAAAAAAGAATGAAACGACTTACATTTGCTATCTATTAAATGGCACAAGTAAGAGTATGACTTGGGGAAGAAGTAATGTATACCTAAGAAACCCGGTTTTTGCTGAGGCACCAACAACCAGATGCTCGATTGCACATTGAGTAACGTATTCAATCAAAGCTTTAACTACATCAGAGTCTTCTAACACAATGTCCCTGCATTGTATCTGGTTTTCAAAAAAAGAAAAAAAGAAATTAAAGATTGGATTTGTTTTTATGGGATGAAATCTTGTTATTCACAAATTCAGGTCATTGAACTCACATTTTTACGGGTACAAAAAACACGAAAAGGAAGGAACAATTCGCGGGTATGGGGGTCAGGATCTTTGCAAACTAAATGTTGATCCCAATTAGAGTTGTTTCCTGCACCCAAAAAAGGACACTCTTGAGTCAATTAACCTACCATATCAACAATGTATTGGATTGAAAAGTGAACAAACGAAAATGTAAAAAATGAGGACTTACTTGGGGTGGAAAGAGAAGGTGACTGGGAAAAATGAGGGGGTTTGATCTTGACATGGATGAGGACGACAGTTTGGTTTGGTTTGATAAGGTTGTCAATTGCCCATTTAAGTGCTGTTTGGCTATTCTTGTCTCTGTCAATTGCTACTCCCACAATTCCATTGCCTCCTTCCTTCCTATCCACATGATGATGATTTGGGAGCCACATTTCTCTCCCGCTTTCTCTTTTCTTTTCCTTTCAATCTCTTTATTCTCCAGAAACCAAAAATCCAATGGAAACAACCAAACAAGGCCTTAGAATTAATCACAAAATTTACCAAAGTGCTTTGTCTTTAAGGGTTCTCTTTCCCCCCCCCCCCCCCCCCCCCCCCCCCCCCCCCCCCCCCCCTTGTGTGTTAACTTCTTCTGTGTCTCTCTTTTGGAAAAGGGTTCAAAAGAGACGAGAACGATTTGGGTTTCAAGTATTTGAGCTGGTGTTTGACTTTAAGGTACGTATTTTCTATTTTGTTGTCAGCTATCAACATGAAAGAAAAAAAAAAGCACTTTTGGCGTATAACAAACGTGTTTTGATTATTTCACTGGTTAATCCATAAATATCTCTCTTTTATTTTTTGTCAATATTGGATTGTCGATATGAGAGACCCTCCACAATTAGCGGATTGCTTTGGTATGAGAGACCCCCCTTACCAAAATGACTATATTTTGTCACTCACCAGTCAACCCCCATCATCTTGTGATTTGTCTTCAGATCCTCACAAGGTCAAGATAATTTCATGGAGTATTCAGACCTCAACTCATGTTGGACCAGGGCCGTTCCAATGGGCCACGAGGCCTAACACAAAATTTACATATGAGGTTTTTTTTTAATTTTATACTTAAAATAATTTATTTTTAAATTAAAAAAAAATTGGATTTTTATAAAAACAGTTAATACTAATATAAGAAAAAAATATATCAAATTAATAATACTATTTTATTTAAGACAAAAATATATCAAACTAATAATACTACTTTATTTAAGACAAAATATATCAAACTAATAATACTATTTTATTTATTTTCTTATATAATAATTAATATGCACCATTTGTTAAAGAAGTACAAAATTTTCTTAATTGGTTTTTCATACAATTTTCATAACAAAGATAATATTTATTTCTATAAGAAAATCAAACTCATATATTGATATTAAGTTAATTACATGGCACATGGAACCCTTCGTGATCATCTCTACAAAACTGATAACTCGCCTCTTTCATGGGACCAATGGCTACAAATTTGCATTGGTGCGAGTGGATATTGTAAAATATTCAGGCCCAATATTATTAAAGTATATTCACAAAAGGTATTTTGGACTTCCATAATTAGACTTATCTAGAATATACAAGTGATTCTAGAGTAATCCTAAAGTGTACGAATATAAGATGCATGTAGAAGGTTCATGAAGGAAGTAGGTGGAAGATCCATAAATGAAGTAGTTAAGTGAATGAAGTATTGATGAAAACATCTAGATGGGTTCTCCTTGGCCTATATAAGGAGAGGTCATTTGCTCATTTCATCAATCTCATTCAAGAGAAATATCTTCTTCCAAGTAGAGAGTGAAGAATGCCCACTTCAAGTTAAGAGTGTTGAGTGTTGTAGCGTTGGTAGCAAAACAAGCGTGTGAGAGAGGGTTTCCTTCAAGTGGTGTTCTTGAAGTTGTGTATCTCTTTGTACCCCTAATTTCATTAGTGGAGGTTCTTGTTATTGCTGCCCCGTGGACGTAGGCATCTTATTGAATCACGTTATATTCATTGTCCTCTATTCCTTACTCTTTTATTTCCTTGCATATTTATCTTTTTTGTGGTTTGAGTTATTATTTACATTCTACTACTTTCCCCAATAGTAATATCAGAGCTTTAAGTTTGTTGAGAGTTAGAATGGAAGGCTCAAGGAGTACCATGGTTCGACTCAATCACTCCAATTGGATTACCTGGAAGCTGAGAATGGAGGACATTCTCTATTGTAAGGTTTTGCATGAGCCCATAGAAGGAGAGGAAGGCAAGCCGGAGAATATGGGAGATGCTGAATGGAAGAAGTTGAACCACAAGGCTATTAGTCACATTCGTGAATAGGTGGATGATAGTGTGTTTCACCATGTGTCTAACGAGATCAATGCCCATGCTCTTTGGTTGTAGTTGGAGTCATTATTCGAGCAAAAGACCTCCTCCAAGAAAACGTTACTCATCAAGGAGCTTGTCAATATAAAGTATATTGAGGGTGTAAGGGTGACCAGGCACCTCAACAACTTCCAAAGTATCGTCAATCAATTGGCCACGATGGACATGAAGGTCATAGATGAGCTTCAAACATTGTTACTTCTTGGATCGTTGCTCGATAGCTAGGAGACCGTTTGTTAGTACTGTAAGTAACTCTGCTCCTAATGGTGTGTTATCTATGGATAATGTTAAAGATAACATGTTAAATGAAGAGACTAGGAGGAAGTCCTCAAGTTCCGGTAATAGCCAAGTTTTTGTCGTGGAGAATAGAGGAAAGAGTAAGAGTAAAGGTCTCAGTCGAGATCGTGGAAGGAGTGCAAGCCGTTCAAGGACACGATTCAATGGAAGGTGTCATAATTGCAATATTTATGGCCACATGATGAAGAATTGCAACATACTAAAGAATAACAAGAAGGATAGGAAAGATGGCTCTACCTACCAAAAGAAGAAGGACACAACCAATACTGTTGCTACCGTGTCTAGTCAAGTATGTGAGTTGTTATCTTTTGATGGTGAGTGCCTACATGCCGATGAAGATAAAGGTGTTTCATGGGTATTTGATTCTGGAGCATCTTTCCATGCCACGACGCACTCAGAGTTCTTCACCACATACAAAGCTGGAGACTTTGGGGAATTGAAGATGGGCGATGATAGCTACTCCAAAATTTCAGGAATCAGTGATATTTGGTTCGAGACCGATTTGGGCAACAAGCTGTGATTAAAATATGTAAGACATGTTCCTGGTTTGCGTCTCAATATAATGTCAACTGGTGTGCTTGATCAACAAGGGTTCCATCATCATGGAGGTGATCGAAAGTGGAGGCTTACCAAGGGATCGTTAGTGGTTGTTAGAGGAAAGTTGTGTTGCACCCTTTACAAGAACATATGGCATGATTTGCAAAGGAGGGTTAAATGTCGTGGACGATTCTTCTCCAAATCTATGGCACAAGAGGTTAGGCCACATGAGTGAGAATGGATTGCAAGTTTTGGCAAAAAAGTCTTTCATTCCTTTTGCTAAAGGTACCTCACTAGACTCTTGTGATTATTGTTTATATGGAAAGCAACATCAAGTTAGTTTTTCTGGTACCTTCACAAGAAAACAAAATATATTAGACCTAGTACATTCTGATGTTTGTGGCCCTATAGAAGTTGAATTACTAGGTGATAATAGATATTTTGTCACCTTTATTGATGATGCTTCACGAAAGGTTTGGGTATATTTGTTGAAATCAAAAGGCCAGGTATTCCAAACCTTCAAGCAGTTCCATGCCATGATGGAGAGGGAGATTGGGAGAGCCCTAAAATGTTTTTGTAGTGATAATGGCAGAGAGTACACTTTGAACGAGTTCAGAGATTATTGTTCGAAGTATGGCATTAGGCATGAGAAGACAATTCCGAGAACTCCACAACATAATGGTGTATTTGAGAGGATGAACAGCACCATTCTAGAGAAAGTCAGGTGCATGCTGAAGACATCCAATTTATCAAAGCGTTTTTGGGCCGAAACTGTGTCAGTCGCTTGTTACCTTATCAACTGATCGTCAAGTGTACTGTTGAACTCTGAGACTCCCAAAGGCGTATAGACCGACAGAAGCACTACATATTCACACTTGAAAGTGTTTGGGTGCAAAGTATTTGCACGTGTATCCGACGAGAAAAGATTGAAGATAGATGAGAAAGGTACATTGTGCTTCTTTCTCAGGTACGGTAATGAAAAAATAGGTTACTGCATATGGGATCCAAACACCAACAAGCTATTCAGAAGAAAAAATGTACACTTCTTTAAAAATTAGACCGTGACAGATCTTGACAAGGAGACAGTTAAGAATGCAGGTCAGCTCACCTATGATTCATCACCACTGCAACAAGAAGCCAGTGGCAGAGTTCAAGAGTTTATACATGAAGACGTTCCTGATATGGCTGAAGCACGAGGTGCTGAGATTGACAGGACCCTCCCTGTAATTACCCTCGATTAGCGTGGGTGGACTTGCTCCCGTTTGACACAACCTGATTAAATCAACGTCCTAACCAAGTGGCAGACCAGAGATACTTCCACATACTAACTACAATAATCATAGTACATACTCACAGTGATGCCTCAACCTTCATACAGCTCGCGTCCGCGATCAACCTGGAGGGTGTTAACACGTGAGTGGACAAAAAACAAAAGTTTGGAAAAATAATTTTCCGAAATCAATTATTAGACCCTCCATTTAATAAAGCCATGCATGCATTGAATTTACGAGTAAAACGTTAATCTCAAAATACGTGCAATACGTGCAATAACTAGAAAATCAGAAATTTCAAAACCTACATAAAGTCATATCGAACCCACACCAAAGAAAACCTGCCAACATAACTATAACAATCGACCCAACCTCGATGTCTGCAAACTAAAACATCATGCCAATGTGCTCTACCGGTAGGCTAATGTCACTCGGGAGCTAACAGAGTCCTAAACTTGACGTCTGAGTGTGGACCGGTTCAGGAACTAACGGAGTTCCAGACTCGACGTCTGAGTCACAATACTAGTCTCAGGAACTAACGGAGCCCCATGCTTGATTTATGAGACAAGTCTCGGAATGACGGAGTCCAGCTCAACATCCGAGACTATCCATCACAATCTAGCATCTCGAGAGGGGTCATCAATTACATTACATCATATCACAGTCACATCATCATAATCATCACACAACATCTTAGCATCACAGTCATCAGGAATATTGAGGAACCACATGTCTAGACCAACAACAATTCAAACCATAATTCCATATCTCGGGCCTAAGGCCAAAACCATAGTTCAATCAAACCTCGTAAAACGAGACATTAAAATATTCGTAAAATCATGTAAAATCCCATTTTACCAAACACCGTAAAAAACATAAAAACATGTCATAATGGGGGTAAAATCATTTCCCAAAACTCAGTAAGGATCTAGAGTATAAGAAACCCAATTTCCTTGCAAAACGTGCCAAATTGCAATTTCTCTAATATCATCGAAACTCATATAAAATCATGCAAAATCATGTTTAAAATATGACCAAGCAAATCATATTTTAAATCATGTAAAATCATATAAAATGCAGGCATATGATTTAAGAAAACAAAAGTCCTCTCACAATACTACCGCTCGGTTAAAACACGAGATGTAAGCCAATTCGAAGCCTCTAGGACATCCAGGCTTGTCAAATTCATACTCGAGGGTCACTAAAAATCCATATAATTCCATACAATAAACCCGCACAAACTTCGGAACCACAAACGCGCCCCAAACACACTTCCCAAGGAGAAACCTCCAAAATACCAACCAAACGATCTCCGATCGAATTGAAACCACCACCATTGGATTTAGGACGTCGAAACCTTTCAAAAAAAACCAATTTGACCTTGAAATTCTTGCCAATGCGTCCACACTCATTGGTCAAAGTTTGGTCAACGTTGGTTAACGCTGACGTCACTTGCTGAAGTCAGCTCTAACTGACGTCATCCTGATATCTCATAATCTGACATCTGCCACATGGCACCCCCTGATTGGTGCCATGTGTCACCCTCTGACACACCACCTGCCACATCACCTCTGACAATAACTTACAACTCGTCACGTGGCACCAACCTTGATCTACCACGTGGCTTGACATGATGGCATGGCTTGCCATGTCATCGTCGTCTACCTCTAGCCGGATCGACCCGATTTTCTGTAATAGGTCGTTCGACCTGTATTGCAGAACCAATATGTTCTTCACCATTTCTCAACCAAAAACCACCATTCTTTCACTAATCTAATCATCTCTCTCCCAGAAACAATCCTATGGCTAGAAAATAGAGAAACATCACCTGAAATCGTTGAGCTAAGTTCAAATCCTTTGGGCCTAAGTTTAAGCTCTCACTTGAGCTCTTCCTCGCGTCCAAAACCATCCGTTTTTGTCCTTATGGACTCGCCCAAACTCAGAGAACACAATAGTGGATTCAGTTTTGAGTTCCAAGCATCACCAATCCAAAACCCAAAATCTAATTTTGAAATTTCACGGGTTTTACCTATTTTTGGATTCTAGTCAGCTTCTCTGTGGCTCCTTCGTCCACTACCGTCACTCTCAGTCTCACATCCTCCCTTTGTATCTCTCAACCAGCACTAACTGGTGAAAACCATGAAGAAATGGTGAAGGTGGGGTATTGGGTGTGTATGTGTGGGTTTGATTGAGAAAGATGTAAGTATGGTGTAGGGAAGTGGGACAATGGGATGAGTGACACTTGTCACTCATCCTTTCGTCCAAATTAGATGTTTAGGGCCCACTAACAAACAAACCAATTCCGTAAAATGTGCACCGTAAAACGGACTAAAAGTTTCCTTGACCTGTAAAATAACCGTTCGAAGTTCAAAATCGACGTGTCGCCTGTCTACGTAATCGAAATCCCTCGATTTATGTAATGAATTTCGGTCTGCGTGCATATAACCATCTAGATCAAAAGTTAACATTTTTCTCTTTCTAGGAGCAAAATCGTTATTTTACCTCAACTAATCTTAATTATTCTCGATAATCTCTTGGTAATCCCATGATTACGGATCAGGTCGTTATTGAGATAATGTCTGAACCTGAAGACGATGATCAGGAGGATCATAATCAAGGGGAGCCAAGCCAGGGGAGCAGCTAAAGATTGTCCAAGTACCAATTCTTAAATCAAACAAAGTGCCAAAGCCGAATACCAAGCATCCTTCTTCACAGTATATTCTTACGACCAGTGAATGACCCGTATTCCAGATACATTCTACTAAATGGCGAAGGAGAGCCTGAAAATTTTGAGGAGGAAAAGGTTCATGCAAATAATGACAAGTGGATGTTGGAAATGAACTCTGAGATAGATTGTTTATTGAAGAAACACCTATGAGTTAGTGGAGTTTCCTAAAGGCAGAAAAGCAATAAAAAATAAATCGATGTTCAAGTTGAAGAAGGACAAGAATGAGCAGTTGACAAAGTTCAAGGCTCGCTTGGTTGTCAATGGTTTTGAGCATAAGGAAGAAGTTGATTTTGACGAGATATTCTCACCAGTGGTCAAGATGACTTCTATTCGGGTTATTCTGGGCATAGCCACTAGCATGGATCTTGAGGTGGAGCAGTTGGATGTGAAGATAACATTTCTGCATGGTGATTTGGAAGAAGAAATTTACATGGAGCAACCAGAAGGTTTTGAAGTTGAGGGAAAAGAGCACATGGTTTGCAAGTTGAAGAAAAGCTTGTACGGGCCAAAGCAGGCACCAAGGCAGTGGTACAAGAAGTTTGACTCATTCATGATGGGTCATAGGTACAAGAGAACATATGTTGATCCATGTGCGTATATCCAGTAGTTCACCAAAGGTAACTTCATCATTTTATTGTCTATGTTGATGATATGTTGATTTTGGGGCAAGATGTTGCTATAATTCACAAGTTGAAATCAGATTTGTCGAAGTCCTTTGATATGAAAGACTTAGGTCTAACTAAACAGATTTTGGGTATAGAGATTGCTCGTGACAGGTTGGAAAAAATGCTATGGTTGTCACAGGAAAGGTACATTGAACGAGTGCTTGAGAGGTTCAACTTGAAAGAAGCTAAGCCAGTGAACTCAACTCTAGGTAGTCAAATCAAGTTAAGCAGAAGGTTATGCCTAACTACACAAGAGGAGAGGATAAGATGGCAGGTATTCCTTACTCATCAGTTGTTGGTAGTCTTATGTAAGCTATGGTTTGCACTCGACCGGATATAACACATGCAATTGGTGTTGTTAGTAGGTATCTCTCTAACCCTAACATAGAGCATTGGGAATCAGTCAAGTGGATACTCAGATATTTGAGACGCACTTCAAAGTTGTGCTTGTGTTTTGGTGGATTAAAACCAGTGTTAGAAGGTTTCACGGATGTAGACTTGGGAGACCTTGATGCTAGAAAATCCACTTCTGGTTACATATTCACTTTTTCAAAGGGATTTGTTTCGTGGCAATCCAATTACAAAAATGTGTTGCCTTATCCACCACTGAAACTGAGTATATTGCTGCAAATGAAGTAGGCAAGGAGATGATTTGGTTGCAGAGGTTCATTCAAGAGTTGGGTTTGAAGCAAGGAAGTTATGTGGTGCATTCTAACAGTTACAGTGCTTTTCACGTAAGTACAAATTCAGTGTACCATCCTCTTACTAAGCATATTGATCTCCGTTATCATTGGATCCGAGATGCAGTGTCAAAGAAGCTTTTCCAGTTGAGGAAATTCGCTGGAATGGACTTCAAGTACAAGTCACCTCCTTTTGACCTGGTTGGCCTGGAAGGGGAGATTGTAAAATATCCAGGCCCAACATTATTAAAGTACATTCACAAAAGGTATTTTGGGCTTCAATAATTGGGCTTATCTAGAATATACAAGTGATTCTAGAGTAATCATAAAGTGTATCAATCTAAGATGCATGTAGAAGGTTCATGAAGGAAATATGTGGAAGATCCATAAATGAAGTAGTTAGGTGAATGAAGTATTGATGAAAACATCTAGATGGTTCCTCCTTGGCCTATATAAGGAGAGGTCATTTGCTCATTTCATCAATCTCATTCAAGAGAAGCATCTTCCTCCAAGTAGAGAGTGAAGAGTGCCCATTCCAAGTTGAGAGTGTCGAGTGATGTAGTGTTGGTAGCAAAACAAGTGTGTGAGAGAGGGTTTCCTTCAAGGGGTGTTCTTAAAGTTGTGCATCTCTTTGTACCCTAATTTCATTAGTGGAGGTTCTTGTTATTGCTGCTTTGTGGACGTAGGCATATTGACGAACCACGTTATATCTGGTGTTCTCTACTCCTTACTCTTTTATTTCCTTGCATATTTATTGTTTTTGTGGGTTGAGTTATTATTTCCATTCTATTATTTTCCCCAACAGATATTGCATGTCGATCAAAAACTTTCATTACCTGGTTAGGCTTCATTTTTGTGAGTTTGAGCATGCTCCCTTGCCCAGAGACCAACTGTAGTGTTTCATACAAACATCGCCAATCAAACGGAAGAGCAAACATCAAACATAATCGCCTGGAGGCGGCAATGGAAGACCAATCTACAAAAAAGACGATGTGTACTTGCTGGAAGTCAAGAAGAAAGTTAATCTCATTCTCGCTCTGCAAGCAACTAAGAAAGATTGGCTGACCAATTTCAATGATGCAATCTTGAACGGGCTTGACTGCTTGAGGTCTTCAAACTTAGTGAATCCTGGACAATAACTGTCAATCACATTCATTCTTAAAAACAAGTTGGATAATGCGTCGAGGGTTATCCTAAGTGGTGAGGCAGGGCAGGACCACAATTAGTGTTATCCTATTAAACAGTGTGAAGATTTGAAGTCTTGAATTTGATACTTATAATTCGATATCCATTGTATATATATCATCCTCATAGCGTAGGAGAAAAAATTCTATAGGTAAAAGGTATTATGCCATAATTGTGTGCTTCTGTATGAAAAATGAAATTTTTGTTGGGATTTCATGAAAGGCGGTGTTTTGAAAATAAACGTTACCAGTAGAAATTAAGGAATATAAGATAACAATTAAGTTGAAGTGTACGATTATTCACAACCTTATTTATAAAGAACAAATCTGTTTTAACCAATACTATTACACCCACGTCTACACATATTGATTCCTAAATCTTGTAAATCATCATATCTTATCATTATTTTTGAATAATTTCACAATATCCATATATTTCATTATTCATTTAAACTAACACTTATCACAATTCACCAACTTTATCGTAAAATGATTTTTCTACAAAAGTTGGATAAAGATCAAAGTCACACACCCCACAAGAGAACGCCCAAAACCTCCCTTGCTTCTTGCAATAATCACACACATAAGTTTTGGCCATATCCAACTTCAACAGATGCTCATGCTTTATATCCTTCACCTCAGGAGGCAATGTCTCCCATTCCTTCCTCAAAGCTGCCTCAAGCTCTTTGATCCTTCCTTCTGTAAATGGGAAGGGCTTAGCCCCGTACAACGAAATCAATGCCTTCCCATTTTTTCAAAACGCCTTCCCATCCGGTCCAATGAGCACCAAAGCCGGGATCTCTTTGATGTCAAAAATTGTACAAAGATCTTGCCTTGTCTTGTCATGGTAAGGAATGGAAAGCCATGTCATGTTACTTATATTGAGCTCGAACTCTTTGAGGTCCCGGTATGTGGAGACTAAGACGACCTCAAAATCTTGATCGCCGGAGGAAATGAGCTCATTGTATGCTTTTATGAGTATGGAAGTGAAAGCAAGGCAAGGAGGGCTCCAATGTGCTCCAAAGTAAAGCCCCATAGTTTTGCCAACAAGTTTGAAAATTGATGTCTGCGAAAAATGAATGTCAATTTTGCCTATAGAGAAATACTCAACATAGCAAGAGTCATTTTTAAACCTATTACCTCTCGGCCATCACTTGACATGACATAATCGCGTCATTGATGCACCAAAAGCTCTTCAATATTTCCCCCTTCGCGTTTTGCTTCGTCAATTGCCTTCAATTCTCCTATTCTCTTCTTAGTGAATGGAAATGCCTCAGCTCCATAGTCTTCAATCAGTCCAACCAAATCTTCCTCAATTGACACTCCATCCGAGTTTAATGATATCAGAGATAGGATTCGATCAATGTGGTACATGTCACTCAATATCTTATGCAGACTCACATCGAATGGAACTGCTAGCCACGACATGGATTTGAAGTGTTCGTTGAATTTCTCCTCATCCCGGTCAGATGACACAAAGATGATTTCAGACTCTTTACCTTCGACTTTAAGGATGTCATAAAGCCTCACCAACTGAGGGGCTAGAGCCTTGCAAGACCTACACCAATTTGCAGAGAATAAGAGACAGTCTTCCCATTACATGAAGACAACGGTACCTAACCTCACAATCATAAACAAGATGAGAAATTTGAATTCCCTTTAAAATTGAAACAGAACACAAAAGAAATGACTAAAAGAAATGACTCCATGAAATCACCCGTGTTTCGCCGGAGAGAACGAACTCAACTCCTTCGGATGCTAAGACGGTTGCTATGTTGCTGATAGGCCCTGCCATTAGAACTACAAGCAAGCTATGTCCTCCTCCCTTCTTTTATATCTCCTAAAAAGGAAAAGAAACAGTAAAGAGTGACATTCACAAAAGTATACAAGAAATGGAATTTAAGCCATACTCAAAAAATGGAATCAATTTGCAGTTGATTATCCTTTTTAGAATTTCAGCAAAAAGAAGGGATATGAGAGCATATAGCGTGTGAACATTGAACAAGTGTTCAATTATTTGGCCAACACTTTGCAACAAAAATGAATCCCATGCATCTCTCTCCCGCAAGGCGTCTAAGGGGAGCCACCAACATAGTAGCCGATGAGGCAACAAGCAAGCCCTCAAGTCTAGTGTGCTTACCAGTTAGATAAGGTGAAACTAACATGAGCTATATTAGCAACAGTCGTCCACAATTATGGGTAGGCATCTTTTCACAATCGATGCATATGATTGACAATTGCCTGCACCTATTGTACGATTGCGTTAAGCATTTGACATTGCAATAAATAATAAACTGAATCTGGTGGATTGTTGAAGAATACGGACAAAGATCATGGAATTTGTGAAGAATAGATGAAATAAAGCCGATCAAAGGTCGGAGTTCGATGGAAGGTGGAGCAGAAGGAGTACCTTAAAATAGGTGTTCCTGCCTTGCAGTTTTGGTCGGAAAATACAGAGAGGGTTGAAAAGGGAATAAGGAGATGACAAATTCCGCGGAATAATAACAGACTGAACATAAGCGCGGGTAACAAAGACACAGGAGGACCAGCTGGATAGAAAATTTGACAAGGTATATCCTACTTTCAACATATTAGATTCTCTAACCAAAACACAGAATAGATATGCTTACATGATAGATTAATTTAAAATATATCGTCTTTACTTTTTTAAAATAAAGGACAAACTCGTATCACTCGTCCTTTAAAATAGGATGAGATAAGGTACAGAGGATTTCATTCGATCACGAACAGCAGGACAAATTGGATTTAGAACGACGAAAAGGGCAAAACCCAATTTGATTCAGACAGAAAAAAAGGGCAAAGCCCAATGGAACCGCATGTGGGCTAGACGGATACAGTTGATATAGCAAGTTGTACCAAAGGGACATGTGTCACTGACAATAGAAGTGGACCCCAATATAGTACCCACCTCAATGATGACTGACAATAAACCAAAACACGTGGACAACTGCCGAAATCATAAGCTACGATGAAGTAAGCTTTGTTCTTACAAGGTAAAGCATGAAGCTTCAAGTAACTCATCAGTCATCACAATGACAGAGTCAGGACTCAGATGCATAGACAAGAACATATCAGTGATAATGGTTGATATGGAAATTCGAAGTCTGATAAAAATGGAGGAGTTTCGCGATTTAAACACTCCATTTGGGTTTGGAATGATTCAATTTTTCCTTCTTGAAGAAGCCCTAGTGAACATATCTCTAATGTTGTGCGATTCTATCTCAAAGCTTGCCTTCCATCTCTGGCAGTAGGTTTTTTCTCATTCTTACTCTTTTCCTGACAATTAGAACATGATTGATTAAACAGAGTTACAAACCGATCACATTGATCCAAGTATAGGGAACATGGCCCTATGTCTGATATATATACCCGTGAGCCGTTACATTCTGTGGCAGTTGGGATAATTTTGATATCAGATGCTTTTCTTGTTGCCTCATTTAAATCTATCCTGAAAACATAATCAGCAACCCAGAGTTGGTTTATGCCTTTAAAAGAGAACCATTCCAATAACCAATAATAAGCGTTCAAATTTGGACTAGTTTCCAGATTTGTACTGCTTAAGATTCATGACTTGAATATGGACCACTTTAGAGGATATATCTCAATCGGTCACTCGTAAGCTTCAAAAAGGGTTTATCCTTTAAGTATTCTCCTAACATTGAAACAACATCGGTTACTGTAACAGAAACATAAGTGAATTAGTGAACACAAAACAGGAATGACTCACAAGCTTATTACTAAAGAGGGAGTTCGACAAGCACTAGCTACATATATGCTTATATACAACCCATAATTCATGTCATTCTTTGGCTATCAAGTAAGCTCTCTTTGCTCAATTAAACATTGAACGGATGAAATTTAATAAAAAACTAAAGAAATAGAGGAAAGGAGAGAAATAGAAAGGTCATAAATAAATTGTGTTCTCACTGAAATTGTACATATATTTTTCTCTTCCCGTGCAACATAATTATGGTCTAGAGTAGATAGTGTCTGTTTTAGCTGACATGCCTGCCATCACAGAATACAAATATCATAAAAGCTTACAAAGATATATGAATGAATACATATTTTGGAACTCCTGAATCAGGGCAAAGTAGATATTCAAAAATTCCTTCCTCGCATGGATATGTTCACTAATCTCAAACTAACAATAGAAGACATGGGGAAACAAAAAACAAAGGAATATGCAATGCAAATTACAAAGAAGGGGACTTGCTTGAACCCCAGAACTTACCCTCCACCTTATTATTTAGGCGAGGAAGTGTCACTGTCTATGGATTGGTTAATGAAAATTGTTATACCAGTAGGAATATGAATCGTGTGTGGCAAGTAATATAGACTGTCTGCGGTTAAAAAGAAGTAAATTTCCTGGTTATCCTTCATGTATGACTACGATGCATAAATGACATATAAAAAAAAAATTCTCAGGACAAAAAGGTCATCTCAGTCAAATACACATTCATAGTACATACTGTTACTTTTAACCAGGTCTCAAATCACATAATAAAAAAGAGGGAGGAGGGGTCTATAATTTGTCAACCATCATCAAAGAAAGTTAATAAATAAGGTAGAAACAGACCTTGTGATACAGCCAAGCCAGAATGTCAAGATCCGACCTTCATTGGTAAGGACCTGACTCTAGCACGATATTGTCCGCTTTGGGCCTCCTCGCCCTCACGATTTTGTATTCAGAAGCTCAAGGTGCAACTTCCCAAGGGGTCACCCATCATGGAATTGCACCAGCCTCAACTCGCTTAATTTTGGAGTTTCAATCGAACCCAAAGCCACTGAGCTCCCAAAAGGCCTCGTACTAGATAGGTGTGCCTACAACTCCCCTCCCAGACCATTCCCCTCGCAGGAATGTGGGATCGTTAAATATTCCTTCCAGGACACAGATTTTACAATCCACCCCCCTTAGGGCCCAGCGTCCTCGCTAGCACACTTCCAGGCCGGGGTTTGTCTCTGCTACCACTTTGACAGGATCCGTCCCAAAATCCCCCCCGGGATTAACATGGGACGTTCCTGCTCCCGTCTGACACGAAGTGTCAGATAAGGGATAATTCCAACATTAGCCCAAACGGGGCTTCCAGTGTGTGCCAGGATTGGAGGAGGAGTGTGATGTCTCGATCTCTGTTACAGCTCGCATCAGCGATCAACCTGAAGAGCATTAAAACCATTGAAAACTGTGAGTGGACAAAACAAATAATTTAATAATTTAATAAAACACATTTCACAAAAGTAAAACATTTATACCTTTCACTAAAAAGTATGTATGCATTCGAAACCCAGTTATCAAACCATTTAGTTAAATAAGTCATCAAACCGTTAGGGCCTTAGCCTAAAACCGTAAACCAAATATATGGGAACTCAGCCCAAAACCAATCATGTGGGTCTCAGCCCAAAACCAAATCCGTAGGGACTCCACCCAAATCAATTCACGTGGGTTTCAGCCCAAATCCAATACATGTGGGTCTCAGCCCAAAACCAATACATATGGGTCTTAGCCCAAAAACAATCTTCGGCATCCCTGATGCCTGACATCCCAGATGTCACAACCAATACCATTGTCACGGTTCTAAACTACACGTGCTACTCGGGGTTTCAATCCCAAGTCTCCCCAGGGTTCACCCAGGTCAATGACCCGCATATCAATGACCCTCCCTGAGGGGAGGTTTTAACCTCTGGCAATCCTGCTCTTGAGTCACTATACGGACCGATCACTCCGTGCAATGACCTCTCGTAAGCAATGCTCCGTGACTACTCCAGGATACTACGAGACATCTGGAGGAGATAACCTGCCACTCCAAGATACTACAGGACGTCTGAAGGGCAACCATTCATGAAGATGGTATATGGAAAATCGTTTTACAATCATCTCAAAACCGTTCAAAGGGCTATGCCAGGGGTTTCCATAAAACCATTGTAAATCCAAATCCATTTGGGGTGCCCGACCCAAAATCACATTTATAAATCATAAATGAGCCTCCAGCCCGATATCATAACCAACTGGGCCTCAAACCCGATCATATAAGTCAATTGGGCTTCTAGCCCTATTTCTCATTAAATCAACTGGACTCCAAGTCCGATAGTTTCCAAGTCAAATGAGACTCATACCCGATTCCATATTTTCAAATCCAAAACCATTCCATTAAACCTTCATAGAAATACCAGCACGTATAAGTACAGTATAAAACCATAAATCTCAAAATACGTACAAATACGTGCATACCAAAACACTACAACCATATGCACTCAAAGCATCTCAAAGCATGTATTTAAAACATATAAAATAGTTATGTATGCATCAATTTAGAAATCAAGGTCCACTCACAGACCCTTCATGCTGTCGCCTCGATACGCGTGCTATAAGCCCCTCCGGGCCAATCACCATCTCCGGGGTTCCCAAACCTGTCCAAATCATACTAGAGGGTTACTAACTACTTTTATAACTTCCCATTAAAGCCCCTTAATTTTTCGGGATTTTTAACATACTTTAAACTCGATCCTAAACGTTTGGACATCCCGAGCTATATAGAAACGATATTCGATCGACTCGAAACTTGTCCCAAAATGTTCGTTACATCGAATAGATGAAAACACATGTTGAACACTTCCCCAAAAACACCCCCACACACCTCCACACGCCGCCCAAAGGCGCTGTGCGTGGGCTTCACGCGCCTGCACCTGTTCATCTTCTTCCTCGCATGAATCGGTTCAGATCGGTTCACTAGTTCGTCCGGTCCGACCGAACCGACGTGACCAGTTCAGTCCGTTTTCTCCCTTATTTTTCTTCCTTTTTCCTCCTTCTTTCCACTAATCCTTTTCTAATCTATCCTAGGAATTGTTCTATGCAATTAAATCAATGAAAACAATCCTAAAACGCATTGGTTCATTAAACCATTTTAAGCCCAAATGTTCATCCTATGATTTGGGCATTTCAACATGCCAAAACTTCATCCTAATGGTTCCATTATGCTCCTAGGATCCTTAGAAATAGGTTTAGGGAACTAGTTTGGGCTTACCTTGCCGGAAATTGATTTCGGTTGTTAGCCACCGAAACTCCTCACGACTGTTTGTCTGGGCTACTCAGCAGTTCCCAGCCACCATTCCTGATCCCCCTCAACTCGTACAACTCCCACAAACATCATCCAATCATTAGAATAACCCTTAAACGTCCAAAACTGGAATTTGAAAATTTAAATCCAAAAGGGTCATCGAGTTTACCTGGGTTCTGGGTTTCCTCCGCCGTTCACGGCAGTCCTGCCGTCCCTGGCCTCCACTCAGCCTCTCACTCAGTCTCACAGGGTCATCCCTCGATCCAGAAAAGGAGAAGGGGGGTTTGGGTTTGGTTTTGGGTTCATCGGGGTGTTTGGTCGATCGAATGAGGAAGGGAAAACAGATGCATATATCTGTGTAATGGGAGCAATGGATGGGTGACACTTGTCACTCATCCATTGGACCTAAACTAAATATCTGGGCCCACTGTCAGACAAAAGTCTATCTGTCTCGTAAAACGTGCAATAGTGCTTTGGACCTTCCGTAACCCATAACTTTCTCGTCGAATGTTCGATTTCGATGTGCCACATGTCTACGGACTCATATCGACTCGATCTACGTAACGATCCTCGGTTCTCATGCATTGGACCTCTCAAGTCAAAAGTCAACTTTTTGCCCTCGTTAGGGGCAAAATCGTAATTTCGCCCTGAACGTCCGATAATCCTCGATTAATCTCTGATTAGTCTTGCTAATCCATAATGAAGTCTTAATTAATCCCAAGGATTTGGGACGGGTCGTTACACAAAACCTTGGAATCATCAAGCCTAAAAAATTTGGAGGATCCAATGTCTGCACACAAAGACAAAGACAACCTTATCCACTTGAATAATATAGGATAGTCCATTATAAGAATCAAGACTAAAAATTGTGGAAATATAACTTGAATTGGGAACTCCAATGAACCAAGCATATTGGATTGTGGAAATTCTTTAATTCAGTCATACGATAGCAGAAAATGCACCCCTATTTTCTTCCCAAGCAATGCAAGATGTGATCATAAAACAATACATGTTCATTGATTCACTGCAAGCTCGTACCTTATATCTGAACTTTTGAATATACGTGAATGGGTTGAGTGTCACCTTTGATTTCACAAACTACTTGCATACAATTCTCCGCAATGGACAGAAGTTATATGATATCCGGGGCAACCGTCGATGAAAATTATCTCATCTAAAAGCCTGAACTTCCCAGGATCATCCCCCTTCTGCATTAATTAAAGAGGAATATCACCACCGCAAATATTACAAAATATAGAAAAGAAATTAATCACCATAAAAGTACCTTTATTCTAGCTTCCACAAAAATGGATAAAAAGATGAAAACAGGGTCAATTGGAGTTGCAGCATATAACCCCCCATCTATATGTTGAATTACAACATAAATTAGGCAACGCTAAAAACAAATCAATAAAATTTTAAAGAAAAACGAAGGAGGTCACCACCTTCAGCAACATAGTCACCCAAAAACCAAGAAGTGTAGGATTGCTTGAACCAATTAAGCTCCTGAAGAACCCCTTTAACAAAAAGACAGCTCATTTTGTTTCCTGTCAAAGAAAGAATAGAAGACAAAAAATGAAAAATGCCCCAATCTCGAAATTTGAAGAAATTAAATACATGCATTGTGCAAGCCCTGACTTGGGATGGCGAAGAGATAGCAGTTCTCCGACGCCGTTTCCAGTTTCATCTGTATCTGTAAATTTTCCGTTAGGGTTTTAGAGATGTTGTAAAGAAAGGATTGATTGAAAATGCGGACCGAAAAATCAGAGCAGAAATTACCTTTTGCAATTCCCTGCTGCGCAGAAAGGATTGATTGTCAAGAGTGGATGTGATAGATGCACCCGCTGCGCATTCCCCCGTCTTTTGTCACTTTTTAAAAGCACGGCTGTTGTGGTGAATTCTTTAAAACGGTTAATTGATTTCATTCGAATTGTTATTTAACAGTTTATATTTGATCGGATAAAAATTAAATTATTTGAGAATTCAAACTATTTTATTAGTAATGATTTGTATTTGAATTTGAAAATTCTTTAAATTTAAACTGAACTGTTAAGTAATATATTATTTTTTAAATATATTATTAATACAAAATAAAAATAAAAAAATACTGAGATATACCTAGATAAATATATATATCCAAATGAGTATATAATAAAAGATTATTTAAGGATAATATTTGCTTGATAAATCTTAATATAGTAATAAAGTTTGCATTATAATCCTCCACAAATTTAATATGTATAATTTTTAGTATTGGTTATTCTGCTGCTTTTTATATTCTTACTATTTTTTTTCTAAGCATTCTCCCATAATCCCTATTTTTATCGTCTAGTTCAAAATATGTTAGCCTTTGTGGAAATTCAGTAGAATTTTTTTTTATTGGGAGAGATGTTTTATTGAAAACCATCTATGTTGACAAAACAAGAGAAAAAACTTAAGCAAGCTAGTGAACAACATTAAGCAAGAGAGCACCCTAAACAGTTGAAATCAGATTTTAAATTAAAGTCTTACAAACTTTTTTTTAATGCTAAACGGTTTCAAATAGTTTCAATTTAAACCAAACCGTTAATAATGATTTGGATTAAAACGGTTTCATTTTCAATACTAGAAAATCCAAATTGTATCGAACCGTTACAATTTTTAACTGTTTGAATTTAGATATTATTAACATTTGTATCAAACAACATCGTATTCATCCTTAGTAATATTGGTCTAATATTCTTTTTAAGAATACTGATATTTAATGTGTAAATATCTTTTTCAATATTCTTTGTATAAGGAAAACAGTTTTACTGTCACCTCCAATTTGTTGTATGTACACTCCAATCTAAAAACACCATTTATGCCTTTATATGGCGAAAATTACACATCGAAGTAAGAAATTTTATGTTTAAGTCTATAAAGGATTTTTAGGCTAAATGCCCTATGAATAGGAAAAACAATCTCAAAATGCCCCACAAATAGAAATTTTCCTCAGGTTGATATAGGAATCGGTACATCGTCAGGTTCGGTGCCCAAACTAACTGACGATTTCGCTAACACCATGTAGAGGAGGGGTAGTTTCGACTAAAACTTCCTACGTAGATGCAACGTAAGTAAAAGTGGGACCCTAATTTGGTGGACGTGGAACATGAGTGTGAGAGGTTGAATTGGGGACGATTTCAAAATCGAATTGGGGAAATTTTTTGCTAGGGTTTTGCAGAGAATCGAGGAAGGTTGAAGACGAAATCAATAAGCCTGGGGGCTTCAAGGGTTGCAATCGGCCATGAAGGCGACCTCAAATCCGTAACAAGAAGATGCCAGTTTTTCGACAACCTGGTAGAATACAACCCAATTATCGTAAGTTCGAAATCCTTGAATTTTGTAACGTCCTTGTGTCTGCGAATTAATACATGATTTTTTGTTGATAATGAGAAGGTTTTTACATTGGAGATTAGAATTATTTGCTAAAGTCAATGGTTGATAATTAAAAAGGTTTTGAAATTGGAGATTTACCATCAAATATTGAAACTGTTGATAATGAGACCGGTTTTGAAATGCTATATTGGCATTGTTTACTGAAATGAATGTTGGGTGGCAATGCGTACTAATATTTAAAGGGTTTAGGGTGAGCACTTTGCCGTGAATTGGGTTATAATTGAATTGAATAATGAGGAAAATATCAGTAGGGGTATTGGGCAGTGGTGTGGAGGTATGGGTTAAGTTGGCTGCCAATTTTGGGTTTCTGAATAGGGTTGAAGTGAGCTTAGAGTTTGGTTTGGCTTATAAGGGTTGGCTTACGGGTTTGGGTTTCTGTATAAGTGATCATTGGTTGTGGATTTGTAATATAACGGGTAAATGCATAGAGTCTTAGAGGATTATAAGAAGAAAGGGCAGAGGTTGATCACTACACATTGTGGGGATAACATATTTGAGGTTCTCCATCCATTTGGTAGACGATTTTCAGTGGACCTCAATCATTGTACTTGCTCTTGCAGAAGGTTTGACTTAAGTGGGATACCCTGCCCACATGCATACAGTGCAGCAAGCAGCATTAAGAGAAATCCAGAGCTGTTTGTACATCAATGTTACCATTTAGAGGCCTATACAAAGACATATGAGGAGATCATCCATCTTGTCCCTAGTGAAGACCAATGGGAGAAAGTAGGTGCCACAATATTGAAGCCTCATAAGTATCACAAGCAGCTTGGGAGGCCTAAGATGAAAAGGAAGAAGGGGTAAAATGAGGAGGCATCTCAAAATCCTAACAAGTACCCAAGATACCATTCTACACTAAGATGTGGTAATTGTGGGGTTGATGAACACAAGAGGAATGTATGTACATAGCCAGTGGACCTTACAAAGGAAGCAAAGTTCAGGCGTAAGTAACAAAGGAGGAAAGAAATAAAGGCAAACAAAGCTGCAAAGTCTGGAACTTTGGATAAGCAACCAGTAAGTGCTCACTACCTCATCTAGTACTTGTGAAATTGATGTTGAAAATCTTCGTGAATTGATTGTGATTCTTATGTTTACTTGCTTTTGAAAATCATTGTGAATTGGTTGTGATACTAATGTTTACTTGTTGTTGAAAATCTTTGTGAATTGATTGTGATACTGATGTTTACTTACTGTTGAAAAGATTTGTGAATTGATTGTGATACTGATGTTGATTTGGTGCTGAATTGGGATGTTGAATATAAGATTTTGCTCGCATTTTGTGTTCAGGTCAAGAGAGGGAAGATGTCCTCCCAGCTTGCACCACCACAGTCCTCCCAGCCTGCACCACCGTACTCTTCCCATCCTCCATCACCGCAGGCCTCCCAGCTTCCAGCACCGCAGCCTTTCCAGGTGCTCTCCCAGCCTGCAGTAGTTTATTCCTCCCAAACTGATTCAAACCAGCAGCCCACATTGAGTCCACATTGCACACGAACTAGATTGAAGAGGGCCGTAACTAAACCACGGTCTCAACCAAACTCCTCCCAGCCTGTAGAGTCATCACAGCTTGTAGAGGAAGGTCAAGTCGGTAGCTCCAAGCCAAAGAGATTCAAATCACATGTCAAGGAAAATCCAGAGCCAAAGAGAAAGCCAGGAAACAAAGATTGGCTAAAGAGAGCAAAGGAACTTCTGCTCATTGGCATCATTAGTGGACCATTTTGTAACAGACAGTTTTTAATCTTTATTTTATGAATTTGGAACCATGTAGTGCAATAGGATGAAGTAACCGTTTTGTAATGATCAACTAATCCTTTAGTAATGGTCAAGTAATCCTTTTGCCATGGTTAGATCCTTTTGTAATGATCATATCTTTTTGTAATGTACAGGGTCCTTTTGTAATGGTTAACATGCTCACTTTTTAATGCTCAAATTTGTTTTATACTTAAATTGCCACAAGTGGATTCGTGCTCAATCCATATGCCATTTCATTTGATAACAACAAAGATTCTCTAAAGTCCACCATTTCATTACATTAAACACTTCTAATACATCATAGCCTACATCATATAGGACACTTGCAACTCATACAAAGCAGACTAGTGCTTAACGACCCATGACACTTCAACCATTTTAACTAACCAATACAAAATACCTAACAGTACAACAAAAGCTATCACAAGGGCAAGCCTAAGCTTAAACACCTTCATTTTTCTCCTTCATCAACTACTCTTCTCCTATATCTATCTTCCTTAACAACCCTGGAATTATATTTGTTGACTTTGTGCACATCTTGGGATCTAACCACTCCCAATAGTTACACCCTTTGACATGAGAATTATAACCTCTAACTTGCAATATCACAAAAAATCAAGAATTTGATATAAAGCAACATCAATGAGCTTAGGGTAGTAGTCATGGGCAACAATGCAAGTAGTAATGTAACGACCCGTCCCGAATTCCGGGATTAGTTTAGTGACTAATCTTGATTAGTGAGGTTGAACGGTGGTTAGTGGGGCGGAATCGGACAAATTGTGCGAAATGACCGTTTTGCCCCTGGTCGTGGGCAAAATGTTGACTTTTTGATCGGGCGGTCAAATGGACTTTGACCGATGACCGTGACGTAGTTCGGGACGTCACGAGTTCATAGACAAGTGGCACGATCGATTCCGACATTCGTAGAGAAAGTTATGATGTTCGGAAGTTGAGGGGTATTTTGGTAATTTGGCATGTTAGGGGCCAAATGTTGACTTTTTGACCGGGAGGTCCGATGGACGAGGGCCAAGGACCGTTACGTAGGTTTCGTCGATACGAATCCAACGACAGGCGGCATGCCGAAATCGGAGATTCGACGACGAAGTTATGGTCAAGGAAACGAATTTACGAACCGATGCTCGGATTAAAATAATAATATAATAATGAATAGTGACCGTTGACTGTGCACATCCGGATGAGTGACAAGTGTCACCCATCCCTTGTTTCCAGCTCCTTGTTTCCCTCCAAACATCATCATTACTACATCATCATCACTAATCCACCATTTTTCCCTAAATTAATCCCCTTTGTTTTTCCTAACCGTGCACAAATTGGGGGAGGCTTGAACTGGGAGAATTGGCTCCCTTCCTCTGCCATTCCTGAGAGGAAAATGAGAGACTAATCGATTGGGATATCAAGGGAAACACGAGGGATTGAGTGTGGGTTGAATTTTGGATTTTGGATTTCGGGAAAATTAGAGGGAAAATTCGAATTGGAAGATTTGGGCCGTGAGGAGTGGAATTGAAGCTCGAGTTAGCTTCCTGAGGTTGTGACGAGTCGATCCACATCAAAAACAAGAAGAATTGGCAACTTTTTGGCTCTAATCACACTTGGTGACAAAGGAGGAAATTCGAGTTTGAGTCGTGAAGTTGGAGGCTTCGATGGACGAAATTGAGGTGGGGAAACTACTTCTCATGATCCCACGATGCTTCTGGGTTCGTCAATTGAAAGAAAATGGCTGTGGTTGACAGAACTCCATTGTTGAACAGTGACGGTGTTCGAGCTTGAGTCGTGACGATTGAGCATAGGTTTGATGCAATTGATGTGGGGGAATTGTTCCTCAGGGTCCGTTGATGCTTCTGGGATCATCAATTGGATGAAACCTGCAGCCATTGAGGGGATTCCATGAACGAACAGTAACCTGGGTGTTCTTGGTGTTCATCATCGAATCGTGGGAATTTGGGTAAGTTATCGTGTAATTGATGTTACAGACCTGTAATTGGACTAAGAACGAAACTAACTGATTGATCAATTGAAGGAATTAAGACTGAATTGATGGACATTGAACCGGGTTGTATCGCGGGTAAACTGGACCCGTTTACCAGACAAACGGGTTGGGCTGGTGACATTGTAGCAGGCGCGTGGGTTTCACGCGCAGCCACTCACGGCGGCGCGTGGGCATGAATCTCGAGGTGAGGTCAACATCACTTCTGTCCTATTTAATGTAACGGACATTTTGGAATTGGTTTCGTGACGATCGGACACCGTCTCGATATTGTTTGGGATGTCCGAAGGTTTTAAATTAAGTTTAAAAATAAGTAAAAATTCGGGAAAATTACGGGACTTTGATAGGATGTAAATATTGAGGTTAGTGACCCTCTAATGTGATTTGGACAGGATTGGGAGTCTCGGTGATAGTGGTCTGGCCCGGGAGGGCTGGTGGCACGCGTATCGAGGCATACCGTTAAAACGGTCTGTGAGTGGACTTTGGTTTTATAAATCCTATGCATGCTTAAATGTGATATATGGTTTATATACATGATTTCTATGATGGTATTTGTGAGCATTGATTTCGGGTATGTTGCACGTATTTCGAGGTGTTTCCGTATTTCACGTATATCGGGATTAACGGTTTATTTGTGGTTTTGCGTGCTTGTGGTTAAATAAATAATATGATAAAACGGTTTTTATATTGGAAAGATGAATTCGGGCTTGAGGCCCACTTGTTTTGGAAATCTCGGACTTAGAGTCCATTTGAGTACGTAATCGGGCTGCGGGCCCAGTTGGTTTATAAGTCGGGCTGCGGGCTCAGTTGGTTTATAAATCGGGTCGTGGGCCCAGTGGTTCATAAAGCCGGGCATGAGGCCCAGTTGGATTAAAATGGTGATTTCGGGTCAGGGACCCTAAATGGATTTACGTGGTTTTATGGAAATTTCGGGCAGGGCCCATTGTAATGATGTGATAAAAGGATTTAATAAAACTGTTTTCCATATACCATCTGGATACAAGGATATATGATGGTCTCCTCCAGATGTCTAGGACACTGGGGAAGTCACGGTGCATTGCCTGCGAAGGGTCACCATACGGAGCAGCCGGACCGTATGATGACTCAAGAGCAGGATTGCTATGATTGACGTCTGGGACGTCAGACATCAGGGATGTTAGATATATGGACCCGGAGAGACCCCGGGCAGCACGCGTAGCTTATGAAACCGTGAGACATGACGTCAGGGACGTCTCGCATCAGGGATGCTGGTGATGGTAATGGTAAAATACGAATTAATGAAATGGCTTTCCGGGTGGATTTATGATTATATGATTTTAATGGATTGATGTTCATTTATGGTTTTGGGTGGTGACCCACATGGTTGTTTATGTATAGTTATGGTATTTCACAGTTTTGGGCTGAGTTCCCACACTTGGTTTTTGGTTAACGGTTTTTGGGCTAAGGCCCTAATGGCTCGGTTGAGCAAACGTTTTGGTTACTGGTTTTTGTGGCATGCATACGTTTTTATTGGAGGGCATAAATGTCTCATAAATGTATTTGGTAAACTTATTGGTTTTTGTCCACTCACAGCTTTTGGTTTTAATGCCCTTCAGGTTGATCACGGATGCGATTGCAGCAGAGATTGGGACATTGCACACCTCCTCCATCGATCCTTGCGCACTCTGGATGCCCCGTTGGGCAGTGGCTCTGGTTATCCCTTGTCCGACACCCCTTGTTGGACGGGAGCAGGGCACATTCCACGGTAATCCCGGGGGGATTGGGATGGGTCCTGTCAAGTAATATACTTTCAAACCCAAATCCAAACCTAATTCCGTCTAAAAATATAACTTACTGGACCATTTAGAAAAACTAGAAACCACCTACCTGGGTTATCGTCAGTCCATGATGTCTTCACTGCAGCCACCTTCCCACAAAGAAAACTTCGTTGTTACTCGTACCCTCCACTCTCATCCATATTGCGACTCACACGTGGGGAAAACTTGCGATTTTCCATTTCGTTTCACTTGGGTTTCACCTCTTTTTTGGCCGAATTCAAATGCCCGGGTTTCAAGCCACCATGACTTCGAATGTCTGGGTTTCAGGCTGTTGCGATTTCAAATGCCTGGGTTTCAAGCCCTCGCGATTTGGAATCCCTGAGTTTCAAGCTCGCGATTTTGAATGCCGAGTTTCGTCTATGCCTATCTTTAACACCGTCCGCACAAATTGACTAAAATACCCAGCCATTACATGGCACTTAGGTGCCACATGGATTCCAGGTCTGCATTCTACACGGCGTTAGCGAAACCGTTAGTTAGTTTGGACAACAGACCTGACGATATACCGGTTCCTGTATCAACCTAAGGAAAATTCTTGTTCATGGGGCATTTTGAAATTGTTTTTCCTATTCCTAGGGCATTTAGCCTAAAAACCCATTTATAAATGAGGAACTCACTAACCACTTAATCCCACTTCGGTATTATTTTCATTATTTAGATAAATAAATTTAGTATTATTAATTTTTTTTAAATCAATTGAGAAAGAAATTAGATCATATATAATTTATGATAAATTATAATTTACTAACCTGTGGTTTATATATTGTAATATATTTGTATACGACCTTTCAAATATTGCGATTATTCTCTGAATCTTTAAAACATAACATATTGGTCCGTTAGTTAATTTTTTTTGTCCTAAATTGTTACGACCCATCTCGAAAATAAAAATTAGAAATTTAAATTATTTAATTAACCGGTAGTTATGGGCTAGATGAATGGGTGGATTTTTAGGCCAAAGCACAATGATGGACTTAATTAAAGGCCCATAGAGGATTATTGGGCGTGCTTAGGAATTGGATTTACAAAATGATCGTTTTTCCCTTAAAATTCCCAAAGACTCGAAAGTCACTTTTGATTGGTAAAGTTTTTGGAAGTTTTCTTTATATTTTACATAGAGCTTGAGCTCACGAATATGTAGACAAATGACATGCCGAAATCAGATTTCGAATGAGGAAGTTGCAAGTCCAAAATAATCAAGACATATCAGTAATTTCTAAAAAGTTTGAATTATAAATCGGCACATTCTCTTTCCTCTTCCTGTTGGTCCACATTATTCTCTCTCATCTCACAATCTATTTCCCCTCTCCGTTTCCCGAAAATGGCTTTTTAGAGAAGCTTCACCATCAACGTCGTTGACACCAGCCCAAGACGTCACATCGCCACCATCATATTCGTCTCTTCCTCACGATCACAACCCTGTCCTTGCTCGAGCCTACCACCCAGCGTACATGTCTCAACAATCGTTGAACATAAGTAGGTTCTTGCAGCTTTTGTCAGTACCCTCATCGGAATATCCCTCGATACTCGTGAAAGAGCATGCTCTCATCTGACATAAACATTGAAAATCCCCGAAGTATCCTCGGTACAAATATTAAATACAAAAAAGAATGTTAGATAAGGGATAAGTACCACATGTCAACCGTAAGTGAAAACTCAGAAATAAATAGTTACACAGAGCACTAGACACGAAAATAAACAACTAGAACCCAAATTTTATTAACGAGAGTGCGCAGTCCCAAGTAAATAGCCTCAGCCTCAATACAACCCTCGTCATGTGATCAGCATGGAAGGTACTAAAACCATAAAAACAATGAATGCAACAAAATAAAATCTTTGGAAAATCATTTTCTGAAATGTTCATTTTTCCCTCTATTTTATAAAAACATGCATGCATAAGTAGATATAGACTTAATTTCAGATAAAATAGTTACAAATATAAAATCGTGGGTCCAACATAAATCATGTAAAATGTATAAATACCCATGCCCCACATTTTCTTGAAATCTCTGTTTATAAGCAATTTGAAAACCTCTGGGCACAACTACAAATAATAGTAAAATCTCGTTCCTCTAGAGCAACCTGTACTACATGTAAACATCACGGAACATGTGGAGTCCATCCTTGTTGGTACGTGTGGAGTCCAACTTCGACAACGTTTGAGTCCGTATCTGAAAATCCTTGGAGTCTAGCTCTGGAATAACGATCCAATTGAACGAGGATGACCATATTGGGCAACAGTTTACAGAAATACCTTTTAACCTACTTTTTAAAATACCCTCAAAAGCCCCAAAACATTTGCAACCTGGGCATGAGCCTAAAATTAGTTTTCCCCAAAGACCATCATAACTTGTGTCCAAAAAACCACATCCCGAATATATATTCTAAAACCGAACATTTATCCAAAAAACATTTAGAATGATATTCAAGACATTGCAATCTAAACCATGCGATAAACCATATAAATATATAAATATGCATGCATCACATTTAACAACTAAACTATCCACTCACAGTCTAACCAGTCGCTCAATCTTGAGTTGTGCGCGCCTTAGAAGTACCCAGAATGTCCTCGCCTGTCAAAGTAACAACCAGGGTTCACCAACAATCCATATGACCTCGTATATAAACTCCCCATAAATCCCGAGATAATACATGTGTCTTGAACACGCAATCCGAGGCTAAAAAGCCCAAAAGTACCCCTAAACAAACTCTAATCGGCCTAAAACCACCACCATTGAATTTAACTCATTGAAACCTTTCAAACAAGCCCAACCCTACCTCGAGATTTGTACCCACTCGCTACCACATACCGGTAGAAGGCCAACAGCCTTCTCCACGCGCCGCTGACGTCACATCCTGACGTTAGCGCCTACTGATGTTGCACCTTATTGATTCACCCTCCTATTGATGTGGCTTAACACCTAGGCTAATGACATGGCACCCCTGCCATGTGGCATGCTAACATGTCATTTGACACTTGGCATGATGACATCATCATGTTGTTTTCACCTAGTGACTTCATCAAGATGTTATGATGATGTCATCCCTCACCAGAGACGATGGTGGCATCACCGTGGCTGCTAGCTGAAAACCGCCATTAAAGACCTGATTTTCAAAACTCCATAACTTCCTCATTTCTCATCCAAATTCAACAAAATTTATATCAAAATATCTGTACTCAATCCCAAGAATCCAAATCCAAGCCCAAAATTCAAAAAACAAAACATGGACTCCAAGATATGAGCCTCCAAAGTTTCAAGTTTCTTTCCTCCTCATGTACCAGCCGTGTCCACATCCTCGCATCTTCAAACTCAGGTTAATCTCAATTGTGAAAGTCCTTAGAATGTGATTCTAGCCTTGGTTAAGTCCAAACACCTCCCTAAATCTAAGTCCAAAAGAATGGGTGTGTGTGTGTTTATTTGTTTTGGTTGCACGGAGAAAGAAGAGAGAGAGGTGAAATTGTGATGATAAGAAGCATGTGGCTCTAAATTAACCCTACAAAATATCCTACTTTTCTATGTTGACCAAACCACCCTTCCCCAAATAGGAAACCCAAGCCAAACATCGAAGGGCAAAATGGTCCAACCAACTAAATAAATCCTGAAACATCCCCGTAAATTCCCGTAAAACATAATTTAAAGTCCGGATCATTACAATCTACCCACCTTAAAAACATTTTGTCCCCAAAACTTGCACCTACCCCTACAAAAATGTGGAAACTAGTCCCACAACAAAGCCTCGGCTCCCACGTGGCCTCATCCACGTCACAATCCCTCCACATAACAAATACAAAGGGAAAAAGTCACCTGTCGTAACACTATGTTTGTCTGATCCCCGATCTGAATAGACCACTCACTAAGCCCAGAATCCTCTCCCAGTTCACCCAGTCGCTCCACCAACACTTGAGATGTGTCCAACATGTACTCCCCAAGCACAAAGATTGAAAACAACTAAAAAACCTGCGAGAACTCCAGAGACAAAACTAACATAATGTACCCTATCAAGCCTATCTTTCGAGTCAACCCTAAAGGTCAACTAACCTACATCTACTAAAACGTACAATCTTGGAATCCAACCACAATCAAGCAACCAAACCAAAGAGAGAAAAAGTACATATTTGTATAACTACGAACACACGTGCTCGTCCTCTTGCAGGTCGGCCGCATACCCTCTAGCCTCCCCTTGCCCTACCAGCCCCACGAGTAGTCACCTGACTCCTAGATGCTACAGTAAAAAAAAGGCGTCGTCACCTGCTGATCCAGCTCCGTAGTACCCTGACTAGTAGTACCAACGTCTAGATGATAAGGACACTCCCGCTTTAAAATGCCCGAGCTCCCCAAAAAAGAGAAATCCAACCCCTCTATTCTGAGTAGCTCGTCCACTTTTTTCTGACTATCGGTCACAGAAACCCACATGTTTACCTCCAGAAGAACCGAATTAAGAAAAACTCTCTTGGAAGCTCCCTGAGTAAATGAGTCATCGTCCTTACGCTCTCGGTGTCGCCCTGAACCTTCATACCAATGCTGTTGGGGTTTTTCCAAACTTATCTCCACCTGAGATGCCATATTCGACATATCCTGGAGTGTCGTGAATCCCCCAGCTAGCACTGATGCCCGAAACGTACTCCGAAGACTAGTTAAGAGCCGATGATTCCTACTCTCCTCAGGCGCCACCAAATCCTATGCATACTATGATAGATTCAGAATATTTTGCTCATACTAAGCAACAGTCATGTCCCCCTGCTCCAGTTGTAGAAACTCCAACTCCATCGCATCTCAAAAATACTGGGGATAAAACTGATCCACAAAAAATTCATTAAATATCGCCTCGAGTCACAGTAGTCTTATCCAAGCCCGTCTACGGTAACGTCTGCGACCATCGATGTGCAAAACCACTTAAGAAAAAGGCAGTTCTATATACCATGAACTCGGGATGGTAATGCATCACCCAAAAAATCTACTCAAAATGTGCAATCCACTCATCGACCACCTCGAGATTCGATGTACCCGTAAACTCTATGGCTCCAAGCCATTAGGCCCTCTCGATATCCGCCTCCTTGAAAGATGACATCTAATGCCTGACCAAACCTGTCCATGGTGTCTTTCCACCTAATTTCTCTATCTTTATCCTCATTATCAAACTGGTGACGGGGCTGTCGTTGTGGAGGCATAATGTATGATAAGAGGAAAATGTCGGAAATGAAAACTACCCTGCACAACATATGTGCAACCCCACAGAAAACAACCTAGTTCTCTGATACAAAATAACATAAACCTCCCCAGAATATCACTCGATAGTCGTGAAAGGGTCTGCTTCCGTGACACAAACACTGAAAATCCCCAAAGTACCCTCAGTCTTAATATAAAATATATAACTAGTGTTAGACAAGGCTAGGTTAAGTACCACATGTCAACCGTAAACAAAAACTTGAAAATAAATAGTTATACAGAACACTAAACATGAAAATAAACAACCTCAATACAACCTCAATACAACCCTCATCATGTGATCAGCTTGGAGGGTAGCAAAACCATACAAAATATGGATGGGCAAAAATAAAGCTTTTAGAAAACCATTTTCTGAAATAATCCTTTTTCCCTCCATTTTATAAAAACATGCAACCCCAAGTAAATAGCCTCAGCCTCAATACAACCCTCATCACGTGATCAGCTTGGAGGGTAGCAAAACCATAAAAACTATGGGTGGACAAAAATAAAGCTTTTGGAAAACCATTTTCTGAAATAATCCTTTTTCCCTCCATTTTATTAAAACATGCATGCATAAGTAGATAAAT
The DNA here is from genome assembly GCA_032719365.1 of Prinsepia uniflora. Lineage (NCBI taxonomy): Eukaryota > Viridiplantae > Streptophyta > Magnoliopsida > Rosales > Rosaceae > Prinsepia > Prinsepia uniflora. The sequence continues at coordinate 33,355,087 of CM064861.1, read as the reverse complement.
ACTTAATTTCAGATAAAACAATCACAAATATAAAATTGTGGGTCCAACCTAAATCATGTAAAATGTATAAATACTCATGGCCCACATTTCCCTGAAATCCAAGTTTATAAGTAATTTGAAAACCTTTGGACACAACCACTAATAATAGTCAGACCTAATTGGAGGGTTATTATCCCTATGCAATTTTTGTTAATAATAGAAAACATATAAACTATGCTAGAAGGTCAGAATAAGACCCGACATCTAATTTTTTCTGATATTTTGAGGGTTATGAATACCATAAAAGTAAATTTACTCTGAAATGAATACAAACTAATACTAGAATATGGTATCTCGAGTGATTGATTTCGAGTTATGATTCACAATATCAAACTGAGAGTTTATGGAAATGAATCGATGCGAAATGATGAATAAGAAAATGGTGTTAATCAAGAAAGAGGACAATATGATTGTGATAGCTACAGTCGAAGGATATGCTGACTTAGCATAAGAGTCATTATTGAGATCCTAGGATTGAGGGGTCATGTCGATCTAGTGTAACGGCTCAGACCACGAGAAAAAGTAAAAATAAGCTAAATCACGATTTTACCCTTGGAAAAGTCAAAATATTGACTTTTTTACCAGGATATCTTTTGAGAATTATGAGAAGGTTGTTATGAAGTTTTCGACCTCCCGAATACATAGACAAGCAGCACGCCAAAATCGGAGTTCGGATGGAATTGCTATGGATCTAAAATAACCAAAGGAATTTTTGTTAATTATGACTTGAAGGGAAATTTGGTAATTTTTTCGTTTGAGCATGTGATTCATATGAGAAATTTTAGAAATTTCTTAATACATCCCTCCTAATTCCTCTGCCGACCTATAAGATTATATATAGGGGGTGTGTGTGTGTGTGTGTGTGTGCAAATGGTGGTTCGGTGGGCTTTGGCCAAATGCCTTGATGACTAAGAAATCACCCACCGTGAGGGAGAAGTAGAGCAGAGATTTTGGGAGGAGAGAAAGGGAAGAGAAACGGAGAGGGATTAATAAGAAGTAGGAAGGAAGAGGAAGGAGATAAGCAGTTATGGGAAACCCGAAACCATGGTTTCATAGTTTTACTTTTGGGTTCCCAATAAGGTTGGGAAAGCTTGGAAACCAAGCTTGTAGATAATTTCTATGTGATCATGCGACTCAAACGGGCTCAAAACTAGGGGTTTTCAATGCTGGAAATGGTGCCGGACAAAGAAGGAAGTTGACTGAACATGGCAGGTATGGTTCCTCAACGTTTAGATGTTCTTTCTTCATTTTAAGTTCATAGATCCCACCTAGAGATAGATTGGATGATAAGAGTGAAAGAAATGACGAAAAATATTAAGAATTGAACATTTTATGGTTGGGTCGGGCGACTCGAAAACCATGGAAGTCGAACGAATAAGATGATCTACCGTGCCTGGCGCGCGATCTCATGTGCAACCACTTCAGGTGCAAGGGGGCGCGTGCTAAGGAATTTGGGGTGGCGGCCAACACAAAAGTTCCTGTTATTAAATTCTAAGTTTATTGGTCTAAGAATTGGATTAATCGGACCTCATATGAGCTAGTTATGATAGTTTAAAGTTAATGATCCATTTAAAATCCTTAAGTAATCCTGTAAGTGTGGGTGATGAATCTTAATTGTGGAATAGTGAAATTGGGTAAATTTAAACTAGAAATTTGGTGATTAAATACGTGATTATATTAAAGATTATAAAGGTATACCTAAATGGTTAATTAGGTTGATGCTTATATTGATGATTATGCAAGTAACTATTATAATTATGTTAAGAATTATATTGGTGATTACTAATAATAAATGTAGAATACAACTAAGGGAGAAGTAAAGGAAAGATATTTATGTTATTGTTAGTTTGGTTAAAGTCGGAGTTAAGCAATGATAGAAATTTTCGTCACTTCACGGGGTTAAGTGGGATGGACGTGGGCGGAAATCCCATAAGGACAGACTAGGTTTGGTTAATTGAATAATTATGAACATAGTCAAAGCTACTAATATCCCTTGTCTAATAAAGAATTATCAGACAGAAGTATGACTAGTTTAGTTTCAAGTTAATTAGGGACGGGTTCTGTCAACTTGGTATCAGAGCTAGATTATCTAGTTTTTGTTCTTGAGTCGTGAACCTTGTATCTTAATTAGTTTTCTTACATGATCAACATGAAACTGAGTTGTATAAGTGTTAGGGAATTTTGATGATTTTATGAAATTAAGGACATATATGTTTATGTGGTTTTATTTGCAAATAATGTTTGGTAAAAAAATATGAATTGGAATTTGAAAAGAGAGTTATACGTGAAAATGATTTATGTGGTAATAATTTGAATTTTTTTTCCTAATGACGCTTGCCCATGATTTTCGAGACTTTTAAATGAATTTTAAATAATCTGTTTTAAAAGGATTATATTTGAAGTTATGTTTTCAGTGTTGGCTATAAATTGTGACTTGGGCTTAGGCCCGAGTTTCGAATAATGGATTCGATTATTAAAATAAATGTGTGCGATAAGTAAGTAGTTTCTTGATATTTGTAATGAGAAATGATCATGGTGTTGCATTCTTTAGGATTTTTATACGATTTGAATTTCACCGGAAATAAGGAAAAATGTTATCATTTCATTTGGTTTGAAATGATTACTGAGGATTTTGAAAATGTTATATGAATTTTGAAGTATATGCTTATAAGATTTTTTTAAGGGAATTATGTTATCATATTCTTGTTAGACTAAGTTAATGTAATGTTACTGTGATGTTAATCTAATCAAGTGATTACTGGATAAGTTTTGGAATTAAGTTAAGGTGATGTTGTAACGCCCCGGAAATTCGAGGATTTCAATATTGTAAATTAATGAATGAATTGACGTTTTTACCCCTGTGAATTGTATTGCCAAATTGTTGACTTTGTGATTGGTGGGTCAAACGGACTTTGACCAATGACCATGACGTAGTTTGGGACGTCACGAGTCCATAGACAGGTGACACGTCCAATTCGGACGATCAGGGAAAAAGTTATGACTGTCGGAAGTTCAGGGGCATTACCGTAATTTGGACGATGGGGGGCGAAAATGTTGACTTTTCGTTTGACAACTAATTTTCACACGAATCAAGGACCGTTAGGTAGGTCTCGATGCCCTGAGTCCGTAGACAGGCGGCACGCTGAAATCGGACTTTGGATGGCTGAGTTACGGGTCTGGAAAGTAAAGGGCATTTTGGTAATTTTGAACAGAACGGCATTTTGGTCATTTCACTTACGGGTTACTGTAGCAGATCGTGGGAGAACATGGCTGCACCACCATGGGTGGTGATTCTGAGCAATCCCGTTCTTTAATCTGTTAGTGGACTGAAAAGAGTGAATTGTTTAAACTTAAAGGCATCAGCACATGGCTGGATTCGTCCAGCAAACACGGGCATTTGATTTAATCTGATTCGAAGCTTTGTGGGAAACTTTCTCAGTGGCCATGCTGGGTTTCCACGAGCTGTTGGGTGGCACGGATAGTTTAAACTGAGTAGAATTTGAGTGAGCTTCACTCTGCTATTGAAGAAACTGAGAATTTGAGAGGAAACTAGTGAGAAACCATTTCGGGAAAATTTGGAGGGAAATCAGGTTTTTAATTTCTGGTGCTTGTTGGGCCAAACCAAGGCCAGGGTTAGCTTTCTGGGAGCGATTGGAACTTAGCCATATCGAATTCAAGAGGAACCAGCCACTGTTGGACTGGAACGGAGGTTCCTGTTTCAGTGGAGTTGCAGAGACTTGGACGATCACTTCCAGGTAATTCCTTGGTAAATTGATCGTTTGTTTCAGTTCGTATTAGCCTTAGGAAGCATAATGGGAGGTTAATTTCATTATGGTTTGGAAATCAGTGAGTTGGGGTGATCAACCCGTTTGGGTGATCACGGGTCGAAGGGCCATTTAAGGATTTGTTTTGGCTAATTAATGACTCAGAACTTAAATTAGATGTTTAAATAACATGATAGGATCAAAATGGGTTGAAATCAAGTTGAAATTAAGGGTTAATTATCCGGGTCATATCGCAGGTTGAAGGTCCGAATAGCAGGGCTATCGGGTGAAGAAGGTGACACTGTATCAGCTATAGTGTCAGGCGCGTGACTTTCACGTGCAGCCACTTTGGGCGGCGCGTGAGGGCGCGTTAAGGCTTATCTCCGATCACGATCAACATGACTTTTATTCCTCTCATCATTCTGAACATTTTTGGTGAATTAACCATGTTGATCTGAGATAGTTAGGTGGGTCAGTTTAGGGCCGGTTGTCTCGGGAAGCGTGTTTGGACGGTTTCCCCGAGCCGGTTTCAGTTTTGGACTTTTTGGATGAATGTTAAGGACTTTTAGTGACCCTTACGTGTGATTTGGACTGACAGGAATTGTACGATAATCCCGGAACAGGTTCGTACGTGCAGATTCGCAGCGGGATAGTACTGTGAGTGGGCCCGATTTCGTTAAACCCTTGCACGCATAAATGTTTTCTGATTTACTTATATATTCACATGCTGGAATCAAGAAACGGTTTTGATGATATTGAAATTATGGTTATGGCATGTTTCACGGTATTTAGGTTGAGACCCGTCTGATGAAACTTAAAGATTGGTTTTGGATTTTATCTATATATATATGTTTTGCATGTGGATATTGATAAAATGTATTTGGTACTGCACTATATAGATCCATTCTTGTGATACTGTCTCCTCCGGATGTGGTACCCCGGAGCGGTCACGGCGCATTGCCTGCGAGGGGTCATTCTATGGAGGAACCGGACCGTAAAATGACTCAGGAGCAGGATTGCTATAATTTGACATCTGGGACGTCGAGCGTCTGGGACGCTAGGCATCTGGGATGCCGTACCCGGACAGGGTTCGGGGATTTGATTCAGGATTGAGACCCCGAGTGGCACGTGTAGCCTTGGGACTGTGACCTTATTGCACGTCAGGGACATCATACATCTGGGATGTCAGGATCGGAGTGTATAGTGCAGTGGCTAAAATTATGTTTATGGTTTTATTACATGCCTTATGGCATATTATATGGCTTATGGTTTTAAACTCTGATGCATGCATGTTTGGAAAACAGAGGGGTAAATTATATGTTTTACTTATTAAACTATTTTATAAACTTGAGTTTCGGCCCACTCACCCTTAATGTTTTGGTAACCCCTCCAGGCCGTGCTACTGAGGTAGAGGAGGATCCTGAAGCTGAGGCATAGATCTATTTCTGCGTATCTGAACCCCTGTTAGGTGGTTTGACCCGCAGGATTATTTTAGAGTCGTGCTCGGAATTTGTAATTTTGGTTTTCATCCCTTGTCTGACATCTGTTATGTTTGGATTTGATGTATAACTTTAATTTGGTTATTTATGCATTTGAATGTTTGAGGTTAAAATTGGTATGTTATTTTGGGTGTCAGACGGGAGCAGGGCACGTCCCCTTGTGGTCCCTGTGGGATCGGGGCGGGTCCTGTCAGATGTTATGGTGATGATATGATGACATGATGGTATAATAAATATGATTGGTGATGTTGAGTATATAATGATGAAAATAACATAATGATAATAATGAAATGTTGTCTGGTAATAATATGATGGTATTATTGTATGATGCCTTGATGGATATATGTGATGAAGATGTGATGACATGGTAATATGGATGATGGCGTATATGATGAGATATTAAATAACCTGATGATATGATATCATGATATAATAATGAGAAATGATATGATGTTACAAGTTATGTGATGAGAAGTAACCACTTAAACGTCGAGTTAGGGGCTCCAGTTCCTAAGTGGATGACGGTTGGTTGGTCTCAGACGTCGAGCTAGGGGCTTCAGTTTTTGAGACTGGTATGAGGATGCTAACTCAGACGTCCAACAGGGCTCTAGTTTCTAGGTCAGTACTTAGTCAGACGTCGAGCCTGGGGGTCCAGTTCCTGAGTGAGAAAAGTAAGGTTGTACTCGGACATCGAGCCTAGGGCTTCGGTTTCCGAGTGTTGTGCAGAATACTCGTGGGGGAAATTTGTGTTGGATATTTGATACTTGTCAGTGATTACGATTTGGCCTACCGGTAGTGCCGTTTTAGAATGTGAGGTGTGAATTATGATTGGAGTTAGATATGGACGAGTAAGATATGTAATATGATTGGTAAAATGGAAGTAATATGAGTGATATTTAATTTGAAAAGGATAGTCATATGAACTGTTGCAAGGACCTTATGATAGCGTTGTGTTACCAGTAGGGATGATTTATTAGTGTGAAATAATTTTCATGTATTATGTTGTTATACAACGATTTCCTATGTGATTTTGAACGTGTAGTGGACCATCATCTTTATATAATTTCAGTGATTGGTTTGGTTATTACTACAAATTTTACAAGTTTTAGTACAAAGTATGTTTTCACGTATTCTCGATGTTTTGATATGGTTTTGATTGTGGATGTGATATATGACTGGTCTGGATAATTTTTGGATATGTGAATTACATATATATGGTTGTAATCTAAATTGTTATATTGGGGGGATAAGTTTAGCTCGGTTCTAAAATTTCAAGGAGATTTTTTTTTTAAGTAGGGGAAGTTGTAATGGCCCAGACCACAAGAAAAAAAGTAAAAATAAGGTAAATGATGATTTTGCCCTTAGAAAAGTCAAAATATTGACTTGTTGACCACGATATCTTTTGAGAATTTTGAGAAGACTGTGATGAAGGTCTCGACCTCCTAATTACATAGACATGCCGCACGCCAAAATCGGAGTTCGGATGGAATTGCTATGGGTCTAAAATGACAAAGGACATTTTTGGTAATTATGACTTGAAAGAAAATTTGATGGTTTTGTCTTTTGAGCATGTGATTCATATGAGAAATTCTAGAAATTTCTCAATATTTCCCTCCCAATTCCTACACTGACCTACAAGATTATATATATGAGGTGTATGTGTGTGTGCAATGGTGGTTCAGTGGGCTTTGGCCGAATGCCATGACTGCAAGGAAATCACCCACCGTGAGGGAGAAGTAGAGTAGAGATAGAAGGAGAAACATAGAGGGATCGATAAGAGCTGGGAAGGAAGAGGAACGAGATAAGCAGTTTTCGGAAACCCAAAACCATGGTTTCACGGTTTTACTTTCGGGTTCCCATTAAGGCCCGGAAAGCTTGGAAACCAAGCCTGTAGATAAGTCCTATGTGATCATGCGACTCCAACAGGCTCAAAATAAGGGGTTTTGAACACTGGAAATGGTGCAGGACAAAGGAGGAAGTTGGCCGAACATGGCGGTTATGGTTCCTTGACGTTTAGATGTTCTTTCTTCATTTTAAGTTCATGGATCCAACCTAGAGATAGATTAAATGATAACAGTGAAATAAGGGACGAAAAAAATGAAGAATTGAACGTTTTATGGTCGAGTTAGATCGCCGGGTCGGGCGACCCAAAAACCAGGGAAGTCGGGCGAATAAGATGATCTATTGTGCCTAGCGCGTGATCTCACGTGCAACCACTTCAGGTGTGTGGGGGCACGTGCTAGGGAATTTGGGGTGGCAACCAACACTAAATTCCTTGTTATTAAATTCTATGTTTAATGGTCAAAGAATTGGATTAATCGGACCTCGTATGAGCTAGTTATGATAGATTAAGTTAATGTTCCATTTAAAATCCTTAAGTAATCCTATAAGTTTAGGTGATGAATCTTATTTGTGGAATAGTGAAATTGAGTAAATGTAAACTAGAAATTTGGTGATTAAATATGTGATTATATTAAAGGATTATAAGGGTAAACCTAAATGGTTAAATGGTTAATTAGGTTGATGCTTATATTGATGATTATGAAAGTAATTATTATAATTATGTTAATAATTATATTGGAGATTACTAATAATAATTGTTGAATACAACTAAGGGAGAAGTAAATGAAAGATATTTATGTTATTGTTAATTTGGTTAATGTCCGGGTTAAGCAATGGTAGAAATTTATGTCACTTAACGGGGTAAAGTGGGACGGACTTGGGTGAAAATCTCGTTAGGACGGACTAGGTTTGGTTAATTGAATAATTTTGAACATAGTTAAAGCTAGTAATATCCTTTCTCTGATAAAAAATTATCAGACGGGAGCAGGACCAGTCCAGTTTCAGGTTAATTAGGGACGAGTCCTCTCATCTAGTACATATGCCATGCGATCGAGTCGTGAGTCATGTCGAATCATATATTAGTGATAAGCCATGGTACTCCCATATGGTGGTCTCTAGTGTCATACTTGTCTGTAGGTCACAGACCAATCATCCATGTGATCATTCACATGTGCTAAATCTATTCAAGTTAAACAATGCCAATCTTGTCCCCGAGCCCCTATATGTATATGTGGTCATGGGGTTCCTAAGAGGACTCGTAGTGATAATGCTTGCACCCAGTTCTTTACATTGCCATGGTATGTGCGAAGATAACCAGTCATGTCACGTGTGCATGACGTGTGTGCAACTACATTGCCATTGGGATACCTAAAATGATGAAGAGTCATGATATACCAGTCAAGGGATATGCCGACTGATGAGATATGATAACCAAGGTAACGTGCCGACTTATAAGATATGCCAATCAAGGAATATGTCCAATATGTCGACTGATTATAATGATATGATAGCTAAGGGTCATTGTATCTTATGTGATATTCCAATCGAGGGATAATGCTAGTTGATGAGATATGATAGCTGAGGGGTCATGCTAGCTTATATGATGATAGGCGAAAGACATGCCTATTTATATGTGATATTTTGATATCCAATGGTCATTGTTGACTTATATGATGCTAGCCAAGGATTATACCGTTGATACGATATGATAACCTAGGTGACATCACACTTTATGTGATATTCCAACCAATGGTTATGCCCGCTGATGAGATACAATAGCCTAGGGTTCATGCCAACTTACTTAATGAGGAATTTGGAAGCTTATATATGATATTGTGATAGTCATGGGTTATTTCTAGCTTATGTGATGCCATCTGAGAATTATGCTAGCTGATGATATGATATGTAACGACTCGAACCTTTTACGAGGGTAAAATAGGAAAAGTGGGATGAAATGGACCATTGTACTCCTAGAACTCAAATGTTGACTTTTTGGTCAAAGTCAAAGGGTTAACTTTGACTAAAGTCAAAATGTCGACCTTTTTCTATGAACCTCTTTAGGGAATTCTGGGAAGACCATTGCGTAGGTATCTGAATCCTGAGTTCGTAAACAGGTGGCATGTCAAAATCAGAGATCATTTGAGGTCGTTTCGGGTCAAGAATCCTTAAGGGTATTTTGGTAATTTTACCACTAAGGGGATTTTGGCCATTTTTTCAGTGACCAATTAGATTTGAACATGTGTCCATTTTTGGATGACTTTGGTCTCATCTCCCCTCCATCGACTCAGTTCCATATTATAAACGTGTTTTGTGTGTGTGTGTGTGTGTGTGTGTGTTTGTGTGTGTGTTATGCAGTGGGCATAGTCCGAATGCCATGGAAAAATCCATGGTCGTGTTTCCATCATGAAGGAGGGAGAGAGAGAGAGAGAGGGGCAGTGAGATAGAACTTGAGAAGGAGAGAAAATGAAAGAGAGACATAGAGAGGTTGATGAGAGCTGGGAAGGAAGAGGAAAAAGACAGGAAACTTTGGGAACCCGAAACCATGCTTTCATGATTCTCCTTTCGTGAAGGGAGGGGAGGGAGGTTTAAAACCGAGTTTGCAGCTCAGCTCTACTCAATTAGGCGATGCAAACAAGCCCAGAACTTGAGGCTTGGTATTTAAGAAATGGTGCAGGACGAGGATCGAACACGGGAGGTATGGTTCCTTGTTGTTTAGTTATTTTTTCTTCATTTTAAGAGCATGGATCAAACTTAGAGATCGATTAGAAGAGAATAGCCGAAGAAGAACTAAAAAACCTAAAGAAATGATAGTTTTATGGCCGGGTCTGGGCGACCCGAGAACCACCAAAATGGGTCGACTGATGTTGAAGATGATGAATAGTACCCTTCCCCTTCCTACACCTCCCGCGCGCGCGCACGTGAATTCCACTCTTAGGGGCTTTACAAGGTGCGTGAGGGAGTGTGGTTTACTGTTTAGACATGATGTCAACACGAAAGTTGTAGCATTCCATCATACAAGTCCAACGATATAAATTTCGAGGCGATCAGACATTGTTTCGGTGTAATTTTGATTGTCCAAATGTTTAGGGTTCGTGTTAATTCATTAAAAAATCTCATAAAATTATGGGATTAAGTTTTGAGCCTATTGGAATGATTAGTTACCCTTCTAGGTGGTTTTTGACAAGAATTGAGGTCTTCGGAGTTTATGGGAAAACGTGCGGTTCCGTTTGATCATATTCAAGGTACATGTAAGTGGACTTTTGTTTTCTTGAAACCCTATGCATGCATTTTTATATGGTTTTTATACGATTTATAATGAGAATTTCTTGATGTTTATTTACGTACTATTTATGTTGATTTTCGGAATTTTACGAATGTTTAAAAAATATGTTAATAACACGTTTTGCGAGGAAATTGAATTTATTCTACTCGGATTCTTTATTGAGTTTTGGAAGATGGTTTTACACCAAATATAACATGTTTATGTGATTTTTATGATGATTGATGGACTTGGAATTTTATACGATTTTATGAATATTTTAATAGTTTTTTAAGAGGTCTTGATTCATTTGTGGTTGTGGGCTTAGGCCCGGGATATGAGACTATGGTTTGGATTGTGATGTTGATATGAATATATGATTGTCTCGTTATTCATGGTGTGAGATGTTATGATGATTGTGATGGTGTGAGATGTGATGTGGTTGATGACCCTCAGCGAGATGCCGACATCGAGCTGGGCTCCGTCTTTCCCGAGACTTGTCTTATACGTCAAGCCTAGGGCTCCATTAGTTCCTAAGACTAGGACCGTGACTCAGACGTCGAGCCTGGAACTTCGTTAGTTCCTAAGCTGGTCCACACTCGGACGTCGGGTCTGGGCTCCGTTAGTTCCCGAGTGATATTCGCCTACCGGTAGTGCATATTGACATAATGATTCAACTTGTAGGCATCAAGGTTAGTCAAGTGAGTGCAATGTGACCTATATGGCTACATATTGGTATGTTTACATTGTGTTGGTACATGACATGATTTTTAAATGGACAGGTTTTTAGTAATTATAAATATTCTGAAATCTACTCTTTTTTTTTATTGGTTTCCTGAAATTTGAGAACTTTTCTGTTGCATGCATAGTTTTCCAATACAAAGGGTAAACTTATGTTTTTGTATAATAAGTTTTTAAAACCTTTATTTTCGTCCACTCACATATTTTAATTGGTTTTGAAACCCTCTAGGGCCGTTGCACGAGGATTAAGGATGTTCTTGGGGCGGAGGCATAAGCTCACGAGTTTGTAAGTATCCCTTGTCTGACAGAGTTTCAAGCGTAACTTTGGCCTTTCTAGTTTACCTGTTAGGCGAGAGCATGACCCGAGTATGTTGTACATGGTTTTCCGGGTTGGGTTCTATCAACTTGGTATTAGAGCTTGGGTTCTGATATGTGTTTGAAGTTGTCATTGCCTCTGAGATGTGAGCCTCGTGCATGGCCTGGTAGTGAGATGAGAATAGAAATTCCGGGGTAGTAGTTTTGAGACTGGATTTGAAATGGTAATATGTGATACGTGATCGGGTTCCTTACTGAATTTTGGGAGATGGTTTTACACCCATTATGACATGTTTATGTGACTTTGATGATGATTGATGGACTTGGAATTTTATATGATTTTACGAATATTTTAATAGTTTCTTTTACGATGTCTTGATTGAGTTGTGGTTGTGGGCTTAGGCTCGGGATGTGGGACCATGGTTTGGATTGTGATGTTGATGTGAATATATGATTACCTCGTTATTCATGGTGTGAGATGTTATGATGATTGTGATGGTGTGAGATTTGATGTGGTTGATGACCCTCCTCGAGATGCTAATTGTGATTGATAGTCTCGGACGTCGAGTTGGCCGACTCCATCTTTCCCAAGACTTGTCTTAGACGTCAAGCTTGGGGATCTGTTAGTTTCTGAGACTAGGATCGTGACTCAGATGTCGAGTCTGGGACTTCGTTTGTTCCCGAGTGATACTCGCCTACTGGTAATGCATATTGACATGATGATTCAGCTTGCAGGCATTGAGGTTGGTCAAGTGAGTGCAGTGTGACTGATATGGCTACATGTTGGTATGTTTACATTGTGTTGGTACATGACATGAGTTTTAAATGAACAGGTTTTCAGTAATTATAAATATTCTGAAATCTACTCGTATTCTGGTTGGTTTCCCAAAATTTGACAACTTTTTTGTTGCATGCATAGTTTTCCAATACGGAGGGTAAACAATATGTTTTTGTATAATATGTTTTTAAAACCTTTATTTTCGTCCACTCACACATTTTAATTGGTTTTGAAACCCTCTAAGGTTGTTGTATGGGGATCGAGGATGCTCTTGGGGTGAAGGAATAAGCTCACGCGTTTGTAAGTATCATTTTTCTAACATTTCAAGGGTAACTTTGGCATTTCTAGTTTACCTGTCATACGGGAGCAGGACCCGGGCGTGTTGTACATGGTTTTCTGGGTTGGGTCCTATCATGATAGTTGAGGATTATGCCTGCTTACGATATGATATTAGCCGAGGGATATGCCAGCTTGAGAATTGATAATTATATTCACCAATAAGGACTTGAGTTCTGAGGTATTAGTGAGTGTACATGTCATTATCAAGGTCAGTGGATATGGTGTGAACGGTGACCCTAATTGATAAAACTATGATTGGTATATACGAGATACCATCGAGATGATCGATATCGTCTTAGAATGATGATAAGATCGAAGAATGACTACTCTAGTTATCGATTAATAATGAATATGTCACATGCATGTGTGAAAATTTAGTAATGATTCCAATTGTTGAATTGCCTTATGATGCAATGGTGTGGTTGCTAGCCATGCAAAGCTATCTGATTATTATACTATTATCTTGTTATTGTTCCTCGTTTTATGTGCTTTATTATGTTGTGGTATCTGATTGATGTTTTACTAGTTGGAAGGGTTAGCATATGTTCATATACCTTTTTGTTTGCGCCACTCCAGTCTGCAGAAGAAAGTTCGAGAGTACGAGGAGTGAATCACGTTATGACAACTCTAATACCACCCATAGAGGGTGTAACTAGGTAATAATCTTAAATATTTGATGCTTTATATACATTTTAATTATCCTATGGGTTACCTATTGTTGCGATAAGATGGTAAAACTAATGTTCCTATTTACCTTTCATTATACTTCTTTAGACACAACGTTTTAGTTGTGCTTTCGTCACCTAGACTTAGCATTAAATTGTCGGCCAACATCTGGTATATTGTTGGATTTCTAAGGCGGGGGTAATACAAATTTTGTTAGATGTTAACGTAGTATTTGTGGGTTCTATTTCTAACAGGTATCTTATTAAAAAGGGATGTTTATCAATTTTCCCATTTTGACGCTGAATTTGGATTTTTTTTCCCAATTTTTCTTCTATTAATCTTACTTTTGGGAGCAAATATAGGTAAGTTAAGAGTGACAACAATTCAAAAATGGTGCTCATAGACATATGGTCAAAATCTAACGAAGTTATGATGAAAAATTTAAATAGACAGGCCAAAATGTCATGTTTTGAAAAGTTGCAAAAATTTAAAGTTCATGTTTGAATTTGTTATAAGTCATATTCCATGGGATAATAAAATGTAATTTTCCGTATGTTTTATATTTATAAAATTAGTATTCAAATTCATGATACCGTGTTGTTCTACCAAAACGAGGAAGAAGTTACAATATTTCAGCATAACAAAAAAGTCACAATATCGTGTGATTACACTGACACATTACGAATTATAGCATTTTTACTTATCATCGACGATCACAGAAGTCTTGTATAGGAATATGGTTGGGTAGAGGAACACATGGGTATCATATTAGCAGCTTCACAAGTGAGTTGATTCCTAATTTGAAGATGATTTAATGCCTAATTTGAAAGTTGGACTTGCTTAATTTTTATTCTTCCGATATTAATAAAAAGTTAGTGAAATTTTTTGAAACGACCAGATATACGACTCGAAATCCATACAAATTTTTTTCTGGATTAAACTACATGATTAAAATTTCGGGTCATTTTTAGGTCAACTCGTTATTACACGTTTAATAAAATGGTAGATTTTGGGTTTAAATGTTAATTCGCATAATGACCTATATATTAACCCATTTAATAAACGTGTCAATAACAAACCTATATATCTACCCATTTACCTACATATATACCTATTAAATTTTATAGTTCAAATAGATTAAATATATTAAACAGATTAAAGAGGTTATAGATTAGTTAGGTTTCTAACATGACTTGTTTATTAAATGGGTTACATTGGTTACCTAATTCATTAACAAGTCGAGTTCAGATTGAACATCCTTAATAGGATTATTAAACGTGTTGGTTTCGAATTGTGTATATTTGGATAAAGTAAAGTTCATGACACGATACGAACTTGACACAATACGACTCACCTTTCTTCTTATTCTCACACCTGCTAAATAAATAAATATACTCTAAAGTAAATGGGATAAAAAAAATTACCTTCCATACAAAACAAAGATAATAAGTATAAAAAATTTCCAAGAACTCCTGTTTTCCCTTTCTCTGGCCATTGTTATTTAATGTTTGCCTCAAATTAGCAACATAATGGGTATATAATGTATAGAACAAATGTATTTACCAAAAAAAAAGACAATAGTGCACAAGCAATAACCAAATACTCCTAATCAGCTTCACACTGATGATCTCAATCCTCGGGTATTCAAGCATTAACTGAGAAAGAGAAGTCATCATCAGTCATAGCTCTAGAAGAATGCACATCACCTTCACTAGCATAAGATGAGTACTCTTCATCAATATCCCTCTCCTTCAACTCCTCAATCTTGTCCACAACTTCTCTCCAATCCCACCTCCCCTCCACATTACTCTCGCAACAACACATCCCAATTTTGAGCAACTTCAACATCTCGCCTTCCCCATTTGTAGTCCCCTTCATATCTTTGTCAAACACTTCACCTGTCCATTCCTCTCTTACTACTGAATTCACCCATGCTGCCAAATCCGCATTTGCTCTCTTCCCGGGTTGGATATAGTTTGATGGGAATTTTCCCGTTAGCATTTCGAAAATCAGTATCCCTAGGCTCCATACATCTGTTTTTTTAGAGGTGCGTTCGATTAGGGAGAATTCTGGGGACTTGAAGGCCACCATGTACTTTTGGGCATGCTCTTTGTTGACTAAGGGTATCAATGCATATTCGGCCAAGAGGGGGTTGAAGTTGTGGTCTAGGAGGATGTTTGAGGACTTGAGGTGACCGTGTGCGACAGTTAGTTCTGGAAACTCCTTATAGAGGTAGGCTAAGCCTCTAGATACTCCTTTTATGACCGTTAAACGAGTTGGCCAATCTAGTCCTAGCACTCCAGGTTCTCGTTTAGCTGAAAATACACGTACAAAACGTTAAATAAGTTAAGTACAACATCATGAGAAAAGTGATTAGTATTGTAGTCAAATTAGTTTTGAGTAAAACTAATTTAGTACTAATAATTGACTGAGAGTTCGTCTAACCATTCAATTGATTTTTAGATAGAATGCGGTTAGACCAATAGACTTTTGAACTACTTACAACCTAAAGTTACTAATAACATTACTAATTGTATCCAATATGTATATAAATAGATGTAATTTATGGTGTGGTAATGAGTAAGAATTCACATACCATGGAGATGACTAGCCAAGCTTCCATTAGCAACAAAATCATGAACCAAGAGCTTCTCTTCTTTCTTATAATAAAAAGCAACAAGAGGGAGCAAATTAGGATGCGACAATCTCCCAAGTCTTCTCATGTGATCATAGAAGTCCTCTTTTTCCACATGGTTCATATTCCTAAACCTCTTTACAACCATGGACCCACTCAACAACCCAGCCTTGTAAGATGACCCAAAGCTCCCACTCCCCAAAATCTCTGCTGGGGCCCTCAGCAGCTCCTCCAATTCAAACCACCTGTCCTTCCTCACAAAATACAACTCCCCTCCTTTATCAGGCTTCTTTTGGTTGTTGTCTTCCTCGGTTGTTGATAACTGGACCTCTACTGGGCCTAAGCCAGGGGGAGATTGGGCCAGTAGCTTAATGTGGGCCTTTGTGTCTTTCTTCGGATGGGCAGCACGACGTCGTACAAAGAGAATTGTTACAACTGTGCACAATATTGCAGCCACGAAGATCACTATGATGGCTACGATAAAAAGTCTCTTTTTATTCGAGGACTTGCATGCTGCCAAAGGTTTTCCACACAGGCCTTTGTTTCCTGTTGGGTCAGCACAATAGGCCCATAATTAAATCCCAATAAGACAAAAATGTTAGTCCAAGTACTTTTTTTTTTGGTAAGATACCAAAATAAAAGAAGAAAAAAAATGAAAATATTAGAGTTGGATGATGATATTAAACAGACGTGCTCCCAATACATAATTTTTTTGAGAAGATCATGAATCAATGAAGAAGCATTTCACAATTGTTGTCAACGATTGGATTCTTCTTCTTCTTTGTTAATTACAAAATCTTTGAATTCAATATTTTTCTATACTATAGAAAAATTCTTGGGATTTCAAATATTGTCAATTGAATCCCACTAGTGATGTTACTCTCCAAGAACAGTCATATAGCTAGGTTTCAAAATGAATGCTAACTAATAACTACAGTTGTTGACGTGCGTATGAATGATTGTCAATTGTTGATGTACATGACCTATGCTCAGATTCACATCCATCAACAACCTACAGACTTCAAGTTTTAGATCTAACCTAGCTAACCATATAGCAATCCCTTCATCAATGAAGTACGTTTTCCCTCTAGCACATAATTGATAAACTTGATAATTGATAAATTAAGTGGTGAATATATATATTGACTTACCATTGAAAGCACTTGCATCTAAATTTTGAAAACTCTTAGGAATTGGACCCACAAAACTGTTGTTTGACATGTTCAAATACTTCCACCCGTTTGAACCCTGAGGAAAATTCGGAATCTTGCCACTAAATTGGTTCGCCGAAAGATCCAATTCCACAAGCTTACTCAAAGCAACCATGGATGTTGGTATTTTTCCAACAAATCTATTTCCCGCCAAATAAACCTTCTTCAACGAAATCATGCCTTCAAAAGCATCGTCAGGGATCTCACCGGAGAACTGATTGTTAGAAAAGTAAACTCCGATGAAAGCGCTGAGCCTGCTGACATTCGGCAGTGGCCCTTCGAAGTTGTTGTTCATGACGCTTATGGACCTCAGGTTGGACAAGTCCATAAGGGTGTCAATATCAATGACACCCAAGAGACCCATGTTTTGTAGATTTAAACCAAAAGCATTTCCATCCTTGTCACACACCAGCCCCGCCCAGACGGGGGTGGTACCATTGCATGGAGACGTAGAGTTAGTCCAGTTGGCCAGCGCCGTGTCGTTGGATAAAGAGGACTTGAACTTGAGGAGGGTTCTGACCTCAGAGGGGTCTGCAGACGACACGTCGTAGGATAGGGCTAGTAAGAAGAGGAAGAAGAGCCAATGGTGAAGGTGGTAGGGTTTGTTAATGTGAGCCATAATTGGATTAATTTGGATTGGAGATGAGGGAGATGTTAGGTTTGGTGGAAGAAGAATTCGAGTCTAAGGGGAAGTTGAGAAGGTGGGAATAGAAATAGGGTTGGGGTGCGGTATGCGACAATGACAAGGGTTTTTCTTTGTTTGTTCCTATCATGAATGGGCTGTGTGTGTGAGAGCCGGCATATATGGCATGGGTTTTAAGTTGTTTACAATTTTGGAGGTGGTGTATGTGTGCTGTTTTGTTCTTGTTAATGGAGATGGTGAATTGGTAGTTCATTGTTGCCTCAGCCGAACTTGTGATATCACTTTCAATAATTAATTCTTATTTGCCTGTTCTAACTTGGTCATGGGTCCGTCTCACGTGACATATCGATGTATTGTGTAATTAATCTCAATTATTACATATATGTGGAACTATTAATCTTGACACGATTTCATAATGGGTGTTCATTAGCCTTGCAGCTAGTGTTACAATAATATCATACTATCATTCTCATTACTTGATTTCGTCCACGTTTATTCACAAATAAATTAAGCAAATTATGGGGTCTTACCTCTAAAATAAGTATCGAAGTCCCTTTTCCCAAACCGCGTATCATATCAACTAGGAGAGCCGGTCCAAACATTTAGAGACCTAGAGTAAAAATAAAAAATGGACCCTCAATTCACATATTTAATTATTAAAAATGTAAATTTTATAAATTAATTATATTATATTTATATTAAGAGGCATCATTCAAACATTTGTTAGGGGAAAATTTATTGGGATAAAACGCCAAATAAAGGAAAAAGCGTACTTCATGCTCAAAATATTACATTTAATTTTTTTAAAAACAAATTTTATACTTCTTTGGTGAAACCAGCAAGCAATCTGCAACTCTATACAAACTTCTATATTCAATACAAGAATGTAATTAAAGATTATTAAACTAAGAACCTTTGTAACAGTGACCTTATGTTTAGATGAGTTCCTTAAAATTCTCCTGGCACGCGAAAAATATGTAATTAAGGATTTAAAGGCACAAAAAAGACACAATTTCTAATTTCTAACAAAGAGAAAGAATTGACCAGACATTTGTAATGTTAGATTCGCGATTTAGACCAATAACATTGGTCCTTTGATTATTTGAAGGGGGGGCCTTCTCATCGTCAATAACTACAACATCCATAAGGGAAAGTTGTCAAATGGAAGTGTTCAATTAGGGAAACTATAATATGAATTCTATTAAATTAAATTACCTCTTTTTGAAGTCTGTAACTTCAGAATATCTCGGCTAGGACTTTTAGAAAGGGAGGTCAAAAGGTCTGGGTGTCTTCGGCTGGAAAAGCCAAATGTCGAGAACTTGAGATTAGAGTTTGAGAGTTTGAATGAGATTGCAAGAAATTAAAAATTTAGAACAATTGAAAATTTGAGATTGAATGAGATTGATATTTAACCTTGAAACATAGAATTTGAACATTAAATTAGAACATTGAAACCATGTCACTTTTTCTTGTAACATTGAAGGAGACTCTCATTTCGTTCCCCGCTTCCTCATATCCCCGTTTAAATTATCATTCATCTTCCTTTTTAAAAATATTAAAAAAAAAACTTAATTTTGGGCCCTCCAACATCTTTGGGCCCGGGGCCTATGCCCCTCCTGCCCTCCCTATTGGTCGACCTTGTCAACTAGAAGAAGTTGTTGATCTGATGATATTTGAGTCTTTCAACTCTTTCCCCATCTATTTTCATATCCGAGTTCGCTCACATGTACTAATACTAAAGGAAATAAGCGGATCCAAAACAGATATCAAATCTCTTTCTTTCGAACCATATATCAGATAGGAAAGGTGTTTGGTAACTTGATATGATATCGTACATTTCCTCACTTATTTCCCCATGTATTCAAATTAATTTACTCATTTCTAATAAGTAAATATGTTATTTGTTTTTACTTTTTAGGCTTAAAATTTAGACAAAAAAAAGTATATAGCAGAAAGGAAAAGAGCAAAAAAAAAAAAAGTGCAAGAACGCACAAGTGATGTAGAAAAAGTGTACATAAAGCTAGCATTGCTAATATATTGATACTTTTGTTCATTTTACAATAAGAGGTCTCAAATTTGACTCTTGTGAAAGACAAGAATGATCACAATGAAAGTAGGAATGTAAGACAGTAGGTAGTGCAAGACGCCATTCGGCAGGCAATATCAGACCTTAGTTGGCAGAAGCACCAGTGCACCCCACTCGGCAGACATGACTCCTACATCACTTGGTAGGCGTGATCAACACCCCTTGGTCTGATCATTCCAGATGTCAACACCAACTCCCTAGCACACCAACCCCCTAACACCAGGAGGTTGGTTGCCACCTGGCACTTAACTCGGGGCTGCATGGCACGTGGCTACTATAAATACCCTCAGGCCCTTTCACAAAGGTAACGCTCTCTCATCACTTTTCTCTCTAGAAGCATGCACAAGCTTCACTTGGTAGCGCTTGTGTACTGTCTATCAGGTGTTCCATACACTTACTAACTTAAACGTCAGAGCCTCTTAGGTTGCACCCCAACGGTGTCCAATGTTTCCTCTCTGCCTTGCAGGTAACTCGCTGAGCAGAAGCAGGATATCATTCAATACCCCCAACGAGTCCGAACACCCCTCAGCGGGTCCTAGATTCCCCAGCGAGTCTCATCACGTTAGGTACATTTTGGGATCAAACATTTGGATTTGTCTATGGGAAATATGTTTAAGTTCTTCCCACCAGCTCATATACCTCCAACTCATCCCCATGCCGAATGAAATGTCTGCTGAATGGATGATGGTGAGCTCAACAATACTCCTCAGAGAGACCGTAACCGAATGATAACTGGCGTACCTCTGAGGACATGATTGAGATGCTGAGAACCCTTTACTCGAAGGTGGCCAAACTTAGGAAAAGCAATGCCGCTATCGGAAGCAGGAACCATGTATGGGGAGATCAACATGGAAGCACCCTCGCTATCCTCTAATCCACGCGTGAAGAACTGAAGAAACAGCGAGCAGCAACTCAACAAGCCCTGGCTGCCGCTACCAATTTGCAGGCGGCCAACCCTTGCTGACTAGAAGCCACCGGAACCTACCGACCAGAAGCCTCTAGACGCATGCTGTTCCATCAAACAGACTTGACAGGAAGTCGACGTAGACCTAGGGCACTCGACTGACCTACCCCGTGAATGATCCCAGGATCTAGGAGTAGTCACCCCTGCCCATCCTATCACAGGGTGCCCACTCTCAATCCGAATCAGCCCTAAGAATGGCACAATGTCAGAAGGTACCAGCCCAGTAGCTGGAAGACCAACCACCACCGATCAATCCACACTACTTAGAGGATGATGCTGATTCAAGAACTGCCATGTCTGGCAGAAGATTAAAACAACTAGAACAACCCGGGAAGAGTACCAGAAATGTGAGTCGTCGACCAGCCGCTGACAGACTCGGACCATCGTACAAACCTCCCCAGTCAGATAGCGTAGTCCATGAGCTTCTCCAGCGTGTCCGCTAACTGGAAAATGAAAAATTCAGGACTATGACCCCCACAAAGATCAGGACCAATGTTGGCCCCTTCACGGATCGTATTTTGCAATACAGACACCAGACAGAGGTCAACCCCTCAATATTGCTCTGTACAACGGGAGAGGAGACCCCCACACTCACATCAACAACTTCAACTCTGTCGTGGCTTTCAGAAGCTTCTCCAACGAGGCCTAATGTTTAATCTTCAGCTCTACTCTTACGGAAGCTGCACTCAATTAGTTATATCTATTAGAACATAGAACCATAGTCAATTGACTCCTTCGACCGGTTGCATGCGGTCTTCATAAGCCAGTTCATGATCCAAACGGATCAGTTGCTAACCACAAAAGATTTACGCACCATACGACACCGGGAGAGTGAGCCTTTGCGCCAATATGCAGCAAGATTCAGCCTTGAATACTCCAAGTGCCACGACACAGATGACAAGGCAGCCTACCGGGCATTTCGCAATGGCTTGGAGGAATTCACCTTCAAGTATCATGCCTTCACATAGGGGTGGGATGATTACAACGAACAAATGAGGCAAGCGGCGATCCAGACCAAGGTGGAGCACTTCAACACCCCACAGGTAGCGCCACGACCGCTTGCCACCCATGCCTACTCACCGCCTCAAAACAACCAACAAGCCAAAACAACACCATGACTCCAGCAGTCGACATACGAACCACCAAACTGACTCTTACTCTAGTAAGAGAAAAGGCTCCTACAACAACGACTACAAACGAAAGAAAGAAAAATACGACAATAAAGGGCATAGGTTGAACAACCACCACCATCAAGACAACCCCTAAATGGGGCCAACGTCCAAGTTCGAAACTTACTCCATCCTCAATATTTCACTTGAGAATGTTCTCATAAATATAGAGGGGACGATTACCAAACCACGAGCACGCGCTCAGGGCCCCCGCCCCTGGACCCAATTCAACCTCTACTGCCAATACTATAAGTTCAATGGCCACACCATTAATGAGTGTGTTGCCTTCCGCGACATCGTGGAGACCCTTGTCAAGGATGGGAAGATCAATCAATTCCTTCAAAATGTGCGACCTGCACAGAACGTCCCACAGATCAACACAATCAGTGGAGGTCCAACCATTTCTTCTTCATGCACCTCCAATAGAGTGAGGAAGAATTTTCTCCGAGCTATTGAATCCAACCACTAAATCTTCAACATGAAGGATGAAAGGGTGACAAAAGTCGCACGGGCAGGCTGAACACCTATCACTTTCTCGGAAGAGGAAGAACGAGGGGTCATCTTCCCTCACGACGATCCACTAATCATCCGAGCACAAATTACCAATTTTGACGTGGGCCGAATACTTGTGGCCACAGGCAGATCTATCATCGTCTTATTCAAGGAAGCTTTCAATCAACTAAGAATTGATTCTAAGCACCCAAACTGTCTCCCCGCTACTCAGCTTCTCGGGAGACTCAATCATGCCCCTCGGCACCGTCTCCCTCCAATTCTCCCTGAGCACTACACCACGGATCGCCACGACACACACCACATTTCTGGTGGTCGATTGCTCTACTGTTTACAATTTCATATTAGGCATGGGGCTTCTGAACCAGATCAATGTGGTAACTTCCACCCGCTCGTTGCTGATCAAATTTATGACCATTATGGGCACCGACCAGGTCAGGGGCAACCAGCCGTCAGCACGCACATGCTACCAATCTGCTCTGACCAAGGCCAATCTGTGCACTTGCAAGGAGACTATGGTTGTCACCGAATCGTCATACGAGACTGGTCCTATCGACCGCAAGCTTGCTTAAAAAGTACAATCCAGTCCTCCGGAGGACCCAATAGACTTCTCAGCAACTTCACAGCCTCAACTCGTGGAGGAGACAGAGCTCATCACGCTTAGCACAAAACATCTTGAGCAACAGGTAAAGATTGGAACCATCATAGTCCAGAAGACTAAGGAAGAGCTCATACAATTCCTCAAGGAATACATCAAGGTCCTTGCATGGTCTTATACAGATATGCCAGACATCTCCACCGATGTAATCTACCATCGACTCACGATCGACACATCCTTCCGACTAGTCACGCAGGAACAAAGAACTTACGACACAAAACGTAAACTTGCCATGCTAGAGGAGATTACCAAGCTCAGCAAAATCCACTTCGTGCACAAGGCCATCTACGCCGCTTGGGTTGCAAATGTTGTTTTTTGAAGATGCCCTCAGAATCTTGGCGGATGTGCACTGATTTCACCGACCTTAACAAGGCATGCCCCAAAGACAGCTTCTCGCTGCCATAAATCGACCTCTTGGTGGACACAACTGCTGATCATGAGCTTCTTAGCTTTATGAACACCTATTCAGGCTACAATCAAATCAAGATGCATCCAGACGATCAAATCTATACTAGCTTCCGCACCAAATTGAGTGTCTACTGCAACAATGTCATGCCTTTCGAGCTGAGGAATGCTAGGGAAACCAGCGCTTGGTGAACTTCATGTTTGCAGATCAAAACGGGAAGACCATGGAGGTCTATGTGGATGAAATGTTGGTCAAGAGAAAAACTACCAATGATCTTGTCGCCAATCTCAACAAAATGTTCCCAAGTGCTCAAGCAGTACCAAATGTGGCTCAACTTTGCCAAATGTGTTTTCGAGGTACGATCTAGAAAATTTCTCGGCTATATGATCAGCCAGCACGGAATCAAAGCCAACCCCGATAAGATCAAGGAAATTCTCAACATGCAAGCACCACGCTTGCTCAAGGAAATCAAGACTCTTATTGGAAAGGCCGCTGTTTTTACCAAGTTCATCTCCAGGGCAACGGACAAGTGCCTCCCATTTTTCAAGGCGTTGAAAACAACTGTCAAAAATATCAACTGGAACGCTGACTGTGATGCCGAATTCAACGCACTAAAAGCATGCTTGAGCACAACACCCTTACTCGCTCACCCAGACACTAGAGAGCAACTCATCGTATACCTTTCAGTATCCACCTCTACAGCCAGTTCCGTCCTCATCAAAATTAGGGAGGGCATAAAATTCCCAGTCTATTACATGAGAAAAAAATTTTAGGGCGCGGAGACCAGGTACAACGACCTGGAAAAATTGGCCCTAGCCTTGGTTATCACATCCAAAGGGCTCCGACCATACTTCCATGCCCACTTTATCCTAGTATTCACCAACAAGCTCCTTAGCAGGTCTTATAGAAGCCAAACCCCTCTGGAAGATTGATCAAGTGGGAAATGGAGCTCAGCGAGTTCAACATCACATTTACCCCATGCTCCGTCGAGAAGGGCCAGGACGTCGTCGACCTTCTCTTAAAATTCACCTACTGCACATCCTAGTACATGCTAGAGGATCAAGTACATGTCACTATAAAAACACCCACACCTATCCAAGCGAACAACACTTCATCTCTCGTAGAAAAATCCAAGCCCAGCTGGATGCACTACGTGGACGAGTCCACATGCCACGTCGGCTCTAGTGCGGGGCTCGTGCTTAGGACACTCGACCAGGACAAACTCGAATATGCCCTTTGTTTCGACTTTAGAGCCTCCAACAACGAGAAGAATATGAGGCACTCCTTACTGGCCTTCGCTTCCCGAAGGACCTTTAGGTCTAGAAACTCAAAATTTTTAATGACTCCCAACTCATTGTCCGCCAAGTGAACAACCTCTACGACACCAACGACACCTCTATGGCGCACTACTTAGCTGAGGAACGGACGCTCCTACACAGCTTCAAGGCCTACGAGATAACCCAAATTCTATGCCCAGAAAACAACCATGTTGACGCACTAGCTTGGCTCACCTCCTTCATCAACGACAAGGTTGGCCGCCAAGTCCCAGTTGAGCTTCTTGAGACTGCAAGCGTGAAGGAGCTCTACATCATGGTCCTCACCAGTGCACCTTCCTAGATGGATCCAATCACCCGGTACCTCAAATATACAAAACTGTCGGAAGATTGCAAAGAGGCCAAGCATGTTCAACTCCAGTCCACATGATACACAATTGTTCACGACAGCTTGTACAAACAAGGATTCGACGTCCCACTTGAGGGCCGATTGAGCCTCTTACACCATGTCCTTCAGTCGCTCTTCCCTCTACCGAATAACCTTTCGATCGGATTCCAGCCTTTCGGCATGCTTTGCAACCTTTTAGAAGACCATATACGTCTCACCAAAGCACTGTCGATCAAGCAACACTTGGTTAAAACTCAAACATCAAAAATAACATACGCCTAATTTACTTGGCAAGGTTCAGAGTACTTACATGGGCTTGTTCGGCAAGGACCCTAGCATACCGATGAGGGAGGGAAGACGTGCCGATCTCATCAATCTCTAATAGAAACTTCTGGGAGCCCAGAATAAAGACATTGGCAACTACGGCCAAACTTTTGTGAACACGGTGGGACATGTCGATCCACACATCACCCGCCTTTGCCGACCAAACAAGATCGGCGACATCAGTAGGTTTAGAGAAGATGGACTGAATCCCCTAGTTGCTAGGCTCTTTGGTGGCCTTCTCCAGCACCACTTATGCTGCTTTCGTCTCCGCAACTCTCTTTTGCCACCTCTCGGCAGCGTTGCCCTCCGATAGGTCAACGGTAGGGCTAGATTGACTTTGACGGGCCTCCGGTGGCCCTCGGCGATACTTTCGCACCTGTTCTAACCCACCGATGATCGGTCGCTTTGTAAGACCCGTGTCTTGGAGGGAACGGTGAACGATTCCACATTCCTACGAGGGGGAATGGTTTGGGAGGGGAATGGTGGTATGCCTTAAAGGTGTAAGCAGACACCTATCTAGTACGAGGCCTTTTGGGAGATCAATGGCTTTGGGTTTGGTTGGAACTCGAAAATTAAGCGAGCTGAGGCTAGTGCAATTCCATGATGGATGACCCCCCGGGGAAGTTGCACCGTGAGCTCCCGAAAACAAAACTGTAAGGGTAAGGAGGCCTAAAGCAGACAATATTGTGCTAGAGTCGGGGTCCTGACCGAAGAGGATCGGGTCTTGACAGAATGGTATCAAAGCTAGACCCTGACTAGGAAGTGTGCCAGTGAGGACACTGGGCCTTAAGGGGGGTCGATTGTAAGACTCGTGTCTTGGAGGGAACGGTGAACGATCCCACATTCCTGCTTAGGGAGAAATGGTTTGGGAGGGGAATGGTGGTGTGCCTTAAAGGTGTAGGCACACACTTATCTAGCACGAGGCCTTTTAGGAGCTCAGTGGCTTTGGGTTCGGTTGGAACTCTAAAGTTAAGCGAGTTGAGGCTGGTGCAATTCCATGAAGAGTGACCCCCTGGGAAGTTGTACCGTGAGCTTCCAAAAACAAAACCGTAAGGGCGAGGAGGCCCAAAGTGGACAATATTGTGCTAGAGTCGGGGTCCTGACCGAGGAAGGTCGAGTCTTGACACGCTTTATGCTAACCACAATGCTCTTTTTAGAAAAAGTGGTTTGGTCACTACTTGGCAATCGATCATGCCGGGAGCTGCTTACCTAGGAGTTTCGTTGTTTCCCACTCGGCCGGACCTCTGGCCGATTGGGCTTCGGCTGGGTGTCCTGTCAATCGACACTGGACTAAACCTCTTGATCAGCTTTTATGGAGGCCTTAGGTTTTTAGGCACGGACTTGTGCTTGTAACCTTCCATTTGGGGGATAACCCATCATCCTTCAGCTTGGAGGCCGACTTGGTTGCCTTCTTTTGCTCAGCAATCTAGGTGTACTTGTTGATTGCTTCGCTTATTTTCCTCGCAGATGCCTTTTCAACGAGTGGGTGAACTACACAGACATAAACGTAAGTCAGTGCCAATCGGCAAACACACTCTATGTCAA
This sequence comes from Prinsepia uniflora, assembly GCA_032719365.1. Lineage (NCBI taxonomy): Eukaryota > Viridiplantae > Streptophyta > Magnoliopsida > Rosales > Rosaceae > Prinsepia > Prinsepia uniflora. Next base: position 33,328,032 of record CM064861.1, on the reverse strand, counting down.
CTGGCACTAATCCAACAAACTAAACTTACCTGAAGGTTTGATTAGGTCGACGATGAGCAAGTTGTCTGGTAGTCTAAACACACAATGGCTTCGCTCCAAGTCACTAAGCTTCTACCAAATAAGGTCACGAGCTTTCTCCTCCTTAGTAGTAATGGTGGCTTTGGAGGGTCATACAAAACAAAGGCAATCAGTTTCCCACTCGCCACCCGTCATGATTCTCTGCATATAAAAAATCTATGCTACTCGGCAAGCACTATAACCTCCCCATTGAAAATGTTTTTAAATCTGCTTTCGCACTTGGCTGACATCCCCCTCTCAGGACCCCGATACCCAGCAAAAAAGATGCCTCCAACTCTTTTGGGAGGTCGACACATCCATGATGAAGGAACTGTGTGCCGTCTTCTGCAGATATTAGATTTCCACCCATCCAGGGGCGTATATCTACTTCTTGAACCGATAGGGATGGCAGAGTTGGCCCCAGGTTAGCTCTGGCAATCCTGCTAATCGGAAGACTGTGTAGACACTAACTAGTATGATCCACCCGCTCATGTTAAGCTAGTCGATCGCAATCTTCGCCTGCGCCATCATATCTTGTAGCCACAGGTGCAACGGCAGGCGCACTCTGTGTTCAAAACAATCCACGTTGAACAAGGTGGATCCTTTGTCAGGGTCGCTTGGCTTCGCGGACCCTAGCTGCAAGGTCATCGCTACCTCACTCGGCATGTTATACACCTCGCATAACCGTTCAAAGTCTGCCTGCCAAATGGTGTTAGCCTCGTAGTCCATGGTATACACGGACCTCTTACTTATGGGCTCCGACTCACCTTCCATCTTACCCTCTTCCCGATCACTTTCCACTTCGATGAAGGGGGGACGGTACGATAAAGCTTCCTGATCGGAACCCTACTAATTCACAGTCTCTAACGGCTGTTCGGCCCTAGGGCTCTCCTCTAAGCACTCATTTTCCTTGGCATCGTAGCTTTGTTCGGCATCCTTACCCTGCTTTCTGAGTTCCTTCCTCGGCAACCTTAAATTTTAATCTAAACTATCACTTGACGAGAGAAGATGCAAAGGTACTTCTGGTCGATGAGGACCCAATAGTGGATGGTGAATCATTCCTATTACTCGGCACATTACTTTCCAAGGAAAAATGTGTTTCACCACCAAAGGTTTGTGGAGACCTAGTCCCAGATCCATTAGTTAACTCAAACTTTGACATCTACAAATACAGAATAGGAAAAAAAACAGTAACTAAGCACATCTTTATTCCTACCAAACAAAAATATTACAAGGCAAGGGAATAGCAATCTACTTGAAGTTTTTGATAATCAGCTGGAATGGTTGATCGGTAGTCGATTTTCGAGTGAAAAAAGTTCGGCAGTCTCAAATTTCAGTTGATAGCTATTCGGAGCTCTTAAGCTCTGTTTGCTAAAAGTGAAAAAGTGAGGAATTCCAGCCCCTTTTGTAGGCCCATGTGGTGCCTCGAGATGCGCACTTCTGATCTGAACTGTACCAAGCCCATACGACACTATTATTCCATACGGAATCTGTGTGTGGATATGTACCCCCTAGGTATTCTACTGCCCAAAAAAATTGGGAAGAAGAACTGTTCTGGTTCTCGAAACATCGAACCTATTTTGAAGTACGTCCTGGTTAACAAGCAGGTACATTGCGACCAATTAGGGGCCACTTGTGAAGTTTCCTCAAACATTAGTGCTCTGATTGACAAGCTGGAACATTGCGACCGAACGGCAACATTCGACGAGGTGCTCTCATAGACCTGATCACAAAGCAGGCACATTGAGACTGATCAAAAGCCACTTGCGAAGTTTCCTCAAACATCAATGCTCCGATTGGCAAGCAGGAACATTGCGACCGATCGGTAACATCAGGAGAGTTGCTCTAGTGGCCCTAATCGGCAAGCAGGCACATTGCGACCGATCATGAGCCATTTGCGAAGTTTCCTTAAACGCCAGTGCTTCAATTGGCAAGCAGGAACATTGTAACTAATCGGCAGCATCATGTGAGGTACTCATGCGTCTTTGATCGATAAGCAGGCACATTGTGACCGATCAAGTGCCATCGGTGAAGTTTCCTCAAACGTCAGTGCTCCAATTGGCAAGGAACATTGCGACTGATCGACTGCATCAGGCGAGGTACTCTCGCAGCCTTAGTTGGCAAGTAGGCACATTGCGAGCCATCAGGTGCCACTCACCTCTTCATTCGGCAGACAGAAACCATCTTCACCAATCCACTGCTAGGGACTAGCACGCAAAACATTAACCAAGGCATGCTTCCTCCATCAAGAACTTAGGGGACTAAGGGGTACATTCCACTAGTTGTTCGACATGTATCGGCCAAGGTTACAAGTCCTCGATCGAGGAAATATAATTCAGTCAAAGACTTAGGGGACTTATGTTGATACCATATCGACCAAGCCTCACACGAGCAACACGATCGCCATTCGGTAGGCAAATGTTAGTTGACAGGCGGTGCAAGAGCCCATTCAGTAGATAATACTAGACCTTAGTTGGCAGGAGCATAAGTGCACCCCCACTTGGCAAGCATGACTCCTACGTCATTCGGCATGCGTGATAAGCACCCCCATGGTCTGATTACTTTAGTTGTCGATGCTATTCCCTAGCACACCAACCCCCCTAACACGGGGAGGTTGGTTTTCACCTGGCGCTTAGCCAGGGTCAGCAGCGCAAGTGGCTGCATCCCCAATCACAAATTGGAACCTTCTCCCAAACATTGCTCGACTACCACATTCATGGCTACTGTAAATACCCCCAGACCCTTTCACAAAGGTAACGATTTCTCATCATTTCTCTTTCTAGAAGCATACACAAGCTCCACTTGGCAGCCCTTGTGTACTTTCTATCAGGTGTTCCATACGCTTTCTGACTTAAGCATCGAAGCTACTTAGGCCGGCACCCCACCGGTGTCTAGTGTTTCCTCTCTAACTTACAGGTCACTCACCGAGCAAAAACTGAAGATCATTTAGCACCCACACCGGGTCTGAACACCCCACAGCGGGTCCTAGATCCCCCAGCGGGTCTCATCACGTTAGGTCTATTTTGGGATTGATCATTGTGTATATACAAAAGATTATTTTGAAAAAGTAACATTTCATTGTTTACTTAAAAAAGTTTATTTACAAAGATAACTTATTTACAGTTGTCTAATATGTACATTCAAAAAAGGTAGGTGGAAAACAATGAATATAGATTCATCTTGTTGCCTAATATGTACATTCAAAATAATTCTTATTTGATCATTAGATGGACATGGAACCCATAATCTAACAGGGCTTAACCCGAAAAGCACTTTATATACTGTATCTGGGTCCTGCACTCGTTCGACGGGTAAGCTAGAATACCAAGTTGACCGTCAAACCCTGACTGACAAAGGATACTTGTATACTCGTAAATTCATGTCTCTGCTCTGTAAGCAACCTCGGTTCCTATGCAACAACCCTGGAGGGTTTCAAAACCAATAAAGTATGTAAGTGGATGAAAATAAAAGTTTATAAAAATATAGTTCAAAAATATACTCATTTTCCTCGATTTTATAAAACTATGCATGCACCAAGTTTACAGATAAAACATCAATCTTGACGTCTGAGACTGCTCACAAGTCTCAAGAACTACCGAGCATTATCCCGACGTTTGAGACCGTCCCCCCCGTCTTGCATCTCGAGGAGGGTTATCAACACACATCATAATCACACATATATCTAGAATCCACAATCATACATATACTCGGGTCATCTCGTACACCAAATCCGTAGTCACATACTATAACGCATACTCATTCCATATCCAAAACTAAGTTCAGAAACCAAAATCCAACTCAAAACCCGGGCCTAAGCCTAAATCAAAAATACCTCCAAGGATAAAGTAAAACGTGCCATTAAAGTATTCATAAAATCATGTAAAATCCCAATTCACCGAACACCATCAAAATCATATATACATGATATATATTGAGTATAAAACCATTTTCCAAATTTAGTAATAATACAAAACACAGTATACCCATTTTTCTCACAAAACACACCAAGTTACAATTTCCCCTAATATCATCAAAAATCCATTAACCCGTATAAAATCCCATTAAGTCAATACCACCAAAATCACATGAGGAAGTCATTCCCAGTATAAAACCAATTCTCACAATTCAACATTAAACGAGAACACAATATAGAAAACTCCTTGTAAAACGTACAATAAGTAATTACCGTAAAATCACTATAAAATCTATAAAAACATACATGAATAACCATCAAGCAACTCACACAATAAATAACGTAACAAATTAAAAGTGCATGCATAGGGTTTTTGGAAAACAAAGTCCACTTACACTACCTTTTACGTGACCGAACCGAACTACACGCTTTTCTGTAAAATCCATGGATATCATTTCCTTTCAAAAATCACTTCTAAGGTCACAAATCATCCCAATTGACTCACATATTAATCCCATAATTTCTCGGGAATTTTAAACATATTAAATTAATTCCTATATCTTCAGACAGTAAATTGTACCATTAGACTCTTATAATCGAGTAATATAACCTTGGTGTTGATCACATACTGAGACTAGGCCCCACACACCCTCACGCGCCCAAGAAAGTCCATGCACGTGGGCTTCACGCAGGGGTACTGTTCATCACCACAAACGTCTCGTCGGACCCGATTCTCCATAACAGGGTGGTCCGACCCACGGGTTCAACCTGCTTCAAAACCAGGAATTTCTCAACCATTTATGGAATTTTAAACGTCTAAATTCACCTAGTTAGTGCTAGGAAGAGATATATGCATTCAAAAATGAGTTTTCTTACCTCCAAAGTCAAGCCCGAAAGCAAGATTTTTAGCCAAAAGTCCAACGTCCATCCTAGAGCTTTCCCTTTGTTCCACCTTCCTATTTTTAGGCTCAGCTCAATCCCAGAGCTCCAAAAATGATGTTAGAGCTCTCGTTATCCAGTTACCAGACCTCAACTTGAAGTTCATGATTATGAACCCATTGAAGAAACTTCAAGGCACGAGTTCTGTGCAAATCCCAACCTCAAAACACCATGCCACTCGTCTCTTCATCAAAATCTTCTACCCTCAATCTCTCCTTCATTTTTGTGCTCTTTCCCCCTCCTCTCCCTACAACTCACTCTTGGTTCCTCATTAATCATGTCTTCGACCATGATCCACCGAAAAACCATAACCAGCACCACCCACACATATATAGGCAGAGAGGGAAGTCGGTGGAAAAGTAAAATATCAGCCTCAAAACACCACCACGCCACTCGTCTCTTCATCAAAATCTTCTACCCTCAATCTTTCCTTCATTTTCGTGCTCTTTCCCCTCCTCTCCCTACAACTCACTTTTGGTTCCTCATTAATCATGTCTTCGACCATGATCCACCAAAAAACCATAACCAGCACCACCCACACATATATAGGCAGAGAGGGAGGTAGGTGGAAAAGTAAAATATCAGCCCTCTCTAAAATGTGACACATGGCAGCATCTCATTGGTCATTATTATATAATGACCAAAATACCTGTAGTTGTAAAATGACCACCTGTCTATGAACTTAGGATTCTGAGACCTACGTAACGGTCTTCACGGAATTCCCAAAAGAGGTCCATGGTAAAAAGTCAACATTTTGAATTTTTTTCCAAGGGTAAAACTTTCATTTTACACAATTTTCCAGATTTGCTTTTCCCTCGAAGGTTCGGGTCGATAAAAATTACCCCCCTTAAAAAAATTTCTTCCTTGAAATTTCAAGTCACGAGGGGGAAATCCCACCAATTCTCCAACAAATAAATACCTTAAAAATCACAAAGTTTCGGAGACACTTGTCAATAATAGCTTTTCCTACGTAGTAACAAGTACTTGCACTTCCTAGAACATAGAATCAACCAATAACAACAATCAAACTCTCGAATAAAAAAAAGCCACCCCGTTATGTTCCCTCATCAGGGTTCAAAAATCGATTATCAAGAACCAACTAGCCCAAAAAAAATTACACGAATCAACACCTAAGTCATAACCATCAGTGTCAGTGGTAATCAATCATCAATACCTGGCATTAATTACGGTGGTTTAACCAGCATTATTTAACAGTGCATAGAATTCAATCAAAAAATCGGAATATCAATACTACACGTAGGCCAGATCAGGGATTGCACTTACACAATAACCAGACGCGTACCCATGTCCAAAATCATAAGATCACTCATCATTTCCTCTGCATATAATATCCACTAATGTACACAAATCTTATTCCAAATATCTCAAAGTATCACAAGTCTTTTGTCCAGAAACCGAACTCAACTTCGCTTAGCCAGGCCAATAATTAGTCAATACCTTTATATATATCTGACATTCAATTACCTCATTTAAGTTGAGCCACTATTAGCAAAAAAAAAAGACTACTAACTCAAACCCGCGTTACTATAATCAACAACACAAGACACAACTTGTACTTTAATCATACCCATCAAACTCTTGACAACTTCATCACTCCTCAAGGTGGAAGTCAACAACCACCTATATTCCAATCTCATGATTGCAAACCATGGTACGTGGAACCATGTCAACCATAAAAATCCTCATAGCATTTCATATCACGAATACCAAGAATTCACATATCCATATTGCACCTCAAAATCACAAACCAAACTCGTAATTCAAAACCTCAACTAATTGGGCCTCACATTTCCAAATCCATAGACGTCAGGCCAAAACAACTCACTTAGTCACAATCATAAGAATACTCAAAAATTAAACTTAATAATGTAACCAGCTAATCTGTAGTACATAGGTACTGGTCTTAACAACTAAGTTGTGAAAAACGCTTTGAAAATGATTCTCAGTATTGTCCGAGTCACATTCAAGCACACACACACACACAATGTTAATGATAACCCACATGTTATGTCATACAATGCAACAAGTAATACTAAGTTAACACCATTATCCTAAAGTCCATACCATAAGTACAATTATCACATACAATCTCATAACTAAGCTGAATCTCAGTTTCTATTCAGCTTCCAATTTACTCCTCGAATCTAAACATTACCGAACTTAAGTTCATTTCGGACTACCGTTCATTACATAAGACCATAACCAGCGGATTCACTTCTTGACTTCCGGCAAAGTTCTTAATTCCTTGATTTTGTCTCATCTTTGAGTTCTGGATCAGTATCTAAACGACGATGCTAACATTATTACCTAATGTCACCATTTTCATTCTTGAATTAAACACAAGAATTCTCACATAACAATAGAATACTTGTTTCCTATTTCATTATCTCATTTGTCTCAAATATGTACAAATAGTTTCTCAACTCTTCAATTCCTTCAATAATCATCCAACTGCCACTTCAAGACTGATGTTCTATTACATTGGAAGTTTCTATATCACCAAATCTCACCATGAGGGCTCTTAGATTAATGCCAATGGTAACCATTCACCTTATCCTTCCAACAATTCTATAAGGTTCTATACGAATAGGGGTTCCACACAATACCCTGCATACGCTTCCTCAAGAATTGGGTGGCCTTATTGGATTGATCATATACTTCCTTGAATTCCAATTAAGGACATTCCCCATTAAAAATTCATGTAGTTGACTTGAATTATCAATTTATCTCCAATCTTCAAGATCAAACATTAGTCACGGTATCGATGCTATGAGTAGGAACTCGAAATCCTCACATCCGAGTACATCCCCGGAATGAACGATATCTGGGTGATGTCATAATCTAACACTCCCGAGACTGAGTGTCCCACAGAGCTACACATCTCCAGGCAGGGTAATGGTAACCTCTCCATAGTCACTAGACATATGGAGGAAAACAACAACACACTAAAGGATAGTTCATGTGAAATACAGTCATCAAATCCAATGAACCCATCTTCATAAACATTTATGCCTTAAATCGAGTCAAAACATTTCAACAGGGTCTGAGTTCAAACATAGCTTTTCCAAAGACAATTTCCACAAACCATCAAGAAATATTGTCTAAAACTCATTTACTAAACTAGAATCCATCAAATTATGTCAAGTTATATCCATTAATTACTCAATTCATTCCAATCAAATTATGAGATAAATATCCGAACACAAATAGTGATACACAAAATATACCAAATCCTCAATTCTTACTACCAAATCTCTGAGTACTTAGAGGCTGGAATGCCATTTTCCTCACTTGAGATATTATTCGCTTCACATATTTCTTTAGACAACCAACTGACATACATCTCATAAATCAAGAAGTCAAATATGATATACGTATCATCGATCCAATCATCCATTCCAGCTCAGCGATAAGATAATCTAGTTTACAAGGAACAACCATAGTCATACATTGAAGCCACAACAACCAATCTCCATGTTTCACAAATCAAGGATCATGAGGCCATAGCAACCATAACCCACTCATAAATATGGGCCCCAAACACGAGGCAATCAATCCTATGGCCCATTATCCAACTTATGAACTTACCCGCTTCCGAATTCACTTCCTTCATGGTTCTCTATATCCAAGACTTTTCTTTCTCTTTATTTTAAAGTTCCCTCCAACAATTCTTTCATTATCTATCCACATGTTATCTCAATCCCAAGGAATTACATTACCAATTCAAAGAACATGAATCAGATGTATACCACAAAATCTATTAGGGTAAAGTTCCTTATCATCAGTCAAGGGCAATCAACAAACCTTCACTAATTTCCTAAGCGTAGTAAGACATAAGTGAATCCCAACAACTACATTATCAACATGTATAGCCCCACTCATATACAGGTCCATTTGGAAAACTTTCCCTTATTTATTCAACTTACGAATCACGAATTAATTATCACAACTTGTCTAGCTTGTGAAGACATATCACTTATCTAAGGCAGAGGGTGTTTATGCCATACAATCATTTCTTTCAATAAAAAAAAAATCATTACACTTGATGGACTAACTTGTAATACGTCTACCTTCCGACTTTTCACATATCTTATTCTAGCAACACAACATACATCCAAACCACAACCGGTTATCCATACTCTTATTTGAGTTCCTCTTGTTATTCCTAATCCAACAAGTCTGTTGCCATTAGTTAATAACCAAAACATTGCCACATATGTCGGATCCAACAAAGTACCTTAGTCACATTAGTTCCCAAACATTTATTCGGGAAAACATACTCACTCTTCTCCTCTGGGTCTAACATAGCAACAATTTCACTAATTTCCACTAGTGGCTCACTTATTATCTGAAATCATACGGCTGTTTCCCCTCATTAGTACTTAAAATCCACTATTCACGCTATTAACCCAATCCAACATCATGAATATCAAAGAACACACTATCATACAACGCATGTGTACCTCAACTAGTCCAGGTAAGTCGCATAAACAACACATATCACATATAACCAATTCAAATCCAGTCTCAAAACTACCATGGGGCTTATATTATCATCTCACTACCAGGTCATGCACGAGGCTCACGTTTTGGAGGCATAACAATTCTAAGCACATATCAGAACCCAAGCTCTGATACCAAGTTGACAGGACCCAACCTGGAAAACACTTTATATACCGTGTCTGGATTTTGCTCCCATCTGATAGGTAATCTAGAATAAAAAGTGTACCCTTGAACCTTGACATACAAGGGATACTTGTATACTTGTGAGTTCATGCCTCCGCTCCGTAAGCAGCCTCGGTTCCCGTGCAACGACCCTGGAGGGTTTCAAAACCAATAAAGTGTGTGAGTGGACAAAAATAAAGGTTAATAAAAACAGAGTTAGAAAATATACTAATTTCCCTTCGTTTTATAAAACTATCCATGCATCAAGTTTACACATAAAACATCAATCTCGAAATAAGTGCAGTAACCAGAAAAATAGTAACTTCAGAAACCTCTCTGTCATGAAACCATATCAAGTTATCACTGTAAATACGACTAAGACAAAGTACAGACTCAACAGATATAGAAAACCCACCACGCCAATATACCAACACAGACATGATCACACCAATGCATCAGCATACCAATCACACAGAACCATCCATACTGAATTCATCAACATACCGAACCAACCAATCACATCAACTAACCCATCCTCGATGTTTGTAAGCTGAATCATCATATAAAATGTGCAATACCAGTAGGCTAATATCACTTGGAAACTATGGAGCCTCAAGCTCGACATCCTAGTGTGGACCATCTCAGGAACTACGGAGCTTTACCTCGACGTCTGAGCCACGGTCCTAGTCTTATGAACTACGGAGCTTTACCTCGACGTCTACGACAACTCAAAAGTCTCGAGAACTACAGAGCATTATCTCAACGTACGAGACTGTCCAACTCATCTGGCATCTCGAGGAGGGTCATCAAACCACATCATAATCACACATATATTCAGAATCCACAATCATACATATACTCGGGTCATCTCACACACCAACTCCATAGTCACATACTATAGCGCATACTCATTCCATATCCAAAATCAAGTTCAGAAACCAAAACCCAACTCAAAACTCGGGCCTAAGTCTAAATCATAAATACGTCCAAGGATCTCGTAAAACGTGCCATTAAAATATTCATAAAATTATGTAAAATCCCAATTCACCAAACACCATCGAAATCATATAAACATGATATAATTAGTATAAAACCATTTTCCAAACTTAGTAATAATCCAAAACAGAGTATACCCAATTCCCTCACAAAACACACCAAGTTGCAATTTCCCCTAATATCATCAAAAATCCATTAAACTCGTATAAATTCCCATTAAGTCAATACCACCAAAATCACATGAGGAAGTCATTCCGGGTATAAAATCAATTCTCACAATTCAATATTAAACCAGAACACAGTATAGAAAATTCCTCATAAAACGTGTAATAAGTAATTACAGTAAAATCACTATAAAATCTATACAAACGTACATGAATAACCATCAAGCAACTCACACAATAAATCACGTAAAACCAATTAAAAATGCATGCATAGGGTTTTGGGAAAACAAAGTCCACTCACACATACATGAATCGAACTACACGATTTTTTGTAAAATCCAAGTATGTCATCTCTTGTCAAAAATCACTTCTAAGGGTCACTAATCATTCCAATTGACTCACATATTAATCTGATAATTTTCTGGGATTTTTAGACATATTAAAATAAGGCTTATATCTTCAGACAGTAAAAATTGCCCTGAGACGATATCTGATCGCCTTGAAAATTGTACTGTTAGACTTGATGATCGAGTAATATAACTTTCATGTTGAACACATACCGAGACTAGGCCCCATGCACTCAAGAAATTCCCTGATGTGAACTTCACGCGTGGGGGTACTGTTCATCACCACCGACCTCTCGCCAGACCCGGTTCTCAGCAACCGAGTCGTCCGACCTGTAGGTTCAACCAGCTTAAAAAACAACCATTTCTCAACCATCTCCATAATTTTAAACATCTAAATTCACCTAATTAGTGCTAGGAAGAAATCTATGCATTCAAAATTGAGTTTTCTTACCTCCAAAGTTAGGCCTGAAACCAAGATTTCGGCCAAAAGTCCAACGTCCATCCTAGAGCTTTCCCTTTGTTCCACCTTCTTGTATTTAGGCTTAGCTCGATCCCAGAGCTCTCAAAAGGATGTTAGAGTCCTCGATATCTAGTTACCAACCTTCTACTTGAAGTTTATTATTATGAACCCGTCAAAGAAATTTCAGGGGCACAAGTTCTGGGCAAATCCTAACCTCAAAAGACCACCACGCCACTCGTCTCTTCATCAGAATCTTCTCCCCTTAATCTCTCCTTCATTTTCGTGCTCTTTCCCCCTCCCCTCTCTACAACTCACTCTTGGTTCCTCACCAATCATGTCCTCAGCCATGATCCACCGAAAAAAACATAACCAACACCACACACACATATATATAGGTAGAGAGGGAGGTTGTGGAGAAGAAAAATATTAGCCCTCTCTAGAATGTGACACGTGGCAGCATCCCATTGGTCATTATTATAAAATGACCAAAATGCCCTTAGTGGCAAATTGACCAAAATATCCTTAAAGGTTCTTGACTCGAAATGACCTCAAACAATCTCCAATTTTGACATGCCACTTGTCTATGAAATCAGAATTTCGTGACCTACACAACGGTCTTCTTGGAATTCCAAAAAGAGGTTCGTCGCAAAAGTCAACATTTTGACTTTTCCAAGGGTAAAATCGTCATTTTACACAATTTTCCAAATTTGCTTTTCCCTCGAAGGTTCGAGTTGTTACAAAATCACCCTAAAATTGTGGAGCTACCACAGAGCCCGTATTTCTCAAAATGTTTAAATTACCCACAGTAATGACATTAACGGCTTATAGATACCTCCATATTAAATAATGTATTTACCAACTGAATATATTATATAATTGGGCTAAAGCCTCAATAATATTAATATTCTTCCCGAGAATTAATCGTCATTATTCTTAATAATAGACAATTATTATTAATATTAAATTATTATAATTATCACCATAATGATCAATTATTATAATTATTAAATAATATGTTTTATTAAAAATATATTATTTAAAAAAAACAAAATCAACCGACTAATCAGAACAATCTGTGACTCTCAAGAATTCTCTATAAATAGAGACGATCATTTCACTTTCAAGGTAATTCGATTCATCGCTTCTTAAATTCTTGTGATTTCTTTCTCAAAGCCGACTTAAGCGTTGGAGTGTTCGTGCTCGAACAACCCTCGGCGGCCTCGTTCAAAACATATCATAACTTTTTGTTCGCTATTTTCAAAGATCAAGGAGATTTTTGCGGGCGTATATGAATTATGTTTCAATAGTGGAAAAAAATATTTCCCCTAAAAAAGGATATCTTCCTTTTTTCTCTCAATCTTCTTCATCATCTGTTGAGCTTTCTACGTTGAAAATATATTTGAGTTTTGATAGTTATATTAATGGAGTAGATTTTATGTAATAAAATAGAAAAGCAATGTGTGTGTTAAGTAGTTAAGGAGATTATTAATGATCTTACTTTCTTTGGGTTTTGCTTGTTGGAAAAAGATGAAGAGGATTTTTTCCCAGTTGTCTTTTCTTTTGTGTGATATTGAAGTTGTTTCAAGAGAAGTGGTAGGTGAAGACATTGGGGGACAGGAAGCTGTAATTGTATCTTCATAGCTAACGTAAATGAAAAGATCATATAAGTTGAAATCATTATTTTGGGTCCCAAATCGGAGCTGGAAGATCTTTATTTTTCCAATTTGCTGGAGAAGTGCAGGTGGTATTTCTTGTTGATCTGTGAAATCATGGTTGATAACCAACTTTGTTGCATGATGATCCGAATAATTTGTCACCATTTTTGCCGAGGATGGTAGCAGTAATTTGATCTCGTAATCTTTTAGAATTACCGTGATTTTGTACCTATATACAATAATCAAAAACAGGTGATTTAAATGTTTAAATGTAATGATATTAAAACCTAAGACAGTGTGTGAAATTGAAAGAAAACATTAGAAGGTTATGAAGTTAGGTGTTTGAAGCCTCGAATTTAAAATGTTGGATACTGGGCGAATTTAACATATTTAATAGACTAACTATATGTCTTAAACTCAAAGTTGGATAGTAGCAATGAGGAAAACGTGGTGATTAATATGATGAAACTTAGCATGAAATTGTATATAAAATTAATTATTTGAAATAAGTTAATGCTAACACCAACAAAGTCATCAATAAAATTGAAACACTAAACAATTGTCGACCATGTGAACACGAACCATTTAAATGAGTAAGTTATATGGAATTATGCCATCTTACACTTAAAACATGATACTGATTGCAGAATGTTATAACGACCCGGACCTTTGAGGAAAAATAAATTTGGAAAAATAGGGTAAAATGACAATTTTTCCCCATTAAGTTAAACAATAGACTTTTTGATATGTATGTCTATTGGGGGTTCCGGGAAGACCGTTACGAAGGTCTCGGGATCCTGGGTCCGTACATAGGCCATACGCCTAAATCAGACAAAGTATGAGGTTGATTTGGGTCAAGAACCCCAAAGGATATTTTGGTAATTTATGCTTAAGGGGCAATTTGGTCATTTTGCAACAACGACCTATTTGATGCTGCCACATGTCAAACTCTAGAAAAACCTAATATTTTCTTCCATCCACTAACCTAGCCCTCTACTTATAGATATGTGTGTGTGTGTGTGTGTGTGTGTGTGTGTGTGTGTGTGTGTGTGTGTGTGTGTGTGTGTGTGTGTGTGTGTGTGTGTGTGTGTGTGTGTGTGTGTGTGTGTGTGTGTGTGTGTGTGTGTGTGTGTGTGTGTGTGTGTGTAGGTTACCAGCAACCCTCTTAGGATCTGGGTTACATCCAAATGTTGTATCCCTAGATAGCCACTCTGATATTATATTCATGAGTGATTTAATTATGAAATTGACACCCAGATATTATATCCCTAGGTGGCCACTCAGATGTTGTATCCTGGAGTGATTATATGGTACGATGGGCCTACCGGTAGTGTTGGGTGATATATGTGGTTAGACATTTGGATGTTGTATCTCCGGGTGGGCCCTTACATGCTATATCCCCGAGTGACTTGAGTGTGAGGAGGTGACTTGTGTGTGTGTGTGTGTGTACTAGTTGATGGTTTTCAATGGTCATGGGCCTAGCATAATGAATGGCGTTGGCCGAGAGAGAGAAAGAGTAGGAGTTGAGGGAGGAAGACACAAAAAATGAATGAGAGATTGAGGGAATGAGATCCTAAGGGAGAAATGAGCATCGTGGTGTTGTTGTGAGGGTGGAATACCCTCATAACCCATCAACCTGAAACTGTCTCTTGGGTTCATAAGTTCGAACTTCTGTTGAAGGCCTGATAATTGGCTAACATGTACCTGAACGTACTTTTGGGAGCTTTGGGGTTGATTTGGGGCTCAAAACAAAAACTTTGGACGTTGGAGATGGTCTAGGATGAAGGCCGAAAGTTGGTCGAAAGGTAGAGCTATGGTTCCTCGATTCTTAGTTGGTTTGTCCGTGTTTAGAGATCATTGATCCAACCTAGAGGTAGATTAGAGCACGATAGTCAAAAAAGGAAGGAACAGAGTATGAAATGAACAAGTTAGGGCCGGATCAGATCGCCCAGGCTAGGTTCTGCTTGCGGACTCGTGGGCTGACTCAGCGAGAGGTTGAAGGGAACTGTAGATGGCGCGTGGCTCCCACAAGCAGCCACTTCAGGTGGAACGTGTAGGAACGTGGGCCATTATTTGGGATTTCATCCAACATGAAACTTTGAGTTTTTTTATCCTAAGGCTCTAATGGTATAATTTTCGAGGCGATCAGGTATCATCTTGGGACAATTTTGACTGTTCGAAAGTTTAGGTCTGTTTTAATCCATTTAAAAATCCCTAAAATTTATGGGATTAAAATGTGAGTTAATTGAGGTCATTAGTGACCCTTAGAAGTGATTTTTGATAGGAAATGCCATTCTTGTATTTTAAGGAAATGCATGCAGTGTGGTTCAACTGCCTGTACGGTAGGTGTGAGTGGACTTTCTTTTCCCTAAACACTATGCATGCAATTTTTATATGGTTTTACATGATTTATTATGTAATTTTTTGAAGGTTATTTAAGCATGATTTCTATGGATTTCTAGGTGATTTTACGATAACTGCAACTTTGAATGTTTTACGAGGAAGTTATATTGTGTTCTAGCTTATTACTAGTTCGTGGAAAGTGGTTTTATACTCGTTATGTCATGCTTATATGATTTTTATGGTGTTTTTTATTTGATTTTTCTGGAATATTTTAATAGTTCATTTACGAGGTTTGGCCTACTTGTGATTTGGGCTTAGGCCCGAGTTTCGAAGTTTGGTTTTGGTTTCTAAACTTCGTTTTGGTTATTGAAATAAGATATGATATGATTATATGATTCTGGATATATGTGGTATGATTGGATGTAACGACCCATCCCGAACCTACGTGATTAATTAATGATTAATGACAAATTAACGAGAATTAATCGGGATTAAGTGAGGATTATCGGACGATCGGGGTAAAATTACGATTTTGCCCCTGAAATGGTGAAAAAGTTAACTTTTGACCCGAAAGGTCAAATGCACGTGGACTGAGAACCATTACGTAGATCGAGATGATACGAGTCTATAGACAAGCGGCATGTCGAAATCGAACATCGTATAGGAAAGTTACCGATCAAGGATAGTTTTGAGAACAATTCATAGTTGCACAAAAATCGAGGTGATTGAATTTTGGGTTTGTCCTTAGTGGGCCCAAAAGATCTAGCCTGGACCAATCGATGAGTGATAAGTGTCACCCATCCTATGGCCCAAACCCACACATACATGCATCATCTCTCATTTTCTTCCCCCATTTCGATCCAAACCTGTACCCACCCAAAACCATTTCCCCATCTCCCTACTTGAGGCCATAGAGAGACTGAGAGGGTGAATGAGAGGCTGAGAGGACGGTGGAGGAGACAGCGGAGCCACGGTAGGGCTGCTAGCTATGAACCCAAGTAAAAAAACCTGAAACCTACATTAGTTTGAAAATTCAATTTTGGTCTTTGGATGTTTGGGATTGATTCTGATTCCTGGATTGTGTTCCTTGAGTTGAGACGAGTTCATTGGATCGAAAATGGATAGAAAATGATGGCGGAACCACCCTGGAAGGAGGTGAAAAGGTTGGCCGCGAGGATTCAAGCTTGACATGTAATTTCTAGGCCTTGTTCCATATTTTTTAGATCATAGATCCCTTTCTGAAAAGTAGACGAGTGTATTGGAAGAAGAATGAAGGAAAATGGTGGCCAGACGGCTGAGTTCTGGGGGGGTCAAGGTCGCGGGTCAAATCGACCCATTAAAGTCAAAGAGTTCGACCCGTCTGAAGGAAGAAGATCATGACGTGGCATTCCACGACATCTTTTCAGGCTACGTGGACAACTAGGTGGTGCCACGTGGCAATCTGTTAGAGGTTGTCAGGCCCAGACAGTAGTGATGTGGCAGTGCCATATTAGACGTTGTCAGACCACGTGGACCAGTGGGGTGGTGCCACGTGGAAGTGTGTAAGAGGTATCAGAGACACATAGCACCAATTAGGGTGTGCCACGTGGTAGCTGTCAGAGCTGTCAGATGTCAGACCTGTCAAGCTGACGTTAGCGTTGACCATCGTTGATCAACGCATGTGAACTTTAATCGGTGCATGAGGGAGCGTGGGCACA
The DNA here is from genome assembly GCA_032719365.1 of Prinsepia uniflora. Classification (NCBI taxonomy): domain Eukaryota; kingdom Viridiplantae; phylum Streptophyta; class Magnoliopsida; order Rosales; family Rosaceae; genus Prinsepia; species Prinsepia uniflora. The sequence continues at coordinate 33,310,775 of CM064861.1, read as the reverse complement.
AATTTCAAGGTCAAACCAATATTGTACTGAAGGTTTCGACATTCTGAATCCAATGGTAGTGGTTTCAGGTCGATCGAAGATCGTTTGATAAGTCATTTAGAGGTTTTTAGCCTCAGGAAGCGTGTTCAGTACACGTTGACCGTTCCAAGAGTTTTAAGGGTTTATAGTTTGGACATGTATAGGTTGATAGAAACCTTTGGATGTAATTTGGATAGGTCCGAACATCCCTGAGAGTATCAATTTGTCCCGAAGTGGCTTACGACGCTGGTTACAAGCGCGCAGCATGAACGATCTGTGAGTGGACTTTTCATTTATAAATATGATGCATGTATAAATTTTTTATATGTTTTATGAACATGTTTTGAGATGCATAGATTTCATATGATTTTTATATGATTTGTTTGGAATTTTCGTAGAAAATGCGATATTGTACGTAGTTTGAAATGTCTATTTTATATGAGACTTGGGCTTAGGCCTAGTATTCTACGTGCATGTGATTTATACACCTTTGAATGATTTCACGAAGATGCGTGAAATCAATATTCAGGCTAGAGTTCCAATTGGATATGGACTTTGACTAGGATTACAGCCAAAGGTGATTTGCAAAAATGATTTAAATAATGAAATGGTTTTTGGATTTGGAAATGTGTTTGTGCTTGTGTCCCATTTGATTTATGGTTTGACTTAGAGTATCGTCAACTGCGAGGAAATGATATATTGGGCTGTGACCCTATTTCAAATTTATGAAAGATATTTCGGGCATGTGAACCATTTGTGGATTTGATAGGATTCGAGGAATCCTACATTTATGAAGTGTTTCTAGACACTATTTTTACGATGGTTTTATAGAAACTGATTTGATGAAATTATGTCCGGGCGTAGACCTTATTGAGACGTTTTGAAATGATGTGAAATGTTTTCCACACGACCATCATCTATGATGTGATGATAGCCTCCGGACATCAACCATCCAATGGGATGTGTGATCCTGGAGAGGTCACTGGGACACTTCTTGCAGGAGTGTCAGATATGGAAATTTTGCAGACGTCAACCATCTTGTGTGATGTGTGATCTTGTAGATGCCATCGCTTAGACGTCGACCATCATGTGGGATGTGTGATCCTGAGTTAGAGCACGTAGACGTTGAGCCACGAGTTCCGAGCTTGGTGTATATTCGGATGTGTAATCCTTAACCGCACGCTTAGCACTGATATCGTGATTGGTGATGATATGAAATGATTAGATATTGGATAAAAAATATTGGTGAACATGTTTTCTTGAGACTCCGGATGAGAGTCTATGTTTCGGGCAGATGCCCTATTGAGATGATTGACGAGATTGTTTTGGTCTAAGATCCCACATGATTTTGTATTTGGGCTGAGACCCTATGTGATTTGGTTTTGGGCTGAGACCCCATTGAGGAAATGGCTTTGATTGAGAAGCATTTTTCACTGGGTTTTATTTTGTAAAGCAATATGATTTTCTTTTAAGAGAGTATTTAAAAATAATGTTTTCTTATGCATGCATGCTTTTACGTCTAGGGTATAAATGTCTTTCATTAAATGATTTTATAAACTGCTATTTTTTTCCACTCACAACTTTTATGATTTGTGATACCCTTCAGGTTGAACGCGGATACAGACTGTAGCAGAGACCGAGACGTCACATGCCGTTGCGGAATCTACAAGTCACTGTGCACTCTGGTAACCCCGAGCGGGTTACGGTTTATCCCTAGTCTTGCACGTGGTGTCAGACAAGAGCATGGCGCATCCCATGATAATCCAAGGGGATTGGGATGGGTCGTGTTAGCTTGATACAGAGCACTAGGTTGCTCCTGTGGTGTTGTGCATGTGTCACATGTGATGTCTCTAGGCTATTTGCATCCCGTCATCAACCTGTAGTGAGGGTAAGAATATAAAGGTCAAGTGGGAATGAACCTCAGATAGGTTCTATGTGGCAGTAGATGTCTTGTTTCAGTGAGGTTTGACCACGAGTAGGGCCAAATAGACCCCGAGAAGAGTTGAGTATGACGTCCTTTTCGAGTTTTGACCGATGATTGGTCTGAAACTAGGGTCATCTAGTTAAAGATTGGTTGGACAAGTTACCAGGAGAGTGGTACTTGTGGATCGGATTCCAACGTGGATCGATCAGTGTACTATACGCTTGAGTGGATGGTAAGGGCGTTGAGTGGCCCGCATGAGTGCTTGATCTAGATAACGGAGTGTTTCTTGGATTGGTCTGCACGAGGTTCGTGGAAGACATCGTTATAGACGGACGTGGATTAGATTAGTGAGAGTTAGACGACCTTCGAGGAATGTTCTTATGTTATTTTTGCCCAGTCATATTGAGATACGAGAGATGTAGAGTACCTCCCAAGATGAATAGAGGGTACAATCTCTTGCTCATGTCGAAGATTTGACGGATGTTCGGTACGACCAGAGGGTTGTGACCTTATCATGGTATGCTCATGTTCTAATGACGATTGAGATGATGAGGATTTGTCAGTCGTGTCAGGTTACCGAGAATTAAGATTCCTACATTTGGTGCAGAGGTATGTGATTGTTGCTCGGTATGAGAAGAGATTTGGGGTTTTATCTTGGTTCACACTGTGTACGACGACGATAGAGACGATGGGCCTTGATCGGTGATTATTGTGTTGAGTCTTGGGAGTAAGACTCAAGTGTTAGTGTGATATCACAGTGAAGATGAGTGAGGTAAGCTAGATGGAATCCAGCAGTGACTGAGATGTGATTGGTACAAACCCAATGGAGTTGACTGAGGAGAGTTGGATGGAATCCAACAACGATCAAGATAAGTTGAAGGAATTTCAGCAGCAATCGGATGATTCCAGATGACGCCGAGTGCATTGAGAGGATACGATTACTTGGGGAGCCTAGACGAGGGTTACCTTGAGCTTTGAGCCCTGGAGTTGCAGACATGTGAGTTTTGGTGATTTTCGAGCAGGACAGAGAGGATCCCAAGTGACTCAGTGAGATTTCAGTATCCAACCCATCATGAGGTATGTTTAGATTACTAGAGGCACGGGGTATGCCTGGAGTGGTGACAGGTACCCTAGTTATCTTTGGACGGATTGCACGAGTGTTATGTGCATGAGTTGATCCCATAGGATTGGGACATGCGAGTTAGTACGTTGGTTGTAGTTGGAAAATCGAGACTGTTCAAGTTGGATAAGGTGGTGTGATAAAGGACCGATTGTGTTTGGTAGTCCGGAGGGTTTGTGGTACGAGTGAGATATGGCTTGGAGGCCTGGACGATACAACAGGGTTGAGAGCTTTGAGAGCTCAGTTATAGGATTCAGTGGAATTGGGTTCCCAACCTAGTGTTCTTTGTAGAAGTTCGATGGAACTTCGAGAGTTAGATATGACAAGGCAGCTTGACAATGTAAATATACTTTCTCATCCTGGAAATTCCTAGCGAACTTCTCATCACTCATAGATGTATAAGCTTGTAAAAGTCGAGCTGATTTGAGGAGTGATACGACCGTGGGAAGAGCACTACATTAGCTATCAACAGATAGTATGGGTTGGTTAGAAGGCCTTATCAAGATGTAGAAACGAATTTCAAGTTTGGGTTCAAAGAAGGTGTAAGAACTTAATACCCACCATGTGGACCAGATTTGAATGAGTTGAAAAATGGAAGGTGACACCATCACATGACGTGATGAGTGAGCACCATATTTGGATGGACCCGTGTTAGTGGTATGGGTCATGTGTTGTTGGATGAGAGAACTAGTGTGAATCCACCGATGGTCGCGGTGATTGAGGATTGAGAGGATCGAGATGTATGTGGATTATGTGGATTATGTGGATCGAGGCGATTGAGGATCATAGTGATCATGGATCGAAATGATCAGAAAGACCATGTTGGTTGGGATCGAGAGAGTTGGGATTGGTGCTAACCAATGATGACAGTTGAGATTGGATTCACTCAAACTGGATGAGTGTCATTGATTGTCGTGTGGAGATTATCCACGTGATTGTAGTCTATTGACGGGATTAACTCGGAAGGGAGTCAATCTGGTAGGAGATGATAATAGAGAGAGTAAAACTGTGATCACTACTATAGGTTAACTCTTCTAGACGTTAGTGGCAGTTTTGCCACCGTGGCGCTTGTGCATGAAAGTTGGATTCACTATCTCCCCGAGAGATGTGCAGGATTTTAGAGATCATGGAGCCTTATGTGTTGGTACTCCCTCGGAGTGGAATTTGAGGCAGAGGAGGTGGCTAGATTTGATGGACAAACGTTAATGATACATTGAGTATCATTCGGGAAAAGATGAATCTAGAAGTCGATGCCTCGAGTATCATGTGTAGGTTCATTATCTCTTATTTGTCGTTGGAAGTATTGTGCTAGTAATGAATGACTATGGAATGTTATTGGACAGTATTCCAGTGAGACACATCAACCGGACTAGAGGATGACAGCACGAGTTCAGAATCTTACCCCCATCTTTGTGTCGAGATTTAGATTGGTACGTCTTGGGAGACATAAATTGGTTGGTCTCTGGAGTTCGTCGGGTGATCGAGAGGACTCGGAGAGGACGTTGAGTTAGTGTATGATTTGTCCATAGCAGAGATCAGATAGACATGTTCCAATGTTTGATCATAAATGGCTACCATGCCAGCCATATAGTAGATGATTAGATCCGAGATTGAGTTTGCGTGTGGCTTGGATGTGAATATTGGTACGAGATCGGACATTGCATGAGTGCAGTCCTTGAGCAGGCCTATGAGTAAGGCTAATGTGATTGATGTGTTGTAGATGCACCTGTGAGTAGTGCATGTTTGATAGTGAGATTGCTGAGTATTGATCATCTGATTGATGTGGTACGATCATCAGGTTGAGTCCGCAATGGATATGAAATGGGAATCTGACGGGGTCCGATGTTGATTGTACATTGAGTACGAGGATCGGACATCGAATACTGAGTGCTAGTGCAGAGTGACTTGAGAGGGTTCGGAGATTGTGCGAGCATGGAGCTCAACTCCATGATGGGCCAGAGGAACCATAGCGATTGTTTTTTATTTTCTTTTCTAGAGTAAGTATTTGATGTGGTCTAGATACACACAGGATGAGTGAGATATCGGTTGAGATGAAAATTTGAAACTCTTCTCGAGTCAGGATCACAACGTGAGTCACTAAGTAACACGAGGTATGGTACGAGGTACCCTGATAGGACTCTAGAGAGAGTCGAGTCTTTTGATAGTGATTCGAGTGGTGATAGTGGAGCCGTGAGTTATCAGCTAGACACGACGGTGCGTCATGGGTGTGAATTACGGTTAGTGACCGTTGAGTAGGACAGAAAACTTGTGATGCTCAATAGGAGCAGGATTTTTATTATGAGCAGAATGTCATCTTGGTATAACAGGATTGTCAGCTGAGCATGACGGTTAGATTGGCTTGTCAACCTAGATTTTGAGTACACCTGCGTGAGTGATAGGTGAGATCGACTAGTGTCGGTGTCTCAATTGAGACTTGAGCATTGGAGTATTGGGATGTCCGATGATAGTTGGTCACGCGTTTGTTGGATACGGTTATAGAGGATTGAGCTGAGTTGCAGCATTGACCATTGGATTGTGGTTGATGTCGAGTGACGTTCGGTTTCTGTTGAGCATTGTGAATAGTTGTTGGACGTGTACGTATACACGTAGGAGCCTCAGGTTAGAGGCAGGATTGGATTTCTTTAATTCTAGTGCAGATGGGAGTCGATTTGAATTTTGAGGACGAAATTATTTTAAAGAGGGTAGATTGGAATGACCCGTCCCAAACCTACGGGATTAATTAATGATTAACGACAGATTATCAAGGATTAATCAGGATTAAGTGAGGATTATCGGACGATTGGGGTAAAATTACAATTTTTCCCCTAGAAAGGATGAAAAAGTTAACTTTTTACCTAGGAGGTCAAATGCACGTGGATCGAGGATCATTACATAGATCGAGGTGATACGAGTCCGTAGACAGATGGCACTTTGAATTGAATATCATATAGAAAAGTTACGGGTCAAGGATGGTTTTAGAAACTTTTCATAATTGCACAAAAATCGGGGAGGTTGACTTTTAGGTTTTTCTTTAGTGGGCCCAAAAGATCTGGCCTGGACCAATAGATGTGTGACAAGTGTCACCCATCCTTTGGCCCAAACCCACACATACATGCATCATCTCTCATTCCCTTCCCCCATTTCCATCCAAACCCGTACCCACCCAAAACCATTTCCCCATCTCCCTACTTGAGGCCACAGAGAAACTGAGAGGGTGAATGGGAGGCTGAAATGACGGTGGAGCCACGGCAGGGCTGGTGGCTGTGAACCCAAGTAAAAAACCTGAAACCCACATTAGTTGGAAAATTGAATTTTGGTTTTTGGAGGTTTAGGATTGATTCTGATGCCAGGGTTTTGTTCCTTAAGTTGAGATGAGTTCACAGGATAAAAAACGGATGGAAAAGAACGATGGAACCGCCCTAGAAGGAGGCTGGAAGGTTGGCCGTGAGGATTCGAGCCTGACACGTAATTTATACACCTTGTTTCATGTTTTTGAGGTCATAGATCCCTTTTTTGGGAAGTAGATGAGTGTATAGGAAGAAGAATGGAGGGAAACAGTGGCCAGACGGCTGAGTTCTGGCGGGGTCAAGGTCGTGGGTCAAGTCGACCCATTACAGTCAAACAGGTCGACCTGTTTGAAGGAAGACGATGATGATGTGGCAGTCCACGTCATCTTGTCAAGCGACGTGGCCAACCAGGTGGTGCCACGTGGCAATCTATCAGAGGTTGTCATATCCAGTCAGTAGTGACGTGGCAGTGCCACATCAGACATTGTCAGACCACATGGACCAGTGGGGTAGTGTCACGTGGCAGTGTGTAAAAGGTGTTAAAGACACGTGGTAGGACACGTGGCACCAATCAAGGTGTGCCACTTGGAAGCTGGTAGAGCTATCAAATGTCAGACCTGTCAAGCTGACGTTAGAAGATGACATCAGCGGTGACCAGTGTGAAGTAAGCGTTAACCAACGTTGATCAGGGCGTGTGAACTTTGACCGGCGCGTGAGGGCACATGGGCATAAATTTCGAGGTCAAATCGATCTTGTTGAAAAGGTTTCGACATTCTGAATCCAATGGTGGTGGTTTTAGGTTGATCAAAGATCGTTTGATAGGTCATTTAGAGGTTTTTAGCCTCGGGAAGTGATTTGGATGTGATTTGGATAGTTTGGACATGTATAGGTTTCGACCAAAGATCGTTTGGTGGTGGTGTCAGGTTGACCATTCCGGGAGTTTTGAGGGTTTATAGTTTGGACTTGTATAGGTTGATAGTAACCTTTGGATGTGATTTGGATAGGTCTAGACATCCTGAAGAGTATAGATTAGCCCTGGAGTGACTTACCGCGCGAATTGCAAGAGCGCAGCATGGACGGTTTGTGAGTGGACTTTTGATTTATAAACATGATGCATTCTTAAATTTTTATAAGTTTTATGAACATGATTTGAGATGCATAGATTGCATATGATTTTTATATGATTTGTTTTTTATTTCATAGAAAATTCCATATTGCACGTAGTTCGAGATGTCTGTTTTGCATGATACTTGTGCTTAGGCCTAGTATTCAACGTGCATGTGATTTATATGATTTTGATGGTTTCAAAGAGAGGCGTGAGACTGAGGATTTGACTATCAATTTGAATGATTTCACGGAGATGCGTGAAATCGATATTCGAGCTTGAGCCCCAGTTGTATACGGACTTTGACTTGGATTATAGGAAAAGGTGATTTGGAAAATTGATTTGAATAATGAAATGGTTTTCAGATTTGGAAATATGTTCGGGCGTGTGTCCCATTTGATTTATGGTTTAACTTAGAGTATAGTCAAACGTGAGGAAATGATATATTGGGCTATGACCCTGTTTTAGATTTATGAGAGATATTTCATGCATGTGACCCATTTGTGGATTTGATAGGATTCGAGGAATCTTGGATTTATGAAGTGTTTCTGGACACTGTTTTTACGATAGTTTTGTGGAAACTGTTTTAATGAAATTATGTCCGGACGTAGACCCTATTGAGATATTTTGAGATGATGTGAAATGTTTTCCATACGACCATCCTCTATGATGTGATGATAGCCTCTGTACTTCGACTATCTAGTGGTATGTGTGATCCTAGAGAGGTCACAAGGACACTATTGCAAGAGTGTCAGAGATGGAAATTTTACAGACGTCGACCATCTTGTGTGATGTGTGATCCTGTAGGTGTCATCTCTCAGATGTCGACCATCCTGTGGGATGTGTGATCCTGAGTTAGAGCACTTAGACGTCGAGCCACGGGACCCGAGCTTGGTGTATATTCAGAAGTCTAATCTTGAGTCGCACGCGTAGCGCTGATATCGTGACTAGTGATGATACTAAATGATTGGATATTGGATAGAGAGGATTGGTGAACATGTTTCATTAGACTCTGGATGCGAGTCTATGTTTCGGGCAGAGGCCCTATTAAGATGATTGACGATACTTTTTTGGGCTAAGATCCCACGTGATTTTGTATTTGGGCTGAGACCCTATGTGATTTGGTTTTGGGCCGAGACTCTACTGAGGAAATGGCTTTGATTGAGAAGCATTTTTCACTAGGTTTTGTTTTGTAAAGCAATATGATTTGCTTTTAAGAGAGTATTTAAAAATACTGTTTTCAGATGCATGCATGCTTTTACGTCAAGAGTATAAATTTCTTTCGTTAAATGATTTTTTAAACTGTTATTTTTGTCCACTCACAGCTTTTATGGTTTTTGATACCCTTCAGGTTGATCGCGGATGCACGCTATAGCAAAGACCAAGACATCACATATCGTTGTGGACTCCACAAGTCACTGCACATTCTGGTAATCCCAAGTGGGTTACGGTTTATCCCTGGTCTGGCACGTGGTGTAAGACGGGAGTATGGTGCATCCCACTATAATCCAGGGGGATTGGGATGGGTCCTGTCATTGGATGTGATTATGGATTGTGATGTGATTGGACAACCCTTCTCGGCATGGTATGATTGATGTCTCTGACATCCAGAAAAGAGATCTGTTTTCCTGAGATGATTACTTGGACTAGTACTCCGACGTTCAGAGCCGAGCTCTGTTTTATTGGGATTAGTCCACACCCAAACATCCATAGCTGGACTCTGTTTTCTTGGGTGACACTCAGACGTCCATAGCTGAGCTCAGTTTTCCCGAACACTCGGATGTCCAAAGCGGAGCTCTGTTTTCTCGAGTGGTATTGGCCTACCGGTAGTGTAGATATTATATGTTGATCAAGGATATAGTTTCGAGGACGGGTTAGTCGATACGACAGATTGACTTGGTGTGACTGGCTAATGCAGTGGTTGGTTCTGTGTGATTGGTATGATTACGCATTGGTATGTTCATATGTGTATTGGTATTTGTATGCAATTCTATATGATTATGTTTTCTAGTATCTACACGTGTTCCGAGTTTTCCTATTTTTCTCTCTGCTTTCCCGAGTTTTGAAAACTATTCTAATCATGCATAGTTTTCTAAAACGGAGGGTAAATAGTATTTTTTCGAACTATGTTTCAAAAATTTTGTTTCGTCATGGGAATTGCACGGGAATAGTAGGTTTCCAAATTTTGTTTCAAATTTTGCAATGCCTCCGCTTTATTAGTTTGGAAACCCATTAGGGCCATTGCACGGGAATCGATGCTGTTTACGAAGCAGAGGCATGAACTCACGGGTAAACAAGTGTCCCTTTTCTAGCAAGGTTCGAGGGTGAGCCTGATTTTAGGTTACCTGTCAGATAGGAGCAGGATCGGAGTAAGGTATATAAGGCGATTTCCGAGTTGGGTCCTGTCAACTTGGTATCAAAGCTTAGGTTCTTATATGTGCTTGAACTTGTCATGCCTTCGAGATGTGAGCCTCGTGCATGGCCTGGTAGTGAGATGAGAATAGGAGCCCCAGGGTAGTTTTTTACGCTGACTTGAATTGGTTGTATGTGATACTTGTTAGTGTGACTCACCTAGTTTAGTTGAGGTGATATATGTGATGGATGATAGTGTGTTTCCTTGGTATTCATGATGTTGGATTGATTTAGTGGCATAAATAGTGGATGTCACATATTGACAGGAGGAAAACAGTTGTATGACCCTAGATATTAAATGAGGTCACTAGTGGAAGTCAGTGTAATAGTGGTCTGTTGGACTCAAATGAGATAAATGAATATATTTCCCCAATTGGAATAAGTTTTTGAGAACTAACTTGATGAAAGGCCTTTTGTTGAATGTGACGCGTGAAATCATGTTTTGGTTGACAATTATATGTATCAGCGTTGACTTGAATTGTGATTATTAAATGGGGACTCCAACAGAGTCAGGATATCTGGTTATAGTTTGGAGGTGAGTTTAGCTATTGGAATCGGACTAGGGGCCAAGAAAATTTGAAAGGTAGAAAATGTTGATAATAAGGCTTTAAAATGGAATCTGAAGCGACGTTATGAGCCCAGTAAAAGGAACATTTTACGATAGTTGCAAACTGATTATAGGAAATCCATTAGGAGGATACATATGGAATGTACACCCTCCCTCCTACATTGGGTAAGTGACTGAGAAAGGATCATATTGAACTATAATTTGAATATCTTAAGTTGGATACGAAAGTGTTTCATCCCTCGAGAGAGGAGATTGTGAATTCTTAGTTGTAATAGGGTTATTATATTAATGAGGAGATCCGATGTATGTACACTTAATTTGTGTTAGTTTGATGGAAAAGTGTAATTCCTTGAGATACGTACTACCACTTAACGAAATTGGAATGGATTCCTTACAAGATGGTAACTGAAATTAAGAGGATTTGAAATTAGTCGATTAGTACAAAGAAGTTACATGTGATTACAGTTTTGTTGTTGTGGACAAGGAAGTTGAAAGTAGAGTGAAGGAAATGTGATGTACTTTGAGGCCCTATACATAGTTACTTGTACTTGTTTACTAGAGCGTAAAAAGGTTCATAAAGTTTACTACGAGGTCGATGTTTAGAATTTGGAGACTAAGGGCCATATGATTGCTTAAGAATGTATGAGGATTATGACTTGTGTAGAAAGACTTGATTGATTGTTTTCTATATGTCATTGTATGATTGTTGATTATAAAATTGAAGAGAAGTGTTATGTAAGTGACTACAAAAGCCTGGAGCGTTAGACTGTAGGGCTTGGAATATAGTAGTTATAGGTTGAAGAGCTTCACGAACTAGAAGAGATTTAAGTTAAGATACCAAAGTTTGGGTGGAACTGTGAAATGTTATCTGGTGTTGTCTTAAGGAAAGGTATGGAAAGGATAGTACTTTGGGAGAGTAAATGAATGAGTTTTATGTGGTAGCTACATAGTGCTGATCAGAAATCCTTCATGAAGAATGTTATTGATAAGATGTTTTGAGGAAATGGGAAATGGAATTGGAATAAACATCGTGTTATGCCAATAAGCAAGAAATGTTGTAGTGGAAACCATATGGGTATAGTAGTTGCCTCTAAGTCAAAGGAAGGTGCGGGATTTATTTAGTACCAAACTAATACTACAGTTATTAATCACCCAGGTAAGGATTGAAAATTGTAAGTTGGTTAATGGGTTAGCTACGCGAACTATATAGTTAGAATTCCAATAACTATATGATTGGTATAACAAGATCGCCTAGTCCATGGGAGAGTATAAGGAGGGTACTACATCAAGCCCCTATTAGTATAGGATCTTATTAAATTATTAGAAGATAGGATGGCTGATACAGTTGATATTATCTTCAGAGCCCCCTTGAGAGGTATAGTGATATAGAAACTACGGATATAACAAAACAAATATGTTGAATCGGTAGTTGGGTGTTTATCAAAAGGACTTGGCATTTGAAGAGCTATTTGTACAGGTTTTAGACCGACCGGGTAATGGAGAATGAAATAAAGAAGAAGATCCAAGAAAAGAGAGAGAAAATGAAAGTGTTATGTAATTAACCCGAATTATACAGGGAAGGATAAATGGTGAAAGGGAAATTGGAGAAGCTATATGCTTCTACTCCGAAGTGTTGGTTATAAGCATTGGAATTAAGGAAACAAATAATGACAATGATGTTATATGAAACAGTGGTGTAATGATTTGGATATTGATTGAGGATCATAGAATTGTGACTTGAAAAATGTTCTAAACATAACCAGGATAGAAAGCTGGGGAGTGAACTCATTGGTCAAGGTTCCATATAATGAATGGGAGTTCGGGAGGAACTCCAGCTTTATTTGCAGGCCCAAGTCTGGTTATGTTGAAGATTGGTGTTAAGTCAAAGTTTGTGTGACTTAGGGATGAATACTTTAGGATACTTCATGAATATGATAGTACTTAACTTTGATTTGGTAATTTTTTTATTGGAAAGTGAGTCAAGGGTAGTGTTCGACTATATGATTTGTGTGACCTAGTTGTAAATTGGATTTTCCATTAAGGTCATAGGCTCTCGATGGTCAAGTTCAAGATGTTCCCTGATGGTCCAAGCGTAGGACATAAGACTATGCATATGTTAACAGGCAGTACGATTGACACTTGAATGGGGACTTGTGTTAGCCAAGCCTTAAGGCTGGTGTGGTATAACTTGTAAGTTATCGTAAGATGTTATTGCTATTATGATAGGAATTTGCATGTAATTTGAACAATATCCTAATGTGAATTATATAAATTGAAAGTGTGACTTATTGAGTTGATTTTAATACTCTTTAATTCTTTATTTCGATAAGTCAATTTGGATATGAGGTATATAGACCTAAAGGAGTGTAGACCCTATCTTGGTTAAGAAAGTTGGTTTATTATTGTGTTCTCTTGGTTATTTAGGCTGAAACAAGATACCTAAATAAGGATCAAATTTTTGAGATCTTGATGGATAAGTTTTCAAGTGCAAGTTTGTGTCTTGAATTGTTGTTCATTGTAATTCAGGCTTGAGTTAACGAATAATTCAGTTCGGCTAGCAGAGGCTAAACCAATAAAAAGTAACGAGATTGTAGACATGTCCAAAAGTACTTAGGACGCTTTCTGGACCTGGCTGAGCAATGCTGAATTGGTTTCTAGATTGTCTATACGTAGAATTGTGATACATGGAGACGCTTGGATATGAGGCTTGTGTGAGCATTAGTAAATGATATTTATTGTTGAGATGATAACCGCATGACTATGACTTGGACATTGACTCTCATGCAATTTTCAAGGTTAACTTGTTTATATTAATTGATTTTTGAACCTTGAGAGAAGATTGTAGCAGGGTGATTCTTATATTGATTCAATATTTCATTTCTAGGTTAGAATACTAATATTGCCTGAGTTTATATGTTAAGGATTATAAAAACTTTTCTCGTGATAACCCAATAGGTGATATAGCTCAAACTTTTTGTGGGTGCTATTGTGTAAATGTGAAAATCATTTGTTTGTGCTTGTTAGAGTATAAGGTAATTCTCGTTTCTACCCCAACTAATAGTTTAAACTTTCGAGGGTGAAATTTCTTTAAGGGGGTAGGTTGTAAAGACCTGAACTTTTGAGGAAAAAACAAATTTGGAAAAATAGGGTCAAATGATGATTTTGCCCCTATTAAGTCAAAAAGTTGACTTTTTGATATGGATGTATATTTCGGGTTCCGGGAAGACTGTTACGAAGGTCTCTTGATCCCGAGTCCGTACACAAGTGGCACGCCTAAATCGGAGAACGTATGAGGTTCATTCGGGTCAAGAACCTCTATGGGTATTTTGGTAATTTATGCTTGAGGGGTATTTTGGTCATTTTGCAACAATGACCTATTGGATGCTGCCACGTGTCAAACTCTAAAAAGACTTGATATTTGCTTCCTCCACTGACCTAGCCCTCTACTTATAGGTGGGTGTGTGTGTGTGTGTGTGTATGTGTGTGTGTGTGTGTGTGTGTGTGTGTGTGTGTGTGTGTGTGTGTGTGTGTGTGTGTGTGTGTGTGTGTGTGTGTGTGTGTGTGTGTGTGTGTGTGTGTGTGTGTGTGTGTGTGTGTGTGTGTGTGTGTGTGTGTGTGTGTGTGTGTGTGTGTGTGTGTGTGTGTGTGTGTGTGTGTGTGTGTGTGTGTGTGTGTGTGTGTGCGTGTGTGTGTGTGTGCGGGTTGAAGGTTTTCGGTGGTCATGGGCCGAACACCATGAATGGTGTTGGCCGAGAGAGAGAGTTAAGGGAGGAAGACATAGAAAATGAATGATAGATTGAGGGAAGGAGATCTTGAAGAAGAAACGAGAATCGTGGTGGTGTTGTGAGGATGGAATACCCTAAGAACCCATCAACCCGAAATTGTCCCTTGGGTTCATAATTTTGAACTTCTGTTGCAAAACCTGATAATTGGTTAACATGTACCTTAACGTCCTTCTGGGAGCTTTGGGATCTACTTGAAGCTGAAAAGAGAAATTTTGGGCGCTGGAGATGGTCCAAGATGAAGGTCGAAAGTTGGTCGAAAGGTAGAGGCAAGGTTCCTCGATTCTTAGTTGGTTTTTCCTTGTTTGGAGATCATAGATCCAACCAAGAGGTAGATTAGAGCATGATAGTCGAAAAAAAAAGAAGGAAAAAAAGTAAGAAATGAACAAGTTAGGGCCGGATCGGATCGCCCAGGTCAGGTCCTACTTGCTTCCCGTGGGGTAACCCGGCCAGAGGTTGAAGGGAACTGTAGCTGGCACGTGGCTCCCAGACGCAGCCACTTTAGGTGGGGCATGTGGGCGTGTGGGGCATCATTTGGGATTTCTTCCAACACGAAACTTTGAGTTCTTGATCCTACGAGTCCAACGATACAATTTTTGAGGCGATCGGGTATCATCTCGGGATAGTTTTGACTGTTAGAATGTTTAGGGTCTGTTTTAATTTATTTAAAAATCCCGGATAATTATGGGATTAAAGTGTGAGTTAATTGAGGTAATTATTGACCCATAGAAGAGATTTTTGATAGGAAATGACATTCTTGGATTTTACTAACATGTGTGTGGTGTGGTTCGACTGCGTGTACAGTACATGTGAGTGGAATTTCTTTTCCCTAAACCCTATGAATGAAATTTTTATATGGTTTTACATGATTTATTATGTAAATTGCTTGAGGGTTATTTAAGCATGATTTCTATGGATTTTTGGGTGATATTACGATAATTGTAACTTTATACGTTTTACGAGGAAGTTGTTATATAGTGTTCTAACTTATTACTGAGTTTTGGAAAGTGGTTTTATACTTTTTTTGTCATTTTATATGATATTGATTGTGTTTGATGGATTGGGAAATTTTATATGATTTTATGGAATATTTTAATGGCTCATTTTACGAGGTTTGTCCTACTTGTGATTTGGGGTTAGGCCCGGGTTTCGAGGTTTGGTTTTGGTTTCTAAACTTAGTTTTGGTTATCGAAATGAGATATGATATGATTATGTGATTCTGGATATATGTGGTATGATTGGATGTGATTATGGATTGTGATGTGATTAGACAACCTTCCTCGGCATGGTATGATTGATGTCTCGGACGTCCAGAGTAGGGCTTTGTTTTCCTGAGACGTTTACCTAGACTAGTGCCCAGACGTTCAGATCCGGACTCTGTTTCTCTGGGATCAGTCCACACCCAGACGTCCGGAGCTGGGCTCTGTTTTCCTAGATGACACCCCGGATGTCCGGAGCTGGGCTCTGTTTGCCTGAGCACTCGGTCGTCCAGAGTGGAGCTCTGTTTTCCCAAGTGGTATTGGTCTTCCGATAGGGCGGATATGATGTGTTGATTGAGGGTATGGCTTCAAGAACCAGTTAGTCGATACAAAAGATTGACTTGGTGTGATTGGCTAGTACAGTGGTTGGTTCTGTGTCATTGGTATGATTACGCATTGGTATGTTTATATGTGTGTTGGTATTTGCATACAGTTCTATATGATTATGTTTTCTAGTATCTGCACATATTCCAAGTTTACTTGCATTTCTCTCTTCTTTTCTGATTTTTGAGAACTATTCTAATGCATGCATAGTTTTATAAAACTAAGGGTAAATAATATGTTTTTGAACTATGTTTTAAAACTTTTGTTTCGTCCACTCACGCATTTTTATTGGTTTGGAAACCCTTCAAGGCTATTGCACGGGAATCAAGGCTGCTTACGGAATGGAGGCATGAACTCACAGGTAAACAGGTGTCCTTGTCTAGTAAGGTTTGAGGGTTAACCTAAAGTTTGGTTACCTATCAGACGGGAGCAGGACCCGGGTAAGGTATCCAAGGTGAATTCTGGGTTAGGTCATGTCATATTAAATCAGTTAGTTGAAATAAGTTAATGCAAACATCAACAAAGTCTTCAATAAAATTGAAACACTAAAAAATTGTCAACCATCCAAATTCCAACCATTCAAATAAGTATGTTATAAGGAATTACACCATCTTACCTAAAAACATGATACTGATTGTAGAATGTTCATTATTCACCATGAAAGCATCAGAAAACTTTGACATGATATCTTTGTTCATGATGTAAATATCTAGCTAGTATATGTTTGTAGTTTCATGACAAAATATCTTAGTTCGTGAAATAAACCAAGCATATCACAAAATTAATCAAGCAGGCAAACATAGTGGATGAACAATGTAGCAAAAATCGAGAATTAATTAACAGCATTTACCGAGGATTTGGAAGTTGATTCGGATGTTGCTGGCAAACAAATTTACCGGATGGTTAGATCGTTTTTCATTTGCTTGATGCAAACTGGACATGAATTGTACCACTAGCCTTTTTTTATGTTAAAACGGGATATGAATGATTTGCATAAGAATGCAGTATTCTGTGAACTATATGTTTGAAGTAGTCAATTTACTGGTGATAATGATTATGGAATATGGAAGTTAAGTAATTGAAGCTATAAAAATATGTTTTGTGTGTTTACCTTGTAGAGATTTGGGTCTAGATAGGTTAAATCCTCGATGGTCATGATTTCAACATTTTTCATTTGTTCACATTTGGAAAGAGTCGGCATTTTCACTAGTTGTGTGATTTTGGAAATGTTGTGTAAATAAAATAGAGAGTTAAAAATATATGAACTTGTTCTCATAAATATGTAATATTTTAATATGATAATGTTATATATATTTACTTTGATATGTACGCAGCTGACTCTGCAATATCTGGATTAATAAAGAATAATGATGATACACTACTGTTTAACACTATTTCGCCTAGGTGTTTGAAAATAAGAAAGATATTTTATGGTTAGAAAAGATTGCAACTCATGTTTAGGCAAATGTTACTTTTGTACCTTGGAAGTGTTTCACCTTTAACTTGTGAAAACTGCAATCATTGGCTGTGTAGAGTCTTCTACAATAACATATGCAAAATTCTTAGAAACAATTGACCATAATATAATCTTCGTAGTTTCCTTTCTGTTGGTAAGAGAGAAGGATAGTAATTAGTCCTGTTGATACCATATCGACCGACCACCCTAGCACAGGTCCCACCAGGACAGGAAGGCCGCCGACCGATCGCCGGATCGGCACCCTCACGGCCTACGGCCCGCCGATCGGCACCATACTGCGGACCCGCCATTCGGCACCTGACAGTAAACAGACGACAGCTGGCTGCGACAGTCACCTAACCAACTCTGCCACACCAACTCCCTGACGGAGGCAGGTTGGGACTCCAGCTGGCGCCTCCTCCGGATATCCAGGGCTTGTCAGACGGCTCCCAGCCACCAAGCACCACCTGCTCCCGTAACAGTAGCCCACCTACCACAGTTATGGCTACTATAAATACCCCGAAACCCTTCACAAAGATAAGTCACTCAGAACCGATCCAGAGCACTGTGATTACTTGCCCCTCGGCATTCAGATACTAACTTTGGCATCGGAGCCCCTTTGGCCGACACCACACCGGTGTCTAGTTTTGCAGGACCCTGCCGAATCGCAACGCCCCCGGCGGGCCCGAAACACCACGCGGCTGGTCCTAGAACCCCCAGCGGGTCTCATCGAGTTGGTCATTTCAGGATCAAACAATTGGCGCCGTCTGTGGGAAAGATACCAACACCCACTAACTCACATACCCCTGCTCGACCCTCCGCTGACGAACAATGTCTGCCGAACGGGACGACGGTGAGCTCAACAACACCCCTCAGGGAGATCGCGGCCGAACCCGAGCCAGCCTACCTTCCGATGACATGCTCGAGATGCTGAGGACCCTCCGGTCGGAGGTTGCCGAACTCAGGAAGAGCAACGCTGCCATCGAGAGCAGGAATCACGTGTGGGGGGAACAGCACGGAAGCACCCTGGCCATCTTGCAGTCTACGCGCGAGGAACTGGAGGAGCAGCGGGAGGCAACCAAACGGGCCTTGGCCGCTGCGTCTCGTCGGCCGGAGTTTGATGCCGGCAGAGCCGAGATCGGTGACGCCTGCCGACCGGAGGCGTCCGGTCGCCTACTCTTCCACCAGACCGACATGCCTGGCCCCTCGGGAACACAGATCTACCGCGACGCCCGCGAGCTGCTCGACAGGAGACAGACGCAGACCCCGGCCAACCGTCTGACTTACCCTACCCACGACCCCCGCATCCAGGCACAACCACCTCTGCCCGTCCTGTCCCAGGGCGCCCGGTCAAGGTCCGGGTCGGCACGTCGACCTGCACAGCCTCCGCGGCTCTCCGTCCAGCCCCCAGGCAGTCCTTCTGCGCCGATCGGCAGGCACCAGCTGGAAGACAACGCCAGCTCAACCACGGCCTCGTCCGGGCGGCGACCGGTGCAACCCACGAAGCCCAGAGGCAGCAGCGCAAACCATCCTATCGACGATCGCCCGAGTGGGGCAGATCGACCCGACCAATCGAACGAGGTGGTTCGGGAACTCCTCCAGCGCGTGCGGGAACTGGAGGCCGCCAGACCCAAAGCTGGGACACTACCCCGACCCCGGGCCAACATTGGTCCCGTCACGGACCGCATCATGCGGTACCGCCATGAAACGGAGGTCAAACCCTTGAAGATTGCCTTGTATGACGGACAAGGCGACCCAGACACCCATATCAATAACTACAACTCGGCGCTCGCCTTCAGAAATATCTCCGACGAGGCGCAGTGCCTAATTTTCAGCTCCACCCTCACCGGGGCCGCGCTCAATTGGTTCTATCGCCTGGAACCGCAGTCTATCGACTCATTCGACCGACTACACACGGTCTTCTTGAACCAGTTCATGATCCAGACGGATCGACTGCTCACAACCGAGGACCTGGGAACCCTCCGACAGGGAGACAGCGAGCCCCTACGCCAGTACGCCGCTCGTTTCAGCCTGGAATACTCCAAGTGCCACGAGACGGACGACAAGGCCGCCTACCGCGCTTTCCGCAACGGGCTGCGGGAGTCCACCTTCAAGTACCATGCCTTCACCCAGGGTTGGGACAATTACAATGAGCTCATGCGGCAAGCGGCAATACACGCCAAGGCGGAGCACTTCAACTCTCCCCAGGTCGCATCCCGACCTGACGTGAATAGCGCGCGCCCTCCGCCTCCCAGCAATCGGCAGGCACGGTCACCTCCGTCGACCAATAACGCGCATACGGATCACCAATCTGACTCACACTCCGGTAAGCGGAAGGGGACGTATAACAATGACCATCGTGGGAGGGACAAATACCACAACAAGGGGCAGGGATCAGGCCACCACCAAGCAGGCAAACCCCATACGGGGCCCACCTCAAAGTACGAAACCTATTCTATCCTGAACACCTCCCTCGAGAACGTCTTGATGAGCATCGAGGACACGATCCCCAAGCCACGGGCACGACCGCCCGGCCCCCGCCCGGGCATCCAATCCAACTTGTACTTCCAGTACCACAAGTTCAACGGCCATACCATCGACGAGTGCGTGGCTTTCCGCGACATTGTGGAAGCACTCGTAAGGGAGGGGAAGATCAACCAGTTCCTCCAACACGCACGCCCCGGACCGGGACTGCCACAGATCAACACGATCAGCGGGGGCCCCACCATCTCTTCCTCCTGCACCTCAAATCGGGCCAAGAAGAACTTCTTGCGCGCCACGACATCTAACCACCAAATATTCAACATCACGGATGGGCGTGCGGCCAAGGTCGCCGGAGCAGGATGGACGCCCATCACTTTCTCCGAGGAAGAAGAGTGGGGAGTTATCTTTCCCCACGATGACCCGTTGATCATCCGCGCTCAGATCGCCAATTTCGATGTTGGGCGAATCCTGGTGGACACTGGTAGCTCTGTGAACGTCCTCTTCATGGACACTTTCAGCCAATTGGGCATCAACTCCGCAAGCCTCACCCATGCTGGTTCCCCACTGCTCGGCTTCTCAGGCGATTCTGTCATGCCCCTTGGCACCATCTCCCTGCCTATCTCCCTGGGGAGCGCGCCCAAGATCGCAACGGCCATCACCACCTTCCTGGTAGTCGATTGCCCCACTGCTTATAACGTCATTTTGGGCAGGGGACTCCTCAACCAGCTCAGCGCCGTCATCTCCACTCGGGCCCTTCTCATGAAGTTTCCGACCGTCATGGGCACTGGCCAAGTCCGCGGTAATCAACAATCCGCCCGCTCCTGCTATCAGACCGCCCTGACAAAGCTCAACCCGTGCGACAAGCGGGAGACCATGGCCGTCGCCGAGGCTGCTTACGAGGCTGACCCTGTCGACTCCGAGCTCCTTGAATAAATACGGGCGGGCCCCCCCGAGGACCCGCGCGACCTCTCCGCCGTCTCGCAGCCGCAACCCGTGGAGGATACAGAGCTGATCACCCTTTGCCCGCATAACCCCGAGCGGCAAGTAAAAATTGGAAGCACACTCGCTCCCGAAATCAGGACACAACTCATCCAATTCCTCCAGGACAACAGCGAAGTCTTTGCTTGGTCCTACGCCGACATGCCTGGCATCTCCACGGATGTCATCTGCCACAGGCTTAACATCAGCCCCTCCTTCAAACCGGTCACCCAGAAGCAGCGGACTTATGACGCAGAACGACAGCTGGCCATGCAAGAAGAGATCGTTCGGCTCAGCACCATTCACTTCGTGCGCAAGGCCATTTACGCCACGTGGGTCGCAAACGTCGTACTCGTCAAGAAACCCTCCGGATCCTGGCGGATGTGCATCGACTTCACGGATCTTAACAAAGCCTGCCCGAAGGATAGCTTCCCGCTTCCTAAGATCGATCTTTTGGTCGACGCCACAGCTGGCCACGAACTCCTCAGCTTCATGGATGCGTACTCTGGCTACAACCAAATCCGGATGCATCTCGACGACCAGATCCACACCAGTTTCCGTCGACGACAAGATAGGCCGCCGTGTTCCCGTCGAATTTTTGGCATCCCCGAGCACAAACGAGCAACCAGTCCTGGTCGCAACACAGGAAGCCTCATGTATGGACCCCATTGTCCGGTACCTCACCATGGCCGAACTCCCGCCCAACCGCAACGAGGCCCGACGCATCCAACGCCAGTCCGCACGATACACCATGGCGCATGGCCACTTATACCGACAGGGATTCGACACCCCCCTCCTCAAGTGCCTCCCTACGGACCGGGGCATTGCGGTGCTCCGAGAGATTCACTAGGGAATCTGTGGTAACCACTCCGGACCCAGGTCCCTAGCACATAAAGCCTTTCGGCAGGGGTACTATTGGCCCACCATGCGCGCCGACTCTGTGGCCATCACTCAACGATGCGTCCCATACCACTCCGGACCCAGGTCCCTAGCACATAACGCCTCTGCAGCCTTCTCCGCACCAGCCGGCCGCTCGCCCTCGGCATTCGACGGCTGACCGTCCAGGGAGAAAGTCTTGCTCAGCACGGGGGGCCCATCCAGCCACGGGAAGTTGAGGGGGACCCCTGGATTGAAGTACAACACCCGTTGTATACAATCATCTTCCACTTCGGCAAGCGCCAGGTCGAGATGATTCGCATACACCGGGTCTGCCATGAAGTCCTCCAGGGTCTTCTGCCGATCGGCCGATAGCAGGACGCGAAGCCAGTCCACCTCCCTCTGCAGCTCACCCATGGCTCTCTCCTGCTCGTTCAGCTGCTGGGAGAAAGCGTGCACCGTCTCTTCACGGTCCTCTATCCCTTTCTCTGCCGCCTCCACACGGGCCCTCTCCCGCTTGAGCTCCCCCTCCAACTCCACAACTCGCTTCCGCGCGGCATGGCCCTACCTCTCCCGGGCACGCAGTTTTTCCTCCCTCTGCCGTGCGGCGCCCTGCTCGGCCTCTATCCTCTGCATATGCCGCGCAGCCTTCTGCAGGGCCACATATGTCTACCCAAAGCACTGCCGAGACAATGCCACTTAGCAAAAAAAAAAAAATAAACAAACCAACGCAAACAATAATGGGCGATCGATCTTACGTGGGCTTGCTCGGCCAGCACGGCAGCGAACCGACCGGGATGTGAGCCGGTGCCGATCTCCTCTATCTCCGCAGGAGTTACCTGCGACCCCAGCACGGAGGCATTGGCAACTGGCGCCAACGTCTTGTGCACGTGGTGTGTCACCGGCACCCAGCCATCGCCGGCCTTGGCAGACCGCACCACCTCGCCCGTCTCCAGGGGTTCGGCAAACAAGGACGCCACGCCAGGAGTGCTGACAACCGCCCTCTCCCTCGCCGGCGGCGGCATTTCCCTCCGGGCCCCCTTCTCCTTCTCCTTCTCCTTCTCCTTCTCCTGCCCCTTCGGCACCTCCGGAGCCCTCAGCACCGCCTCCCTCCTCTGACGCCGGTCGGCGCTCTCGCTCTCTGACACCCCAGCTGCCGGGGGAGACTGCCTCTGCCGAGCCTCCATTAGCTTCCTCCAGCGCACCCGGGCCTAGTCCAGCCCGCCGATCAGGGGTCTTTTCAGACCAAGCACCGGACTCGTCTCCGTACCCTGCCTAGCTTCCGGCTGGCTCGGCTTCGGCAGCCCATCTGGTCGACAGCCAGAGCTCGACCCTTGCTGGGGCTCCTCCCGGCCAGTCCCCTTGGGCTTCACCGCCATGGTTTTCTGCCTCCGCGGCTGTGGAGGGGGCACCTCCGGCTCCTTGCCCTTGCCCTCGGCAGCCACGCCTTGCTTCGCCACCGCCTCACTCATCTTCTTTTGAGCGGCTTGTTCCACTTGGGGGTGCACTGCAAAACAAACTATTAGTGCCCCGGCATGCCTACACACTATCACTTCAACACTACTGCTTACCAGGTGGCGAGATGAGACCCACGGCAAGCAGGTTCGACGGCAACTTCAGGACGCACCAGCTGCGTTCCAGGTCGGACAGCTTCTCCCGCACCAGGTTGCACGCCTCCCAATCCTCTGCTGTCACTGTTGCCTTGGACGGACCTGCAAACACAACAAACACCATCAGTCCCCGCCTCGGTAGACACAATTGCCGCCTTATGACCACTAGCCGAACGGTAGACCAACAACCTCCAGACTGGAAGTAGATGGGAATCCTCGAGCGGACCCCGCTGACGTCCCCCTCCCACGGCCCCGATACCCAGCAGAACCGATGCCTCCAGCTCTTCTGCGACGTCGGCACATCCGTGATGAAGGCACCCCGGGCCGTCTTCTGCAGGCACTCCATCTGGTACCACCCCGACCCGTAGGTCTGCCTCTTGAAGCGGTACAGGGCGCACAATTGCCCCCAGGTCGGCTCCGGCAGTCCCGCCAGTCGGAACGCCGTGTACAGGCTGATTAGGATGATCCAGCCGTTGGCGTTCAGCTGCCCCAGGGCCAGGTTCGCCCTCGCCATCATCTCCTGGAGCCACGGGTGCAGAGGCAGCCTCACTCCGTGTTCAAAGCAATCGACGTAAAATAGTGTCGACCCTTCCGGAGGACTGCTCGACTTCTTGCTGTGTGGGGGTACCGTCATCTTAATCTCCGCCGGCACGTTGTACATCTCCCGGAACCGGTCCAGGTCGGACTGCCGAATGGTGTTCATCTTGTAGTCCACGACATACTCCACCTTCACCACGCCGTCGGCATCTAGTTCCATCGGCGAGCTCGTCTCCGTACCGCTACCTTCAGCCTCGGAATCGATGGTGGCGACGGGGGGAGTACGGGGAGACGTCCTCCTCTCACTTGGCCGATCGGCACCCGAGGTGCTGCACCCGCCCTGCTTCCTCACCTCCTTCCGCGGCAACCTGAGAGCCTCATCCAGGCTGTCACCACTGCTGGACGACGAGGTGCTGCTAGTGGACCCACTAGTAGACGTTGACCCACTGCGCCCGCTCGGCACGTCGTCTGCCGAACTGGACGGTGTTTCCCCGCTAAAAGCTTGAGGGGACCTAACCCCAGATCCACTGTTTGACTCTGACTCTGACATCTACAAATTACCAAAAGAAAAGAAGCTACAACTAAGCACCTACGCTACGGAACACATGCTGAGCAGGGATGCCGAACGGCAGGAATTATACCTTTCAAAGTTTTGCTCGGTCGAATTGGCTCCACGTGCGTCTTCTTCTTGCTCGGCAGTCTCCAATTCAGTCGGCACTTGCAATTACTCCACAAGATGTTCTGAGTAAAAAGTGAAAAAGTCAGAAAGCTTTCGCCCCTTTTATAGGCCCCTGGCCCGCCTCGAGATGCGCGCTTCCGATCTGACGGTCGCCAGGCCGATACGGCCACCTTTCGGCTACGAATACCTTGTACTGTATACCCATCGGTATCGTACATTCTCAACTACATACGTACATACGTACATCGCTAACCGGTATGCATCCATACCGCCTGCCGACCGGAGCCTCTCGGCATCTTTCCCGACGGCACGCTTCCTCTCTTTGTCGGCAAGCACACTACTACCGACGTCTCCCCGCCATTCCCCACGGCCGCCTCTCCACGATCTTTCGGTCTTTACGGTGGGCCGCTTCTGGAACTCGGCAACGGGGCCTCTTTGCAAATCGTACATACGGTGCGCTTCCTCGCTCCATGCCTTGGGGGGCTACTAGGGATATAGGGCGCACCGCCCTGGTCGGTCGACAGGTACCGGCTGTCATATCAAGTCCTTGACCGAGGAACCCCACCTCAGTCAAAGACTTAGGGGACTTATGTTGATACCATATCGACCGACCACCCTAGCACAGGTCCCACCAGGACAGGAAGGCCGCCGACCGATCGCCGGATCGGCACCCTCACGGCCTACGGCCCGCCGATCGGCACCATACTGCGGACCCGCCATTCGGCACCTGACAGTAAACAGACGACAGCTAGCTGCGACAGTCACGTAACCAACTCTGCCGCACCAACTCCCTGACGGAGGCAGGTTGGGACTCCAGCTGGCGCCTCCTCCGGATATCCAGAGCTTGTCAGACGGCTCCCAGCCACCAAGCACCACCTGCTCCCGTAACAGTAGCCCACCTACCACATTAATGGCTACTATAAATACCCTGAAACCCTTCACAAAGGTAAGTCACTCAGAACCGATCCAGAGCACTGTGATTACTTGCCCCTCGGCATTCAGATACTAACTTTAGCATCGGAGCCCCTTTGGCCGACACCACACCGGTGTCTAGTTTTGCAGGACCCCTGCCGAATCGCAACGCCCCCGGCGGGCCCGAAACACCACGCGGCTGGTCCTAGAACCCCCAGCGGGTCTCATCGAGGTGGTCATTTCAGGATCAAACAATCCAGCAATGATAAACGTTGTGTGTGTATGATTTAAATAATGTATCGTAAATAGATGATAAGCAGAGACGGTTCCTAAATTCGAATTTTGGATGGGCTAACTTGCATGTTAGATATAGAATAAACTTGACATTATAAATAAATTTTAAAGGGTTTCAATGAGCCATATCCCTCAAATGCATCTATGTCACGACCAGACTCCCCTAACACGATATTGTCCGCTTTGGGCAACACCCTCACGATTTTGTTTCTAGGAACTCACACGCAATTTCCCAGTAGGTCACCCATTATAGGATTTCTCTAACCCAATCTCGTTTAACATTGGAGTTCCCTAGGAATCCAAAGTCAGTGAGCCCAAAAAGGCCTCGTTGTAACGACCCGGATTTTCGGTATTATTGTAAATTGGAAAATTATATGTAAAATGACCATGTTGCCCCTAGTTAGGGACAAATGTTGACCATTTACTCGAGACACTATTTGGATGTGGACTTTTGACCATTACGTAGATCACGTCACCACGAGTCCGTAGATAGGCAGCATGCCGAAATCGGAGGTTCGGTACGGAAGTTACGGTTACAGAGTACGAAGGCTACTATTACGTTTTTCGAGGTTCGAGTCAAGTGGCATTATTGGATTGGTCAACTAGGATATTGGACCAATTAGATGAGTGACAAGTGTCACTTATCTAACTGGCCCAATTACCCAAAAGATTGGATGCATGTATCTACTCTCTCCTTTTCGATTTTCATTCGAACCGTGAACCCCTTTTCTGAAAACACACACCCAACCATCAATCTCATTTCCCTTAAATCTATGTGTCCATTAGTAAACCTGAGGAGTGGCTGAGAGGGGACGTTGGACGACGACGAGGGACTGGAAGTAACGGTGCACGGCGGAGAGACGAATCCCAGGTAAAAACCCGATGCCCTCAAAGTCGGATCACGTTCGGGTTGGGTTTTTGGGGCTGTGTTGAGTGAGTCTGAGGACCCTAGCTTCTCGTAAGACCAGGACGAGTCGAGTGAGGCCCAGAACCAAGCACGGTAGCGTTAGGGTCGACGGGGAACTAGATGGAAAATGGACCTCCATGTTCGATTGAGCTAAGGTATGTTTCTTCTACGTTTTAGCTTTGTTTGAACTCACAAATCCAACCTAGGAAGCTAGACGATCACAGAGGTAGCAACGGTTTTTGAAACGGGTCGAAAACGAGCGAGATATAGCCTGGTCGGGCTGCGGGTCTGTGCAACTCGAATAGCAGACCCATCAGAGGATAGGGACGATGACGTGAGCTGATGATGTCATCCACCTGTCAGACTATCAGACATGTGCGCTAGTAGGGACGTGACACGTGTCACATGTCAGTGCTGATTGTGCACTGACATGTTAGTGACGTGGCCCAATCAGTGGCTGGCAAGTGTCACTAACATTTCAGTGACGTGGACCAACAAATAGCTGACACGTGGCACTGTTAGCACCTAATACGTGTTAGTGACATGGACCAATCCTAGACTGACGTGTGGCAACTGTCAGTCTGACATTGTCAGATGACGTCAGCACTATTGATCGTTGACTTTTGACCAGACGTGTTGACCAGTGCGTGGGCGCGAGTTTCGAGGTGGGACTGTCACTATTTTTAAGGTTTCGACGTTCCAAATCCAATGGTGGTGGTTTTGTGTCGATCAGAGATCGTTAGGTTGGTCAAATTGAGGGATCTGGCCTCAGGAAGTATGTTCGGGACGCGTTCCCAGGCCGATTTTGTTCTAGGGTTGGATGTTAGACCTAGTAGCGACCTTTGGATGTGTTTGGATAGGTTTAGGCAGTTCGTTGAGCAGCAAGGACCGTGTGTGAGTGGGCTGTTGATTTCAAAATGATTGCATGCATAACTATTTTCACTGTTTTACTTCATGATTGTGATTGGATGAGTCTTGATACTTTATTATGGGGTTCTATATGTATTATGATGTTTTGGGCATGAGACCCGTCTGGATATATGTACGATTTGGTTTTCGAAGTAAGTCGGGGAGTTCTGTGGAATGTGATACTATGGCACTGTGTATACCTACCTTATGATTACTGTCTCCTCCAGATGTCCCGTAGTATCCTGGAGTAGTCACGGGCGCTGCCTGAGAGGGGTTGACCCCAAGGGGTGGCTCACGATCAGGAGTGCAGATGTGGATGATACCCCCAGGGAAGGTTAATGATCTGCGGGTCATTGACCTGGGTGGACCCTGGGGACACTTGGGATTTGAGACCCTGGGTGGAACGCATAGCCTTAGGACCGTGACATTATTAGGCATCGAGGATTCCAGACATCAGGGATTTCGGGGTTAGGTTGTACAGTGCACTATTTATTCTTATCATGATTGTTTCCTTATGCTGAATATATGGTTTTATGATACTACTATGACTACCTATGTTTTAACTAAATGCATGCAAGTTTAAAAACGGAGGGGTAAAACCTTATCATTATTATAATATTAATCTGGCTTTGGAAATATTGTTTATTTTTTGCCCACTCACTCTTTATTGTTTTATTGACCCCTCCAGGCTGTGCACTCGAGTTAGAGGAGGAGGACCCGGAGTCTGAGGCATAGATTCCCTGTTGCGCACCTGTACACCCTATTTGGGTAGGTTGAGCACCATTTTGTAACCCGACATTGTGCTCGCATTTTGTATTTATAATATCTCTGGTCTGACAATGTATAACTCTAGGGTTGCATATTTAACCTTATTTATTTAATTCGAATGACTTTAATCCCGTTAAGGGTATTTCCGATACTTTAGAGTCAATGTCAGCTGGGAACAGAGCACATCCCCGGTAGGTTCCAAGGGGATCGGGACGGGTCCTGTCACTCGTGCTAAGAAGATACGTGCCCACACATATAAGATACTTCACCTTTCCCTCCCTGAGAAATGTACAAATGATTATTAGGCTAATCTAAAACATACCAATGATTCTATATTAATCTTAAAGTGCATGAACCCAAGATATATGTAGAAGGCTCATGAAGTAAGTAGGTGGGAGATTCATAAATGAAGTACGTAAGTAGATGGAGCATTAATGAAGACATCTAGATGGTTACTCCTTGGCCTTTATAAGGAGAGGTCATTTTCTCTTTCCATCAATCTCATCTAAGAGAAATATCTTCCTCTAAGCAAAGAGTAAATAATGTCCACTTCAAGTTGAGAGTGTTGAGTGTTGTAGGTAGCAAAATAAGTGTGTGAGAGAGGGTTTCCGTCAAGTGGTGTTCTTGAAGTTGTGCATCTCTTTGTACCCCTAATTTCATTAGTGGAGGTTCTTGTTGTTGTTGCCCCATGGACGTAGGCACCTTGCCAAACAACGTTATATCTGGTGTTCTCTATTCCTTGCTCTCTTATTTCCTTGCATATTTATCATTTTTGTGGTTAGAGTTATTAGGTCCATTCTACTACTTTTTCCAACAGTGGTATCAGAGCTCTAGGTTTGTGGATAGTTTGAATGGAAGGCTCAAGGAGTACCATGGTTCGACTCAAGACATTCGCTATTGCAAGGAATTGCATGAGCCCATAGAAGGAGAGAAGGCAAGCTGGAGAATATGGGAGATGTCGAATGGAAGAAGTTGATTGGCAAGGCTATTGGTCACATTCGAGAATTGGTGGATGATAGTGTGTTCCACCATGTGTCCAATGAGACCAACGCTCATGCTCTTTGGTTGAAGTTGGAGTAATTGTTCGAGCGAAAGACCGCCTCCAAGAAAGCGTTTCTCATCAAGAAGATTGTCAATATGAAGTATAAGGAAGGCGTAAGGGTGATCCAGCACCTTAACTTCCAAAGCATCATCAATCAATTGGCCACGATGGACATGAAGATCATGAACAATCTTCAAGCTTGTAGCTTCTTGGATCGTTGCCCAATAGCTGGGAGACCTTTGTCATTATTGTAAGTAAATCTGCTCCTAATGATGTGTTATCTCTAGATAATGTTAAAGATAACATGTTGAATGAAAAGACTAAGAGGAAATCTGCAAGTTCTGATAGTAGCCAAGTCTATGTGGCGGAGAATATAGGAAAGAGCAAGAGTACAGCTCTCAATCGAGATTGTGGAAAGAGTGCAAGTCGTTCGATGACACAATTCAATGGAAGGTGTCATAATTGTAATCTCTATGGTCACATGATGAAGAATTCCAACAAACTGAAGAATAACAAGAAGGATGGGAAAGATGGCTCTACCTACCAAAACAAAAAGGACACAACCAATACCGTTACTACCACGTCCAGTCAAGTATGTGAGTTGTCTCTTGATGGTGATAAAACCAATACCGATGAAGATAAAATCATTTCATTGGTAGTTGATTCTAGAGCATCTTTCCATGCCATGGCACACTCGGAGTTCTTCACCATATACAAAGTCGGAGACTTTGGGGAAGTAAAGATGGGCAATGATAGCTACTTCAAGATTTCAGGAATCTGTGATATTTGCTTCGAGACCGATTTGGGCAACAAGTTGTTATTGAAAGATGTGAAACATGTTCCTGGTTTATGTCTCAATCTAATGTCAACCGACATGCTTAATTAACAAGGGTTCCATCATCATGGAGGTGATCGAAAGTGGAGGCTTACTAAGGGATCGCTAGTGGTTGCTAAAGGGAAGTTTTGTTGCACCCTCTACAAAACATATGGAAAGATTCGCAAAGAAGAGTTAAATGTCGCGAATGATTATTCTCCAAATATATGGCACATGAGGTTAGGCCACATGAGTGATAAAGGATTGCAAGTTTTGGCAAAGAATTCTTTCATTCCCTTTGCCAAAGGTACCTCACTAGACTCTTGTGATTATTGTTTATATGGAAAGCAACAGTAAGTTAGTTTTTCTAGTGCCTTCACAAGAAAAAATATATATTAAAACTCGTACATTATGATGTTTATGGCCCTATGGAAGTTAAAACACTAGGTGGTAATAGGTATTTTGTCACTTTTATTGATGATGCTTCATGAAAAGTTTGGTTTTATTTGTTGAAATCAAAAGGCCATGTGTTCTAAACCTTCAAGCAGTTTCATGTTATGGTGAAGAGGGAGACTGAAAGAGCCCTCAAATGTATCTGTAGTGACAATGGTGAGAAGTATACTTCGAACGAGTTCAGAGATTAATGTTCAAAGTATGACATTAGGCATGAGAAGACAATTCCTGGTACCCCACAACATAATGGTGTAGCTGAGAGAATGAACTGCATCATTCTAGAGATAGTCATGTGCAAGTTGAAGATAGCTAATCTTTCAAAGTGTTTTGGGCCGAAGCTATGTTAGCCGCTTGTTACCTTATCAACCGATCACCAAGTGTACCATTAAACTCTGAGATTTCCAAAGGCGTATGGACCGGTAGAAGCACTTCATATTCACACTTGAGAGTGTTTGGGTGCAAAGCATTTGCACATATATCCAATAAGAAAATATTGAAGATAGATGACAAAGATACATCGTGCATCTTTGCATCTTCTCAAGTAAGGTAATGAAGAAATGGTCTACCGCATGTGGGATCAAAAGACTAAAAAGCTATTGATAAGTAGAAATTTATACTTTTTTGAAGATCAGACCGTTGCTGATCTTGATAAGGAGACCCTTAATAATGCAAGGCAACTCACCTATGATTCATCACCGCTGCAATAAGAACCCAGTGGTAGAGCTCAAGAGGCTATACATGAAAATGTTCCTGATATGGCTGAAGCATGATATGCTAAGGTAATGTCTAAACTTGAAGACGATGATCAGGAGGATCATGATTAGGGGGGAGCCTAATTAGGGGGAGCCAAGACAGGGGGATCGGCCAGAGATTGCCCACATACTAGTTCGTAAATCAAATAGAGTGCCAAAGCCGAATATCAAGTATCCTTTTTCATAGTATATTCTCGTGCCCCATATTCGAGATACATTTTGTTGACTGGCGATGGAGAGCCTAAAAATTTTGAGGAGGCAAAGACTTGTGCAGACAATGACAAGTGGATGTTGGCAATGAAGTTTGAGATGCATTCTTCATTGATGAATGAAACCTGAGTTAGTAGAGCTTCCTAAAGGTAGAAGAGCACTCAAAAAGAAGTGGGTGTTCAAGTTGAAGAGGGACGAGAATGAGCAGTTGACAAATTTCAAGGCTCGCTTAGTTATCAAGGGTTTTAGGCAGAAAGAATGAGTTGATATTCACACCAAGAAGAACATTTCATATATGTTGACAAAATTTTTTCCATAGCAGAAGTTAGAGTATTGCAGTAAGTCCGCTAGAATGGACTTCAAATAGAAGTCACTTCGTTTTGACCTAGTTGGCCTGGATGGGGATATTTTAAAATATCCAGGCCCAATATTCAAAAAAGACTTTTGGACTTCCATAGTTGTTAGGCTTATTTAGAACATACAAGTAATTCTAGATTAATCTTAAAATATATGAACCTAAGATATATGAAGAAGGTTCATGAAGGAAGTAAATGGAAGAATCATAAATGAAGTAGGTAAGTGGATGCAGCATTAATGAAGACATCTAGATAATTCCTCCTTGACCTATATAAGGAGAGGTTATTTACTCATTCCATCAATCTCATCTAAGAGAAACATCTTCCTCCAGGTAGAGAGTGAAGAGTGTCCACTCCAAGTTGAGAGTGTTGTGTGTTGTAGGTAGCAAAACAAGTGTGTAAGAGAGGGTTTCCTTCAAGTCGGTGTTATTGAAGTTGTGCATCTCTTTGTACCCCTGTGTCATCATTGGAGGTTCTTATTGTTGTTGCCCCGTGAATGTAGTCGCCTTACCGAACCACGTTATATCTGGTGTTCTCTATTCCTTATTTTCTTATTTCCTTGCATATTTACCATTTTTGTGGTTAGAGTTATTATTTCTATTCTACCATTTTTCGCAACAAATGTAACGACCGGGAAATTTGAAAAAAAGAAAATTTAGAAAATTTGAAGGAAATGACGATTTTGCCTCTGGTTATAAGGGCCAAAAGTTGACTTTTTGACCGGGACCTTGTTTGGAATTTCTGTAAGGACCGTGGGATAGGTCTCGAGACGCTGAATCCGTAGACAGGCAGCATGCGTCAATCGGAGTTCGGATGACAAAGTTACGGGTCTCGATACATAAAGGGCATTTTGGTAATTATGTGATGTAGGGGCAAAATGGTAATTTATGGCAGCAAGGTGAATTGGATAAACAATAGGCTGATTCAGCCATGATTAAATGACTCACCTTGGTTGTGAAGTGACATCTGTCACTTGGTAAGAGGGATTAGTGGCAAGGCTAATGACAATTTGAATTGAGTACGTATATGTGTATGTGTGTGTATCCACAAATGAAGAACAAAGCAGCCAAAAACCACTCATCCAATCTTCCCTTCTGATCGAATTCTGAGAGGGATAGAAAGCTAAGAGGATTGAAGGAAGAAAAATGAGAAAGATTGAGAGGAAAGGAGATGGAAAATTGTGAAAGAAAACCCAGAACCCAAACTCAAACCCTTCGAACATTCGAATTAATCAAAATTCGAATTTGACACTGAGAGCCATAAACACTGAAATTGACCTTGGATTAAGTCTCTTGAGCTCAAGGCGAGTCGAACCCAATCAAGAACGACGACAATTGGTGTCGTTTTGGCCATGAACAGACATAGTGAGGTTTGGAACATTCGAAGATTGAGTCGTGAAATTAGAGGCGTTGAACAATGAAATTGGACCTGGAAGTGTGTATGGATGAATCCCACGAAGCTTCTTGAAGGATCAATTGCAAGAAAACAATCGATTTGAGATGAAATTGAATGGTGAACAGTAACTGTGACAGTGTGAGAATTGGGAGGTTGAGTTCGACGGTTTAAAGGTAAGCTCTTGTGTAATTGAGGTTACAGAACCCTAATTAGACTCCTAATGATGCTATTCGAAGACTCAGTTGAAGGAATCAATGAATAATTGGCAGGAATTTAGCCGGGTCAAGCCGCAACCCAACCAGACCCGTTTTACAGACAAACGAGTTGGGACGACGACTGTAGCAAACACTGTGTAGACGCGTGGCTCCCACGCACAGCCACTTGCGGCTACACGTGAGGGCACGTGGGCATTATTCCCGAGGTGAGTTCAATATGAAACTTGCTCTCTTTAATGTAACGAACATTTTGGCACTAGTTTCGAGGAAATTGGATATCGTTTCGATAGTGTTCAGTGTATCCGAAGTTTTAATATACGTTTAAAATACGTATTTAAATCCGGAAAAAATTGGGGAAAATTATATGAGGTATATTGAGATGTTAGTAACCCTCGATAATGATTTTGGATAGGAATAGTGACTTCCGGAATTTACAGAAAAACCTGCAGCTCGGAAAGCGAGCGATATGGACGGTGTGTGAGTGGACGTTTGTTTTATAAACCGTTATGCATGCATAGTTAAATATTTTACATGATTGATTGCGTGATTTGAATTGCAATGATTTCATGGTGATTTGGCATGATTATTTGTGATTTAATGATTATTTTAATCGGTCTTTCGGGCACGTTTTACGAGAAATATGCAAGTGATATTTTGGGATAGGCCCGGAGTCAAAATGGTTTCAAAAATGATATTTTGCCTTAATTGATGAGTCAAGGATGATTTCTGGATTATTTTAATGTTTCAAATGAGACTTTACGGATTTACGTGTAAATGGTATTTAGACTTGCGACCCGGTCGGGAATGCTTTTGACTTGGTTTGAAGTCAAGGATTTGATTGAAATATTTTGGGATGTAATCCTGGGATGGTTTTCATTTTGATTGTGAGTGCCCAGATGGTCGAAGCTAGGGTATCACCCAGACGACCGAAGCTTGGGGGATATAATTGTGAGTTGTTTTTATGGTAAGCCAGCTTCTCGGATGCGACTGAGCTTGGATGTACCACTCGGATGTGTCTGAGCCTGGGGATGTGTTCGTCCAGATGTGACTGAGCCCGAGGGTTGAGCCCATATGTGTCTGATCCTGAGAATATGGCTGGATGGTGGCCTACGCGTAGTGCGGACGTGATTGTGTGATTATTTGTGCAGTAGTGAGTAGTGTTGTTTGATGTTGATTGTGATTGTGTATTGGTATTGAGTACAGGTTTTGGTCTTTGTGGCCAGGTGATTATGTTTTCATATGTTCGACTTGAGATCCGGGATTTGTGCTTTACATGTGATTTGGCTGGAAAGCCGGTGATTGTTATTCATATGTTTGATTCTATGCATGCATGGTTTGATAAACTGGAGGGGTAAATGGTCTGTTTGAAATGTATTTTCAAAAGATATTATTTTTGTCCACTCACACCTTTTCTGTTTTGATGACACTTCAGGCCGTGACATGACGTTCGGGGCTGATCGAGAGGCGGAGGCATGAGCGGAAATCAGTGCAGTTATCCCCTGTCTGACAGGTGTTGAAGGGTAGTTTCAGGACTTCAGTTGACTTGTCAGACGGGAGCAGGACCGGGCACGGTTATCAAAGTTCAGTTGGGACGGGTCCTATCAACAAAAATATTAAAATATTTC
The DNA here is from genome assembly GCA_032719365.1 of Prinsepia uniflora. Lineage (NCBI taxonomy): Eukaryota > Viridiplantae > Streptophyta > Magnoliopsida > Rosales > Rosaceae > Prinsepia > Prinsepia uniflora. The sequence continues at coordinate 33,275,704 of CM064861.1, read as the reverse complement.
AACTGCTATGTGCATTAATTCATCATAATAAACTCGTAAAGAAAGTTTATGGGAACCGATCGATCCCTCCAGTAATTTTAATTTGTAAACTCGCGTGTAGGGTTATAATTCGGGTCATTTGTTAAGTTAGAAGTTTCGAGTTCAACTCTGGTGAGGGAAATCAATATCTAATGTTTATATAATATAATACCCCTTTTCAATTCACATATCAATTTAGTCTTACATGTTAATTTCATTAACTTTTCACTAAAAACAAGTTAATATTGTCAATCCATCCGATTTATAACTTTTAATAAATTAATAATATAAAATATATGTTATCTTAAACAAAAAATTAGAGAAAGGTACACACCTAAAAGATAAAAATAATAATAATAATAACTTGCACTACGGTATAATTAATGGTATTATTTCGAATTGTCTATTGGTTGTTTTTGAATTCAACGCTCGTAAAGAACAAGCTTGGTACGGTACCAAATGTGAATAACCTATCTCACAATGTCGTCAGATTAAAAAAGTACAATTTAGTTTTAATAGTTTTATTTTATTTGATTTTTTGTTAAAATATTTTTTTCAAATTAAATGTAATTTCTTAGTTTTAGTTTATAGAAATTATTAGGAATCTGATTTATTTGATAACATTTCCTTTGGATTTAAAAAGAAAAATTCTCGAAATTGACATTAGGGACTAACATGATGTGTTGACAGCAGTGTAAAATATCATTGATTGAATTAAAAATTTAGAGATGAAAATGATAAAAATCGTACAAAAATGGTCTAATTGTCATTTACGACTTACAAGAGTACTCCCTTAATCAAGTGAGTTTAATTCAGTTGGTTCTAGTGATGATTTGTAGACAATAGATCTCAAATGAGTTTAATTCAGTTGGTTTTAGTGTTGATTTATAAACAATTGGTCTCAAATTTGAATTCCGATAACATATTGTACAAAAAATGATCCAAAAATCCTCCCTCTCCAGTAATTAAAAAAAAAAAGTACTCTCTTAGTAACTAATTCACCTTTGGCAACATTTATGTCAAAAAATTTAAATAAATTGATATATATATTAAGATTCTCATCAAATTTAAAGTGAGTTTAGTATAAACAAGTGACTGACAATATCATGAATACAAATGACTGATAAATTATAACGCTAATTACACTTCAAATTTCTTAATTTATCATAATTGGATTGCATTCCACAATTAATCTGTGCATTATTTTTTATGAGTAACTAAGTTAATCCGAAAAACCAATGTGGGATTCGAAATTATTAAAATATTCTTGTTGGAGATGATGATGGGCAAATTCATTGTTGGCTCAGGCGAGTTCGTGAATTCTATTATCTACATTTTCAGACAAGGCTTCCATGATCAACTACGTGCGTATAAATTTATCTTCATTTTCATGATGAAAAGAGATTGATCCAACATAATCAAGACAACACAACGACTTTGCTGAGTATCCACAGCACAAGAGAGAACTCGAACGCGAAGAGTGTGTGAAGCAATCCCCGATCAAGCGCGAACCCAAACAGCGTGATCCCTCGACTGTTGTGCTCCAGATACCCCACTGCACAGTAGTACAGGTAACGCCACCTTAATCAATCCATTACGAAATGACTAATACTATACAAATATAAATATACAGTTACTGACCTAGAGCCTGTCGGGTTTGGAATGAGGATGGCTCCGAGGGAGAAGCTGAATCCGGTGGAAGTTCGGAATCATTTTCTCCATTGATTTGCTGGCCTTTCCACTGCTGTTGATCATCTGATGCAGTGGAAGAGCATGTCAAGAACATGTGCCATCTGCTCGCGATTGCCATGATGCCTTGAGCTCTGTGAGTTATTCGTGCTGCCTCCATGAGGCACAAGAACATGCCACTGACCTCAACAGCAGAGCACACCACCAGATCACCAGAGTTGAGGAAAGTCTTTTGTGTCTTGGATGCCAAGACAAGAAACAAGGCCCCAAATTGACTAACAGTTATAATGAACATGCATACGATGATGAAGAATCGATACCTGTGGCTTGTCACCCGCAATTGCTTTCTTATCCTTAAATGTTCCTAAATTAAGATAAAATATATGATTCATGTTAACAAAAATATCCATTGATGGATGTACAAGCACATATATATCGAAAATTAATTTTACTCCTTTGTTAACTATTAAGTTTTTCCCTATCTTTTATTTCAACTCATATTTCTCCTCTAACTATTACTAATGGCTAATTTTCCATATGTGGTCACATTTTGTAAAACTTTCGTCAAATCTATCTGATTTCAAGAAGGCAAAAAAAAAATACCACCTTTGAAAGAAAATTAACTCATAAAGAAAAATTGGTGACAAAAAAAAGTGATTTCTTTTAAAACAAAATTGGATAAAATGTGAATGAATAAGATGGTCAGGGAAATCCGCGATGAAATTGATATTTTAATATGTGTGTCGGAATTAGAAACCATGCCTGGAATATGATCGTGGAGTCGGATTCACGGCCGTCAAACAAATTGTGGAGTCCTTCAAATCGAAGTATTTGGAGCTCGCAAGTGGAGCGAAACAGAACACAAACCAGAAGAAACACCCCAGTCCGATAAACCCAAGAAGCCAAAACCAAAACAAGCATAATGGAATTGAGTGGGACACTTGAGCTAATATGAGGAAGTGACACTTTGACGGTGGTGAAGAGCATGACCTTGTGGGCAAGCTCAATGAAAAAGGAAGGCAATAGTATGCAAGCCAGGCTCTTGAAGGCCTTTTCAATCTCCCGGGTGTATCCACGGCGAACAAAGCAGAAGTCATCTCCAAGACCGTCGAGGAAGAGGAGTTGCCTGAGGCCATATTGGCGGAAGAAGCCGGAGAGAGTGATGAAGCCAATGGCAGCTAAGCCGGACTCAGGAAGTTGGACAAGGTTGTTGAATGAGAGAGGATCCTTGGATGGGAGCGTCAGAGAGAGGGAGGTCAGGATAGGGACTAGGATTGTCAAGAAGATGAAGGTGAAGTAAGAAATAAATTTGTTGAGGCATGAGGAGTGGTCAAGTGCCCACCACCTAAGGCTGACTCTGAAGCTGCCTAGCTCATCGGAGGAATGGGGAAGTAAGGGAGTGTCCGGTTGGTTTAAGTCGTCACTGGGGTAGTGGGAGGCGCAGTGGACATCGATGTCAGTGTTGGATGAATCCGTGGAAGGCTTCATGGATTGGATTTGGGAGAGGAGTCTCCTATGTTGGAGGCTTTGAGTTTGGGGTGATTTTATGGGACTTGTGATCACAATAATTTGCATGGCAAAAGAGATCTTTGCCTTTTCTCGTGAGCATGAGGCGAGTGAAATACTAACTATAACTCGGTTGCATAGAAAGTGCATCTATATTAGTCAACTTGACAACGCCCAGAAACAAGAGGCAACTGGATGCTTTAGGTTGCAGCTACTCGACCCAATCACGGATCCATTGCCTTTCCAGCAAGAGGCAAATAGCTATTTACATGCTAATGGTGTCAAACTTCCACACGTGACCATCTAGTAGGTTGGTTCAATAGCTTGACGATGCACCGAAAGAAAGAAAAGAAAGAAGTCCATGAGTCCTAAAAACAACCACAACTTGGCTTTGTTGCCTAGAGGTTGGCTTTCAACAATCGTCCACGCATGTACAATGATTATTAGTTGTTGACATATGCAAATTCTACACCCAGAGATGCATACATCAAAGACGGCCAATGAATTACCCAAGTGTAATCACCTTATTGACGACTAAGTGTTCAACTAAAGGGTAACAAGGAATACTCAATCTTTTAATCTAGCTTGATCATTCGACTGGAAACTCAATCTTTCTAAAAAGCTGGTGTTCTAAATGCAAACAGAAAATTAATGAAACTGCATAGAACATTGCATTTACCATTTAAAGAAAGACTTTAACAGTGAACTCTTAGCCATCAAAATATTCACATTCATCTGAAAAAGAAAATAAGAGTTAGGGCTAAACTATTCACATTCCTGGACAAGATGACGGAGTTGATCAAGAGTCTTCGCAATGTATCCGAGGCATGCAATAACCCGGTCCCCTTGGCACCTAATGAAGTCGGAGTGGAGGTCCCCAGTGCTCTTCGCACCAGCTGCCTCATGGTCTGGATTCTCAGTAACGATAGCAAGGATTAGTTCTGCATTTTCATGCAATTTTATAGTCATATTTTTCTCCTGTTCTGCAATGCTGATTGCCTCCTCTTTCATATGACCATTTTTCTGTTTTTTCTTAACACACATTTTCTGAGGTTTTTGTTCCACCCGGTTCTTCTTAGGAATCACTTCTGCATGGGTTTCTCGAGGTTTTTCTTCAACATGGGTTTCTTGAGGCTTTTCTTCTACATTGGTTTCTTGAGGCTTTTCTACCTTATAGCTTCTAGCAGAGTTTTCTGTAGGAAAACTTTTCTGAGGTGTTAATCGATGCCTTCTCCTCTTGTACCCTAACATACATGCAACTATAAGAAATGAGTTGGCGATGAATTACAGTACTATAAGGCTTATACAAACAATCTGCTTATTATGCTTTTTCTCAACTTCAACCATAAAAACACCAAACAATAACCACAATTCATTCACTCACCCATTACCCACACTTTCAGCACAACTTATGCAGTCATACAATCAAATCTATCTAATTAGTTATCACATTGCAATTTCAACCACCATATACCCTTTCATAGAAACCCCCACTAGTTTATAAAATCTTGAAATGGTATACATGCTGCCATCGACTTATCAAGCAAGCATACAAGAGAGCTAACTAAGCTGTCATATGTCACAACTTGCCCTTGTTTCTAAAACATTCATACACAACAACATTTTAGCCTTACATCTCAATTTGTGTTCCATAGTCTGGTATGTACATCGAAAACTGTTTCAGGAGAGAACTTAGCCACCACAAACAATATACCCAAACTGCCAAAGGAAGTACGAAACTTTCCAGTTCTATTTCCTATTGTCCTTCATTGTCTAACATTTATCAATTAAGATCATGCTCTGCTCAAAAGTTTAATGCCCTAGACTCATAATTATCTACCAAATCAAGAGTAATTTGTGAGTTCCCAATATAACATAAAACAGGGTCATTTGGTGCGTGACATTGGATTAGATTGATAAACTCATAAATTTTCAAGGTATTTTCAAGGCAGAAGTGAATGGTTTTTAATTCATTAAGAAAACTTATCCAATCCAATCCCCTCAATATGGTAGGACCAGAAGGTTTAAGTTTCCTTCATTGTCCAATCTCCATAATGAAAAGCATTCAAATCTACCTTCAAAATAGCTTGAATTATGGTTTTTCCAGTTCAATATAATCCAGCCCTACAGAAAAAGAGGCTCGAGTTGACCTCCCGTTCATCAATCATTACCCCAATTTTTTTACTTCATTTAGAAGGCAGCATAGCTTAAAATGTATACATTCGCTCAGCAATCAATGATATCAACACAAAATCACTTACTCAAAAAAGACAATGCAATGCAAAATCAAACAGGAAAATGATAACAAAAAACGAAAATTGCAGAAGAATCACAATGCAGCAACTTATACTATCATAGAATTCCATTTGGTGTTGAAGAACAAGCATACCTGGCTCCACAACAACCTTAGCCACATCATCAGCCTCATCCTCAGCTTCTGGATCACTATCCGGGTCCGTATCAGATTGGTTGTCGCGAACCCTCACAAGCTTATCAATGGCAATAAACAACTCAAGATCAAAATTCTCAGGCAGCCCATTCTGCTTCCTCCTTTCCATTTCCAAAACCCAATACGAAGTACCAGCTCTGGAGAGCATCTCCCACTCCTTGATGCTCTTGTACTGGAAAGACAAAGCCTCCCACTTTCTCCGATACTGATCCCCAGTCCGCCGCACGCCCAGAGCAGAGAAGTTCTATGATATGATATTCCATTTCTGATACGACGACAATGTTTTCAGGCAATCGGCTTCGACGGCCGCAATCTAGTTCACGAGAAGTAGCTCGTCAGTTGAAGTCCAGTCTAGTGCTCCTTGAGAACGCGTGCTGCGTCTGCAGCCAGAAGAACGCTGAGATCGACCAAGCTCGGATACCGCTTTCATATTCAGTTTTTGTGCTCAAAATATCATCTTTCTCAGAAACTGGGTGATGGTGAGATTTCTGTAGATGGCATTAAACCCTAATTTTCGATCCTGGTTCGGCTTTCTCTGTGAAGTACGGTTACATTTGGCATGCCGTATGTATATAATACGAAATAATAATAATATAATGTAGATAATTAATATTTATATACAAATATTTCTTATCAACTAATATAATATAATTCGTCAAGTATAATATAGTCGGCATTTTAATAGTAACAAGCGCTTGACTAAATAGTCAGTGTATCCAATAGATAAATTAGTCTATCCGACTAAAATAATCAATATAATACGACGTACCAAACGAGACCTATGAGTATTTTCCAAAAATAGTCCCAATTTGATATTTAAATTTATAAATGTCATTTTTTTATAAAACTTTGATAGATAGAAAAAAATCAATGTTACATAAACTTAAATGCCACCAAATTACTCAAATAACAAATTCTACCACTTTCATTCATGGATATCCATAATTAAAAAGAATCAATAATAAAATCCATGGCTAAGATAATAAGCGATCTGTTCATACCTAAACTGGTCGGCCTGGTCAAAGGCCCAAATCAATCTGACCTGTTCCCGCTCCACCAGTCCCAGACAAGTCTCAAATTACGCCAACAAAGCCAAGAACGACATAGGAAGACCAAATCTGGTCGGCAAGACTTACTGACAAGTCATAAATGCTATCCGGGACCACCATAAGACACCTGTCAAACTCCTAGAGGCAGTAATATTTATCCCACATTGACAAACACCAACAAACACATTCAATGCTACTATAAATACAAGGGCATCCCCCTCCAAAAGGTAATGACAATCTTGCCCTCACGCTGTCTAAATTACAACAGTACCCTCCTACTTAACTGACTTAAGCATCGGAGACTGTTCGGCCGGCATCACACCGGTGTCCCTTTGCATTACCCTCTTCCTGTGCAGGCCACAATATTTCGAGAGGGATCGCGAAGGAAGCTCAGCGAGGCAGGAGTAGGTTGATCCATTTCTTGCATCAACAGATTGGCGCCGTCTGTGGGAATCGAATTGGCGCCGTCTGTGGGAACCTGAAACAACAGCCCACGCTCTCTCACCAGATCAGCCGTCCCGAATCGTACAAACGGTCATGTCGGACGAACGAGACGAAGGAGAGCTCAATCACACCCCCTTCACTAGGGGAAACACAACCGGGAGCGTCCCAGATGCCTACCGGCAAACTCTGGACGACATAATGCGCGAAGTGGCCGCGCTGAAGGCCCACAATGCCAAAATCGACGCGAAGAACCAACTCCTAACGGAGCAGTACGCAAACACGGTTGCCCTCGTGAGGATGTCCCAGCGCGAGGGGCAACCGGGAAGGGAACTGGCCGACCGCTTACAGGTCGAGGAGAGACAGGCAGACAGGCAACATGCTGCGCACATTGTAGTCGAGAGGTCATCGGATCAGCCGCGGAGACAGCAAAGGCCGAACCCTGCTTCTTCTGGTCGCCTCCTCATCCAACCAACGGGGGCAAGACCCTCAGGAACCAAGATCTACCGGGATGCCCGACAGCTGCTGGAAGAACGCCAGGTCGTGCCAGCTAGGCTCTCCTACGAAACGTCAGATGAACGGACCTCGTCAGTGCGGCATCACGGCTCAACCGACCGCCAGGTCGCCACGGAACACCTGGACCACGGGCCGAGGGACAGAGGTTGCCAGACAACCAAGAAGAGCGAAACCCACTCACGGGAGCGTCCGGACGAGACCAACTCAACGGCCGGTAGTTACTCCCAAGGTAGAGAAGCAAAAGTCCGCCAGGACAAGGGCCGACGGCCGAATGAAACTTCTACCCGACTGCCCAGCGATCAGAGCGCAGAGATTGAGGCCCTCCTGAAAAGAGTACGTGCCTTGGAGGCAAAGGAAGATAGGAGCAAGGCGCCAGCCTTGAAGAAGGCCAACCCCGGTCCTTTCTCAGAAAGGCTCCTCCGCTCCCGTCACAGAACTGGGGTCAAGCCCCTCAAGATTGCCCTGTACACCGGGAAAGGAGACCCCAACACCCACTGGAACAACTACACTTTTGCCTTGGCATACCGCGATGCCTCGGAAGACGAACAGTGCCTCATTTTCAGCTCCACCCTCACCGACGCGGCCCTGAACTGGTTCTACCGTCTACCGCCAGGCACGATCGATTCCCTTGAGGATCTACACTCTACGTTCTTAAGTCAGTTCATGATCCAAACAATCAGGCTCGTGTCCACGGACGATCTATTCTCCATCAGGCAGAGGGAGGACGAGACCCTCCAAAAATATGCCGCAAGGTTTAGCTTAGAGTACTCCCGCTGCTAGGATACAGACGACAAGGCCGCATTTAATGCCTTTCGGAGCGGTCTCAAAGAGTCTCCTTTCAAATACGCGGCCCACACGGAAGAGTGGGGAAGCTACGCCGAACTTATGAGAAGGGCCAGCATCCATGCGAAGGCCGAGTTCTTCCACACTCCTCCAAAGGAGAGCAGAGTCACTCAGCCCAACCCCTCAACCACAAGCTCGGGAAGAGCTCAACCAAACTCCCATAATCAAGACGACAGTCGCTCCGAGACCGGGAAGAGGAAGCTTCACTTTGATTCTCGCAATCAGGAGAAGCGGGGACGTTCAGGTCGCAACGACCGCGACTTTCACCGCGGGAACCCCCGGGAGGGCAGAGGATTGGTAGCAGAGGGCGCAGGCCCCAGGCGCCGGTTCGAGACGTACACGGTTCTAAACACGACGCTCGACAATGTCCTACTGAGTGTGGAGGAGATGATCCCGAAGCCCAAGCCAAGAAACCCAAACTACCGACCTGTCATCAACAAGGAGGCATTTTGCCAGTACCACAAGTACAATGGGCACACCATTGAGGAATGCATCGCCTTCAAAGACATAGTTGAACAGCTAGTCCGCGATGGCAGACTCGATCAATTTCTGACCCGAGCACAGGCCGCCCCGACGCGCCTTCAGATCAATACCATCAGTGGAGGCCCGACCTTATCTTCCCCCATCACCTCAAACCGGGCCAGGAAGGGTTTCAACAGGGCTTCGCAATCCAACCAGGTACTCAGCATCCGCGCCAACCGACCCGACAAGATCGCAAAGACCGGATGGAAACCTATCAGCTTCTCGGAGGAGGAGGAGCGGGGCATCGTTTTTCCCCACGACGACCCCCTGATCGTCCGGGCGCTAATATCAAACTGCGACGTAGGTCGCATTCTCGTCGACACCGGCAATTCGGTCAACGTACTTTTTTGGGATGCTTTTCAAAGAATGGGTTTGAACGAGAAAGAGTTAGACCGCAAGGTCACGCCTCTTCTTGGCTTTTCAGGAGATTCAGTCCTCCCCCGGGGGATTATCACTTTACCAATCACCATGGGCTCCGAGCCCTTCACCACCACCACACTGACTACTTTCCTTGTGGTCGATTGTCCAACAGCTTACAACACGATCCTTGGTGGGCCTGCTCAACCAGATACGAGCCATCGTATCCACTCACCTCCTGCTTATGAAATTCCCAACACCTTTGGGACCGGGCCAGGTACAGGGAGATCAGCTCTCAGCCCGGGCGTGTTATGCCACCTCTCTCACTAAAACCAACCAGAGGCCGACCGAGGCAACAGAGACGCTCACGGTCACTGAATCGGCACTCGGTGACGACCCTGTGGAAGCAGGATACATAGAAAAGCTCAGGGACAGCCCCCCGGAAGACCCCCGCGACTTGGCTCACACGCCCCATGCGGAGCCGGTGGAAGAGACAGAGACAATCCCTCTTTCCAGTGAACACGGGGACCGCCAGGTTCGAATCGGCTCGAAACTCAGGCCCGACATCCGCTCCGAACTCACCCAGTTCCTCCAGGACAACGCTGAAGTGTTTGCATGGTCCTATGCGGACATGCCCGGCATTTCCGCCGATGTGATCTGCCACCGGCTCACCATCGATCCCACCTTCAGGCCAGTCGCCCAGAAGCAACGAAGCTATGATGCGGAAAGACAAATGGCCATGCAAGCCGAAATCACGAAGCTCAGCACAATCCACTTCGTCCGAAAGGCCATATACGCTGCATGGGTCGCCAACGTGGTCCTAGTCAAGAAACCTACGGGACTCTGGCGAATGTGTATTGATTTCACGGACTTAAAAAAGGCATGTCCGAAGGACAACTTCCCACTTCCCAAAATCGACATGCTGGTGGACGCTACGGCGAGACACGAGTTGCTCAGTTTCATGGACGCCTATTCGGGCTACAATCAGATCCTAATGAATCCGGACGACCAGATCCACACAAGCTTCTGGACCAACTTGGGAGTCTATTGTTATAATGTCATGCCTTTTGGCCTGAAGAATGCGGGGACAACATATCAACGCCTCGTTAACTTCATGTTTTCCGACCAGATTGGCAAAACCATGGAGGTATACGTGGATGACATGCCTGTAAAAAGCAGGACGGCAGGCGAACACGTTCCTAACCTGGCCAGAATGTTCAAGGTCCTCAAACACTACAAGATGCGTCTCAACCCCACCAAGTGCATTTTCGGCGTGGGTTCGGGCAAGTTTCTAGGGTACATGATCAGTCAGAGAGGAATCGAGGCCAACCCTGAAAAAATCAGGGCTATCATGGACATGCAACCCCCCCAGACACACAAGGACATCCAGAGCCTCACAGGGCGAGTAGCGGCTCTCACAAGATTCATATCCAAGGCGACGGATAAGTGCACTCCCTTCTTTAGGGCACTGAAAAACAAGGGAAAAAGAATCAACTGGACGGACGAGTGCAGCAAGGCATTCGTAGAGCTCAAGCGGTACATGAGCAGCGCACCGCTCTTAACCCGACCAGAGATGGGGGAACACCTTTTCCTTTACCTATCAGTATCCGCCTCCGCAGTGAGCTCAGTCCTCGTCACCCGGAGGGCAGGTGCCGAGAACCCGGTCTACTACGTCAGCAAGGCTCTGCAAGACGCAGAAACAAGATACCCCGACTTGGAGAAGCTGGCACTTGCACTGGTAGTAACGGCACGGCGACTGCGCCCATACTTTCAGGCACACGAAATCAAGGTCGTCACTAATAAACCTCTCCGGCAGGTCCTCCAGAAACCCGACATCTCGGGTAGACTGATTAAGTGGGCAATTGAACTCAGCGAGTTCGACATTAACTATGTGGCAAAGACTGCCGAGAAGGGACAAGCAGTGGCTGACTTCGTCGCCGACTACTCTTACCAACCCACCCAGTGCATGCCGCCTGAGGATACCAGCAGGCAGAATCTTCCCGCCAGGGAAGGAGAAGGACCATCTACCTCTGGCATCGACCCCACACGGCCCTGTTGGACGCTGTTCGTCGACGGTTCAGCCTGCCATAACGGATCGGGGGCAGGCTTAGTACTTACCTCCCCCGACCAAGTCAAGCTAGAGTACGCTCTAAGGTTCAGCTTCCGAGCATCCAACAACGAGGCAGAATACGAGGCTCTACTGGCTGGCCTACGTCTCGCCAGAGACATGGAGGCCCAGCAACTACGCATTTTCAATGACTCCCAACTAGTCGTCAGCCAGATCAACGACAATTTCGAGGCCAAGGACGCGTCCATGACTCTCTACTTGGCCCTCGCCAGGCAACTACTTGGGTCGTTCACGAACTTTGAGGTTGCAAAGATCCCACGATCGGAAAACGGCCATGCCGATGCCCTGGCTCGACTGGCATCCTCACTTGATGACAAGAGAGGGAGACAAGTTTTGGTCGAAGTCCAACACAGGCCTAGCACCAGACCGAACCCTGTATACACCATCAACACCAGCCCGACATGGTTGGACCCCATCAGGGCCTACCTACGGGATGGCTCTCTCCCAGAGAACAGGCTGGAGGCCAAGAAAATCAGGCGGCAGGCCACTCGCTACACCATTCAGCATGATCATCTGTATAAGCGAGGATTCACCACCCCGCTGCTAAAGTGCCTCACGCCGGAACAAGGAGACTACGTTCTCCAAGAAATGCACGAAGGCATATGCGGAGACCATTCGGGCGCACGCACTTTGGCACACAAGGCATTCCGCCAGGGATACTTTTGGCCAACAATGCTCGCAGATGCCACTGCTTTCACACAACAATGCGACAGGTGTCAGCGGCACGCCCAGATCCCTTGCTTGCCAGCTGAACCCCTCACTTCCATGATGAGCCCATGGCCGTTCTCACAGTGGGGACTCGACCTCATCGGGCCAATGCCTACGGGCAAGGGCAGGGTAAACTTCGCTGTGGTGGTAGTAGACTATTTTACCAAATGGGCGGAGGCGAAGCCCCTCGCGTCCATCACAGCAGCGCAGATCGAATCATTCATATATCAGAACATCATTTGCCGCTTCGGGATCCCACACACCATCGTGACCGATAACGGGAAACAGTTCGACTGCAATCGCTTCAAAGCATTCTGCCAAACATACGGTATACAGCTTCTCTTCGCATCCCCTGCACAACCCCAGTCCAACGGCCAAGTGGAGGCCGTCAATAAAAATATCAAGTACAACCTGAAAAAGCGCCTGGACGAAGACAAGGGCAGATGGGCAGACATAATCAACGACGTCCTTTGGTCGCATCGTACTTCATACAAAACGGCCACAAACGAAACGCCATTTGCCCTAGCTTTTGGGTCAGAGGTCGTGATCCCCGTGGAGATCGGAGAAACATCATACCGTGTAATCTCGTACGATCCGGACACCAACGATCAGCAGATTGCCCTCAACCTCGATCTAATTGAGGAAAGGCGAGACCAAGCCAACCTGAAAAACATGGCCTACAAGCGGCGTGTTGCTAGATACTACGACTCGAGGGTCCGACACAGGAGTTTCAGGGTAGGGGACTTGGTCCTCCGCAAAGTTAACAATGGCACCAGGGACAAGGCAGCAGGCACCTTTGCCCCAATCTGGGAAGGACCATACACCGTGGCAAGAGTCTGCTGAGAGGGGACTTACGAGCTGCAAAATTCCGAAGGGAAGACACTTCCACATCCCTGGAACGTGGATCATCTCAAGTATTACTACAGATAGGTTGTTATAAAACGCCGCAAGGCGCACGGCCCACGGCCATTTTTTGTAAACATGTTCTGGCATACCCAGACTGATCTATGAATAACATTCATCAAGTGATCGATTCAAGTTTTATTACAAACCTTCCCAAGGCGTACTTTCCCGGTCTATGTTCTAAAACTGAAGGATACCATTGGCCATCAATGGCCGACTTACCAAGTCTACAGTCCCCAATTATGGTCTTAGTCCGACACACTTGGTGCTTATTTCAAATCCAAACACATCAGTTACCAAAATATCTGTTTATTAAAACTAAGGTCACATTACACAAGCCTAAGCCAAATTACAACGAAATTTAGAATGCGCCCTATACTACTGGCCGTCGCCACCCAACTCGGTCGTTTCTTCATCTTCAGCATGCGAACCGCCCATCTTCTCGGCCTCAGCTTAGTCGGCCTCATCGGAATCCAGATCCTCCTCCTCATCATCGGGCAGAGGATTCCCGTCATCATCCAGGTAATCCTCAACCCTCGGCGGGGACTTGAGCCAAGGGAAGGCAACGGAGACCCCCGGGTTAGACAGCAACAACTTCTTAAAGAAGCCATCCTCCAAGGCAGCCCCGAACTTCATGAAGGTCTTCTAACATTCCTGAGAAGCCTTATATTCTTCTATCCCCACCTTCTTGGCCGAGATCAACTGCTCAGCTAGCCTCGCATTGGCCGACCCCTGCTCAGCCAACCTTGACCTGGATTCTTCCAACACGGCTTGGACCCGCCTAGCCTCCTCGGCCCTCGCGGCTGCTTCCACCTCCAGGGCCTTTGCCTTCAGCTCAAGCTCCGCCTTGGCCTCGAGCGCCTGGTTGAACAGTCTTTGATTGCCGGCCAAGGCGTGCTCCCTCCCTTCCACTTCCCGTTTCATATCTAAGGCTTGATGCCTGAGGTTGCTGGCATGACGGAAGGTCGAGAACACTTCTCCAAGAAACTGCACAAATCACAGGCCGCGTTAGTCCCAAAAACATAAAAAAATAACAACAAAAAAGGGGGCACCACGAAACAGAAACTTACATGAGAGCCAAGCCGCATGGTCTTGTCACAACGGTCGGCAAAGTCCCTCGGCTGAATTTCGGCTATCTCACCCAACTCATATTGGGACCCCTGGACCACTGTGTTCATAAAGTCCAGCTGCGAGGGGTGGAAGGCCGTGCTCAGATGCCGCCAGCTGTCGTCCACCTCCGTCTTCCTGATCAAGTCCGGCTCCCCCTCCGCATTGACAAAATAGGACTTGATCGACGAGTCCAGCGTCGGCCTTTTCAGCTTCTTCGGCACCTGTCGGCCAGCCAACAGGGAGGTCTGCGACGGCACGACCATGTTCCTCACCTGTTCTAGGGTCTCCATAGGGTTCGGCATTGGGCCGGGTCGGGCAAGCCCGGCCCAAATTTTTTGGGCTTGGGCTGGGCCGGGCCGGGCTTATTAAATAATTTTTAAATTTGCGGGCCAGGCCGGGCGGGCTTAATGACATAAAAAAGAGCCCACGGGCTTTTATCGGGCCGGGTTTATATCGGGCTTTTCGGGTCGGGCCTATTAAGCCCACTTGGATCGGGCTTAAGTGGGCTTTTGTAATAAATTATGTCTCAAATTTTAAAATTACAAAAAATATATATGCATTAAAAAAATATTAATAATGAAAACAAATACTCAAGGGTGCAAAAACGTGGCCTCGTTAAAATAAAATACTCAAATATGCAAAAACGTTGGGCCTATTAAGTAGGTGGAGGGGTGATTAGGGTTTGTATTAGGTATTGGGTATTGCATATTGAGCTTTTTAAAATAAATTAGGTAGGCTTGGGGCTGAGATTTGGGTTTGGATTGAAATATTAGTATTAAGAATGGGTTGAGTATTAATTTTTAAATAATGAGTATTTTATATTTTCGGGCTTATGGGTCGGGTTTATTACGGGCGGGTCGGGTTGGGCTTATCGGGCTTTATCGGGCTCGGGCCTATCGGGCCTATCGGGTTTGAACACCATAAGCCCAAGCCCAGCCCGCTAACTCTTGGGCCGGGCCAGCCCACGGCCCATAGCGGGTCGGGCCGGGCTTTTATCCATCGGGCTTATCGGGCCCCCATAAGCCCATGGGCTTTTGGGCCAAATGGTGAAGCCTAGGTCTCCACCTCGGCCTGCCTCTTCTGCCGATTTTTCACGGCCGGCTCCTCATCTTCCCTGTTTTCCTTCCTCTCGGCCAGCTTCTTTTTCTTCTTAAGTCGAGCCTCGGCCATGAACTTTCTCCTCTGCTCGGCCGCATCATCTATTTCGATGACGACCGGAGAACTGCCGAGCGTCGCCTTTCTCTTCTCACCGGCCGACACAGGGGGACTTGAGAACAAGGGCTCAAGAGGCTCCAGCGTCGCTTCATCCACATCAGTTGCCGGCTGTTCCCCGGCTTGACTGGACCCCCCGGCTATCCGCAGCCTCGGTTTCACTCGGGCCGTAGACTTCGTCTTCAGTGGCTGCCTGAAATCCACCTTGGATGACGCCCCAGCTTTCTGAGCCTCGGCCTTCGCATCCTCAGCCTGCTTCATTATCTCTTGAATCTTAGCCATTCGATTCGAACACTGGGTGGCTGCAGCAAGCACCTAGTCCGGAGGAGCTGCACAACAAAAAAAAAACAAACAAACAATCAATCACTTATCCAAGCCAGCCAACACTTTCACAGGGCATGATGAGTCGATACTTACGAAGTTCCGATATCAGGCCGACCTTGAGCAAATTCTGGGGCAACCTCAAAAAATCCCTACTCCTTTCTGTTCGGTCAAGCCTCTCGAACAATTCAACACAATCGGCTTTCTCTCTATCGGTCACGCTGGGACACTTGAACACTTCTGCAAAACAAAGACACATTAGCCACGGCCTTCAAAAAAAAACATTAAACAAGCCCTAATCGACCTACAACACCTAACACTAGCCACACCTTTCGACTGATAGTTCCTCGGAATTCACCTATCTTGGTCGGTTAGGTAGGACCCCTCCCAGTCTCCGCAAACCAACACATAACGATGCTTCCATGCCTTTTGCGAAGTGGGCATATCCCATATGAACGGCCCCCGGGTCCTCCTATCTCTAGCCTCCACATAAATCCACCCCGTTTTATCCCTTCTAAACTGATAGAGGTAGTTTATATGCCCCCAGGACGGCTCTCCTTTCCCGGCCAACTTGAAGGCCGTGTACACACCTGTCAGGGCAATCCAGGTGTTGGGGTTGATTTGACCGATGGCCACACCAACCTGGGCAACCATCCTTTGCAACCAAGGATGGAGGGGCAGGACGACTCCATGCGTGAAGACGTCCGGGTGGAAGGTCGTCCACGGCTCCGGGGGATCACTCGGCATGTCGCTATCCCCAATCAGCCGCATCACAACTGAATCGGGCACGTGAAACGCCTCTCGGTATGCCTGAATGTCATCCCATTTGATTGTACTCAGCTGACGATCAATGTGATAGACGGACGTCGCAACGGTCACCTGCTTCATTGCATTATCCACATCAATCTCAATCAACATCGGCCTGGATGTCGCATCTTGATCGCTTGTCCCCACAACTTCTTTTTCTCTCGACCGACCTGACACAAGGGGTATGCCTTCAAAAACATCGGTCTGCCCCACCGAATCCACATCAACGATCAACCGTTCGGCCTCACCAATGGCCGAAACAGCCTCGTCTGGCATCTGGGCAAAAGCTTTTTCAAGCTCCTCCTCCAGATCCCTATCTTCCTCGGCCTGCGACCTCAGATTCACCTCTGGCCGAGATGTCCCTGAAGTTGAGGCCGATCCACTCGTCTTCAACCGTGTGTCAGAAGCGGCCGAAGCCGTTGAATCATCCTCGAAGGCATTTCCAGACCGGGCGTCCGTGCCTTGAGAATCTTCAGACACCATCTACAAATATAAAAAAACCCTCCTAAGAATGGGAAACAACGCGACTCTCCTTACTGGCCGGCCTATCGGATCTAGAAACCACGGGACAAACATGCATATATGTTCATCCCATGTTCTTGCAAAAGACAAACTTTGAATCCAAATCACAAAGTCAAAATCTACGTACCGTGTTTTTGCTTGGAAGTCGCCGTGAGCACCGCCGTGAACCTTGTTCGGAAATCGCCTTGCCTCGCCGGAAATCGCCTTGTACTTCACTCACCAACACTCACAATTCACTTGGAAGCAAAAAGTAAAAAGTGAACTTGGCTCCACTCCTTTTATACTAGCCAATTCTAACCATGGTTAAAAAACTAGCCGTTATTACCATGGTCGGCCAGCCCAACCGTCACTTCGACCTCGATAAGCGGAAGGGTCACCTCGATTTACACGCGCATTTAAAACGCACTACAAGGTGATGTAAGGTCCCGCGCAAGCTGACCGACCAAGGTGACATCCTTCACCTTGGCACCAAGTGACATGTGATCGGCCTTCAGGGTACCCCCTAGGCCGATCGGTCACCTCATCGTGCAAGGTCCCGTGCAGTTCACCTTGGCACCAAGTGACATGTGATCGGCCTTCAGGGTACCCCTTAGGCCGATCGGTCACCTCATCGTGCAAGGTCCCGCGCAAGCTGACCGACCAAGGTGACATCCTTCACCTTGGCACCAAGTGACATGTGATCGGCCTTCAGGGTACCCTCTAGGCCGATCGGTCACCTCATCGTGTAAGGTCTCGCGCAAGCTGACCGACCAAGGTGACATCCTTCACCTTGGCACCAAGTGACATGTGATCGGCCTTCAGGGCACCCCCTAGGCCGATCGGTCACCTCATCGTGTAAGGTCCCACGCAAGCTGATCGACCAACGTGGTCGGCCTGCAGGGTACCCCCAGGCCGATCGGCCACCCACTTATACCCGTCCAACGCCAGTTTTAAACTCCCATCCTTCGGTTTTCTCCTCTATCAAGGGCTTGGGGGACTGGGGACTGGCATACAACGCACCAGAACAGGCCGACAATCACAATACAAGCCCTCAACCGAGGCAATCCACCTCAGTCAACGACTTGGAGGACTTCTGTTCATACCTAAACTGGTCGGCCTGGTCAAAGGCCCGAACCAATCTGACCTGTTCCCGCTCCACCAGTCTCAGGCAAGTCTCAGATTACGCCAACAAAGCCAAGAACGACATAGGAAGACCAAATCTGGTCGGCAAGGCTTACTGACAAGTCATAAATGCTATCTGAGACCACCACAAGACACCTGTCAAACTCCTAGAGGCAGCAACATTTATCCCACATTGACAAACACCAACAAACACATTCAATGCTACTATAAATACAAGGGCATCCCCCTCCAAAAGGTAATGATAATCTTGCCCTCACGCTATCTAAATTACAACAGTACCCTCCTACTTAACTGACTTAAGCATCGGAGACTGTTCGGCCGGCATCACACCGGTGTCCCTTTGCATTACCCTCTTCCTGTGCAGGCCACAATATTTCGAGAGGGATCGCGAAGGAAGCTCAGCGAGGCAGGAGTAGGTTGATCCATTTCTTGCATCAACACGATCAAACATGAAGAAAGATAATAATGAAATCAATGTTTGATTGCTTATTATCCATGGTTGAGATAATAAGCAATCAAACATGAAGAAAGAAGTCTCCATTGTCTGCAATATTCATCATCATCGTCAAATATCCCAAAGACGATGTATATGACGTCATTTGCAATTTTTGAGTACAAAAAGGAAACAAAATTGAAAAGTGAAGGGAAAAAATGTAACTTGGGATGTTCATCATCATCCCTCTCTTCTTTGTTTGCTACAATTCATTATTGTTTTCCCCTCTCATCCGTTAATTTCATAAAAGGAAGAAAACATAACTTGAAAAGTTTAAATCCAAATCCAAATCGAAATTGATATTGATTATGAATTTGTGATTAATTTCTCATTTATGAAATGAATGTTGATGGGCGTGGATGAATGGATCGATGAATGATTGTATCAGTCGATGTGACGATTTGTGGTTGGAGGCGGTGCTGACGGTATTTTTTGTTTTGGCAAAAAAACTAGTTTTTAACTCAACGTGTTATGTTTTAGTTTTTAACTGCAATTAGTGTTTTAATTTAAGGGTATATGAATCTATTAAGTGTGTTTTCTACTATTTTTGAAAGTTTTATAAAAAAAAATTGATATTTATGAATTTAGTATTGAAATTTTGATTATTTTTGTTAAATTCTTTGTGGAAGATAGTTATTTTTTTCTTCTTTCTGTATTTGAGTTCTAATGCGAATAGAATCGGTGGGAATTCATCGAATTTATGGATACAGGGTCTGTGAGATGCCACTAACTACTCACATATATTCAATGCAATATTTTACCAAATAATCATATACTAGTGTAGACTTCCCACTACTCACTAAATAAGACTAGCATTAAATAAGTGATACTAGATGCATAAGTATTTGATGATGGACTTATAATAAGTTTTTATATAAAATGGTCTCATTAGGTGTTTCACTTTAAATTGAAAGGGAGTACCCTTATTACCATCCATTTTTTTTTTAATTTTCGGGGATTACAATAAATATTGAATATTGATATTATCTTTTATATTAATAAAACTTGAAATTTTCTATATAACATGTAAAGAAAAATATTACCAAATTGTAATATCTAAATTATAAATCGATCTCAAAAAAATTAAACTCATGACCAATAAAACATTACATAAACACAAACTTATAAATTTGACTAGACAAAAATGGGTAAAACGTGTAAATATCTAATAGGTGAAAAACCACTGCCTTAGACTTCAACTTAACTGAGACATTTAGACCAACTCTAATTGAGACATTTAGACTTCAACTTAGGAATATGACATTTAGATTTCAACTTAGGAATGAGGAATGTGATTTATTCCCAATTGAATGATTGCTTTAAGCTATCAAAAAGGTGGCCAGGGCCTTCTCTCCATGTTTTTAGATTCTAAATATGCATTTAACCTAATATTGATTTTTAATTGCATTGTAAATGTGGTCCATAAGAAGAAAAGAAATACAAAATTATAGTTTAAAAAAAATATTTACATTTCACCCTAATGGTAACTCTTTCAACTACCTTTTTTATTTATTTATTGAATTACCTTTTTTTTAGATATATTATACTCTGAATCATTCATTCTTTAAATCATCATATCAAAATTACCTTTCATATATCTACTAAATATGTTACGACTCGTACCATTAATAAACTTTTTACAGTAATTTTTTTCAAGCGAACCACAGTAACTAGGCTTTTTACCAACCCTTTTACCACCAAGTTTGAGTCAAACTCAGCCGTAAACAATCAAACTGCTTTGTAGTAGCCAAGGTGATACATGTCTCTCACATGCATGGCTAGTGTTTGGCTTCAAATCAACCTAGTGTGTTTGTGTTATTTGAGCGGGGGACACCACTTTTGAGAACCTTCAAACTTGAGTTGTTGACACCTGGTTTGCTCCCATGACAAATGACCCGCAATCCGGGGAACCCGACCCCAATCGAGGTACGGTTCTAATACGATTCGCCAAATTGAACGACCCGGAGAAGTATAGCTCTGTATGACAAGACCCATCCCGATTATCCCTCGATAACCGCGACAGATCCTGCTCCCGTCTGACAAGTCAACTGAAGTACCACAATTTCCCTCAGCACTTGCCAAACAAGGGATAATTGTACCTGTGCGCATTCATGCCTCCACCTCCCGATCAGCCTCGATCGTCGTGCCACGACCTGGAGGGCCAATAAAACATTAAAGAGTGTGAGTGGACAAAAATTAAAGGTTTAGAAATACATTTATTAAAATCGTCTTACCCTCCAGTTTTCACAAACATGCATGCATATCATATAAAACATAGGTTATATAAATCAAAGTAAAAGAAGACAGTTAATATCATTCAAAATCAATCATGATACCATCATCCTCAACATCCAATCTCAATATCCAATAACCCGTCACGATATCAATGCAACGCGTGCAAACTCGGGTGTCTCAAGTCCGAGTACCTCCCCAGGATCAACGACGTCTGGGGTGATATCATCTCCAGGATCAACGACGTCTGGAGGATATCAATATAAACTCACACTCCTGAGATTGAGCCTCCCCTCGGAGCTACTCATCTCCAGGCAGTGGATCGTGACTACTCCAGGATCTACGACGTCTGGAGGAGACCATCAAATCACCGAGGATGATACCACAAATCAAGAATCTCATTTTAAAACTATTTAGATCTCAAAATCAAGTTAATAGTTCAATAGGGTCTCTGCCCGAAATATAGCATTTCCACAGCACAAGTAAAATCCATAATTTCATGTGTAACAGATCATTTATAATTCAATTTCGTCAATTAAATCATATAATTTAGTTTCAAAGTCAAAAGTCATCTCAAATCTCATATCATCGCCTAAAATCACAATTTTATAATTTTCTCGAAATTCATACCCAAATAATATAATAATAATATAATATTCCCAAAATCCGGAAATTATCATATCACATCATAAATCATGGCAAATCAACTTAAATCATATTATAATCATTTAAAAGCAGTTAAAACGTATATGCATGCATTTAGGGTAGAAAACAAAAGCCCACTCACACACCGTCCAAAACGCTCGTTTTCCGAACTGCACGTGTTTCCGTAATTTTCGCTATTTTCCAGAAATCCCGAATCCTGTCCAAAATCATTACTCAGGGTCACTAAGGACTCAATTTGCATCATATTAATTTCTCATAATTTTCCGGGAATTTAATATTAATTTAATAAGTAACGTAAACCTTCGGACCCTCGAAACATTATCGAGACGGCGTCCAATCGACTCGCAACCAAAACCAAAAATGTTCGTTACATTAAGTAGGACAAGTTTCATGTTGACCTTACCTCGAAATTCCCACGCACGCGCCCCCACGCGCCGCCGTGAGTAGCTGCGCGTGGGTGCCACGTGCCTGCTACAGTAATCATCACTGTTGTCTTCTCGACCCGAATGCCTGGTAAACGGGTCCTGCGACCCGCGAGGTGACCCGGTCCAATCCTGCATATTTCTAGTCCATTTCTTAAATTGATTACACTAATAGGATCGTATTCATGTGTATTGAAGATCTGTAACGTCAATTGCGTCATTAATTACCTCAATCTACTCGATCAAATCTCACAGGTTCGAAGCCTGTTCATCGTCGAGTTCTTCAATCCAGCAGCCAAACCCTTCAATTAATGAGTCGTATAGCATCGTAGGTTCATGATAAAGATGATTTCGAAGTCAATTGCACACGAATTAGCCCCCAATTACTCAACCCAAGCTCGAAAATCTCCGAAGTCCGCCATGTCCGTTCGAGGTCCAAACGACGCCAATTGTCGTCGAATTTGAGTTGGTTCCATTCAGAATGATCTCAGAGAACTCACTTCAATCTCAGTTTATAACATCTCGAGCTAGAAAGATTAATTCGAATTGTTGGAGTAATTTGAAGGGTTTCGGGTTCTTGGGTATTTCTTCCCATTTTTCTTTTAGTTTTCTCTCAATTTCATCCTCTCCAATCTTCTCCAGTCTTTCCCTTTCATCTGTTCTCAGTAGTGATCAAGCAGAGAAGAAGAGATCAATGGCTTTTTTGTGGAGGTATTGGGTGCCTTCTCTGTTTTTCCAAAACACCCCCACACGAATTGTTTGGTGTTCTCAGTTTAAATCCCACCCGTCCATCCTATCTGCCTCATCATCAAATTCAGCCATTAATTGTTATCTTAAAGGGACAAGTGTCATTCAAGGGAAATCCCATGCCAACATTAGTCATTAACCGTCCAAATTGCTTTCCACCAATCATCCTCTTAAAGTGACACATGTCACTAAACAAACTAAATAGGTCATTCAACTTAATGATTCATCAGTATAACAAAAGAACAAAGACCAAAATACCCTTCTTTGAGAAATTACCATTTACCCTTATCATCACAAATTACCAAAATGCCCCTCATGGTTCTAGACCCATAACTTTCTCGTTCGGACTCCGATTGGCGCATGCCGCCTGTCTACGGATTCAGCATCTCGAGACCTACCCAACGGTATTCTCGGTAAGTCCAAATAATGTCCGGATCAAAAAGTCAACATTCGGCCCCTTTGGCCAATTTACCGAATTACCCTCAAACTTCCGCACGTCATAACTTTGTCCTCGAATGTCGGAATCGGGTGTGCCACCTGTCTATGAACTCGTGACGTCCCGACCTACGTCACGGTCATCGGTCAAAGTCCGTTTGACCGCTCGAATAAAAAGTCAACTGTTTGCCCAATTCTAGGGGCAAAATCGTCATTTTCCCCAAAATTTCCAAATTTTCCCCTTTTTAAATATTCGGGTCGTTACAACCTTCCCCCCTTAAGGAATTTTGCCCTCGAAATTTCAATAAGGAGTACCATGCTAGTCATATCCAAAATCAAGTGTGCGTGTATGCGAACCAGAAACATCATCAATCACATACCCTTCTGGTTCAATCAAATCGAATGTATGGTCAAGTCAGACTTATGGAACTTCCTAACAATCCAGTATCTATCATTGGATCAACATCGGGACATAACTCCTGCCCCATGGGCAGTCCTATCGAAGCCTACTCGACATACGGAGCCTTGCTCAACGTCCGAGTATACATAATCGAGAAGTCATAAGTACCAGTATCGTTATCCCAATCACATGCCATCCATTTATGACGATCGTTTACATCACCACACATATATGCCACTAGGCCATCAAACCAAAAACCTCATACGGTTCATTAAATCTGTTATGTTTATCCTCAAGGGCCTCACTAATGCCCACGTCGTGTCAATAACTGACTCTCAATACCATTATTCTTACGATATCGGAAATCATGTCCATTTCTTAACCTCGACTCCATCCCACATTGGATACCAATCATGATCCTGCAGTTAGACTTCAATAGTCTGAGTAATTAAATATCATAGACTACTCCAACCCTATGGAGTTCCATCCATAATAGGATTCTTTTATCCTTACGTTATTAAACAAGTAAATTTCCAATCGGCTATCTTATTAGCCTCTCCGTGCATAATACCTGACCCGACAACACGGTTATAATCTCAATGTATCCTGACCATCGCCTCAAGTCACTTTAAGACGTTCTGTTTATTAATCACTGTTAATCCTGATGGTCAAGAAAATATTTTTACATTCCATCTCAGAGGTAGGACTCCTCCATACTCGATCCATGGGTCACAATAGTCAATCCCAACACGTGCCAGAAAAGTAAGACTCCTGAGGGGTCAGCTAGCATTGGCAACCCTAGCTCCATGCTACTGAAACACACCTCACCAAATCCCAAATCTTATAGTGCCATATCGCTCTGTACATCGAAAGGGTTACATCGAACATGTCACAATTTCTCCACTTACCATCATTCTAGTTCAGTTTCCCTTTCCAATAACTTCGACCTCCTTCCGGGTCAATCTCCATAACTGGCAATACCGTTTCGAAAACCCATCTACTCTGTGATCTTTATTCAATTTCAAACAACTCATCACCAACCCAGTTGTACATATGAGTACACCAATCAATCTATGGTCGGAATACTTGACTCATCATCTCATAAATATCACCGGTCCATTATCCGAGGGCACCACCATTGGCTAACCTTTAGCCAAGTCAAATCCGGATAGTATCTTTTTCTCTTTCTCTCAGGACTGCTAATCATCACCATGTTAGTCGTTCCATAGGCACACAAAATCGCTATGTCCAATCGGACCACAAATCATTAACTCATGACAAGGGATACTTATCCCATATCGTTACCTTAGGAAATTGTTCCAAAGCAACACATAACCACTGGGTTTCCCACTACTACACTTGGCGGAAAGAACCCGTATCCACCAAGTCTTGTAAGTGCACCCTCAGTCCTTATGACGCCGTAGGTGCCACTTACCAGGGCGTCCAAAAATAACTCGAAATAACTTCAATCTCATAAACTCAATTTCTTATTCAGGCAACACCTCAGGAAACATAGCACAACATCCGTACATCTTAAGCCATCACCGGGCATCCCATTTATGAATCACATATGCCACATCTCTTAGTGAACTTTGCGTACCTCGCACCAACAATCCATCGATTTTTGAGGTTCGATATCACTCGAGAGGGTAACATCCTCGAGTCCCTCTGAAAGCCACATATCATTCTCAAATCAACATACTCGATAGAGGTGTCCTGAGTCATCAACTCAGCCATCCCAAGGATTACATCCCAATCATCCAAGTCCAGGAACACCCTAGGTCAAACACTATGGCGAATAACGTTTGTCATCCGGGGTAATCTCACATTGACAGGTCCACCCCCCCATAAGTCCTTCCAAGGTCACCATATTAGTGTCAAGGTTCACTTTTATCTCATTCACAGCTTTAGTCGGCTTACTGACTTCCATAACCTAACCAATCACAATTAGACAATAGATAGTCTCAAGACATGGGAAAGTGGTTAAACTGGGACCTACCAAATGTATACATAATCAGGAATATCTAGGTCATTCTTCTAGGGCTACTCAAGCCTCCTGCTAAGTAACTACAATCCTCAGGCACGTGGTCCCAACAGACCATGCCCCGATGATCCATCACGGGCTTATCAACTGTTCCCCCGCCTGTCACATCCACCATAATCACAGGAGCCAATCCCTGCACCACTGCACCCCAACTGGTGCCATATGATCAAATCAATGGAGATAACCATGAATTCAAAATGTGACCAGACGACTCACAATCACGAACAATTAACCTGACCAATTGATCACTCAGTAGACCCACTAGCGTTCCATTGACCATCCCTTAAGTCCGATTCTCTGTGTATTATGGGTTTCTGCCCGACCTCCCACGTTTTAAGTGAAAGCAGCAGGACCCAGCCAAGTCCATAAAGCTAGTAATCAGGGTTAAACAATAACAACCCACAAAGTTACGACCCACCGGCGATATTCTGGGCATCCCAGGTGCCAAACATTTCTCAGTTACGGGTAGGCTATACCATAATTCTTTTTCAATCTTTACGGCTCATCCCGAGCCCTGATACATTCCATGACTCAACCCGAGTCCAACGAAATATCCTAACTCATTTGAGCCCCATTTCCATATCTTGACTCCTCTTGAGTCCAATTTCAGAACAATCAGTTGTGCTATCATTGACAAAATCAGTCACCAAGCAATTCAACTGGTACATCACAGGTTATTCGACCTCTAAGGCCTACGGGATATCCCATCATACTCTAAACTCATACCTTTACTGAGAATAATCTCATCCTGGGTCCAACTTGCCCAACTGTGCTATCTTTCTAGCCTCTGGGCTCATTTATTCTGGGGACCCACACAAATCCGTGATTAACAATTCGTAGTTCACAGTGTACACTAATTAACCTATGACCCCCCCAATCCAGGGTCAATCTCATTCCGAGATCAATCACGAGGTCTCATAACCAGGTCGCGCACGAGGCTTACGTTTCGGAGGCATGATATGGTAACAGAATCCGCAACCTAGTGCTCTGATACCAATTTGACAAGACCCATCCCGATTATCCCTCGATAACCGCGACAGATCCTGCTCCCGTCTGACAAGTCAACTGAAGTACCACAATTTCCCTCAGCACTTGCCAAACAAGGGATAATTGTACCTGTGCGCATTCATGCCTCCACCTCCCGATCAGCCTCGATCGTCGTGCCACGACTTGGAGGGCCAATAAAACATTAAAGAGTGTGAGTGGACAAAAATTAAAGGTTTAGAAATACATTTATTAAAATCGTCTTACCCTCCAGTTTTCACAAACATGCATGCATATCATATAAAACATAGGTTATATAAATCAAAGTAAAAGAAGACAGTTAATATCATTCAAAATCAATCATGATACCATCATCCTCAACATCCAATCTCAATATCCAATAACCCGTCACGATATCAATGCAACGCGTGCAAACTCGGGTGTCTCAAGTCCGAGTACCTCCCCAGGATCAACGACGTCTGGGGTGATATCATCTCCAGGATCAACGACGTCTGGAGGATATCAATATAAACTCACACTCCTGAGATTGAGCCTCCCCTCGGAGCTACTCATCTCCAGGCAGTGGATCGTGACTACTCCAGGATCTACGACGTCTGGAGGAGACCATCAAATCACCGAGGATGATACCACAAATCAAGAATCTCATTTTAAAACTATTTAGATCTCAAAATCAAGTTAATAGTTCAATAGGGTCTCTGCCCGAAATATAGCATTTCCACAGCACAAGTAAAATCCATAATTTCATGTGTAACAGATCATTTATAATTCAATTTCATCAATTAAATCATATAATTTAGTTTCAAAGTCAAAAGTCATCTCAAATCTCATATCATCGCCTAAAATCACAATTTTATAATTTTCTCGAAATTCATACCCAAATAATATAATAATAATATAATATTCCCAAAATCCGGAAATTATCATATCACATCATAAATCATGGCAAATCAACTTAAATCATATTATAAGCATTTAAAAGCAGTTAAAACGTATATGCATGCATTTAGGGTAGAAAACAAAAGCCCACTCACACACCGTCCAAAACGCTCGTTTTCCGAACTGCACGTGTTTCCGTAATTTTCGCTATTTTCCAGAAATCCCGAATCCTGTCCAAAATCATTACTCAGGGTCACTAAGGACTCAATTTGCATCATATTAATTTCTCATAATTTTCCGGGAATTTAATATTAATTTAATAAGTAACGTAAACCTTCGGACCCTCGAAACATTATCGAGACGGCGTCCAATCGACTCGCAACCAAAACCAAAAATGTTCGTTACATTAAGTAGGACAAGTTTCATGTTGACCTTACCTCGAAATTCCCACGCACGCGCCCCCACGCGCCGCCGTGAGTAGCTGCGCGTGGGTGCCACGTGCCTGCTACAGTAATCATCACTGTTGTCTTCTCGACCCGAATGCCTGGTAAACGGGTCCTGCGACCCGCGAGGTGACCCGGTCCAATCCTGCATATTTCTAGTCCATTTCTTAAATTGATTACACTAATAGGATCGTATTCATGTGTATTGAAGATCTGTAACGTCAATTGCGTCATTAATTACCTCAATCTACTCGATCAAATCTCACAGGTTCGAAGCCTGTTCATCGTCGAGTTCTTCAATCCAGCAGCCAAACCCTTCAATTAATGAGTCGTATAGCATCGTAGGTTCATGATAAAGATGATTTCGAAGTCAATTGCACACGAATTAGCCCCCAATTACTCAACCCAAGCTCGAAAATCTCCGAAGTCCGCCATGTCCGTTCGAGGTCCAAACGACGCCAATTGTCGTCGAATTTGAGTTGGTTCCATTCAGAATGATCTCAGAGAACTCACTTCAATCTCAGTTTATAACATCTCGAGCTAGAAAGATTAATTCGAATTGTTGGAGTAATTTGAAGGGTTTCGGGTTCTTGGGTATTTCTTCCCATTTTTCTTTTAGTTTTCTCTCAATTTCATCCTCTCCAATCTTCTCCAGTCTTTCCCTTTCATCTGTTCTCAGTAGTGATCAAGCAGAGAAGAAGAGATCAATGGCTTTTTTGTGGAGGTATTGGGTGCCTTCTCTGTTTTTCCAAAACACCCCCACACGAATTGTTTGGTGTTCTCAGTTTAAATCCCACCCGTCCATCCTATCTGCCTCATCATCAAATTCAGCCATTAATTGTTATCTTAAAGGGACAAGTGTCATTCAAGGGAAATCCCATGCCAACATTAGTCATTAACCGTCCAAATTGCTTTCCACCAATCATCCTCTTAAAGTGACACATGTCACTAAACAAACTAAATGGGTCATTCAACTTAATGATTCATCAGTATAACAAAAGAACAAAGACCAAAATACCCTTCTTTGAGAAATTACCATTTACCCTTATCATCACAAATTACCAAAATGCCCCTCATGGTTCTAGACCCATAACTTTCTCGTTCGGACTCCGATTGGCGCATGCCGCTTGTCTACGGATTCAGCATCTCGAGACCTACCCAACGGTATTCTCGGTAAGTCCAAATAATGTCCGGATCAAAAAGTCAACTTTCGGCCCCTTTAGCCAATTTACCGAATTACCCTCAAACTTCCGCACGTCATAACTTTGTCCTCGAATGTCGGAATCGGGCGTGCCACCTGTCTATGAACTCGTGAAGTCCCGACCTACGTCACGGTCATCGGTCAAAGTCCGTTTGACCGCTCGAATAAAAAGTCAACCGTTTGCCCAATTCCAGGGGCAAAATCGTCATTTTCCCCAAAATTTCCAAATTTTCCCCTTTTTAAATATTCGGGTCGTTACACTGTATTTTGAACAGCAGCATAATCTGACTGTGAACGGCAACATAATCTGGATGTGTTATGTCAACCCATACATCAAACGCAACCTCTAGATCCTCACTGACGGTAACATCAAGGCAAGCCTCTGCGCCCAGTCTGAACCACCTGATGATACGGCCTCGTGGGTTCTCTTCAGCATCATCGAGCAAGAAACTGGTGACAGCCCCTAAATATGCGGCTCTCAAAGCCGACAGTGGAAAATACCTTAACGATGGCGATGAATTTTTTTTTCATTTCAGCAAGACCGACAATGGAGATCCATAGGTGTCATGAAGAGTAAGACAATGATGAATGATCTGGTGGATCTGTCAAATTTGAAGTTAAACAATTAAGTTATAATTGACTTGATATTTATAATATAAAATAATTAAATTATGTATTTTATATCATTTTTAAATTGAATAGATGTTGTTTAATTCTTGAATAAACCTAACGTGATGAAATCCGCGGGGGATGAAGGACCTGATAGGCAGTACACAGACCCGCTAGGGTACTGATTGGAATCCTAATTATGCTCATCAAGTGACCTACGAGGCACAGAGAAAACACTAGACATCGGTGGGGTGCCGACCTAAGAGGCTCTAATATTTAAGTTAATAAGTGTATGGAACACCTTCTAGGCAAATGACAATACAAATACTGAAGAGTCAAGATTGTGTGTTTAGAGAGAGAAGTAGATAAGAGAGAGTTACATTTATGAAAGGGTTTGGGGGTATTTATAATAGTAATGAATGTGGTGGTTGAACACTGTTTGGAATAGGTTCCAAGCCATAGTAGGAGATGCTACCATGTATCCCGCAGATTCCAAATGTGTATCAAGTGACAACCAACTTCCTGGTATGTCAGGGAGTTAGTGCTGACAGCTGGCTGATCAGACCGAGCGGTGCCGATCACACCAACCGAACACATGTGCCAAGTGGCTGATACTTGGACTTGCATGTAACTTTCTGTTGATACACCCTGCCAAGTGTCATACCTGGACATGCCTACCAACTGGAACCACTGAAACTGCATGTCGAATGTCACAACTGGCATTGCTTGCCGATTGGTGAGTTTGTCGATCACCTGGCGGTGGGCATGGTGTTTACGACGGTGTTTCTCGTTCAGATTCTGGTTGATTGACATGGGATCAACAGTAATCCCCTTCCTCGATCGAGGACTTGTAATCCTAGCCGATACGTGTCGACCGACCATGGTAATGTACCCCTTAGCCCCCAAGTACTGGGCGGAGGAAGTGTGCCTCGGTTAGCCAATGGTGTATCAGTCCCCATTGTTGGCTCAGTTAGGATGGTTCCTATATGCCAAATAAACATTAGTATAATAAATAGGCTCGTGATCGGTCACAATGTCCCTACTTACCGATCAAGGCCGCAAGAACACCTCTCCAGATGTAACAACCCGTCCCTAATTTTAAGGATTAATTAGGGATTAATGATGGATTAGTAAGGCTAATCGGGGATTAGTTGAGGATTAACGGACGTTCAGGGCGAAATTACGATTTTACCCCTGAACAAAGGTAAAAAGTTGACTTTTGACCCAGCAGGTCTGATGGCCGAGGGCTGAGGACCGTTACGTAGTTCGAGTCGATACGAATCCGTAAACAAGCGTCACGTCAAATTCGGACGTTCGACGGAAAAGTTACTGTTCATAGAAATTCGAACGAACGATTGCACGTTTTACGAGGGGAGGTACTTTTGGCAGCAAGTGGGGCCCAGATATTTTGGACAGGTCCAATAAATGAGTGACAAGTGTCACCCATCCATTTCCCATCTCAAACAGACACATGCATACCTCTTTCCCCGTGTTCGATCATTTTCCCCCACCAAACCTGATCACCCTTCAACCCAATCCAAACCCTTCCCCCATCAGATCATGCTTGAGACCAAGAGAGTGAGGTGAGGGCAGGATGATGGTGGTGGCTGGCTAGGATGTAACGCCCCGGAAAATCAAAACATGAAAATTTGGAAAAAAAAAATTGAAGAAAAGGACGATTTTGCCCCCGGAATTGGGCAAAAACTTGACTTTTAATTTGAGCAGTCAAACAGACTTTGACCGATGACCGTGACGTAGTATGGGACGTCACGAGTTCATAGACAGGTGGCACGTCCAATTTCGACATTCGAGGAGAAAGTTATGACGTGCGGAAGTTGGTAAAAGGGGCCGAAAGTTGACTTTTTGATCGGAACATGGTTTGGACTTTCCGGGAGTACCATTGGGTAGGTCTCGGGACGCTGAATCCATAGACAGGCGGCATGCGCCAATCGGAGTCCAAACGAGAAACTTATGGGTCTAGAACTATGAGGGGTATTTTGGTAATTAGTATGGCAAGGGTAAAATGGTAATTTTACCACAGCATGGTATATGGGACGGTGGTCCTAGCTGATTCAGCTAAATTGGATAAGGATTTATTGTTGGGTGACATGTCTCACTTGATGAGGGAGATTAGTAGCACATGAGTGCTTTGGTGTACACTTAAATTAATTAATTAATTTGTTGTATAATTAGCACTTAGTTAATACATGATCAAAAACAACACAAAACGGAGAACAACCAAACCGTCCACCTTGGGTATTTGAATTTGTGCAAATTGATTGATCACGAGTCCATTGTAAAACTGAGATTAAACAGAGAGCTTTATGCGAGGGAAGTGAGTGAAAATCGAAAAGAAAGGGGACTGGGAAATCAGAAAATACCCGAAACCTTGAATTGATGATTTCGAATTGAATTTCTTGTTGGAGGCTTAATTGATGGAAATGAACGTTTGAGTAAGCTTACTGGACCTAAGACGAGTCGACTGGGATCAAATTCGAAGTGAATTGATCGTGAATTGGTGATGAACAGATGCTGCGACGCCATTGAAGTGGGAGCTTGGGTTCGATTACTTGGAGGTAAGGATTTCTGAAATTGATTGCACCTTTATGCTTAGAATGGACGTAGAATGCTTCCTGTATGATCAATTTAATGATATGACATGAACTGAAATGGAACCCGAATGAAGACCCGTCGGGTGTTCTTATTGAGTCGAAGGGTTTCAGAGATTGTTTGGGTCAATTAAATTCACAGACCTGTAATCCATATTGGTTTAAGGCTAATGATTGAAAGAACGAGCGTAATTGAGTTCGAATTGGCTAGGAATGAATCGGGTTGAATCGCGGGTCATAAGCTCCGTTTACCAGGTAAACAGGTAGAGAAGGTAACTGTAGCAACACTGTAGCACGGCGCGTGAACTCACGCGCAGCCGCTTGCGGCGGCGCGTGAGGGCGCGTGGCACGTTTTCTGAGGAAAGTTCCAACAGGTGTTTTACTCCCTGTAATGTAACGGACATTTTAAAACTGGTTTCGTGTCAATCGGACACCGTCTCGATAATGTTTCGAGGGTCCGAAGATTTAAGTTACGTATTTAATTAATATTAAATTCCCGGAAAATTTTGGGAAAATTAGATGATGTAAATTGACTTGTTTATAACCTTGAATAATGATTGTGAACAGGATTCGGGATTTCTGGCACGTATCGGAAATTACAGAAACGCGTGCAGCGCGGGAAACGAGCAATCAGACGGTGTGTGAGTGGACGTTTGTTTTATAACTTGATATGCATGCATAGTTAAATGTTTTACATGATTGATTGCATGATTTGGTTTGCAATGATGTTATGATTTGTTTGGATGATTATTTATGATTTAATGATTATTTTAATCGGTAATTCGGGCACGTTTTACGAGGCAATGTGCAAATGATATTTTGGGCTAGGCCCGGAGTCAAAATGATTTCAAAATGGGTATTTTGATGAATGAATGAGTTAAGAATGATTTCTGGATTATGATAATGTTTTCTATATGATTTTACGAAATTACGTGTAAAGGATATTGGGCTTGAGTCCCGGTTGGTAATGATTTGACTTGGATTGGGTCATGGACTTGACTGACATGTTTTGGGATATGCTCCCGGGATGATTCATTGTGATTGTGATTGATTGTGAATACCCAGACGGTCGAAGCTCGGGGTGTTCCCAGACGACCGGAGCTCGGGAATATAATTGTGATTGTTCCCAGGCAGCCGGAGCTAGGGGTGTTCCCAGGCGGCTGGTACTCGGGGTGATAAGTATTCCCAGATAGCCGGAGCTCGGGGTGTTCCCAGACGGCTAATGCTCGGGGTTATGGCCTAGTACGGGTGTGATTATGTGATGGCTTATGCACTTGTGAATAGTGCGGATTGAGTAATTGTTTATGACCTTGTGCATGGTACTGTTTGATGATGATTATGATTATGATGGCGTACTGGTATTAAGTGCGAGTTCTAGTCTGTGTGGCCAGGTAACTATGTTTTCATGTGTTTGGCCTGAGAGCCAGGATTTTGATTTGTTAGGTGATCTGGCTGGAAAGCCGGTGATTGTCATTCATTCGTTTTTCCCTATGCATGCATGATTTGATAAACTGGAGGGTAAATGAGGTCTTTTCAAATGTGTTTTAACGAATATATTTTTGTCCACTCACACCTTTTCTGTTTTGTTGACCCTCCAGGCCGTGGCACAACGTTCGGGGCTGATCTCGAGGCGAAGGCATAAACGGAAATCAGCGCAACTATCCCTTGCCTGATAGGTACTGAAGTATCGTTTCGGGACTTCAGTTGACTTGTTAGACGGGAGCAGGACCGGGTACGGTTTTTGAGGTCCAGTTGGGGACGGGTCCTGTCATAGGAGCAGCGCCGCCGTGGACAGTAGAGGACCTCGAGCAAGGTAAGCCCAGTTATGCCCATTTTTTTTTGACGTTATGGGTTGTTTTAGTCGATTAGAATAGGTATAATGGGTTGCTAGGAAGGTTTTAGGATGAATTTTGGTGGTGGTTAGTGGCTGAGGAACCTTGGGGAGAAATATTGAAAAGTTGAACCGTGCGGAAGTTTTGGACCGGTGGGATTTTGTAAGTTTTTGGTGAGTTTGATTTCATATTTAGGTTTCTAATATCGAATTAGGAAGGATGGAATTGGATTAGATGAGAAAGGATGAAAATTGAAGGAGTTATGGGGCTGGACCGGTCACGCCGGTCCAGGCGGACCAGAGGTGCATGATTGAACTAGACTGGCTAGTCGGACCCGGTCAGCTGGAGGACAGGGATGACTCTGTGTAGGCGCGTGAAGCCCACGCACAGGGCCATCTAACGGCGCGTACGGACGCGTGGCCCACTTTTTGGGGAAAGTTCCAACATGTGAAATCATCTATTCGATGTAACGAACATTTTGGAACTGGTTTCGAGTCCAGTGATTTGGTGAGGGGTTAATTAAGTAGTTAGTAACCCTCTAAAATGATTTGGACAAGTTTGGGAATCTCAGAGACAACGTTTGACCCGAGAAGGCGTACGGCGCGCATATCGAGACGACAGCTCGGACAGTTTGTGAGTGGACTTTCTTTTATGAATTGATGCATGCATAAATGTTTTATAAGTATGTTAATACATGTTTTGTGATGCCATGAGTGCATTTGTGTGTGTTTACGTATTTGCACGTATTTCGAGGTTTTTGATTTTATACGTGCTTATACGGGTTTATGGTTTTGGTTTTAAATGAAATGGTCTTGAAAGGTAAAACCAGGCATGAGACCCATTTAGTTTTTATTTTAACTCGGGCATGTGGCCCTATTGACGACCTACGAGTCTGAGTCGTGGTTGCGATGGGTGCTGTGTGCACTGCGACAGATGGCATGATGCTCGCCTCCGGACTAGGGATGTGTTCTTTCTGGAGAGGTCACGATGCATGTCATGTGGTCGAGAAACCACTGGAGTCTCGACTTCAGAGTGCTGACGGTATAGGAGAGCAATCAGTGATGTGTGCACCCAGATCTAGAGGTGGTCGCGGCAATGATATGTTCACGGCGACATACCAGGATTGAGAGCGGTCCTAGATTGGTGGTCGCACGCAATACTATGATCGGAATCATGACTGCCCCTGAAGTATCGGGCTTGATGCCCCGTTGATTTACGAGTTAGGGCTTGAGTCCCAGTTAAATTATGAAATCGGGATAGAGGCCCCGTTGAGTCATAAATTCGGGCTTGAAGCCCAGTTGACTTGTGGTATCGGGTGTGAGTCCCATTTGTGGCTTTCTATACTAGTATGTATATACCATCCTTTATGAGGTGATTGGTCTCCTCCAGACGTCAACCTGGAGAGTCACAATCCACTGCCCGGAATGAGTAATCCTCATAGGGAGCCCATTCCAAGAGTGGAAGATATGATAGAATCCCGGACCTGATCCAGATAGACACCCAGACTGGTTTCAGAGATAGAGCCTCCCAGATGGAGAATTCCTGGGGGTAGACTCGGAGTGAGATCCCGAGTAGTATGCATACTTATATATAGCAAAATCGTGACATATATCGGGGATGAGTTCCCTAGGGGCTATGTGCCCCGAGTTGACATCAGAGGATGTCTAGGATGGGTTATATATGTATATATGTATATGTGTACGAGATTTCATGGAGATGATTTTAGGCTAAGACCCTATGTTTCATGTTTTGAGAAGGAAACTCATTCTGGGTTTCCTTATTTTGGATTTTGGGCCAAGGCCCTAAGGTACGGTTTGATAAATGGTTTTCGAATGCATGCATACTTTTTAGTGAAGGGCATAAAGGTCTTTTTATGAAAATGTTTTTATAAATCTTTGTTTTGTCCACTCACAGCTTTCATGTTTTGAATGCCCTTCAGGTTGATAGCGGATGCGGGCTGTAGCAGAGACCGAGGCATCACATTCCTCCGCCGGATCCTGGCGCTCTTTGGTAGTCCCGGTTGGGCTAAGGACGGAATTATCCCTGCTCTGACACTTCGTGTCAGACGGGAGCAGACACGTCCCATGTTAATCCCGGGGGATTTGGGACGGGTCCTGTTACCAGATGTCTCTGATCGGTAGCAGTGTTCCTACTTGCTAATTGAAACATCGAATCTGAGGAACTTTGAAGAAGCTACCACTCAATCACAATGTTCCTGCTTGTCGATTTGAGCCTTGACATGTTAAGGTACTTCGCATGT
This sequence comes from Prinsepia uniflora, assembly GCA_032719365.1. Taxonomy (NCBI): domain Eukaryota; kingdom Viridiplantae; phylum Streptophyta; class Magnoliopsida; order Rosales; family Rosaceae; genus Prinsepia; species Prinsepia uniflora. The sequence continues at coordinate 33,239,207 of CM064861.1, read as the reverse complement.
AGCACCTAATCGATCGTAATGTTCCTATATGTCGATTAGGGCCACAAGAGTATCTAGCCTGAGGCTTCTGATCGGTCGTAATGTTCCTACTTGTTGATCGAAACATTGACGTATAAGGCACTTGATAAGGGCTACCAACTAGCAGCAATGTTTATGCTTGTCGAGTGAGGCCGCGAGAGTACTTCACCATAAGCTGCCAATCAGTCACAATGTTCCTGCTTATCGATTTGAGCCTTGACAAGTGAAGGTACATCGCATGTGGTCTCTGATCGGTTGCAATTTTCATGCTTGCCAATCAGGGCCACTTGAAGGTCTCGCCTGATGCTTCCGATCGGTCATAATGTTCATGCTTGCCGATCGAAACCTTGACATCTGAGGTACTTCGCATGAATCAGCTGATCTGTCATAATGTTCCTGCTTGGAAATCAGAGCAGACTTCGCGATTGTGGGTGATTTTGAGTTATCGAGAATCATCACACCTTTTTTTAATACGTAGGTTGTACGTATTTTTATATTTGATATGTATGTAGGAACAATGTTGTAGATGTGTGGCACCGTTCAGATTACTGGTCGACATCTTGAGGAAACTCGGGCGCTTATAAAAGGGGCTGGAATCCCTTATTTTTTCACTGCAAAGAGATTTTCAGAGCACTCAATTGCTGCCGATCAAGTTTTCTAATTGCTTACTGAATTGGACTTGGAAATTGATCACTTTTCTTGTTTGTCGATCAGCAAAACTTAAGGTAATTTAATTTCGCTTCTTGTGAATATGTTTGGTCGGTAGGACTAGTGGTGTGCTTAGGCGTAGTTTCCCTTCTACCTGTATTTTTAGATGTTAGAGTCTGAGTCAACTAATGGATCTGGCTGCAGATCCCCGTAAAATTTTGGTGGCAAAACACCTTCTCACTCCTTAAGTGATGAGCCGAGTGATAAGAGTGTTTCATTAACCACTAGTAGTTCCTCATCGACCAGAAGTCGCTCTGCATTATCTTCCTCAGTTGATAGTTTAGATGTAGCTTTAAGAAATCCAAAGGGAGATGTAGAAGAAAAACGTAAGGGTGCCTATCGAAGGCAAAGTGTAGAGGAAAAGAAGGGTGTCGATCAGGAAGTCTCCACGTCTCCATCTCCCTAGATCAAAGTGGAAAGTGAACTGGAGGAGGGTGAGATGGGAAAAGGTTCGGAAACTAACTCGGATTCCGAGCAGAGTCTTCCAGATGCCATTTCAATTATGAATTCCGATTACACGGTGGACTATGAAGTTAATACCATTCGGCAGTCAGATCTGGACAGATTCTGAGAGATGTACAATGTGCCGATGGAAATTGAAATGACTAGACCACCAAGAGAAGCAAGGCTGAGTGAGCCACTTGAGGGGTCAATATTGTTTTACGTGGATTGCTTTAAGCATGGTGTGTGGCTATCGTTGCACCCCTAGTTGTGGGATATCCTAGCACATGCAAAGATTGACGTCGGCGAACTAAACATGAATGGATGGATTACGCTGATCAGTGTATGTAAGGTCTTTCGATTATGTGGTATGCCTGTACCAAACTGAGGGTCGCACTATCATCTGTACTGTTTCAATAAACAAGCGAATAACCCTAGGTGGGTACAGATGGAGTGTGTTAACAAGTTGGCCCATGGGGCTTTCATAACAGACATATCGATATCCCAGAAGATTTGGAGGCATAGATTATGTTGGGTGTCTAGTCCCTAGGAAGGGGATGTTACTCAAGCTGGGGATTGAATATAAATACACTTTCAATCGGAAGGTTATTGTGCCTATAGATTGATACTTATATTTTGTTGCTGACTGTAATCTGTACTTTTCGAGTCGAAGACTGATGCGTATTTTTGTGCAGGTGCCTTCAAAGAAAGTTATAGCACGAAAAATGAGAGGGCCTGCGATTTTGTTTCAGAAAAAGCTAAGCAATCGGGAGAGGAGTCGCTGCATGTTGAGACCACATGACAACCTGATTAAGGTTGGCTTGATCAAACATTCTAGTAAGTGCCATTTAGGTGTGATGACGATTAGCAAAGATCTATTTTCCAATTGGCCCTGACTTGTATTGGTTTTGTGTTTCAATTCGCCCTTTGGTTGAGAAAGCTGCCATAAGGAAGATGAATGAGACAATCAGCAAGAATCAGCAAATTTCCAAGAAAGACAAGTCCATGAGGGCAAAGGACAACGGGTTGGCCCAATGTAGGGGTTATAGGAAAAAGTTAGTTACCTACAAACCCAAGACATTGAAGACTGATCGGTAGGAAGGCCAACCAAGTGGTGATGGGTCCTTATGGCGTAGGGATAAAACCCCAGTGATCGACATCAAACGACGTATTATGGGGGGACTATATTAAGCCAAGCTCCAATGGCAGAAGCTAATGAAGGACCGTGGGAGGATGGCTGAGGATAAGGGTGTCGAGCAGTGCAGGAAGAGGATGGCTGAGATCAAGGAACTGGAGGATGCCCATGAAAAGGTGTCCAGGGAGCCAAAACTTGATTTGCCACCTCCCGAAAAACCCAAGCTGCTGAAGAGGCAGATCTTCATTCATAGGCTTCGATCCTACTTTACTGAGTCGATTGATAGTCTTGATGTGGGTTAGTTAGCCCAGGTGGATGACAACTGGGGCGAAGTGACTGAATGCATGCATCCAACCGTAGTGTCGGTTATAAATGCCTTGGTGCTTGACTCCAAGAAGTCTCTTATTGAGATTGACGAGAGGAGCACATCCACCCTCCCTAATCGGTACGCCAAGTTGATTGTTGAACAAGTCCACGTAAGTGTCCTTTTTCTTATGTTGCGGTCATTTGCATGTTTTTTTTATTTTTTAACCAAGTGTGTGTCGGCAGTGTTTTGGCAAAGTGTACATCTCCTTGCAGAAATCTGCTAAATAGGTTCAGCGGCTGGAGGCTGATCGGAAGGTCATTCGGCAGCGCGAGGAGAAGCTAAAAGGGAAGGAGTAAGAGGTCAACTCGATAATCAAGCACTCGAAAGAGTTGGAGCAGGAGGTGCAGCGCCAAAGAAAGCGTGCTGAGGCGACCAAGAAGGCGGTGGCCGATAAGGAGGAGACCATCCTTGCCTTCCAGAAGGTGTTTTCTAACGAAGAAAACTGGCTGGCGATGGTTCATGGGCATGAGGAGGAGATTGTTCAGCTCCGTAAGTGCCTCGCGGCTAGTTGGCATGAGACTCTTGAGGCCTTCATGGACGATCCAGTCTTCAAGAACTACATTGATCTCGCACTAGTCGAGGTTGAAGATGATATCATGTAGGGTATGTTGTACTTCAACCCTGGTGTGTCTATGAAGTTTCCCTAGCTAGATGAGATCATATAGCTGACAAAGATGTTCGAGCTGTTGGAAGGCACCGGGTAACTGAGAATTGGGAAGCACTGCTGAGAGAGCATGGGCTGACCAATGAGGCTAAGAAGCCGACTAGTGGGGCTTCGAACGAGCTAGAAACCATCATTTCCGATCAAGTCACTGAGGAAGAGAAGAGTGCTGACGAGCACATTGATATTGAAGATTAAGTGTAACACCCCGAAAAGTCAAGAAAAGTTGAAATGACGATTTTGCCTATATATAGTCAAATTATTGAGTTTTTTATATGAACTTCGATCGCGAAATCCGAGAAGAACTTTATGAAAGTTCCAGTCTTCTAAGTACATAATAAGTGGCACGCCAAAATCGGAGTTCGGATGAGAATGATAAGGGTCAAGAATATGTTAAGGTTATTTTGGTAATTAAGGCTTGAAGATCATTTTGGTCATTTTTCAAGTAAGACCTAGATTATTCTAGATTTCTCCCCACTTTTCCCTTCTATTCATAGTTGTGTGTGTGTTGTTCAAGTGGTGGTGGTTTGGGGAGCAGGTGCGAAGACCATGAGAAATCATAAAACTCACCCACTATGAGTTGACCAGGGAAAAACACAGGGATTAGGTGAAGATATGGGTGGAAAAAGAGAAAAGGGGAAAGAATGACGAGAATAATAGCATAAAATGAGGAAGAAACGATGAAGAAGAAAGATGAACCCGTGAGGTCCAAATTCGGGCCTCGATTCCAGGGGGCAGAAAATCGTGAAACAAGTCTTCTGGGAGATCATACGATCCTTATGGGGCAGAAAGGAGGGGTCTGGACGTAGGAGAGTCGTCAGACAGCCTATGCACGCCATGGCCGCTAGGGTGGAGCAACTGAACAATATGATATGGTGAGTTTCTCTTCTTTTTAACATTATAGATCGATTTGTTAGCTTAATTATATAAACTTTGATGTTTGGAAAGTCGAAATTAGACAAAAAATCGAGTGAGAAACGGTCGGGTCAAATTGTGGGTAGTATGACCTAGTTTGCAGGGAAGTCGGGTTGGAATGCTGAACAGTGTCTCCACTGTAGTAGACGCATGAACCCACACGCAGCCACTTTTGTCAGGACCTATCCCATCTAGCACCATATTGTCCGTTTTGGGCCTTGCCCTCACGGTTTTGTTCTCGGGAGCTCATGTGCAACTTCCTAGTGGTTAATCCATCATGGGATTGCACCAGCCTCAACTCGCTTAACTTTGGAGTTCCAACCATACTCAAAGCCAGTGAGCTCCCAAAAGGCCTAATTTAGATCAGAGTTGCGCATCAGCCCACTATATCTAACACTATATTTTGCCCTCTTGACTCATGGTGCAACTTCCCAGTGGGTTATTCATCCTAGATTGCACTAGCCTCCACTCGCTTAACTTTGGAGTTCCCTCGGAATCCAAAGCCAGTGAGCTCCTAGGAAGCCTAGTTTAGATCAGAGTTGTGCAACGACCCACTCTATCTAACACTATATTGTTCCCTCTAGAATCGTTGGCCAAACCAGCCCAGCCCGCAGGGTTTTGTTCCTGGAAGCTCACGGTGCAACTTCCCAGTGGGTCACCCATCCTAGGATTGCACCAGTCTCCACTCGCTTAACTTTGGAGTTCTCTCGGAATCCAAAGCCAATGAGCTCCCACGAGACCTAGTGCTAGATAGGTGTGTGCATACACATATAAGGCACATCACCATTCCCCTCGCAGGAATATGGGATCGTTCACTGTTCCCTTTAAGACACGGGTCTTACAATCCACCCCTCCTTAAGGCCTAGCATCCTCACTGGCACACTTCCCGATCAGGGTCTGGCTCTGATACCATTCTATCAGAACCTATCCCATCTAGCACCATATTGTCCGCTTTGGGCCTCGCACTCACGGTTTTGTTCTTGGGAGCTATTGTGCAATTTTACCATCTCATATTAAATGACGAGAATGGAAACTATTTTATGAAACATTATACGAAATTAAGTGTGAATCATGTTTTAGATCAAGTTCAGAGTTAAGAAACTAATATGTGTTATTAGTATGTGTTTTCCCGACCTTCGTAATTTAACGGTGATGACGATTTGTATATGATTTCTTATGATTTTACGAATACTGTTAATTACACCAATTATGAGATGGTAAAATTAATTCTAGGATTTACTATATGTTGGAATAAATTGAAATGATGTAAGTACAGTTGACCAGTTTTCGAATAATGAAAATGATGAAATAATGTGTGAAAATGTCTGATAATGGTTACCGGATATCCGTATGAGATGATAATGTTATGTTGATCTATACTGATGATACCATGATAATGGTGTGATCGTGTAATCACATGATGGCATGGTGGTAATGATAATGGTGTATGCTATGAATGACGATGTGATTGAGAATTGGCATATGTGGCTTTGTATGGTGTTATGGTATTATGGACAGGTGGTGGAGGATCAGTCTCAGACGTTGAGTAAGGCTCCGAATCCTAAGACTAGTGTGAGGTAGGTAACCAGTCAGACGTCGAGCTAAGCTCCGGTTCCTGAGTAGATGGTGATTGGTGGGTCTCGGACGTCGAGTCATGGGGCATTCTATCCTGAGGCCGGTATTTTGGTGGTCGGTCTCAAACGACGAACCGGGGGCTTCATATCCCAAGACTGGGGCTGACTTAGACGTCGAGTTGGGGGATTCGTATCTTGAGACTGGGGCTGACTCAAACGTCGAGCCGAGGGCTCTGTATCCTGAGTCAATATCCACTCGAACGTCTAGCGGAGCTCTATATTCTGAGTGGTTGGTATATGGATATTGGTTAGTCTCAGACGTCGAGCTGAGTTCTGTATCCTTAGACTAGCATTATGGTGACGACTCATATGTCGTGTTGGACTTTGTATCTTGAGTCGGTCTCCATGTGGATAGTGATTGATACCCTCAGGGGACATTGAGACCTTGTGATTGGTTATGAGTTGATTCAGAATGTGACGATAGCCTACATGTAGTGTCGTTGGGTGATAAGTGGTGTGGATGGTCATTAGATGAGTTTCTTATGGATTTGTGGAATACAAGTAAAGAGACAAGAGCCTAGTGCGTGATGGCTCAAAGAAGTTAAGGTGATATGGGATCCCGAAAGTGTGCATAATTTGAAAGATTGGTTAAAGCCTAGATAAGGGGCTTGTACGTATTAGTGAGTACATATTAGTGAGTAAATATTCATCCCTGATATAAGAAATTGTGGGGTATGACTCGAGTGTTGCTTCATGAAGTTCCTAAGGTGAGGAAGTATTTCCCGATATTCGTGATATATGAAATGTGGTGATTAGGTTGGTGAGTGAAATTTTCTTTCGTTTAATTATATGCAAGCATACCCAAATATTTTAATTGGTTTTCTATACCTTTTAATGAAGTTGGATTGAATGAGATCTTAGGTGGCTTTTGGTAATGGATTGAATATTAAAGTAATATTTTAATAGTTCAATTTACCAGAAAATTGGGTTTATTATACTCTGATATAATACTGATTTTTGGGAAATGGTTTTATGCTCGTTGCATCATGCTTATATGATTTGGATGATGTTTAATGGACTTGGGACTTACTATAAACCAAGTTTAGTTAATTCTAAAATTTCGATAACAATTTTTTTTTAAGGGGGGTAGATTGTTACACCCTGGAAAGTCAAGAAACGTTAAAATGATGACTTTGCCCCTATATAGTCAAGTTGTTGACTTTTTTATATGAACCTCGATCGTGAAATCCGAGAACACCATCAAGAAGATCTCGGTCTTCTAAATACATAGACGGACGGCACGCCAAAATCGGAGTTCGGATGAGGATGATAAGGGTTAAGAATATGTTAGGGGTATTTTGGTAATTACGGCTTGTAGGGCATTTTGGTCATTTTTCAAGTAAGACCTAGATTATTCTAGATTTCTCCCCACTTTTCCCTCATTTTTATCCCCTATCGACTTACCCTTCTATTTATAGTTGTGTGTGTGTGTTCAATTGGTGATGGTTTAGTGAGAAAAGGCCAAAGGCCCTGAGAAATCCTAAAACTCACCCACTGTGAGTTGACCAGGGAAAAACACAGGGATAGGATGAAGAAATAGGTGGAAAAAGGGAAAAAGGGAGAGAATGACGAGAATAATAGCATAAAAGAAGGAAGAAACGGTGAAGAAGAAAGATGAACCCGTGAGGTCCAAATTCGGGTCTCGGTTTCGGGGGCAGAAAATCGTGAAACAAGTCGTCCCATAAGGTTCTGGGAGATCATGTGATCCTTATGGGGGCAAAAATGAGGGTTCTGGACGTAGGAGAGGCATCAAATAGCCCATGGACGCCGTGACCGCTAGGGTAGAGCAACTGAGCAATATGCTATGGTGAGTTTCTCTCATTTTTAACGTTATAGATCAATTTGTTAGCTTAATTAGGTAAACTTTGATGTCTGGAAAGTCGAAATTGGACGAAAATCGAGTGAGAAATGGCCGGGTCAAATTGCGGGTCGTGTGACCCGGTTTACAGGGGAGTCGGGTTGGAACAATGAACAGTGTCTCCACCGTAGTATGCGCGTGAACCCACGCGCAGCCACTTCAGACGACGCGTGAAGGGTTTTCTGGGAAAAAGGTCAACATGAAAAATTGTTGGTTATAATTTTTATGGATTTAATGCTGCAAAGTTTGAGAATTTGGATGTTTTTTCGATATAGTTTTAGACGTGCAAGCATTATGTTAATTTTTATGTTCATAATAATTTCAGGAAATTAATTAGGTATAATGGTTACGTAGTCTTAATCGTTTTAGTGATTTTAATGATAAATTATGGTGACTAGTTTCTGAATTAGATTGTGAATTTTCCCATGATGAATGTTATGATGTTATTAACTTATAAAAAAAAGACTTGACCATCATTGGACATAATTAATAATACAATGGCATGAAATTAATTGGTGAATATGTTACTTTTTTTTTTTTATACATGTGAGATGAGAGGCCCTTTGTGAGTATACATGGGTAGTGATAAATTGATAAATTTATATAAAACATTAGAACAAAAGTTTGATTACAAGAATTATTGTATGTGAATTATTAAAAGATTAATATGGTTATTTGTGTTAGATATGTGTAATTAAAGAGAAATAATTCTATTACAAGTAGACTTGATTATGTATACCAATACGGATATTTTTAAACTTGTGATGATTCTAAATAGTAGAAGTAGATCCCAAATATGGTTGAATCCGTAAATATTCCCGCTTGACGGTGTTAGTGGGTCAGACATGGGCGATAACCCTGTAAGTGTCAGAACCCGACCCTTCTCGGTCAGGACCCGACTCATCTAGCACGATATTGTCTGCTTTAGGCATCCTTGCCCTTTCCCTCACGGTTTTGTTTTCGGGAGCTCACGGTGCAACCTTCCAGGGGGTCACCCATTATGGAATTGCACCAGCCTCAACTCGCTTAACTTTCGAGTTCCAATCGAACCCAAAGCCATTGAGCTCCCAAAAAGCCTCGTTTAGATCAGAGTTGCGTGGCGGCCCACTCTACCTAAACTGATATTGTCCCCTCTAGACTCACTGGCCAAACCAGCCTAGCCCGCAGGGTTTTATTCCCGGGAGCACACAGTGCAAATTCCCAGTAGGTCACCCATCATGGGATTGCACCAGCCTCTACTCGCTTAACTTTGGAGTTCCTCAGGAATCCAAAGCTAGTGAGCTCCCAGAAGGCCTCGCACTAGATAGGTGTGTGCCTACACCTTTAACACACACCACTATTCCCCTCCTAGACCATTCCCCGCTCGCAGGAATATGGGATCATTCACCGTTCCCTCCAGGATACAGGTCTTACAATCCACCCCCCTTAGGGCCCAGCGTCCTCGCTAGCACACTTCCCGGTCGGGGGTCTAGCTCTAATACCATTCTGTCAGAAACTGACCCTCTTCTGTCAGGACCCGACTTATCTAGCACGATATTGTTCGTTTTGGGCCTCCTTGCCCTTGCCCTCACAGTTTTGTTTTCGGGAGCTCACGGTGCAACTTCCTAGGGGGTCACCCATCATGGAATTGCACATGCCTCAACTCACTTAACTTTCGAGTCCAACCGAACCCAAAGCCACTGAGCTCCCAAAAGGTCTTGTTTAGATCAGAGTTGCACAGCGGCCCACCCTACCTAACAAGATATTGTCTTCTCTAGACTTACTGGCCGAACTAGCCCAGCCCGCAGGGTTTTGTTCCTAGGAGCTCACAGTGCAACTTCCCAGTGGGTCACCAATCATGGGATTGCACCAGCCTCCACTCGCTTAACTTTGGAGTTCCTTAGGAATCCAAAGCTAGTGAGCTCCCAGAAAGCCTCGCACTAGATAAGTGTGTGACTACACCTTTAAGGCACACCATTCCCCTCCCAGACCATTCCCCCCTCGCAGGAATGTGGGATCATTCACCGTTCCCTCCAGGACATGAGTCTTACAGCAAGGATGGATGGGGTCTGGTTAATTGAATAAAATATGAGTGTGATAAAAAAATTTGTGGAATCCCTTGTCCAACTCGAGTGGCCAGACGGGAGCAGGACCGATCTGATTTCTCTGTAATTATGGACGGGTCCTGACGTCCTGTCATTAAGTGCCGACGGCTTAACTTGTAATAAATGTTTTGGTTTTGCTTTCTTCCAGGGTATGCCCCGTGTAACTGTAGTGAACAAGTTAATATTAATCGAAATTGTTGTTTTTCACTTCCATTTGGATCTTTCTACCGATTGAGGCATACTTTGAAATAGTTTTTTCTTCCAATTTGTGTGTTTACTTGATTGTATGTTGTATGTTGAACTGATGCCTAGTCGTAGAAGGAATCAAGAGTGCTGAGTTACCCATAGGTGCTAAGTGAATTGCGAGGCACAGTAGGTTTGAGTAGTGAGAGAGTGTCGAGTAAGGACTCGGTTAGGCTACTGAGTAGCGTAGACTTTTTTTTCTTTCAAAATTGAAGTGTAGATGCGTAACCATTGTAGCAGAACTTTGCAAGGAAGTGTCTTGCCGATCGGCCGCAATAATATGCAGGTTTCGATCACGCTGTTTGGAGAGTAGGACGTGTGTCCGTTGTGGTAGATAGCTTTTCTCGTGGGAGAAGTGGTCGATCGACCGTTGCCATTTATGGATGCTAATTGTCGCGAAGGTTCTCATGTGTGAAGATGGGTTGACCAACTGTAAGGGACGTATGTGCCGACCAAGGTGTCGTTTAGCTTGAATTTGGAGGAAAGCCTTCCATATAGGGTAAAGGTCGATCGCCCATTGTATCACTGGTCCCAATTAAGGCGATGTTGGGTTCAAAGTCCCCCATGAAATGATGCAATGTCGATCGGAAGTAGGCATGCCCATGTGCTAATTTAGAGAACTGATTGGCAGACTGCCAAGGGAGGGCGAATGGTTGTAAACAGACCCTACCCCTGAGTGTGCTTCCGATCAGAAGAGGTAGTGAATGCGTGCCAAATTGGGCTTCCAATCAGCTTACACTTGGATATTTAAAGAACTTTAAAATGTTCAAAAAATGTGTTTAGTTCAAAAAATAACAATATGTTTGATTGGAAATGGTCGAATAGGTTACAAAATGTGTTCTAATGCTAAGTAAGGCTGACCAGAATCTCACTTGTAGAAGAGTTTAAGATGATCATCATGTCATAGATGTACCAGTAGTCGGCTATCAGTGGTCTGCAATTCGTAGGTTCCTAGTCAGTATACCTTTGTGACCAAGTAGGGTCCTTCCTATTTAGGTCCAAGTGTGCCATCTTCTCGATCCTTAGTTACTAGGCTGATTTTTCTGAAGACCCAGTCCCCAGCCTTGAAACTTCAGATTTTGGCATGTGAGTCATAGTAGCTGGCATTGCGCCGTTTGTGAGTCATGTTGCAGAGGTTGGTCTACTTGCAATGCTATTTTAATAGGTTCAGATTGAGGGTGAGCATCTGGGTGTTATGCTTCGGATCGTAAGAAATCACCCGGTGAGAATTTTCGATAATCTCTACTGGTACGACAACCTCGGTATCGAATGCCAATGCAAATGGCGTTTCCTTTGTTGATGTCTAGTAGGATGTTTGGTAGGACCATAAAACGTCTGAGAGGATGTCAAACCACTTGCCCTTTGAATCTTCATCTAGGTAGGTTTTTAGGTTGTACTTGATGAGCTTGTTGACTGCTTCTACTTGGCCATTGACTTGTGGATGAGCGACAAAATTGAAGAAAAGTTTAATACCGTAGACTTGGCAGAAGTTACGGAAGCGAGCACAGTCGAACTCCTTCTCGTTGTTTATCACGATGGTGTGAGGGATTCCAAAGTAGCAGATGATGTTCTGGTAGACAAAGCTTTCAATTTGCGAAGCAATTATAGTCTTGAGCGACTTTGCTTCTACCCATTTGGTGAAGTAGTTGACGCCTAAAATAATAGTTTCCACTCTTCCTTTGCCTCTCGGAATAAAGCCGATGAGGTCAAGTCCCCACCGCGAGAACGACCATGGGTTGAGCATTGGAGTCAATCGTTCTACGGGTAAGTGAGGAATAGGGGAATACTTCTGGCTTGGTTGCATTTCTGAGTAAATGCAATTGAATCTGAACGCATGGTAGGCCAATAGTAACCTTACTAGAAGGCCTTGTGAGCTAGGGATCTAGGTCCTAAATGGTTACCGCATATGCCCTCATGGATCTCCTTGAGAGCTACGTATCCTCGTTCTACTGGAAGGCACTTGAGGAGAGAGACATCAAATTCGCATTTGTACAGATTTTCATAGACAGTTGTGTACCTAGTAGACTAGCGCTTGATGCGCTTGGCTTCTTTCTGATCTTCTGATAGTTTTGAATGTTTGAGGAATTAGATGATTGGGTCTATCCAAGATGGTTCAGTGGTCATGGCCATGAATTATTGCTCATTCGTGCTTGGGGTTTCTAGAAGCTTAACTGGAATTTTGCGACCAATCTTGTCATCGATAGAAGAGGCTGGATAGGCTAAAGCATCAACATGGATGTTCTCTGCACGCGGCATCTGGTTGATGTCGTAGGCTAGGAAACTGAGGAGGAGTATCCTTTTTGGGTGAGTTTGAGCGCCATGGAGATGTCTTCGACATTGTAGAGGTTGTTCACTTGGTGGATAATGAGCTGAGAGTCAGTGGAAATCTGTATCTGCCGTGCCTGCAAATCTTCGCAAGGAGAAGGCCAGCAATGAGTGCCTTGTTTCTCCCCTATTATTGGAGGGCTAGAAATTGAAAGGAGTGCGTATTTGAGCTTGGCTTGGTCAGGTGTGCTGAGTACAAGTCCCACTCCAGAGCCACTTTGGCATGCTGATCCATCCACGTAGAGAGGTCCAGATTGGATTTGACTTGTCCAAAGGAGATGAAGTGTTCGTTATTTGAAGGAGTGCAGCTCGCTGTGTGGCGTTGGTTTCTTAATCTTTCAGCAAATACTGGACGTTCGATAGGTGAACTCGGAGAGAAGGTCGGCGATGGCCTGGCTCTTCTCAGCAGAGCATGGGGTGTAGTGTAATGCCCCGAACTATCAAATAATGTAAATATAGTAATTGTTACCTGAATTGACTATTTTTCCCTTATTAATGTTTCAGTTGACTTTCAACTGCCATGTCGTTTGGATTTTTTGAACACATCATTAAATAGGCCTTGAAATTTGGAATTCATAGATAATGAGTACGTGTGGAACGGAGGTTGATCGTTTTTGTTACGGGGTTAGTTATGGTAAAGGTATTTTGGTAATTTGGCTAATAGAGGCATTTTGGTAATTTCCTTTGGGAGATTTTTCTTTGGAGTGCTTAGGGAGGTGACAAGTGTCCACATCCCTTAGGGGTCTGTGTGCCGAATTTGTGTGCATCAGTGTGTGCTAGCTTGTGTATTTAGAGAACATGTATGTGAGCATTGAGTTCGGGCGAGGGGGAGAAAAAGAAAGAAAACAAAGAGAAGAAAAAAACAGAGGAGAAAGAGGGAAGAAAGGAAAGTTATAAGAAGTGGAAGTAAACGAAAGAAAGGAAAGGGACATGCTGAACCTGGACTGTGAAGAAGAAAGGTGATGGTGAACTCGTGAAGATAGTTTGGGCTTTAAGTTTCATGATCTCATTTTCGATTGGCAACCTTGCAAACAGGGTTGAGATCATCCTTCTAGAGTCCCTATGGTTTTAACGAGGCCCCTAGTTTGAGAGTTGGACGTCGAAACTGTCCAGGCCGAACTACAAGGTTTTGGGTGAACAGTATGTATGGTTCTTTGTTTATCAATTACTCTTTTTGAGATTTAAGATCATGGATCCATTTGTGAGGTGGATTAGAAGATAATGGTCGAAAAAGAGTGGAAAAGGGTGAGTTTTGAGAGAGATATGACCAGGTTAGGTCGTTGGGTCTAGCGACCCGAAAATTAGAGAAGTCAGGCGAGGAAGATGATGAATAGTGTCTGGCACGTGGGCTTCACGCATAGCCGCTTCTGGCGGCGCGTGGGGGACTGTGCTAAGGAGTATTGGGTTACAGCCAACAAGTGTTTTCATCGTTTAGATGTTACGAATATGTTGGTGCATGTATTGAGTCGATTGGACATCGTCTGGGGGTAGTTTTAAGGGTTTTTATTGTATGTTTCACATTTAAAAATTCATAAAAATTTGTAATTAATTTCCGGGACTTAGGGCTTACATTTGGAAACCACCTGGGACATTTTTTTTTTACCTATAATTGTGATTCTTGATAGGCGATATGACCTCTGAAGCTAATAGGGAGCACGCAAATCGAGAACAATTACGCTGTGATCATTGTGGGTGGACATTTGTTTTATTTAAAATGTCATGCATGCATACTTGACTATTCTTATACATTTTTCTAAGTGACTTTGTTGATGTTGCTAGCTATGACTTATGACTGGTTTGAGTGGTTTTGCACGCTATTTAATGGTATGTTCTACGAGTTCGATAGATGTTTGTGTTTTGGGTCTAAGCCCGGAATTGATTGTGATTTTGGAATTGTAACTTGATATGATTTTCTTGGTGTTGAGATACCTGGCATGGAGATATGCATATATGTGTGTGTGTGTGTGTGTGTGTGTGTGTGTGTGTGTGTGTGTGTGTGTGTGTGTGTGTGTGTGTGTGTGTGTGTGTGTGTGTGTGTGTGTGTGTGTGTGTGTGTGTGTGTGTGTGTGTGTGTGTGTGTGTGTGTGTGTGTGTGTGTGTGTGTGAGTAGGTTACCAGCAACCCTCTTAGGACCTGGGTTACATCCAAATGCTGTATCCCTAGATGGCCACTCGGATATTATATTCCTGAGTGGTTCAATTATGAAATTGACACCCAGATATTATATCCCTAGGTGGCCACTCAGATGTTGTATCCTGGAGTGATTATATGGTACAATGGGCGGTCTGTGGTTAGACATTTGGATGTTGTATCTCCGGGTGGGCCCTTACATTCTATATCCCCGAGTGACTTGAGTGTGAGGAGGGTGACTTACAGAGATCGAGGATGCGTTGAGGTTGTGCGTGATAGTTCTGGCACTTGTGGACGTTTCTATTGGAGATTTCTGATTTCCCAATTGGGTGCATGAAAAATGACTTTTTCCTTGCTGATTCTTTCTTGTTTTTATGAGACATTTCTTTGTTTTCCTTTCTTGGTTTAAATATATTACTTTTGGTATGTATGCACATTTTTCTTAAGAGGAGGGTATTGTGATTTCTTTACTTGATTTTAAAATATTCTTTTTTCCACTCAAAACTTGTCTTGGTTTTATTGTTTACCCTTCAGCCCGTGACACGTTGACGGGGATCTGCTGGGCGACCGTAGGCATAAATTGGTTGCTTCACACTTTGCTACGTCTTAGGGTAGGATTGAACCTTGTGTTATATTTTGTGTTATACTTATGCTCTGCAACTGGTTTGTAAATTATCCTTTGTCTAACAGTGTTGAACCCTTATCTTTGTGAGTTGCTTTGTCTTGGTGTGAATGCGGGGTTAAGTGTCAGACGGGAGTAGGATTTCCGCTATTTCTAGGAGGGGTCTTATCACGAAGGTGATGTCAAACTCGCTAAGCTCGATCGCCCACTTGATTAATCTTCCAAATGTGTCTGGCTTATGGAGGATCTGCCCCAAAAGGCTTGTTAGTGAGGATGAGGATAAGGTGAGGTGGGAAGTAGGGTCGGTGTCGTCTCACTATGGTGACCAAGGTGAGGGACAGCTTCTCCAAGTCACAGTGTCTGGTCTCTGCATCCTAAAATGCTCTGCTCACGTAGTAGACTAGATATTTTACTCCTTCCTTTATCTTGATTTAGACAGAACTAATGGTGGAGGTGGAGATTGAAAGGTAGACAGTGAGTTGCTCTCTAGTGTCTGGTCAAGTTAGCAGGGGGTGCTTTGCTCATGTACTCCTTAAATGCTTTGAATTCTGCGTCGTAGTTAGCGATCCAGTTGATGGTCTTGTTGGTTTTCTTCAAATCCTTAAATAATGGGAGGACTTGTCCTTTGCCTTGGAAATGAACCTGGTGAGGGTCGCAACTCTTTCAATTAGAGTCTGAACGTTGTGCGGGATGGCTACATGTCAAGGATTATCTTGATCTTCTTGGGGTTAGCTTCTATCACGCACTGGCTGATCATGTAGCCGAGAAATTTTTTGGATTTTACCCGAAAAAAAATTTGGTGGGATAGAGCCGTATTTCGTACTTCTCGAGCACCTGGAACATCTTGAGGAGATTGGTGACATGATCTGCAGTAGTTTTGTTCTTGACTAGCATGTTGTCCATATAGACCTCCATAGTCTTCCCAATCTGATCAGCGAACATGAAGTTCACCAAGGGTTAGTATGCCGCTCCAGCATTCTGCAGTCCGCAGTGCATGAAATTGTAGCAGTAAACGCCAAGGTTGGTGCGGAAGTTGGTATGGATTTGATCATCAGGGTGCATCTTGATCTGGTTATAGCCTAAATAGGCATCCATGAAGTTGAGTAGCTCGTAACTTGCAGTGGCGTCCACTAGAAGATCGATTTTTTGTAGCAGGAAGCTGTCCTTGGGGCATGCTTTGTTAAGATAGTAAAGTCAATGTACATTCTCCAAAAGCATAAAGATTTCCACTAAGATGACGTTGGCAACCCATGCGGCGTATATTGCCATTCGCACGAAAAGGATTGTGCTGAGCTTGATGATCTCCTCTTGCATGGAAAGTTGACGCTCGGTGTCGTATGTCCGTTGTTTCTGTGTGACTTGTTTGAAAGATGGATCAATTGTGAGTCGATGGAAGATTACGTCAGTGGAGATTCCTGGCATATTAGCGTAAGACCACGCAAACCCCGATGTTTTCCTTGAGGAACTAGATGAGCTCATCCTTATAGATGGTGCGAATCTTCACCTGCTAATCAGGGTGTTCAGCACCGAGTGTGATCGGCTTGGTCTCCTCAACTGATAGAGGTTTGGATGTTACTTATAGGTCTCTTGAGTCCTCGAGGGTGGGGGGGAGCTGGATTGGATCTGCTAAGCCAGCTCGGGGTCGATGGGATCTGCCTCGTATGCTGATTCAACGACTATCAGAGTTTCCTTGCTAATTGCCCCTGACCTAGCCAGTTCCAATGATAGTAGGGAATTTGATTAGCAGTAGGCGGGTGGAGTTGATCTGGTTCAGGAGCCCCTTGCCGAGTATGACATTGTAAGAAGTAGGGTCGTCGACCACCATGAAGGTGGTGAGTACTATTGCTATGCGGGGTGTGCTGCCGAGGGAGATTGGCAAAGAGAGCGTCGATGGGCATGACTAAGTCTCTAGAGAAGCTAAGTAGCGGGGAGACAATCTAAGTGAGCTCCTTCATATCGATTCCTAGATGGTTGAAAGCTTCCATGAAAAGGACATTAACAGTATCCGACCGACGTCAAATTTGGCGATTGTCACTCGGATGATTAGGGGATTGTCATGAGGGAAGATTACTCCTTGCTCCTCTTCATCTGAGAAGGTGATGGGTGTCCATCCTGCCTTTGCTACCTTTGTTGCCTTTCCAGCCTCGATGTTGAAGATCTGGTGGTTGGGCTTGGTTGCTCGGAGGAAGCTCTTCTTCGCCCTATTTGAAGTGTATGAAGAAAAGATGGTTGAGCTCCAGCTAATTATGTCGATCTATGGGTTGTTCTGCATGGGTCGTGCGTTCTGCAGGAACTGATTGAGCTCCACATCCTTGACGAGGGATTCCATGATGTTGTGAAAAGCTACGCACTTATCAATGGTGTGACCACTGAATTTGTGGTACTGGCAGTACAAGTCTGATTAAACTCCAAGCGGGGGCCTTGAGCCCATGCCCGTGGTTTTGTAATCATCCCTTCAATATTCATGAAAACATTCTCGAGTGAAGTATTGAAGATGGAGTAGGTTTCAAACTTGGATGTAGGCCCCTTATAGGGCTTGTCATGTCGATGATGATTGGTTTGCTTGTGCCCCGGGTTGGGGTTGTACTTCTTTGTTTGAGCCTTTTCTCTTACTAGAATAAGAGTTGTTCCCGTTACCTTGGTGCTGACTGCTGGAGTCATGGTGGCGCTTGGACCGTTGATTGCTCTGGGATGCAAAGTAGGTAGGGGTGGTAGTCGGCTTCGAATATACTCGTGGAGCATTGAAGTTTTCTGCCTTGGCGTGGATCTTTGTTTGCCTCATCAGTTCGTTGTAATCATCCTATTCCTGTGTGAAGGCATGGTACTTGAATGTAGACTCCCTTAAGCCATTATGAAATGCCCTATAGGCTGCCTTGTTGTCTGTCTCGTGGCACTTGGAGTTTTCAAGGCTGAATTTTCCCGCGTATTTGCGCAAGGATTCGTTCTCCCCCTGCCTGAGGGAACCTAGATCTTCCATGGTAAAAAAATTGATCTGTTTGGATAATGAACTGGTTCAGGAATACTGTGTGCAACTGGTCGAAGAAGTCGATTGTTTGTGGTTCTAGTCAGTAGAACTAGTTGAGTGCATCTTTCGTAAGGGCGGAGCTAATTATTAGGCATTGAACCTCGCTGGAAAGGTTTTTAAACGCCACAGTAGATTAGTAATTGTTCATGTTAGTGAATGGGTCTCCGTTGCCAGTGTACAGAGCAATCTTGAGGGGTTTTACTTTGGACTCATGCCTGTACTGCAGATTGCGTTTTGTGAAGGGACCAATGTTGGCCTTAATCTTTGTGGGAGAAAATTTGGTCTTCTGCTTGTCACTCTCCAATTAACGGATGCACTGTATAAGTTCCTAGACAACGTTGTATGACTGGGGAGGCTTGGAGTGTGTTCCAAGTCTCTCAGCAATGGGTCGACGATTTGCATTATTAGGGCTTATTCTTGACCGCTCGACCTATTTTGATCTTCTACCAGACATGGCAGTTGTTGAGTTAGCATCATCTTCTAGGCGATGAGGGTTGATCTGCAGCAGTTGATCTTCCGTCTGCTAAGCTAGGGCCTTCTGATGTTGTGCTCTCCTCAGGGCTGATCCTGAGTGAGAGTGGCCTCCTTGGGACAGGAGGGGCATATGGGTGATCCTAGATTCTTGGATTGTTTGTTGGGTAGGTTAGCTGGGTGCCCTGCATATGTTTATGCCTCATATCAAGTAATTCACGAGCGTCATAGAAGATTTGTGTACCTAAAGTTCCAGCCACATTCGTTGGGTGGATGAGCATCCGCCTAGAAAGTTCCAATTGGTAGGGTTCGGCTGCTAGCCAATTAACAGCGACAGCTAATGCCCGCTCAGTCGTCGCTCACGGCTCCTTCAGTTCTTCCCGTATGGATTGAAGGATAACGAGGGTGCTCTAGTATTGATCTCTTCGCACGTGATTTTTGCTCTCAATAGTAGTATTTCTTTTTCTTAGTTCTGCCATCTCCGAACGGAGGGTCCTCAACATTTCGAGCATGACATCAGAAGGCATGTCAGTTCTTGTTCTGTTGCGATCTCCTTGGGGAGTGTTGTTGAGCTCACCATCATCTTGCTCGGTAGACATTTTGAATCGGCATGTAGATGGAGTGGAGGTATGTGAGATAGTGGGAGGACTTAGTAAGAATTCCCACAGACGGTGCCAAATGTTTGATCCTTGAATGGACCTAATGTGATGAGATCCGTTGAGGGATCTAGGACTCGATAGAGGGTATTCGGACCCACTAGGGGTGCTGATTGGAATCCTGCTTTTGCCCATCTAGTAACCTACGAGGCAAAGAGAAAACACTGGATGTCGGTGGGATGCCAGCCTAAGAGGCTCTGATACTTAATTTAGTAAGCGTATGGAACATCTTCTAATCATATCACAACATAAAGACTGAAGCGTCAAGGTTGTGTGTGTTAAGAGAGAGAAATATATGTGAGAGAGTTACCTTTATGAAATGGTTTAAGGATATTTATAATAGCAATGAATGTGGTGGTTAAACACTGTTTGGAGTAGGTTCGCAATGTCGAAAACTATAAAAAAAAATAGGTTGACTGCATCCCAAAAAGACCTGGCACACGCCGCCTGGAATGGTTGCGCGTGAGACCACGCGCCGAGGAATAGTGAAACATTGTTCATCATCTCTTCAACCCGTTTCAGTGTAAACGGGTTGCCCGACCCGGTTTTCAACCCGCATCAATACCGTCCAATTTCACATGTTTTCTTGATTCCAGTCCATAAAAAAATCATCATAAGACACTCATAAACATGATTCCAGGTTCAATTCAATGATTAATTAGCTCAATGCAGTCGAATTTCAAACTAGAAATCTGAAGGTGCCGCAGGTCCAATTCTGGATTATCCTTCGTCAATTCTCTTCGTTTTTGTGATGGTTTAGTTCGTAGGAATCTCAAGAAGCTAGAATAAAGGTCAATTTCATCCATCCCGGTCCAAGAATTCAAATTCAAATTTCCAAATTTCCAAAATTTCGAATTTCTTGGGTTTGGGTTTAAGGGTTTTCTTCCTTTTTCCTTTCTTTTCTCTCTAGTTTTCTCTCTTAGTTCTCTCTTAATTCCTCTCTAATTCCTCTTTAGTTTTTCCCATCATCACCTCTTCCTCACGATTTTCTTTATTTTTCTTTTCTTTTTTGGCTAAGAAGCACACTCACACATAAACACTTGAAACCTATACAAACACACACACACAAACATAGTCAGTGGCACAGTGCCCAAAGGGATAGGGCACTTGTCACACTCCAGTTCATCACAAAAAAATATCTCACAAATAATTTACCAAAATGCCCCTCCTTGCAAAATTACTAAAGCACTTAACTTAGACCATGAACGAATCCATCCGAAGTCCATTTTCGGCATGCCACCAATCAACGTACTAGGGAGATCGAGACCTTCCTAACGACGTTTTTGGAATCTCTAAAAACTGTCCTGGTCAAAAAGTTAATATTTTGACCTTGGCCAAAGTCAACCTTTAACTTCCTAGGGAAAAATAGTCCATTTCATCCGAATTTTCCGATTTTACTCTCGTTGAATGTCCGGATTATTACAGCTTGACATTGATACACCCTGTCGAGTGGCATACTTAGACATGCCTGCCGACTAGAACCACTGGCACTTCTTGCCGAATGTCACTACTTGTATTGCTTGCCGACTAATGAGTTTGTCGATCACCTGACGGTGGGCATAGTGCTTATGACGGTACTGCTCGTATGGAGTCTAGTTGATTGACATGGTATGAACAGATTTGTTAAAAGAAACAAATCTTAATCCTATTAGAAGATAAAGAAATAAATCCTAATTCTATTAGAAGTTTAACATTGTCCTTTTTTTTTCTTTCAAAGAGTGAGTCAAAGGTTGTTAGTATGTAATTCTTTTTCCTTTGATTTACATTGCTTTTTTGTTTCTAACTATGATGTTTCAAAAAAATTAATATAAAGTAATTATTAAGTCTATTAAATAAATCTTAAGCGTCCTAGAATAAGAACTGAAAAAAAAATGAATTGTGACCTAAAGTTGTGTACCAACTATGCATATCCCCAATGTACCGGGATCCATCTAACTTATCGTACCTCGTACTTGATCCTATTTTTCGTACCGAACCAAGTAACACACTCAACTCCCTCTAACCTCTCAACTGTGAGCTTTTACCTTCTCACTCAGACCACCAACCGCCGCTAACCACCGTGAAGGGGGGTGGTCACCACAGAGACACTGTAACCATGAACCATGTTCAAGGACTCTTTGACCTAGCCAGTCCAGTCACCTTTCAGACCAACCTCCACATCCCACAAACTCATCCTACTTCTACGAACATTGTAGACTAAGTCCTCGAAGGCGTGAGGCTTACTGGAGCCCAAGGCGGAGAAGAACTTCATTTTAAAACCTGTGATTTCCCAGCGAGACTGTGAGAGGTAAATTTTGAACTTGTAGACACGTTATTTGAAACCATGAACTAGCGTCAAGTCATTTGATGAAATTCTAGTCGAAATCAGAGCATTTCTCCAGAATTCAGTCGTCGTGAACATCAGCAATGGCTACAATTCGAGCGTCGTCTCTAGCGAGACTCTAGTGATTAGACCAACCGTCAAGTTTTACTAATGCCATCAAGTATTGTTGGAATATGCTAATCGCGTCAGCATATTCTATTAAATACTAATAATGTCATAACTAACTTAACATCATTAAGTATAAAATCTTCTGATTCCCTAAGAATATTTCGTTAGACTTGGCAGAATATTCTCTCAAGGTGACAGAATATTCCACAGGGAATATTTCAGAACGTGACATGCACATGAGGGTAGGCGACACGTGCGTGGGGCGTGTGAGGCCATTTTTCGACCTTCTGACGGTGCATAGGGTGCATGCAGTGCTTTTCGGCATATGGCAGCACCTGTCTGAAGGTAATCCCATGGCGGTGCTTGAAGCAACTTTAGGGTGTTTTGACACTTTTTCTCACATAATCCTAAACTACCATATCAATAAACTAAATGTTAGAAAAACTTAAACAAGAAGAGTGTAATAGATCTTTTCCTAATTGTTAATAAGCTTATTATTTACTTTGAAACAGGGGAACCACAATAAAGAACTTACATGCACCCTACTACGTCACGAGATTATATCTTCGACTATTTGTAAGTGGACCTCTTTTCCATGCCTTATACTTTTTTATTTTCTTACTTGCATGTTTATACCTGTTTAATTATGATGTATGGTGGGATGTTATTTACTTTATGATTCTCGAGCATCCTAGATTATGATTTTACGTGATGACTTTCCTTGACTATGATTAGTTGAGTTAATTGTTGCATTTGTATGTATGGTAAGTATATAGATGTCCCAGTGCAGTTATTAGAGAAAGTAGTTGGATAACTACCTAAGAGTTGTTGGTTATCTCAGGTACCCGTATATTCAGTCACAGACTAATTTTGACGTGATCGTTCACCCAGCGCTGCTCATAATGCTAATTAAATATGGCCAATTGACAGCTTGTCCGCGAGTTTTAGGGGACATGTGGTGTCAGGTGCGATGTACCCAACCTTCACGTGGATGAGGTACACAAGCTATTTTAGATACCTAACCTAGCATGAGCGGATGCCTAGAGCGACCCAAGATCTTAAATAGTGGTTCATGCATGTTTTATTTGTATTTCGGGATGTTTATTTAGATTTGTGAGTATTTTAATATTATTTTCGTATGACATGCAAGTTAAATATTTTGGATAACGAGTTTTTAGCAAACTGAGGGGTTAATCATTCTTTCTTTTGTTTATGTTTTTACACTGAAACATCTAGTAAGTCCACTCACCCTTATTTGGTTTTGCCCCTCCGAACTTAGAGTGCTTGATACCATCCACGAGGGGGACATTGATAGTTACGGTTTTGACACTTCATTCTCACGTACGGATAATTAGAACGGAATTATGTGTTAATCCCTTCGTTTACTTTTTTTTGGATCACCATGTACTAGCATTTGATTTTGTAACTATTTTTGTTTACTACACTTTATTTGCCTTGTGACTACATACTTAATTTGAATTATCATTTCCCTTTTGCTTTACTCTTCCTAATACCGCCTCAACCTGGGTGAAATACAAGTATTTTCTCTTTAAATTTTGTTATTAAAAGTAGTTTTTTTTTTTTTGAAAATTACTTTTCATTTGTTAACAAACATTTTGTTTTTCTTAATTTTTTTAATGAAAGCAACTTTTTATCTAAACAAAAAAAAAATCAAATGCAGGACTATAATTTAGTAGAATTTCTCTATATTCCTTATGTAATGAAAGGTACCAAATTCGATTATAATAAAGAATAAAATTGATATTCAATATGTATAATATAATTTTTTCTCTCAATATTATTATAATTAACGATATCGAATCCAATTTGAAAATAGAAAAATAAATATTTAATTAGTATGTATAATATAATCTTCATTTGTTATTATGATTGTATAAAAATAAATAAAAAATCAAATAGACAAAATGAAAAACTATCTGCTGATAAAAGTTGACCTAAATGAATTGTGAGGATTAATTATCTCTGATGAACCTGTTCCACGTGTAACATATGGACAAAAATTAGTAGTATTACAATTTTATGGATTCCAAGAAGTTGCCAAGGAGTTTGGTTGGCCGCTGCGCACCCAAATTCACCTAAATCCCAGTCATTGGTTATACATAGTTGACGACTTCCTGTGCATTTGTTACGGTCCCCAATTATACGCATACAATAAGCCTAAGTTAAGCATCATCATGACATCATCAACCATGTCTAGACTCTAGCTTACATATATAGTCAAGGTCAACACAAACACAAACTGTGGCTCCACAGGTTATTGCAATTGGTTCCTCATGCAAAACTTATTTTATTCTTACCATTTCATTTATACTTACAAAATAACACGTGTATTTATATAAATACTATATAATTTGTCTTATCTTATTCTTTTTTAACGTATACATCGGGCTTAGTCGAATATTCTTACCGTGTTTTTCAGATAATAATATTTCAATCCATGATAAAATAAAATAAAAAAACCAGTTACAAGAGATTTGATGGAAACCTTTCAAAGCTTCCGAACCTGGTATCTTATGAACTCATCGTCCTAGCTAGCTCCTCCCCCATTAATTGGATCGAAACCTCTCAAAGCTCTCCCCCAATGGATACAAATCTTATCTTGTCTTTCTCTAGTGGCTTGGATTTTGGATCAATATTGGCAGGCAGAGATTCCAGATCCCCAGACATTTCAAGACCCTCCCATTTTCCATTTTCCATTTTCCATTTTCCATTTTCCTTGTTGAAGCCCTGGCATCCAACTTTAATTCATGGGAATATTATAATTAGAATTGAAATTTCAAAGATGAAAACTTGATTTTTCAAATTTTACTATGATATCGTATTATAATTACATATATAAACGTTTAGTACATTTAATTAAGTTATATAATAAATAAATAAATAAATAACCAAATATCAATAAATTATTCTATAAATAATAAATTTAAAATACATTATAATACGAAGAAAAAAAAAACGTTATAATGGGTAAATTGTGGCAAAGAATCAAACTCCAGGACCTTGGATTTGGGATTCTGTTGCCTAACCTACCTCTTAGCGTCCAGGTTCAATGAACCAAATATGTTCTTTGCGTTTGCCGACTTTAATTACACGATTTTTATGACACGATTTTGTGGTAACTGGTACCTGGCATATGGGAATAAGAGCACCAATTTGACGAAAACGCGGAAAATGATAAAACAGCTGTGAAAACGGGTCCAGGTTCAATGAATCTGCCCAATTTGTTTGAGTTTTACGATTTAACCAAATCAGTTCACCAAAAATATATGGGCTCATCAATCATGTATGGCTGCATAGATGATGATCATATGAGATGGGCATGCATGGGATGGTATGGATATAGTTTTGCCACAATTTTGGAGATAAGTTATGTTTGGATATATTTATGGAAGAAATCGTGATTAAAATTAGTCTTTTAAACTAAATTTTAATTTAGAAAATTAAAAGAAAGAAACCTTTTGAATTAATCTTGCAATTTTTTTCCTAGATTGATGTGAAATATTCTATAACTACCCAATTTATATAAGGTGAGTTAAATTAAACTCATTATTGTTCAATAAAATTTTGAGAATTTAGTGCAACAGTATAATCTTCCACTTCAATTTAGATCTAATATTAAAAAAATTGAACCACACTATGCATACTTATTTTAATATTCAGATCAACAAACTTGACTCTTTGCCCCTTGGATCAACAAACTTGACTCTTGCCCTTTGGATCAAACTAGAATTCAAAAGTTGTCCTTTTATATAGATTAGCTTGAATTTCTTTATTATTATTATTATTATTTTGTGAATATTTTCCAAAAAATGATTATATGTCCTTTTAATTTTTAGTAGGTGAGAAAAAAAAAAGAATTTTACTAGCGAGCTTGCTTATATATATTTTTGCGCTTATATTATACACACATTCAATAGACATATTTATTATTTTTTAATAAATATTAAAATTTCACATATTATATTAATATTTAAACGTATATACATATTGTATTAATACTTTCAGGAAAAAAAAAAAAAAAACTTCCAACTTCCAATCTAATAAATAACAAAATAAAGACGTACAAACGGAACGGAAACAAAAATCGTCTTTCATGGATGATGATGTGATGGATGCATATAATACAAAATCCATGCCGCATACATGATAACATAAACAACTGGCACACGTGGCAAAGCGAGTGCTTCACACCAAACGCGCCGGTTTCCTTTTACTCCTTCAAGCCTATAAAACGCTCGCCTTCCCTCGCTGCAAACTTCATCGAGACCGAACACGGAGGGAAGGTCAAGAGATACCAATAAAAACCCCTAAATTCGAAGCTAAACCCTAATCGCGTTTAGCTTCACCCATTTCCGTTTCTCTCTTTGTCACCGCCATTGCAGTCTGAATACAAGGGTTTTGATTTCTCGCTTTCTCGTTCCGGTCACCAGGAGTTTCTCCAAAGACTTTTAATTCTCCCATTTTCTTTGTAAGCTCCTTCATTTGTTCAGTTTTTATTGGGGATTTTGAATCTCATTTGCGATTTGTGTTTCTTTTTGGGCCGTTTTGTGACTGAATAGCAATGCCGGTGTTTCTCTCTCTCTCTCTCTCTCTCTCTCTCTCTCTCTCTCTCTCTCTCTCTCTCTTTTTTGAATTTTCTTATTCCGTGTCTTGGTCTGCACTTTATGTTTGGATGTTGAGAAAAAAAAAATAGAAAAAGAGGGGGGAAAGATGGGAATTTTTTGAACTTGATGTTCTCCTTCTATGGAAAAGTAAACTCCTAGCTCCAATAACGTCGGGTGCATGTATTGCTACTTTGGTTTTCTGAGTTTTTATCTTAGGGAAAACCCAAAACTTTCCACAATCGGAACGATATAAACCAGTAATCAAAACAATCCATCACTTTTTGTCTTCTCTGTGCTTAGAAAAGTTGGGTTACTTTTAGTTTGAAAAGAGGAACAAAGTTTTAAGCTTTTAAATTCTAAATTCCATTTTTAATGTAAAGTAAGGCCTAATTGCGTTTAGTTATAGAAAGTCAATTTTAACGTTCTCGTGAGTCGTGATATTGATACAAGTGTACTTTTCAGGATTCAAACACAATCATGGTATTTTGGGTCTTTGGATATGGTTCACTTGTCTGGAACCCTGGATTTGAGTACGACGAGAAAGTGTTAGGTTACATCAAGGACTACAAGCGTGTGTTTGATCTTGGTATGGCTTTCTAATCCTGGTCTCTAGTTCGTCAGAAGTTGGACATTGCATTTCCAAATATGACATTTTGCTTTGGCTGATTGCGTTCATTTTGTTTTCCGTTTGTTTAGCTTGCATTGACCACAGAGGCACCCCTGAGCATCCTGCAAGGACTTGCACCTTGGAGTACCAGGAAGGATCCATTTGCGTAAGTTGCATCATGGTTTACCTGATATTCATTTTGTTCATATGATAACAGTACAATGATTTTGATTTTATTATATGAATTTTTTATTCTTTTTCCTGACTTTGAAATTCTTCCAACAGTGGGGTGCTGCATTTTCTGTACGTGGAGGACCTGAAAAGGAAAGACTGGCAATGGAGGTATGTTTCTTTAAAAGTAAAATAGACACTGTTTGTGGTGATAAGAATCTTCAGTCGAGAGCGTTAGTCATAGTTTCCCAAGTAGGAAAAATTGTGGCTTGATATAAAATTGACATTTCTAGCACCCCGACTTGGCTACTTCTTATCCTCTTTTACCAGGAGGTGCTCATTTTACATTGTATCAGAATTAGAATTGATACATATTTTCTTTCATTTGCAGTACTTGGAACGGAGAGAATGTGAATATGATTCGAAGACTCTTGTGAACTTCCATAAGGTATGATTAGTTTGAATATTACTCCCATCGTTTTCCAGGAATATGCAATATTCTAATTCTTGAATATCAAATTTTTTCTTCTACTACGGTATGCCATAACATTTCTTTCTGTGGTACAGCAAGGGGACTTCTCTGAGTCTGAGCCCTCCTTGACAGGAGTTATTGTGTAAGTCATTTCGCTGCAAATCCCTCAATTCCTGCAATTCAATTACTTCATTCTGTGTGAATTTGTCTATAATGTAAGAGAAATTCAAACGCATCAAGAAGTAATTTAAAAGTGCAGTGCTTAGGAATGCATTCCCAACCTAATTGGTTCTTGGCATTTGCAGTTTCACATCCACTCCGGACAAAGTATCAAACAAGTATTACCTAGGTCCTGCTCCATTGGAGGATATGGCAAGGTAAGGCAGATTTTGAAGGTGTTCATGTTTTGCTGGTTGTGATTAATTTTTATAAACCTTTATCCCTCGGTGGTTCTTCCTGATAACAAAAGTATGTCTCTTCAGGCAAATTGCAACAGCTTTTGGTCCCTGTGGGAACAACAGAGACTATCTCTTTCTGTTGGAGAAGGCGTTGTATGATATAGGTGAGCAATCTTATTTACTTCCTGAGAGGCTGATTAAATCCTCTCTAGTTCTTCATCAAATATGATAAGAAGATGCCTATTTATTTGCTCACTTAGAATTTGCTACATGACTAGGCCATGAAGATGACTATGTGATAGAGCTAGCAAATGAGGTGAGGAAGATACTTGGAATTGAGGGGAAAGGGATTCCGAAGGAGAAGAAGTTGGCCGGGTCGACCCACCTCCCACTCAAGTCCCACATCCCAGGCCTTAAACTTCAGCCACTCCCGGAAGTCATTGCCATGGACTCATAACATATGAAATCTGAATTTACCCGAAGAAGATCGATAGGCTTGTGGAGCCTATTTTGAGTGCTAACCCATATCTATCTCTTTCCCTAGTTTCAATCCTTTAGGCTTAAATCCCACTAGAGAAGAAATGCTCTTTTTCTTTGTTTTGGTGAAAACCTTGAAGAAGAGATGAGGTTTTGTTTGAGTGGTTTGGAATGGTCAGCGGCAGCAATATGAGGACGTCTAACTTGTCTTTTCGTTTCTTATTCTTTCTGAAAAAGAATTTGGGATGTAACAGTTACTATGATTTTAATTTAAAAGAATTTTACACTCATTTGGTGATTTTTATTTCCAATTTTCAGCATATCTTGCATATTCTCTTTCATTTTTGCTCTGTTTTTGTTTTTGTTTTTATTTTAGAGATATGAGGCAATATACTTAAAAATAAAGAGGGGTGTGAAGAATAATGAGAAGATATGGAGGGAATGTTTGTGAGAAGATATGGAGGGAATGTTTGTGAGAAGATATGGAGGGAATGTTTGTGAGAAGATATGGAGGGAATGTTTGTGAGAACTAAAATGTAACCATTGAAGCCATTTTTTTATTATACTAGAATATTGGGGAACGGAATATTATATATATATATATTATATATAAATATTGGATATCGATCTTATTTAGCAAAAGTTGAATTTGATATTTCTATCAAATTTGACGAAAATCGAATTTGATATTCCCCGTATATTATAATGTCACTTTGCTTTGTTTAGAATTTCAAATCTCCTTTTGGTTTGTACATTTTGGTTTCAATTTTCCTCTTCCCTTTCACTACTATTTGAAATTTTCTCCAAATAAATATGTAATTTACAAAAAAAAAAAAACAAATATTACTAATATGGATTAAAAAGGCCCTTTTAAAATTTTTTATATCTGTATTCTTAAATTATTATTTTTCATTCTCGTTTATTTATATTTCAAGTAAAAAAAAGGTAAAAATAAAAAAACGAAATGATTATCAAATTGTTAGAATGTAATTACAACGGATGGAAGCTCATCCGCATCCTACAATTTTAAGTCGCTCAAATTACTCATATACATGTGTAATTTGTGTTGACAAAAATCATTGTATACAAAATAATTCTTTTTTCATTTTGTATTTTCTTTTTTCGACCCTGATTTTCACCTGTAAATTCTTCGTATCTTTAGCACAGCAAATTAAACTAAAAACCAAAAGTTTATGCAATTACTTACGAATTTTTTTGGAAGAAATAACATTGCTACATGAGCAATGGATAACCGTGAAGTGTGAACTAGATGATTAGTGCATCTTGATATGCTTTTATTTGTGTAGCTTAACTTTCCAGGGTCGTGACTATACTGTTACCAAACATTCTTCACATAATTATGATTTTTTATGCATACATACATACATACACAAATTATGATACCACCTACAATCCATGCATTCCTTACATTTTATTAGTCTTTTCTATTTTCCTTATGCTTGTTTTTGTGTAGTCAAAAATTGTAGAATCTGTTTACATCTGAAAAAAAAAAATGCACTTTGAATCGGAGGCAAAGAACCAATAAAATTAGAGACCCAATTCTTTATAAGCCTAGTTCAAACTATGCCAATTTGAGAATATGGGGAAGTAGGAGCACAAAAGAGGGAAATTGGCTCTGTCGAAGATGAAACTGTCAAAAGCCAAGGGAAAGAAACTTGACGAAGCCACTGTAAGAGTCCATATAAAAGTCTACGTTGCAATTGTAAATCAAGTTCACCCTCAATCCTCAAACATGAACTTGGACTCGATCCAATATGGCCCATTGATGTATTGACCCAAACAATACAAGGTCCATAAAGCAAAAAACTTGTTCAAGAAGTCACCAAGTCAGGCAGGCTTAACAAAACAAAAAGACCACCCCTTTCTCCCTCTTTCTGCAAATTCAGTTCCTCTGAAAGCCTCAACCTCTAGTCTTCTCTCTCGCCATGGACTCCGACATGAATCTCAACGCCCCTCACTCCATGGGTACCACGATCATTGGTGTGACATACAACGGGGGAGTAGTTCTCGGCGCTGACTCGCGAACAAGCACTGGTGAGCTCCTCTCTCTTTCTCCCTCCTTTCCTTCACCAAAACCCTAATTAGTTTCGTGTTTTCAATACTGATTCAATATCACTCTTTGATTCGTCCAGGAGTGTATGTGGCCAATCGTGCCTCCGATAAAATTACCCAGCTGACCGACAATGTCTACGTCTGTCGCTCTGGATCGGTACCCATCTCATCAAATTCACTCCTTCACTTTGTGTTCTTCATTTTTGTTGTTTTTCTCGATGATTTGGACATTTTTCATTTTGAAATTTGCAGGCGGCAGATTCCCAGGTTGTATCTGACTACGTGCGTTACTTCCTTCATCAGCACACGTCAGTCTTTGCCCTCCTTTTGCTTCTATTTCTCTCTCGTGGATTCGTATTTCAAGTTTTGTAAGTAACGGGTTTTCTTGTCATTTGTGTTTGTGCAGCATACAGCTTGGGCAGCCTGCCACTGTCAAAGTTTGTGCCAACCTCATCAGGCTATTGTCTTATGGCAACAAGGTTGGGTCTCTTTCTTCTTAATATTGAATCATGGATTTAATTTTTTGGTTGTAAGTACGTGTTTTTACCATGATGTTCTGGACTTGGCAGAATATGTTACAAACTGGGATGATTGTTGGTGGGTGGGACAAGTATGAAGGTGGTAAGATTTATGGAATTCCTCTTGGTGGCACACTGCTAGAGCAGCCATTTACCATTGGAGGTATGCTATGCTGGAGTTTCTCTAAATTACATTGTCAAATCTCCCTTTCCCCCTTGCGGTTAGTTATGGTGCTACTTTTATACGTTTCTGTATACTAGATGGGATGCAAATGTCATTGCTTATACAAAAGAAGAAGGTCAGACAAGTATTTTTCTTGGAAAAAATAGGAACTGAAATTTGTAGCCTTATTTTGATAATTAATCGTTTATTATCAAATTGGATTTAGTAGTGTGCGACTAACCAAGTAATGTTGGGATGCTCATCAATTGCATTCCAATCGTTCATCTTGGGTTAATGAATAAAATTTGAGGGATCAACGACTTATATTTACTGGCCAAAGAAAAAACTTTTATTCTGATATCATATCCCTCTTAGAGCATCTGTAGCCCACCGCCAAATTTAAATTTGGGGAAAATGGTAAAATACAAAGCTCATTTCCCTATACTTCCCCCAAATTTGGGATTTCCCTAAAACTCTCAAGACCTAATAGGAAGTATAGGGCTCCACAAGCACATCTTCAAACCTAGTTTAACATTGGAGATCTCTTCACCAAACTTTCTCTGGAATATATGGCAATAATAGGAAAAGGGCTGGAGCATCCCTTATCTTAAGTAATGAGTATTGACTTCCACTGTATATTTTGGCGTTAACTTGAAATCTGTTTGGAACGCTTTGGAATTTTTTTTAATGTGATTTCACCTTCATGAGGAGGTTCAATGCCATAATTTTTTGTGCATGGGGTTTTATCTTAACAAACGTTTTTTGTATTTCAGGATCTGGCTCTAGTTACTTGTATGGGTTTTTCGATCAAGCATGGAGAGAAGGAATGACCAAGGATGAAGCAGAGGTATGTATCTCTTGATGTTTGCATATGAAAAGATTTAGTAAATTCCATGAATAAAGTGGTGATAGAAAGTTAACGTTCCTGTAGGACTTGTCCTGGACATTATGTTAGGTCAATAGTTTACTTGAATGTACAATCTCAATTGACCCTTGACACTCCCTAAAGGAGTCAAAACTCATAATATTATTGGACATTATGTTAGGTCAATAGTTTACTTGAATGTACAATCCCAATTGACCCTTGACTCCCTAAAGGAGTCAAAACTCATAATATTATTGCCGTCTTTAGTCTGTAGTTCACATTGATACTGTTGAAGCATTTTCCTGTGAGTTTTAATGTTCTGTCGTGCAGCCAATGTACAAAAACACTGATTGTTGTGTTTTCTTAATTTGGAGTTTGTTTTAGCTTGTTCTTGACCTTTGTTTTTAACTGTTCATTGATGGCAATATTGCAGCAATTGGTGGTCAAGGCTGTTTCTCTAGCCATTGCACGAGATGGTGCTAGTGGTGGGGTTGTTCGCACTGTAGTTGTATGCTTTTCCCCTTCAACTCGCAATTTACCTAGCAATCCTTCATTACTTTTATTTGCAACACAGAAGGGACTGCCCAAGGCCCTTTTTCTTACTTTCTTTGTATGGTGTCGCAGATAAATTCCGAGGGAGTGACTAGAAACTTCTACGCCGGGGACAAGCTCCAACTATGGCACGAGGAGTTGGAGCCTCAGAATTCACTATTGGACATCCAGAACAGTGCCAGTCCTGAGCCAATGAACGTACAATGAAGAAGGATCTTGCTCGACTTTACATGAACGAGTCTACCTCCTGATATCGCTTCTCAAAATTCGAACTTGAATTCTTGTTTTACTTGGAAAATTGCCTCATCTTTTGTGTTTTAATTATTGTATGTTGGTTCAATCGACAAACGTTTAGACCGTAACTATGTTTCTTGTTCATTGTTCATTGTTCATCATCGTCTCCTTTCTCTCAGTTCCTTTTCAGCATTCTTCCCAGTTCTGGATGTTTTAAGATCTTCATGCATGGTAGAGGGCAAATTTTCTCCTGAATTTTATATTTTCGAGAAATTTTGAAGAAAGGAAATGCGAGATTTCGTTTCACGAAGACAATTGTATTCAATTATTCAGATGACGTCATCAAAAATGAAATTAAAAACAAATTTTTATGCATTTGATATGCTAATGCCGAATGAAAGCGAACTCCACGTGTCCGATTCCAATATGAAATTCAGACTCCAGAGAAAATAAATAAAAATCTCTTGCAAATAAAATTCGGGAAGGAGGAAAGAGTCAGAGAAAAAAATAAATTCCGCAGTAGAAAAAACACAAGGTGAGAGAGAGAGGGAGAGAGTGATGAGGAGTGCGATGAGTTTAGTGGCGACGGCTCCTACTCCGCTGCCTCAAGAGAGCCTCCACAAGGTGTTCGTGTACGGCAGCCTCATGGCGGAGGACGTCTGCCGAGTCCTCTTAAATCGCGTCCCTAATTCCTCTCCTGCTATCCTCACTGGCTAGTCCGTCTCCTTTTCTCTCTCTCTCGCAAATCAATTTTCTCATCGTCTTGATTCTTAATTAATACAACAAAATGAAATCAATAAAAGGATGGGTTTGTGAAACATGTAGTCACAGGTATAGCATCAAAGGAAGAGTTTATCCTGCGATTCTGCCGGTGGAGAATAAGGAAGTTACCGGCAAGGCAAGGCTTCTTATTTCTAAGGCCCTTTTTTGATCAAATTTAATTATATGCAATATAATCATAAATATACATTAGTTGTAAATGTTTTGATTTGTTTTGTGCAGCTGCTGCTGGGCATTACAGATCCTGAATTGCATATTTTGGATGAGTTTGAGGATGTTGAGTATGAGAGGACCAATGTTGATGTCTCCTTGATGGTATAATGCTTTCTTTACAATCTATCATTTTTCTTTTGTAATATCTTATGCTAAATGAAAACAATCAAAATTGAAGATGATGATTGGAAAAACGCTAGTGAATCTATAAGCTGTCAATTGGTGAAGTTGTTAGACGAGAAAGCTCGAAATTTTTTTTGGGAACTTTGATGTATTTTATTTTATGTGATGGGAGTGAACCATTTTTCGTCAATTTTCATGACCTTTGGCTTTGGGAAATGTCTTCCTGCGGTGTTGATGGATTTCTGTTAACGCAAGTATTGTCCGTCTTTTCTCAAGAATTTTGCGCCTTAAATTTGGTGTGCGAAAACTAAAGATGGTGGGTGAACATTTCTTGCTTTGCAGGACACTGCAGAGAAGTTGTTAGTCCAAACTTATGTCTGGAGCGACAAAAATGATCCAAACTTGTATGGAGAATGGAATTTTGAGGTAAAATCCGTCTTTGTTCTTACTTTATATACGGCCCCCGAATTAGGGTTTTTATGTCAAAGCTATACCTATTATGGTTTCATCTCGAAGCTATATATATGCCAACGCCATTTTTCGTTAGCATTCTATTCCCTTATGTCTTGACTTTGTTATGATCCTCTTAAAAATGCGAAGGAATGGAAACAAACACACATGAAAGATTTTGTCAACATGACGTCGGGTTTCAAGGAAGAGCTGGAACTGCCCGAATCAAAGCCGAGAGTTGCAACCTACGAATCATTTTATCAGCAGGATCATGCGAATCCGCCCGTCTCATGAAGTTGGTTCAATTTGTAGATTCTGTGATTCTAGTCCACATGAACATCTATCATTCTATGATGCAGCTGCGCTGTTTCAGTTGAAATAAATCTGGAGAATGTGTAAGTCCAAGATTTGTTAGTTTGGTGGCATTTATAGATTCAATAAGTATTTTTTGGCCTCATACTTGATCCTTATTTTGATAGGCGTAAGCAAAAATTTGCGACTTAATGAATGAAATAGCTCTTCGGGACAATACTACTTTATTTTCGTCTTTTTGAATTCATTTAACACAAAAGAGAAATAAAACCGATCCCAACATTGCTCGAAGGAGGAACAATCAAAATTGTAGGTTGAAAAAAGGAGACTTTATTAATATTATTTGGGCTTTTAAAGAATAATAATATGGTTATACTACTGTTTACGTTCACAAGGAGAGTTGATTCTGAAGTAACCCAATTTTTTACTAGACATTTTACATTCCAATAAATTCCTGAGTTGGATTGAGAGAGGCGCGTCTGCGTATTCTTAGATACCCAAACTTGCCTGCACCTGGTGACGAGCCCTCAAAAATATAAGGCAGATAGCCTGTTGCATCTTTGTATCTCTGCTGAATCTGGATACGTCAAATTGTAAACCCTATATTAGGTGCTTGAAAATGAGAGCCACTCTCTCAATATAACTCAATTATAAAGAATCTTTTCTGGGTTGAATTACCTCCAAAATTTGTTGGCTGCTCTGCAAAGAGTTCCGGCCAACTACACAGACTGTTCCACCAGAACCTCCACCTGTAATCTTGGCTCCATACAATGTGCCATCGTCGGATTTTGGTGATTTTCTATGTCTCATTTCTTGTACCAAACGTACCAGCCGGTTTGTTCCATCAGAGCCCAGTCCACAAGCACTATAGCTGTAGTGGCACTGCAAAACATGGTGTTAAAATGTTAAGGTAGTGCTTAATTGGCGTTTGATTCAACCTTACTGGCAGCACCCACACGTAGCCTGCTGTTTGTTCGTAACATGGAACCTACTAACAAGGCATATACCACCCTCAAATGGCTAAAATGCATTAATATTCCAGAGGTTTGATGACATACAAGTCCTTGACAACCTTCTTTTCAACGGAAGACAACTAAATTTCTTACAACTGAAGACAATAACTCCAACAAAGAACCAAAATCACTATCCACCAAATCCATCAATGCCGCTAAAACAATAAAAATATCACACTAAAGCTTAGGGTTTAGCCCGCAAATTTGAGGGATCCTCTCAAAAACCTAGGCTAAATCTTATATCATGAGCTCTCCTACCACCACTCCTAGTCAAACACACCCCCCCTCGCCCTCCCCAAAAATTTCTGTCACCCTAAATCCTAAACCGTTAAACCCCAGAAAACACCTTAATTCTGTCAAGGGAAAACAAGAAAAATTACAATTCCAAAAAAGATGGATTATTCTTGGTTGTCAATAAAAAAAAGTTGATTTTCCTATGTAATTTAATTATAGTTGTGTCCTTGGGTATAGCTTTCTCTTTCACAAACAAACACTAATCATATCATATACCAAAGTTTTGTGGGTTCTTCATGTTCTTTCTTTATTTCACAAGAACAGTCTACCATCTAGAGGAGGAAAGAAGGGAGCCTGGTGGCTTTTACTGCACAGAAGGATTAGTCACTTTGATACTAAAATTAGTTTCAATACATTGTTTTCTATAGCATATTTCCTATAGTTGTCCTGTAGTGGGTTTGAATTTAAAGTTTTCTTCAACTATCCTGCAAGACCAGAAAGTTATATATACCTGATACAATATCTCTCCAAGGGCTATAAGCTGCTCATTTGAATTTGCGGACGTCAGAAGTGCTTTGAATGCCTACATGTTGAAGAATACGTAAAATGAATTAGATGACCTGTGATCATCCATGATAAGAAAACAAGAAACAAATACAAATCTCATTTGACAGAACTATCACATCACATACAGTTTAAGACGGATAATAATTAGTAGATATTAAAAAAATAAAATAAAAATAAAGATGTAATGTAAAGGAACTGCATCCCATGATCTAAAAAATCCATCACTAACCTGAACTCGGAAATTTTCGTCTATAGGATGTCTAGCACATGCTCTCAGACCGTAGTTACGATTTGGATCAATTACTGTAACTTGATCATTGTGATCTTCATACTTCTCAAGGAAAGATGCGCCAAGTATAGACTCAGGAAGCATCTTAACATAAAAACCCTCGAATCTGACATTCAAGTTATGATATATATAAGTAACCCTTTTATAGGAAGAAATACAATTTCAAAAGTAGCTTGGCCAAAATTTCCCTTTTGGCTTTTTGGCCTGCAACTGCCTTAATTTTCAGGAAGTTATTTTTTTCCCAGTAGAGAACATTACCTATGAGGTGCCAGGTTGCACAAGTAATCTAATGAAGCTTCTGCTTCAAGAATTTCAACACCATTATCCTCTAACTCATCAGGGTTTGTACCATTCCCAATTGCTGATGATCGAGACAAAATCGCAGATGCGGCACACTTTATGATCTTTCGACCCATAAAGGCACCTATTCTAACAGATCCATAATCCGCACCTCCAACACTACGCAAGAAGAATAATGGCAAGGCTTAAGTACAATTTCTTACCTCAGGTTAATTGGGCTCATTTCAAACAAGTTATAACTTCAGCAATGAGATTACAGATCAAAGGGGGGTAGCAT
The DNA here is from genome assembly GCA_032719365.1 of Prinsepia uniflora. NCBI lineage: Eukaryota > Viridiplantae > Streptophyta > Magnoliopsida > Rosales > Rosaceae > Prinsepia > Prinsepia uniflora. Next base: position 33,201,770 of record CM064861.1, on the reverse strand, counting down.
CCAATAAATCCTGATATAAATCATATTTAAAAAAGAAAAAAGAAACTTAAGAAATAGCCATTAGAATTCAGGCTTCATGAATGGTTTAAGCGGAGCAGAATTTTGCAAGAATTGTGAGAATTTGAAATTTTGTTATCAAATAAGTTTTTTTAGTTTAATTCCTACAATCCTTCAAAAGAAGTTTAATTCTTACAAAATCTATAGTTCTAATATATGTAAGGTTATAGGCCATTGAACCATTACCTGTGTCGTATTCCTGAATCAATTCCCCAAAATCGGACATGGCCAGGAATTTCTACCAGTCCAAGAACCTCAGCAGGCTGTACAAAAAAAATATTGGCCTCATTTCTCAATATGAAAAAATGTAACCGAATTTTTTTTTCTTACAACATAAATGTTCAATACCTGGCACACCATTGCAAGAAGCTTGTTGGCTTCACCACATGCAGAAGTCATCTGGTCCATCACCCCACATGGAGCTCCAACAATTTGATTCTCCACCTAATAAACAACTAGAATTATCAACATTATGTACAAAAGAAGTATTTTGGGAAAACAAAAAGTGTGTCAATTATAATACTGTCTTGAAGGTGGGACCTTTTGGCAAAGCAAAGCAAGATCTCTGGGACTGATGCTTAATCCTACGAAGCAGAGAAATAGATTTTAGTCATTTCGTTTTTCCGTGACTTCCCACAAAAGTAAATATAAAACAGTCAGACTACTTAGTTAAGTTTATCGGTCCTAAATAGCCAGAAGTACTTCAAGTCAGCAAGAAATAAAAAGTATTGCAATGACTTTCTACTAAATCAATTAACATGTTAAAGAACAGCTTGATACCATAAGAACCAAACAAGCATGCAACAACGTTAGTTTTTAGTATTTGTGCACGTATTCTTCACATTTTCCATGAGATTTTGTCTTGGGATCACCTCTATAAGTCTATGCAAGTTAAAAGTAAGTCCGAAGTTACAAATGAAAAGGCTTAATTGAGTAACTGGGTCGATCTAGGTTCCCAAATGTTGTCAGATTTCTAGAAACAAGTATAACCATTAAGAATGTTGTTACTTTGATAAAATCGAAATAACTTCTATTCCATAAAGAAAATAAAAATAAAGGCTTGTATGTTTTCCGACTCTTAACCATAGGCAGCAGCAATAGCAGACATGCTAGCAACCTCCACAGAAGCAGAAGAAGAGACACCTTTGCCTTCCGGGACAGTGGAGGAAACCTGTATGTTATGATCAGTAGACATGTCAATATTAGGGTGTATACCCAACAAAATATTTGTAAGCAACCTAACAGTCTATAAAAAAAAATGACAGCTGAGAATGTATATGACACAACTAACAGACAAATATTTGAGCTATTAAATAGGAATAGATCAACAAATTCCAAGCAAAATAATGCAAGATGCCAACTCATACCAGCAAACTGATGCTGTCCTCAAAACGTACACCCAGTTCGGTCATTAAAACCAGGATGACACCTGCAACATATGCTGCCCACCTAAAATGGAAACCATTGTAAGTATACAAAGTTACACATACAGACGTACTAAACAAAGAAGATTACCCACTTTTGGGATGGATCTTGTGAAAAGTATTTCTTTGCCTTCTCATATGACATTGGTTGATCTCCATCCATAAAATCAGATAGATCCATGTCAAAGGTTGGGCTACGGTTACTTAATTTTGAACCATATGAGACCTGATACAACCAATATACAGAGATGAAAATTATATTCAACTAAAGAAGTACTGAAGGTGGGAGATTGTGAAAAATATCAACCACATTTTACACTGTCTATACATATCTACATTTTAATGCTTCCTCACTACACCAAAGATGAAGACAACCACATTTTTTATACTTAAAGACATAATGACTCTCAATCCTTACACATACAATTTGCAAGACAGGTACTGGGTTTTGTCCTTCAGCCTGCTGTCGAGCCAGGGCATGTTTCCAGAGCCTATGTTTACTCGGATGATTTCTTTGTACAGCAACATGGCAGGCTTCTTTTGTGGGCATCTGTGAAAAATAACATCAGGAGAAACAGTCAGGAGGAAAGATCATGCCAAAAGGCAATGTCTTATTTGACATTTTTCATGTTTTATAGAATTGTATAAAAATCTACTTTGACTAATCCAATTTTATAAAAGCGTACAAAAATCTACTTTGACTAATCCAATGACAACAGATGTCCCCATTCAATAGTCAGAATCCCTTCTTCATAATTCCATGCCAAACCATAAAAATCGATCAATGAATCAAGTATTATTGTGCCATGATATTTCTACCTACAAGAACATGGGGAAAATGCCTGAAGAATTTGCTTCATACTTGCAAGGAAACTCATAGTAATTATATGCTTAGATCCTTGGTCTTTTTACTAAGTACACCAATAACCTCTAAAATCACTTAGTCGGTTTCCAGGAAATTTGTGGTTTAAAAGAGACTTTCAGCAATAAAGATAAAAAGAAAATATGTATGATTTTTCCTATAGTTTTATATTATACCTTTATGTGTGTACATGTTTGTTTCAATGTGCTTATGTGCCAACCCACATATGCATGCATACCAGTATCAATAGATCTAAATGTCTACGCAGGTATGCACTGCGTATGTACTGCACTAAGTGGCAAGAGTACATTCGTAATGACAGGATAACTAATAACTATCAACATAGAGACAACCCAAATAATCATCAATGCAGAGACAAACCTGCAAGACGAGGCTTCCAGAATAGTCAGCAATCCCTCCCATTACGTCTAACCGTCCAGGTGCTCTTGCCACAATAATTCCTTCCTGTATCCCAAAAATCAAATATATTATTCAGTAAAATAATTGGAAAAAATATATAGACATGCAAAAGTTCTAAATACATCTGACAAGCAGTTTAGTAATCTTAAATAGGCATTTTCATACTAAATCAATAAACAACATGGCTTTCATTGCAAATGCATAGATGAAAATTTGCCACTAGCAAAGTAACTACTTCTGTATGCACAAACCATCATATCAGCCTTGTGGAATTTTTGACGTGGATAAAAAGAAAATGAAAATAAGGAAGATGAGATTTAGTTGAAATAAGTGAGACCTCCCAGTTGAAGAGTCCAGCTGCAGCCTTCCTCTCCCTCATCTGGCGCTTCTCAGTATTCTTTTCAGAGTCATAAAGAAAATCTAGTTCTGCCAAGCTCTTCAAAAAAGTCATTGTATCTGAAAGACCCTGAAGATCTCCATGAAGAATCTCGAAGTCTTCAGTCCATCTAAATAAGGCAGTGATGTATCAGTATCCAAATAATTCTTGTATAACAATAGTACTAATAGAATATAAATCTCACGAGCTCATTAGGGTGCTCTTCTCGCTCATTTTGCAAGTAGGTGGTCCAATTCCAAGTTCACTTTCAGCATTTGCATACCATTCAGGAATGGCCATATCTCGTCCAGGTACCCTTTGCAGTTGATAACCAAGAATTATGGCATCACGCAATCTTCTTGCCCCGCTTAACTACATTTTGGCAAGAACAAAGTAGATTCAAAATTGATTTTTTTTTAATTTCATTTAAATAGTAGATTTTGATTGCTTATTCCCCACAGAAAATGTGAGGCTTCTGCCCTTATCCCCTGCACTTAACTTCTGGGGTTAGCACAGTTTGGCTTAATACCTTTTAACACCCTGTGCATTGTTGCCGAACAGCAGTGCTAACTCAATAATCCGACAAAGACAGATCAAATCCTAGCTACTAAAACAATTCATTACCAAAACAATTTGGTATTTAAATTCTGTGAAATCTACAAGTCGACTTCTATATTAAATTTTCTTAGCCATTACAAAAGTAAAAATTACCTTATCTGATGCATAGTTTTTCCCAATAGCCGTCTCCTGCAGAATGTGAGCTGCCACCTACAATTTAAAAAACTTTTATATTACCACATAGATGCAAAACTAAATGTATAAATAATCATAGGATTCCAGGAACATAGAAGGTACCTCACCACCATTGATACCACCTTCATAGCATGGTTTCAAACTGATTGCACGTTCAAGGTAAGGTTTCCAATGACCAGTGAGCAAGTCCCGTCGAATCATCTCAACGCCCCCTTGATAGTACTGTCATAGGAAATTATTTCAATAAACTGAACTAGTATCAAGTTCTTGACAAGCATATGGAGAGGATGGAGAATAGGAAAATGGTATTGTTCAAAAAATGTAATGTAACCCTTCTTTTATTTTAAAATCAATCATACCTCAAGCATATTTCTTAAGAAAGGTTCTTCATTGAAATAATCTCTGCGTACAAAAACAAATGGTAACTTGTATGCAAGGGCTTCACTTACAGTTCCATATCCAATTTTTCCTGAAATAACATGAACCCAAAATTTTGATCACTGTCCATTACATGTAGGTTCATGCCAAAATAGCTTCAAACCTACCTAGCATACAGTCAGGCGCTGCCATAAGGTCAGGTGTATACGCATCTTTTGCAAGCTTTATGAAATTTGGTGGAAACTCTTGGTCAGAACCGCCACACACCTGAACCAAAAATATTAACTATTTAATAAAATATCTAATGCAATTTTTAGACAGGAAGAAATGTAGGGAACATGCTATGAAATTACCAGGCACAGCCATCCAGGGGGTAAAAACTCCTCCTTCAACTTCCAGCCTGCTGGCTGCAGATAGAGAAAGCAAGATACAAGTACATTAGCAATAGACAGTCCAGGTTTGAACAGTTTCATATGCTTCAATGCACCTAAAGATCTCATTAATATTAATGGAACTTCTATCTCTAAGAACTTGCAGCAGATGGAGAAATAAATGCTTATTTGAAAAATTCAATGATCTTGAGTGTAGTAAAAAGAAAGCAAAGACAGTTCGGGGGATTTCATACCAATCACATAATGACATGTGGAGTGACTATGCATGCGCTTGCATGAATTGCAACTTAAAGTAATAGTAAACGCATGTAGATAGCTAAATAGCTATTGTACTGGAGAACTCTTAAACTCATTGTGCGACTTCATCCATAGTCTACTACTGACAACTAACTGAACATTCAAAATGAGATGAAATGGGAAATGAAGGCATCCCAACAACAAACCAAGGAGCACTATTTAATCATCAATTCACCTGTCCACCAAAGTTGAGTATGACTAGCTTTACATGATCTGCAATTCCCAGTTCCTCCCTCACCTATAACAAGGAAAAAAAAATGAAAAATCTATCCAATCAATCCAATCAAGCAATGGAAGCTTTGCTAAAGATCTTAAGGCCAAAACCTCTTTGCGGGATCTGCGAAACTTCCGCACAACTAGAGGTACATCAACAGCATCACGGAAAGCAGGCACTGCAATTTTAAAACCAAAAAACGGAAAAACAAAACGAAAAAACAATATGAGAAAACTAATAAATAATTCCTCAGCCAGAGAGATAAACTAAAGAAGCAACTTTCTTATATTAAAAAAAAAAAAAAAACATACTTGGGCAGTATCCTGGGAGGCGAATGAGGAATTCACAGTGAGAATAATCTTCTGCTATCTATATTCAACACAGAAAAGTACCACAGCAAACATCAAAAGGCTAATAGAAAACCCCATAAGTGAATTTTCCCCATCAGTGTGTTTCCACATGCACCACTGATCTATAGAGACACGGCCAGATCATATAAACCAGACGAAGAGGTATAGGTGCAATGAGAAAATACCTAAAATCTAAAATTAAATAATTCAAATTCAAGCACAGGAACCTCACCTGCCAAACGATTGAACGGTGGTTACTTCCAGCATCCATGACATAATCTGCATAGATGAAGTCCCAACTGTATAGAGAAAGGAAGAGGACATGAATTCCCAAATTTTGAAATTGTTGGATAACTAATGCAACATCATAAAAAAGTCATAACTTGAAGTCCAAGTTATGCGTGTACATCTAAATATCTTAAGAATCACTAAAAAGAATTGTTACCGATAACAAGATACCTGAAGTTAGTGACACAAACAGAACGAATTCCAGCATCTGCAGCTGCACGGCATGCAACAGGAACAACATCTGAGACCTGTAGTAGAACTAATTGTTAGAGAAACTATTTACATGGGATAGAGCAAACAAAAATCCAACCTCCGCCCAATTCATTTTCAACGAAATCCAACTACTTGAATAAGTTCAAACCAAAAGCAAATTAACAAAAACACAGCAGAAGCATTTAAAGTACCACTAGGTCAGCTTTGATGGAGGTGAGCCACTCCACTTCTGTTTTCAAAATTGAAGCCCGAGGCACCACCGCAGTCTCCGAATACTAACATAACAAAGAAATTAAAAAAACAAAACAACAAAAATAGTTAATTAGAGAATAATTCGAAAAATAAAGTTTTTGACAATAACCAACAAATCCAGAACGCAGGGTTGAAGCAATATAACTTCTCTGCCACGATATTTAAAAAAAAATCCATCAAAGGCACAAAAGTTAATCTATATGCAAAGTGACTTCCTATTACCTTTGCCAAGGATGCGAGACGGTCAACCGTTAAAGCATCTGCCTGAACAGCTCCACAGTCTAGAAGAACCTAATATCCACCATTCAATACAATAAATACTACAATGTTGCTAAATATCAAAATTCAAAATATAAATTTACAAAATCATCATTTCCAATTTCCATGAATAACTATCATCGCTAAACGAGTAAATTGCGAGACTGGAAATGTTACCTTCCGAATGAAGAGGCGAGGAGACTCAATCTCCGTAGCGAAAACGAAGTCCGGAGCTCCGGTGACGACGTGGACATCGTGCCCGGCGAGAATCAGGTGCCGGACAACCTACACTCAGAAAAACGGTCTGCTGATCAGCGATTAGATAACCGGCATTGAAATTTGAAGAAACTAGCGATGAGAGCAAGAAATTGTGAGTCCGGACCTCAACTACGCGAGTTGCGTGACCGAAGCCATGGCCGGTGACATAGTAAGCGAACACCAGGTGTTTCCTGGATGCCGACACTCCTTCGCTCTCTTCGTCGATCCTCATTTTCCCTCTCTAACTGAGTGTTCTCCAAGAAGGAAATACCAAATGATCGCAGCAACGGAGGATTATATATATTGTTTAGATTATCCAGAAACGACAAAATATCAAACAGATTGCGTGCGGAGAGGTTGGGAAGTTAACGAAATTACGAAATTAGTATATTGGATAAGATGATGATGATCGAGACGGTGACGATTAAACTCGAACAAACGGCAGTCAGCTCAGCCCCTCTGCAAACGGAATTAGACTCGCATCACTCCCACGCCATTTCAACCGATGATCTTCTCGCTTTCAAAATGCTATTATAATGCTAAGAGAATGGATGGAAATAAGTGATTTTGCAATAATTTATTTAAAAATAGAAAATTGTTGTAAATGTATTAAAGTTTATGATTATTTATGAAATATTAGAAGGGTAGTTTAGTCATATGTAAATGAGATAGATATGTAATCTTTGTACTTTGTACTTATCTCTAACCCTACTTCTATATAAGTTGGTTTAACTGAACGAAATAGAAGAAACGATTCTGATCGTGTTCACAACACGTTATCAGCACAACGCTTCCTCTCTTCGATCCACAGGAGATGAGCAACATTTTTTTTATGTTTTTTACCACCAGGATGATAATTTCATCTTCATCCACTCTTTCTCTCCCATCACTTTATCTCCTTTTTCCTCATTCTTCCCAACAGAGACCCACACCTGCAGTAAATTCCAACTCTACTTGACCCCTTGACCTAACCAAATTTCAATTCGTAACCATACATGAGAAACGAACCCACAACTTCCAAGATCTGAATCAACTGAGTCCTCCCCTTGGATTATCATTGGAGAATGATGGGTGGTGCGTTTATCTGGACCTCGTCGGGGTTTTTCAATCATGGGCAATGGCTGCAGAGGTTGAGGATTTAGGGCACTTTGTCTTCAATCTTCGAATCGCACAGAGAGTGTCCCCAAATTCAAAAAGAATCCCAAAAGGCTCCTCGCCCAAAATCCTAGGTGAAACTTACCCATTGCCCATCAAATTGGAACTTGGAATCACCAAATCCACATTCGATTTATAGAAAAGGCTTTTGATTGGACTCTGCAAAAGATCACCCGCACGACGGCTGGACGACGCTAGGCTTTTGATCTTCGATTAAAGAACTGGGTGACTATCTCGTGAGTCACGATGGCTGCTTTCGACGAGGACGGTGGGGTCGAAGTAGGCGATGGACTGAGGAACAAATTAAAACGATGAAGATGGCTCCTCTCGATCATCAGTCTCGAGATCTCATCATCAGGTTCCATTTGAGTTTCTCAATCTGCTTTTTGGTTTTCCTTCTTCAATTCTCAGTAAAAGATTGAGGTCTCAAGGATATATTAAGGATGAAGGGATAGTGCGATTTGGTGCGAGATGGTAGATTCCCCACCGTTGATGCGCGACCACTCTAGAACCACCGAGAAAAGAATTTGATTTTCTTTCTCTAATTTCGGATTTGGATTCTCCCAAAATCTTGAAGAATGGATTAACCTTACTCCATGGTTGTCGAAGGTGAAGTGATCGACAATCTTCAGTGGGTAGTGAACGAAGACCTGAGGTTTCATTGGTAGGCGGTGATGGACAATCTTTGGTGGGGCATCATCGAGGCCATCGAGTTCTTTTGGTGGAGCATGATCGAAGGTGACTGAAGGCCTGAGGTCTATTCGGTTTAGAAGGATTGAAATCAGGTATTTCCCTGTTTAATTCCTTGCCTGATCTGATGATGCATGATGACAAGTTGATGGCATGATGCTATGGTTATGATGATGACTATGATGATAGTATGATATTATGTATGCTATATATACATATAATAATCCGATATGATGGCATACGCAATGCTATAACCATGATATATGATATACGTGATGAGCTAGCTAATGGTGACATGGATATGATATATGATGATGTGATAATATGATGATGATGATGGTATGATGATAATGATATATGATATACATATGATGATATACATGATGCATATGACGCTATATGATATACTACAATGATATGATATGATATGATGATGATGATGATATGCTATGATTTGATGATTATGATTATGATTTTGATGATGGTATAAATTAAATGATAATATGATATTAAATGACATGATGCATATGATGATTGATGTTGATGGATATTGAATGATGGAAATTTGGTATGCATAATGATTGCCCATGATCATGTGTGATGATCATCATTGACCTCTACCTTGTGACATGCCCATAAATGACAAATGATCGTAGGCTCCAAAGCCCAAAGAAAAAAAATTCAATATGAAATGGCCCAAATGACTGCAGGCCACAGTAATCTGTAGTAAAAGTGGAATGGAAACAAATATTTTGTTTTATCTTAAATATAAGAAAAATGCCTGTTTGCAAGGCCCAGCAGGCCGAGAAAAGAAAAGGGACAGGCCTAAAAGGCCCATATTTTTGAACAGGCCCAAGAGGCCATATGTCACAATTGATACAAAAACCAGCAAGCCAAGCTTGAAAAGGGGATCCTAGAAGGCCCATATTTTGGCTTGACCCAAAAGACGTAGAGGTGCCTAAAGTGCAACCCAGAGACCTGTAGTTCAGCGTTAGCCCACGCCCGAGCACTTCGGCTTGGCCCCGAAAAGAAAAAAGGAATTCATTTGCATCTATTAGGCTTTGTACTACACAACTATATGACTATTTGTACTATTTAATACAGAAGTATTTTTCCACTCATTATTAAATTTTTAATACCAGAAGTATGTTTAATCAAATCATATAATGCCAAAAACATTAATTTAAATTGTTTTCATATCATATATTTAAATCTTATGCCAGAAACATTTGTTTAATGTATACTTTCTTTTATGCCTGAAGTATTTATTCAAATAGTTATTAAATTTTATTTAGTGTTAATTCATTGCTTAAATGTTTACATAAATGCCAAGTATTTATTTAGTACTCATTTAAGAATCATATGTGTTTTAATGAATTGGACATTCATAAATGAGTACTAAAACAAACTAGTAGTTCATATTAAACATTGAATTCATAAATTCGGCAATGTTGAAAAGAAAATGGAACCTGAAGTTTCCTCCATAAATTCTTCAAACATAATGATCATCGTAATATCTTGACCTAAGCAAGAAATGAATGATACATCATCCATTCTAAAGATTTCAAATCCACGCATTAATATAATTCGAAATTGTGGTTTTTCGCTCGATTATGATTTAATTCAATACACGCACTTATTCTCATGCATGTGGTCCATTTAATTAAATCCATAAATATGTATGTTTTGTGGGGACGTTTATTGTCTAGCTGACAATATTATACTCCGAGAGATATGACAAAAGTTTGTTATATAATGATACTGAATTACCATCAATAAGATTTTTATTCTCCAAGTTCTCGAAGAACTTTGACGAGATTTACGAATATTCAAGTCAACAGGTATCACATTGAAACCACTAATGACAAGAAAGTGGAATATTTTTGCATAACCTCTGATTAGTATGACCAGAAGTATACACTAGAGAAACTAGCCAGAAGCTAGCCAAAAGTTAGTTAGAAGCTAACTAGTACGAGCAATTGCTCATTATATTGCATGACCGGTTGAGACACCTAAGTCAAGGTAATGATGCGCCGTATCCTCAATATATTACACGGACATCCTCTTACTCGTAAGCACACATGCCAAGTTTGCTCGTTAGCAAAAATCAAATATTAGACCATTATATGCAAAGATAAGTAAAACTCCACCATTTCTTGAACAGAATACAAGGGGAACTTTTGTGGACTTTCCAACCACCATGCAGACCGTTTGAAAAAAAAAACTTTCATGGTTCAGGTTGAGAACCGACAAAGTGGTCACTTGCTACCCTATTGTCCACACGTATACTGCGTCTGCTAAACTCTTAGCCTAGATCATTCAATTGGGGGCCACACCACCCAAATTCTCTTATATAGTCTATAAGACTCGACACCCCTTGGGATTGCTAATGCACATTTGGTTCCCCATGTTCACACCCATAATGGTCTCGCAGAAACACTAATTCACCTTGGTAATGCGCACCAAGCTTCTAGTTTCTCGTGAGGGCAATGTAATTTTGCATGCATTAATGTTGGTCCAATTGAGTTCAACGCCACCCAACGATGTTCTGCGTTACAGCTGGTGATTGGGTACGAACCAGATGTTTCGTACTTACGCATTTCTGGGTGTTCCTTTACGTGCCAATTGAGCCGCCACAATGTACACATATGGGACCTCAACAAAGGAAGGGTTATACATGTCGGTTATGAATCCCTCTCCATTATATGCTATTTACAGCCCTTGACATGCAATCTCATTCCCGCAATATTACGGATAGTCACTTTGATGAGAATGTCTTCTTCCCGTCATTAGGGGAGATAAGAACATCAAGTGTTCCTGAAGAACGACGTGAATTGACATGGAATGTCCCCACTGTGTCTCATCTTGATCTCCGAACGCACAAAGTAAGAACAAAGTGCGGAGAATTCTAGATTTACAGAGTGTAGCTAATAATATATCAGACTCTTCCTCTAATCTAGCTAAAGTGACGAGATCACATATACATGCTGCAAACTTGCCTGCAAAGATAGACGTCCCAGTAGGACGCGTCGTCCCAGACGGACGAGGTACGGCCATGGTGGCTAACCAGTCATATGTCCCTGCCCAGAAACGAGGTAGACCAATAGGTTCGAAGGATTCTTATCACTGAGAGAGGATATTTGGCACAATTGAATCCCTTCACAATATCATCTGATCCATCTCATGAGATAATTCCAGATTATGGGTCTGTCTTAGAAGAGACGACGTTGGGGGACGCCTCAACGTTTGAACCCACTCCCGAGAATAAAGAGATCTCATTAAATCATGCATGCTTATGTGAGATAGGAAATCAGAATGATATTATCATTGATGATTTATATGTATTCACGGTAGCTACCGAAATAATAACTAGAAACGAAATCGAACCTTACTCCATTGATGAATTAATTCCAACGTAGAGAAGACTAACCAAAATGGAAAGATCCAATCTAGGTCGAATTAGATTCCTTGAAAAAAAGGAAGGTGTTTTGACACGACCCACCCCCAATCCCCTGGGATTAAGGGCTAAGTCATGCTCCCGTCTAACCTACATGAGACACAAAGGCTAAACACCCATTCAACCTCCGTGGAACACGCAAGCCAGACAAGGGATCCTAGGTCTACATACCAAAAACCAACTTGCGTTAACCAGGGTTCGCAGCATCACAGTGGATCGCGTGTGTGATGTCTCCGTCTCACTAACAACAACCCGTACCGCACCAACAACCTCGAGGGTATCGAAAAACATAAAAACTGTGAGTGGACAAAAAATAGATAATAAGTTCATAAAACATTTCATAAGAAAATACATTTATACCCTCCACGTAAAACCAATGCATGCATTAGAACACCATTTCATTTTTCGAGATCAGAAAACCATTTACGAAAACCAGAAATCATTTCTTGAATCAAATCTCGTTTCTCAAATCCAGGGCATAAGCCCAAAATCGTAAATCAACATCAAAGTACGGAAACTCAGCCCAAAATCATAAATCAACATCAAAGTAAGGGAACGCAGCCCTAAAAATCCACATATCTAAAACATCCGGGCCACTGCCCAAAACATCTGAAAACCATAGGAAAATCAATAGAAAAATCAAGTCAATCAATCTGCTGGATCTCAAGCACCGAGTCTTTAAACTCAAAACACATGTGCATCAGGCTTGCCCGGGATATCAACGAGTCTTTAAACTCAAAACCATATATCAGGCCTTCCAACGAGTCTTTAAACTCAAAACAACATATCAGGCCTTCTCGGGATATCAACGAGTCTTTAATATGGGATTTCTACGAACTTTGGTTAATGCAAGTTGGTTTTTGGTATGTAGACCTGGGATCCCTTGTTTGCCTTGCATGTTCCACGGAGGTTGAACGGGTGTTTAGCCTTCGTATCGCACGTGAGTTAGACAGGAGTACGACTTAGCCCTTAATCCCGGGGGATTAGGGGTGGGTCGTGTCAATTGGGATCAGAGCCAGGTTTGTGCGCTCTGCGCGAGGTTTAGCTTCCAGAGTAATTGGTTCGTCGATTAGCGTGTTGTGATGCTGCTGTGGATGTGATGTCTCGACGCGGAACAGCCTGTCATCAACATGGACTCGCAAGTGTTAGCGAGTGATAGTACAGTAGTTAGTGGCACTAGTGACGGAATGGTGGTCGCCTGATACGCGATAGAGTGTGATGCATGTCGGCTTAGGTCCGGAGTGGTTAACGTGTTAGCCATGATCGATAGGCGGTTGGCCCTTAGGGTCAGCTGTAGTAGATCTGATAGATGGTCGGCTGTGTGCTAGGGTGATTCACCCGGACGGTGGGATATGGTTGTTGGTTGGCTGGTTGGCCTGTGGGGCCGATGACATGGGGCAGGTTGACGGCGGCCTGTTGGGTCGAATGACGATAGTATAGACTAGGGACCACTTGGTCAGAGTGTTCGAGATTGGACTTGTGCTGCTACGAGTCACTGGATGCCTCGAGTTACAGGGGGTAAAGGAACATATTTTTAGTAGTTAAGGGATTTCCCCCCTAGCGATGGTTACTGGTTGACTATCATGATGACGGTGGGTACCTTGAGGTCGCGGATGATCTTAGTCGGGTGTGAAGAAGTCGTTACATGTTTGGACCTGTAGTCCCCACACCTCCCCATATTAAACCTGCAGGATTTAAATGGGTAGTCACAAGGAAGCGAAATGAGAAAGATGAGATTGTGAGATGTACAACTCATTTAATGGCGCACAGTTTTCTCAACGCCCTGAGATTGATTACGAGGGGATATATTCTCTCATAATTAATGTCATAACGTTCCCCTACCTTATCAGTTTGGTAGTGTCCAGAAAACTGAATATGCAGCTTATGGACGTGATTACTGTTTATCTCTATGGGGATTTGAATACAGAGATATGTTTGAAAGTTCCTGAAGAACTTAAGATATCTGATGCAAATAGTTTCAGACCACGAAACACGCTCTCTACTTCGTTGAGACGTTCACTTATGGATTGAGATAATCTGGACGGATGTGGTATAACCGTTTAAGTGAGTATTTGAACAAAGTGGGATAACTAAGAATACCCATGTGTGTCTGTTAATAAAAACAAGTTTCAGGTTTATTATTGGTATTCTAGAAGAAACCAAACTAAGTACCTGCAGTTGGATTTTGAAATGATGGATCTTAGGAGAATGAAGTTCTGTCTCGACCTGAAGCTCGAGTACTGTACATATGAGGTTTTAGTGTATTGATTAAATCACATCTAGAAGATGTTAAAACTGCATCCAGAAGATGTTGAGACGCTTTAATGAGGATAAAGCGAAACCTTTAAGCATGCACAAGTTCATCCGTAGTCTAGACCATGAAAGGATCCGTTTCATCTAGCAGATGATAACAAAGAGATAGTGAGACCTGAAGTTTCATATCTAAGTGCAATAAGCGCATTATTCTACTTGATTCAAATACACTAGGCCGGACATTTCATCCGCTATGAACTTGCTAGCTTCATTCAGCTCTGTGCCAACACGCTGCAACTATAATAACATAAATGACATTTTCCAATACCTTAATGGTAGGTGAGATATGAGCTTATTCTATCCCCATGCATCGAGGAATGAATAAAACACACTTGATTCTCCGAATAATGTATTACCTTATTGGGTACACTGATGCAGGTAACTTACCAGACCCACATAAGGCACGTTCCCAAACTGGTCATGTCTTTACCATTGAGAACTTAGCAATATCTTAAAGGTCTAAGAAACAGACCATTATCGATACGTCTTTGAATCATGCAAAGATTTTAACTCTTCACGAAGTAGCTCATGAATATATATATATATATATATATATTATCCACTAGAATAATACTACCTCTATCAGGAAGATAATGATTAGTTTCATTATAAGAGACAACAACAAGCCATCATCCAATGCAACATTCCAGAAGTATGTTCATGATATTGGTTTAGGTAGACTGACTGATCTACCATGTTCTTAATTTTAGGGGGAGTCAATATCAAGGGGAGTATCCCGAAGTGTACCAAGTATCCAGAAGTATACTGAGTATCCCGAAACATATTCACAAGACCGTCGTGTATTCTTTTGTCCTATGACCGGGGTTATTTTGTCCCATTGGGTTTTGTTACCTTGCTAGGTTTTTAACGAGGCACACATTTTGTTATGGTCACTCCATAAATAATGCATCCTGAAGATGCCATGATTCGACTCATATGCATTTACTCATCTTTTCCCTCTGACATCCCCTTTGAATATAATTATTTTTGTCCCACAGAGTTTTTGTTAACTGACAAGGTTTTAACGAGGTGGCATGTAGGTCAGGACCCATCCCAAATCCCCTGGGATTAACGTGGGACGCGCCTAATCCTGTCTGACACCACGTGTCAGACCAGGGAAAATTCCTTCTTTAGCCCTCGCCGAGGCTATCAGAGTACGTCAAGATCGTAGGAGGAGGAGTGCGATGTCTCGTCTCTGCTACAGCCCGCATCCGCGATCAACCTGAAGGGCAATAAAATGTCAAAGGTCGTGAGTGGACAAAATAAAAATTTCATTGAAAACATTTTCGCATAAAGACATTTATGCCCTTCACTAAAAGCATATGCATGCATTCAAAAAAACCATTTATCAAAACATTCGTAAAACCATTTCATTTGTCAAACATATTCTCAAAACCTTTCAAGGGTTCATGCCCGGTTCCCATAAACCGCCATGACCCATAAAAACCATTCAAGAGTTCATGTCGGTCCCCATAAACCGCCATGAACTATAAATCCATTTGGGTCCCCAACCCGAAATCATAAAAAAACCATGAATCAAAACATGGGAACTAAGCCCAAATCAAACACCAGTGCGACTTAGCCCAAAACCATTTTCAAAACATTGAATACGGGGTCTCGCCCCAAATCACTTTCAAAAACACGGAACACAGGGTCTCCGCCCTCAAATCTCTTTCTGTAAACCACATATGTATCGAAATACGTATAACCCATCCGCGACACTTCCGAGAAGATGCCAACTCGGGGCACACACCCCCTAGGGAACACATCCCCGATATATGTCACGATAAATCTCTATACTAGTGTGCACACTGCTCCGGGTCTCACTCAGAGTCTTCTCCCAGGAATTCTCCATCTGAGAGGCTCTATCTTCGGACCTAGTCTGATCATCTCTCCGGAATCTGGTCCGGAACCACAACATAAATAGTAACCCCCACTCCTGTAACGGGATCCCTATGGGGATACCCATTTTGGTCTGTGGATCGTGACTCTCCAGGTCGACGTCTGGAGAAGACCATATAAACATATGAGGTTATATATACATTTTCCAAAACTCTTTCTTTCTCAAAACATATTTCAACTGGGTCTCATACCCGATTCATTCAATAGGATTCCTCGAATCCGATTCAAATCAGTTTCACAGGCCTCGGCCTAAATCCTTAGTTCAACAAGGTCTCATGCCCGAATTCTCATTTCATAAACCGAACTGGGATTCAAGCTCGATGTTACAATCAAATGGGCCTCAAACCCGATTTCACAACCAATAGGGCCTCAAGCCCGATACTACAGTCAAATGGGCCTCCAGCCCGATAGTACAACCAAATGGGCCTCAAGCCCAAACTCGTAAACCAAAGGGACACTCGGTCCGACCGTATATCTCAAATCGACCCTCGGTTCCATTCCTCGTCAAATCAAATGGACTCCAAGTCTGAGAGTTGTAAATCAAATGAGCCTCATGCCCGAGTTCATATTTCCAAATCCAAAATCCATTTATTAAACCCTCGTTGTAAACCTAGCACGTATAAGCATCGTATAAAACCGTAAATCTCGAAATACGTGCAAATACGTAAATCCTAGGCTACCACAAACAAATGCACTCATGGAATCACAAAACATGTATTAAAACACTTATAAAACATTTATGCATGCATCAATTTTGAAAGAAGGGTCCACTCACAGACCGTCTGAAACTACGCCTCGATACGGGTGCCATAAGCGTCTCCCAAGCCAAACGTCGCCTCCGGGATTCCCGAACCTGTCCAAATCGTAATAGAAAGTTATTAACTACTTAAAATAACCTCTCACTAAAGTCCCATAATTTTCCGGAATTTCTAACTATTTTTAAATCCGATCCTAAACCTTCGGACAACCCGAACTATATCGAAACGATGTCCGATTGACACGAAACCAGTCCCACAATGTTCGTTACATCGAATAGATGAAATTACATGTTGGAACCACCCTCAAAGGAGGGCTCACGCGCCCGTACGCGCCCCTAGAAGGGCATGCGCGTAGGCCTCACGCGCCTAGCGCACTGTTCATCTTCTTTATGCAGCAGACCGATCCGACCAGTTCTCTGGTTTGGCCGGTCCAGTTGGACCGGCGTGACCTGTTCGGCCACCCTTCTCTCTCATTTTCGGTCTTTTTTCTTCCTAATTAATTCTAAACTTCCTAATAAAATCCTAGGAACTTGTTTGGATGATCAAAATAAGGAAAAACAAGGGAAAACTCATGGTTTGATTTTGAACCCCACTGTCCAATATTTCCAGAATTTTCCCAGGCTTCTTCAGCCGTGAAACCCCTTTCCAAAACGTCGTAGAATCATCCTAGTAACCTAATAATCCTTATCTAAACATCCAAAATCGACCATAATGTGTAAATCAGATTATATGGGAAAAATGGGCAAACCGAGCCCTTACCTTCACTCAGCAGTGTACGGTGGTCCGGCCACCTCCATGCCGCCTTCCTCAGCTCCTCAGCCTCCTCTCACGCTTCAGGCCCCTCAGATAAGATCATATGGGGTAAGGGTTGGATTGGTTTGTGTTCAAGGTTTTGGAATGAGATCGGGTGGAATGAAAAACAAAGGAATGAACTGATATGCATGAAGGAGAAGGGGTGGCCAGTGGATGGCTGACACTTGTCACTCATCCATTGGTCCAATGACAAATATCTGGGCCTCACTTAGGACAAAACTCAAGCCGTCTCGTAAAACGTGCAATAGTACTTTCGTACTTCCGTGAACCGTAACTTCTCCGTCAAACGTCTGAATTCGACGTGCTGCCTGTCTACGGATTCGTATCGTCCTGATCTACGTAAAGATCCTTGGCCCTCATTCATCGGACCTCTCGGGTCAAAAGTCAACTATTTGCCCTTATTCGCCCAAATTACCAAAATGCTCTTGGACTTCCGATCGTCATTTTTTCCACGAACGTCAGAATCGAGCGTGCCACCTGTCTATGAACTCGTGATGTCACGAACTACGTCACAGTCATCGGCCAAAGTCCATTTGACCGCCTAAACGAAAAGTCAATGATTTGCCCATTCCAGGGGCAAAATCGTCATTTTGTCAGAACCTCCGCTAACCCTTGTCTAATCTCCGATTAGCCACGCTAATCCGTCATTAATTCTTAATTAATCCCGTTAATTCGGGACGGGTCGTCACAATGTAGGCGCGTAGCCGAGCAGCACCATTACATGAAATATTTAAGGGGTTGTGTTGTAAATGTATTAAATTTTATGACTATTTATGTAATATTATGAAAGCTAGTTTAGTCATATGTAAATGAGGTAGATAGATAATCTTTGTGCTTTGTACTTAATCCTAACCCTACTTTATATAAGTGGGTTTAACTGAATGAAATAGAAGAAACGATTCTGATTGTGTTCACAACAAAAATTTCATTTTTATCCTTTAACTTTTTAGGTTAAATAAACAAATAACAGAAAATCAATCTCAAGATGTAATAAGAATATAAATTTACCTCAATTTGTGTTAAAAATAGGAAACAACATAAAAAATGCTGCACCATTTGTAGCTTATGTTAGTAATGCTATTCAAAAGTAGTAATAGTACGTACTTTATAAGGGCAATTAAGACATTTGTTATATTTTATTAAATTTTATGTTAACAATATTTTTTTAAAATTAAAACAAATCTCAAAATTAAAAACTCCTCCCCTCTCACCCCCGAACCCCCTTCGTCTCCTCATTCCCTGCAATTGTCTTGCAGTTGCAGAAACCTCCCGGTGGCCTTTACATGAAGGGCACTCTCTCCCCTTTGCTTGCTAACCAGTCAAAGAAAATACAAACTTTCTGTGTTTGTGTTGTCTGATGCATGCACGTCTTGTCCTCTGATCATGACTCTTGAGGGACTCTTGGCATGGACGTTTTGAGCTTTTGGAGATTCGTTTCTTTTCTCTACCAACAATCTCCTGCAACAACTGAGCCTTCTTTTCTTCTTTCTTTCCAATTTCTGGGTTTCATTTTTTTTTTCTTCTGAGAGAGTCTTTAGATATGAAGGGCACATAATTGTAGCAGAGTAGATCAAAGAATAGTTTCATCGAATCTTTTTTGCAATTTCTGATTTCTTATGGGTTTTTCTCAAGACGGTTGCTTTGACTGTTCTATTCCTCTTTCCTCCACCACTCTCTAACCTTTAAAGCCTGCAATTTTCTGCTTCTTTCTAGGTGAAAGTCCCAACCTTTGTCTATATGAGTTCCTAAATATCTCTCTCTCTCTCTTTCTCTCTCTCTCTCTCTCTCTCATTTGCACATTGAAACTCAATTATAGTTCTAATTTTGAGGCTTATTTCGTAAATTATTGCCGAGTTAAAAATTGAAAGCAAGCTCTAATGGCGGAAAATCCCTCTCTTCCATCATCCATAACCATATACACTAAACCCAGTTCGTCTTTTTTCACGAGCTTCACCTCGAAACGAATCTCTGATAACGACGTCGTAATGAGCCCAACCTCCATACTCGAACCCAAGCCGTTGTTTGGCTTGAGAAACCCGTTCTGGTCCCAATCAAACACACCTAAAACCTCCGAACTCGAAACTCGATGCCCATGAGACAAATTAGACTGTGAAGGCATTGGCCTCGCCATCGTTGATGCTATCGAAGAAGATGAACCAGATCCAAAACCATCCGAGTCCCAAACCTGAATGGTTACTTTCGGGTCACAGCTCAAGATTCAAATCTCTCACTGCTCCTACAGTCTTTTTTCCTAGATTTTCTGGTCATATGCCTATTTCCCTGATCAAATTGAATAGGATTTTGGGATTCGGGGAGCGGGAACTGGGGCCAAATGTATCCAGTCGTAGAAAATGAGGAAGACGGAAGAGAGAAGGGAAGAGTTTTAGTTTTTAAAAATTATTTCCAATGTAAGATTTAATAAAATATAACAAATATCTTAATTGCTCTTATAAATGGTGTTTTATTACTGTCATGTCAATATTTTGAATGGCGTAACTAACATATGCTGATGGATAATGCAACGTTTTTTACTTTATACCCGTTCCTAGTGCATATTGAGACAAATTTATTTTCATGGGGTATTTTGAGATTGACTTTTCTGTTTTTAGTGCCTTTAGCCTAAAAAGTTTTTTTTTAGCAAAACTATGTACTATAAATATCTTATAGTAACCTTGTGCCCTCACTCTAACTTAAAGAAGAGAAGAGAAAGGAAAACCAACTCCTCCTACTATCACTTGAAACCAACTCCTCTTCAAATCTCACGACATGCACGAAATGATTCGGAGGGGTCTCACATGACCTCAAGGAAGAATTTGAACTAGTTGGCTACCACACATCTTCTCATCCATGTTGCTCATCATCAACCACAACCGCGAATTTGAACCAGCCAGTTCATTCTTCATCTTTTATGTCTCAATTTTTTTTCTTAATCATTAGTTTGAGTGTTTTGTGTTTGTTGAATTATTTAGTTATGTGTTGGGCATTCAATAAATTAAAGCAAATAACCAATTGAAGAGTGAGGACGATGAATTTGTAGCTGTGAGGCGGGGGAAATGATGTTGGATTGAAATTTGCACCTATAATAAATTCTAGTGTATAAAAATGGAATCAGTTGCAAGTGTGATTTGTTTCAATAAAAATTTATTGAGATCTAAAAAACATGTATGAACGGGGCGATATGAAAGGCATTATAGTGACAAGGATCCTGTTGTGTTTTATTTCAGGTCTTCTTGTGGCATGTTTTCTTTGAAGATAATAAATAGTTTGGTTTCCGAGAGTCTAGTTTCAGCTGCTTGTGCCAAGCAGAAAGTGCCTACATTCAGGTTGAAGTTAGCAGTTAAAGCTTTGCGAATGAGGCTTACTAGTAGGCTTCTAGGGTGATGCACGTATTGTTAGCAAGTGATGTTAAGGTAGGAAAGCGTTTTCTTCCAGTTTTAAGCCAACTTGGTTAAAAGACACAATTTTAGTTGATGATGGTTTTATGTCTTTTGAAGTTAATGCGATGACTTAAAACACAATAAAGTTTCAGTTGATGATGTTTATGTATGTGAAATCATTGCAAGATTCGGTCTTCGATGATTGCATTGCTTCATTTGATGGAAATTGGATTATTCATCTGCGTGTTTATTTCTGGATTCCGTGTTTGGCTCTGGATTTATGACCTTTGTGCAAATAGTGTCCTCAAAGTCCGTTAAGCAATTTGTATTCTCAATTTTAAAATTTTCATCAATTAAGGCTATTTGATGTCCCCATGATCTGATAGTATCCTTAAAGTCAGATAATGTCTTCATAGTTAAATAGTGTCCTTATAGTCAGGTAGTGTCTTCAAAGTCCGTCAAGCAAAGTGTATTCTTAATTTTGAAACTTTCATCAATTAAGGTATTTGTGGTCCTTATAGTCTGCTAGTGTCCTCATAGTCTGTCAAACAAACTACATTCCAATTTTTGAAAGTTTCATCAACTAAGGTTATTCATAATCAGATAATGTTCTCATGGTCAAGTAGTGTCCTCATAGTCTAGGCAGTTTCACTCGCT
This sequence comes from Prinsepia uniflora, assembly GCA_032719365.1. Classification (NCBI taxonomy): domain Eukaryota; kingdom Viridiplantae; phylum Streptophyta; class Magnoliopsida; order Rosales; family Rosaceae; genus Prinsepia; species Prinsepia uniflora. The sequence continues at coordinate 33,179,856 of CM064861.1, read as the reverse complement.
TTTATTTTTGAAATTGATGCGTTTTTGTCCTCATTGTGATATGAGGACATTGCCACAATACGAGGATAGCAAAGGCCAAATTCCAATTAAACTGCACTATAATACTATTAGAAAACTGTATGACTATTGAGACATTATATGACTACAACACTAATGGGGCTCTATAGGATTACATGACTATTAGGACATTACATGACTGCATGAAAATTGGGTCACTATTAAAATAGATCTAATCTCAGATTAGATATGGAAATTCAAAACTAGTTCATGTTTGCTTTAACCCAGCATCATCTTCCCAATCTTACACCTGCAAATTCAGCTTCCTCACTCCTCAATTGATTATTTGTTTTAATTTTTTGACTCCTCAACACCTATGTTGAAGAAAAAATCATACTACCTTGAAAAAAGTCTTCACAATCTGTACAAATAGCAAATAGGAGACAATCGAAGTTAAGATTGAAGCCTCGAGGGATTGTTCAACCAAGAACGCTTTGATGTTTAAGTTAGTTTTGAGAAAGGAATCAATTTGACAGGACCCATCCCCGAAGGACTTTGATAACCATACCCGGTCCTGTTCCCGTCTGACAAGTCAGCCGAAGTTACGAATTTACCCTCAGCACTTGCCAAACAAGGGATAACCGCAACTGTGCCAACACATGCCTCCACCTCCCGATCAGCCTCGATCATCGCGCCACGACCTGGAGGGTCAATAAAATAGAAAAGGTGTGAGTGGACAAAACAAAGTTTTAGAAATACATTTATCAAAAATACAATCCTACCCTCCAGTTTCACAAACATGCATGCATATCACAAATCATGAGCAAAATATATCTGGGCACAAATGTTTATAAATCACAAATCTCATAAAACCACAGGACTCATTTCCAACTCATTTCCATATCCAATCTCATATAGTCATGATATCCCTGCAACGCGTGTAAATCAATAGGCTCAAGGACCGCTCAAAATCCTAGCATCCGTCGCTGTGAACACATCACCAGCCGACAATCCAGATCGTCGTGAACACATCACCGACTGATTTCTATATAATCCAGCACATCAGATATGAGTCGAGCCTCCCTCGGCTGGACGACAACAGGCCGTGCTACGTGACCTCTCCGGGCGAACACATCCTATCCCGGAGGCGAGCGTTATCTCTAGGGTTCATTCCGGGGAAACACATTCCCAACCAGAAGCCCTAATATCCAGGTGCACTCCGAGGGAAACATACTCCACCCCGAAAGCCCTATATATCCGCAACATATCATCACCATGAAAACCAGTGAAAAACAGTTGCATTTGAAATCAAAACCATTTTCAATACAGGGTCTCAGCCCAAAACATAGTTTCCTCAAAATCCATAAAACCAAAGTCCCGATTATTTCATAAATCTGAAAACCATCAATTTCATCATGTAATCACATGGAAATACCAATTCAATCAAAATCACATTTCCATTTGGGTCTCAAGCCCAAAATATCAATTTCACGCAAATCCGTACAACCGCAACCTCAATTGCTATTTTCACATAAATCCATAGAATATATCCAAAAAGCATTATAAATCCATCAAATCAATCCCTGACTCATAATCCGAGTCAAAACCAATCTCAAATCCCGGGCCTTCGCCCAAAACAGTAATTTCACAGTTTTCTCGAAAATCGTGCCCAAAATCATATAAAACAATATAATATTCCCAAAATCCAGAAATCATCATATCGAAATATTAATCATGTCAAATCATTTCAAATCATATCATAAAGCATTTAAAACATATATGCATGCATTCTGGGTAGAAAACAAAAGTCCACTCACACACCGTCCATATCGCTCGCTCTCCGAGCTGCACTTTTTTTCGTAAATTCCGGAAGTCACCATTCCTGTCCAAAACCATTATCGAGGATCACTAACACTTCAATATACCTTATATAATTTTCTCCAATTTTTTCGGGATTTAAATACGTATTTTAAACGTATACGAAAACTTCGGATATATTGAACATTATCGAAATGATATCCGATTTCCTCGAAACTAATGCCAAAATGTTCGTTACATTAAATGGGACAAGTTTCATGTTGAACTCACCTTGGGAATCGGGCCCACGCGTCTGCACAGTGTTTGCTACAGTCGTCGTCCCAACCCGGTTATCTGTTAAACGGGTCCTGCAACCTGCGCAATGACCCGATTCAAATCCTACCAATTTCCAGTCGATTTCTTCAATTGATTCAGTTAATAGTATCGTTTTAACTTGAATTAGAGATCTTTAATGTCAATTATATCAATCCTTACCTCATTCTATTCGATTCGAAGATGAATACTCGAAGGATACTTGTGCACTGTTCATTCATTGAACTTCATCAATTCCACTTAGTTTTCTTTAATTGATCCATCTAAAAGCTTCATCATTAAACCAGGATTTATCATAAACCGTTTTCCAACATCATTCCGAAATCATATCACGTCATAATAGGACTTATGTCCGAATTCACATGCAATTTCCAGAACATGCAGTTTCCGAAATCACTTCACAATTATAATCAAAACATCATAAATCCGTAACATGCATGATCATATCCAGATACTTCATCAAAACATCATTCATGCATAAGCAAAAACTGCAACCTCGAAATGGGTGCTGAAATACGATGAATATCTCGAAAAGCGTGAAAAATACGTAAAATCGGAATATCATATCACCATCATAAAATCATATGTAAAACCATAAGATAAATAAGTAAAATAGTCATGCATGCCTAGTTAAGAAATCAAAAAGTCCACTCACGGTTTTAGGACGCGTCAATCGCGTCCCGTGCGCTCCTCCCTAGCTTCGGAAGTGTCCGGGCCTGTAAAAATGCATAAGGAGGGTTACAAACATCCCAAAACAACTCGTAGGATTTTTCCTAATTTTTCCGGATTTTTCGGCGGAATTAAACTTAGAGACTTAACCTTCCGGACTCCCGAAATTATCCCGAACGACTCCCGATCGATTCGAACTCTAAAGATAAAATGTTAATTAAACTGAAAGGATTAAATCTCATGTTGACTGTGATCGGAGTTAACCTCACGCGCGCCGTCACGCGCCGCCCAAAGTGGCTGCGCGTGAAGGCCATGCGCCAAGCTACAGTACCTTCGTCCTTACCCGAATAGACTGATAAACGAGTCTATTACCCGCGACTCAACCCGACCAGTTCAAGTTCAATTCTCAATCAATTCTTCTCGTTTTCAATCCCATTACCTTCTCTAATCCATTAATTTTAGGTTTGTACTAACGATCAATCTCGACTAACATTAAATCGACCCAACTCGAGCTCAAACAGTCGAACAAGTCGACTTCTGGAACTCACCCAAACTAACTCCATTCTCAAATTAATTTCACCAGTAGCTTAAGGGAACTCAGACGAACACAATGGTACAATCAATTTGACTCGCCGTTACCTGGAATTCGTCGTCCTCAACACTGGTTTCCTCTGAAACTGAGACTCAGGTTCCCGGCCAACCAGTTCTCCTCCTCCTTCGATTTTTGCACGGTTGTGCTCGTAGTGACCCCAGAAGTCTAACACGGCCCTTGGTTTCGTTCAACACGCCTCAGGAATTGAATTCGATTTTTCCCTCCAACTAGTTCTTCCCTGAACTGGAACTTGGGTTCCTGGGCAAAACGGGCTCCAATCTCCACAATTCTAGCACCGTCGTGTTCCTGCCACTCCCAGAAGTCTCTCAATGTGTTTAGATTTGTCTCTCAACCCGTAGAAGTCGAATTCAGAGTTTTCCCCCAAAAAAACTCGAAACTGTTTTCTCACCGTCTCTCTCAACCTCAGCCTTCACACTGATGCACCAAATGTCCCAAATGAATCCTCTCCTCATTCTCTTACACGGTTGATCGATCAATATGGCCAACAACTCGTGGGAGACCAACTGTGGTCTCTGAAAATGGGTTTCCCGCAAGCACAGACTCCCTGGCCATTTTTAATCCCAGCCGTGCTCTGAGCTCTGATCAAGCCTCCCATGCTGTGCTTCCCACTTCCTCAATTCTCTTAAACAAAGCCCAAGCATCAGTCCACTAAGCCATAAACAAATGCATGCACAAAACACCACGGCATGGCCGTGTGCTCTGTTTTTCACGGTGGTGCTACAGTAACCGCCGTGAAATGACCAAAATGCCCCTCTGTGCAATAATTACCAAAATGCCCTCCAACTTCTGTGACCCGTAACTCGGTTACCCGACGTCCGTTTCACGCATGCCGCCTGTCGTTGTACTCAGGGCGTCGAGACGAACATAACGGTCTTCGAGTCAAATGAATATCAATTGTCAAACAAAAAGTCAACTTTTTCCCTTACAACGTCCAATTTACGATAATGCCCCTGGACTTCCGCACGTCATAACTTTCACCCTGTTCGTCCGAACCGGACGTGCCACCTGTCTATGAACTCGTGACATCCTGAACTACGTCACGGTCATCACTCAACGCCCGTTAGACCATCCAATCAAAAAGTCAACAATTTGACCATACGAATCACAAGGGTAAAACCGTCATTTTATTCATTATTTTACAATATTACATTTCCCGAATTTCCGGGGCGTTACATTCTTCTTCTACTATAAGTCTAATATTGTTTCTTTTTGCAGTTTCACTTTTTAACGATTTCTGGAGTTGTGAGAGTCTGATTGTGATAATTCGAGAGGAAATATGCTCTATTTTGAGAGTCAGTCACTTCAAAATGCATGAAGACATACTTTTAATAAAGTGTTGAATAACACACTTTGCGAGAGTTGATGGTTGGCAAAACTGATAGAGCTAACAACAAGATGGATGACAAGCATCAAGATGGATAACAGGAGCTAACATAAAGATGGATGATAAGAGTAGCCAACATCAAGATGGATGGCAGGAGCAACCAGCATCAAGATGGATGGCATGAGCAACCAACATCAAGATAGATGGTAGGAGCAGCCAAACATCAAGATGGATGACTGGAACACCCAACATCAAGATGGATGGCAGGAGCACCCAAACATCAAGATGGATGGCGGAAGCAGCCAACATCAAGATGGATGGTAGGAGCAGGTAACATAAACATGGATGGCAGAAACATCAAACATTAAGATGGATGGCATGAGCACCGAAACATGAAGATGGATGATAGGAGCACCCTACATCAAGATGGATGGCAGGAGTAGCCAACATGAAGATGGATGGTAGGAGCAACCGACATCAAGATGGATGGTTAGGATATGGTGTGTTCATTGTGCACCATCATCCATGCTTGGAGTTGCTATGTGAAGAAGAGTTTTTGGCTGATGTTAACATTGTGGGGCTGATGTCAGTATGACTCTTATGCTTTAGACATCCGTGAAACTTGACCTTGAATGTTTCGTTGAGCTTGAGACAGGTTGGTATCAAGGTGGAACTCAATATTAGAGGATTGGACATGCCCACTGTAAAGCCTGTGACATAGCGATGTATTTTTCTAACTCAGTAAGGGAAGTTAGAAGTGCAAGTCTTCAAGTTGTTCATCGAAAGATGCTAGAAAGACCTCTATGAAGTTGGAGGATATTGTAGAAGTATCTAGAGTGGCTAGCCATTTAAAGGATGGGAATTTGGAAGTTCCATATGTGGGGACAAAGCTGACACACCCAGTGAAAAATGTGGACGTGAAATAAGGGAAGTGGTATTTGGTCTCAAGGCGACTGTTGTCATGGCACAGACTTCCAAAGCTCCAGTCACCATTAAGGATGATAACAAAGCTTCCTTTGTGAAGCCTAGTTGTGCTAAAGTGAGTAGAGTGAAAGTTATTGCCCCATTGCTTCAGGGAGCAAGGTTATGGTCATAGAGCTTGAAATAACTGGTGGTATTTTTTAGTTCAAAAAGTTGAGGTTCGAGCCATACATATCGTCGTATACCTCCAAACTTCGCATCAAGTTGAAGACTATGCTCCTTTAATGAGTGGCGAAACTTTAAGACTTCGTGGGAGATTTGAGGCGGAAGTTTCATGTGGAAAATTGCAATGAATTGGGTGGTGACATCCTGTGTCGAAATCTTATGGCCAACTTGTTCCTTCCAACATGGTAATCCTTGGCCTTGAACATCCAATGATGGTATTTTTTACTTTAGTTACCTCTCGGAGAAGGGTTTCGCTTTGCCTTCTAAAGAAGGGCTTTGCAATGCCTTCAAGGAAGGGATTTTTTTTTCTTGGAAGAAAACTTAGATACTTCGCGAGGCGAAAGCTTATGATAAAACTTAAATATGCACAAAAATATGTGACTTATTCAATTCTAGTTAAAAACTTTGCAAGCGTACAACGTCATAGAAAATAGTAAAGTAGCAACCAAAATTTGATCCTTCGGGGACAGGTACAATGGTTATGACACCTAATTAGACTCTTATCTCAATCAAAAGACTCAACTAATATAGATATACAAGGACTCAAGACTCAAAACAAACACAAAAGAACATACAACAAAATGAGGGGGGGGGGGTGTGGTTTGATTATACTTGACTTGAAAGGAAAATAGAAACTTGAGTTGCAAGTAAGTAAAAATAGCAAGAAAGTGATAACATTTGTTGATGAATTGACTACGGTGAGCTAAGGAAAACTATCTATCACTAACCAGTTAAGTCTCTAATGTGTTTCCAAGATTATTGTATCAACGAATGTATTAATCCAATGCCCATTCAAGGGCCCTGATTCTAAGCCACCCTACACTTCTTATTCCTCCTTACTTAGCGTATCCTAGGCATGATGTGTACCTTAGGATGTCTATTCAATTTTATCAATTAAAATCATGAAGAACGAGAGGAATTTAATGACATTACACTATTGATCTAAGCATTTATGCTCGATTCTTATTATCTTTGTTCCTACATTTAGCCATGTTATAAGCATAGTAAACACAATACTAACTTGTTTTTATGTTTTTAGGTACTAATTTAAAAGAGGCGGAATAAACAGGTTAAATCGGAACTAAACACCAAAGAATTGCAAAAATGTGAAGAATCCTATTCCAGGTAGGAATCCTTGTTCAACTAGGAAACCTTGTTGGATTGGGAAACATTTTTGGATTAGGAAACCTTGTTGGATTAGGAAACCTTGCTAGATTGGGAATCCTTACACAAGTTGGAAACCTTGTGGGAGCGGGAGTCCTTATCAAAGTAGGATTGGATTACTTTCGTAATTGGTGTAGGAAACCTTTCGTAAATGGTACTAGGAGAAGAACCTACAAATTCTATTGGGAGAAAGATTGTCGCATGATGAATATATGTGGAGGAGGCTGGCCAACATAATTCAAAAGGGTCCAAGAACAATTCAAGAAGTATTTCAAGACTGATCCAAGAAGAGATCAAGAACGGGCCAAGATTTAAAAAGATTGGATCCAGATTCATCAAGATGGGTCAAGACCATGTGTGTAAGAAGGCTCAAGATTATGCCAATATTCGTTCTTGGAGAAGCCCAAAAGAATAGGTGGATTAAAAGTTACAAACTAGAAATTTACTTGTGCAGATCATCCCACTTCCACGGACCATTGTGAACATCTCAGAATGAACCAGGACGCGATTAGGGTATGGTTGGAATATCTAGAAGTCTATTTTCCAGCAATGCAATAATCATTAAAATCAGAGTCCTACAACCACGAGAATTCCTATTTTTGTGTGGAAGGGTCAGGTTTCTCGGGTGGAGTTAATTTGTCTCCTAAAAAAAGTAGGACAAGGATTTTCCTATGCCTATATAAAGACAGTTTTGGCCAGCCGCCAGTGGGTCTCTCATTATTTGTACCAAAACTCTGCTTAACCGATTTTTCCTTCACATTAAATCAATATTTATCTTTCAAAAGATAATTACACCATACTTCTTCTACACCTTCATCTATGACATAGTCTGACTGTCTTTGAGTGTCTCACCAAAGAGTGCCCAATCATTTCGGGACAGAACCCATCCCAAATCCCCCCGGGATTAACCTTGGACGTGCCTGCTCCCGTCTGACACGAAGTATCAGAAAAAGGATAATTCGAACCTTAGCCTTATCGGGGCTTCCATAATGCGCAAGGATCGGAAGAGGAGTGTGATGTCTCAGTCCCTGCTACAGCTCGCATCCGCGATCAACCTGAAGGGCATTAAAAGCAGAAAAGACCGTGAGTGGATGAAACTAATAATTTATAAAATCATTTCACGAAAAGAAGACATTTATGCCCTTCACTAAAAACCATGCATGAATTCGAAAAACATTTATCAAACCATTTAGTTAAATCAATCATCAAACCATTAGGGCTTTGACCCAAAGCCGTAAAACCAAAGTATGTGGGTCACTACCCAAATCCATGTGGGAACTCAGCCCAAAACCAATCAAGTGGGTCTCAGCCCAAAACCATTACAAGTGGGTCTCAGCTCAAAACCAATCCTTGGCATCCCTGATGCCTGACATCCCAGATGTCACAATCAACCCTATCACAGTTCCAAGCTACGCGTGCTATCCGGGGTCTCAAATCCGAAGTCTCCCCAGGGTCCACCCAAGTCAATGACCCGTAGATAAATGATCCTTCCTGGGGGGAGGTTTTAACCTTTGACATTCCCGCTCCTAAGTCACTATACGGACCGGTCGCTCCGTCCAATGACCCCTCGCAAGCAATGCCCCGTGACTATTCCAAGATACTACAAGACGTCTAGAGGAGACAACCCGCCACTCTAGGATACTATGAGATGTCTAGAGGGCATCCGTTCGTGAGGATGGTATACGGAAAACCGTTTTTCCAATAACCTCAAATCGTTCAAAGGGCCACGACCGAGTTTTCCATAAAACCATCATAAATCCATATATGGGTCCCCGACCCGAAATCATGTTTATAAATCATAACTGGACCTCCAGCCCGATATTATAACCAATTGGTCCTCATGCCCAAATTCGTAAACCAACAGGGCCCGTGGCCTGATCGTATAACTCAAATGGGCCTCTAGGCCGATTTTTCATTAAATCAAATGGACTCCAAGTCCGATGGTTTCCAACCAAATGGGACTCATGCCCGATTCCATGTTTCTAAATCCAAAACCTTTTCGTTAAACCCTCATTGAAATACTAACACGTATAAGCACTGTAGAAAACCGAAAACCTCAAAATACTTGCAAATACGGAAAACCAAATACCACAAGCATATGCACTCAAGGTATTTCAAAATATGTTCATAAACACATATAAAACAGTTATGCATGCATCAATTTAAAAAACCAAAGTCCACTCACAAACTGTACATGGTGCGCCTCGATACGCACGCCATAAGCCCTCTCCCGAGCCAATCACCATCACCGGGACTCCCAAACTGTCCATGTTGGACACTTCCCCAAAAGACGGCCCACACGCGGCCCAAAGGCACTGCGCGTAGGCTTCACGCGCCAGGCACTGTGCTTCTTCAACCACGAGCTGAACCGGTCTGAACCCGGTTTGCTGGTTTTCGGGCCGATCGGACCGGTGAGACCAGTCCAGTGCTCTATCTCCCTCATTTTCGATCCGTTTCCATCCCTTCCAATTCCTATAGTTTGCTCTCATCAATTACAACCTATCTACGTGTTTAGAATCAAGAAACACCACCTAGAACCCCTTGGTTCGATTCACCCTTCACGGCCCAAATTTCAAGTCCCATGCTTGGGCTGCACAACCACCTCCCACCGTCAAAAATCATTCCCACACCCTCATATGAACCCCATAAACATCCCCCAATAGCCATAAAACACCCCTAAATTCTAAAACACGAAATTAGAATTTGAATTCAAAACCGTACTTGCTCGGTTTGTCGTTCCCCCGTTGTCCACGACGTCGCAGCCTCATCATCCACTGTGTTCTAGCTCCTCTGCCACTCTATGTCTCTCTCTCAGACCGAAACCATGTGAGGGGAAGGATTGGGGTGGTGGTTCGATGGGGTTTTGGGCTGGTATGATCGAATGAATAAAAGTGGGTGTAAGGGTAGGTGCATGTATCTGTGTAATGGGAGCAATGGATGAGTGACAGTTGTCACTCATCCATTGGGCCTGGGGAAAATATCTGGGCCCACTCCAAACAAAAGGCAAGTCAACTGCTTCGTAAAACGTGTCACTGTAAATAGTTCCTTGGAACTTTCGTGACCCATATCTTTCCCGTCGAACGTCTGATTTCGACGTGTCGCCTGTCAACGTACTCGTATTGACACGATCTATGTAAGGGCCTTCGACCCTCGTGCCTCAGACCTTCCGAGTCAAAATTTAACTTGTTGCCCTCGTTTAGGGTAAAATCGTAATTTCGTTCTGAACGTCCAATAATCCTCGATTAGCCTTGCTAATCTGTAATTAACTCTCAATTAATCCTTAAAATTAGGGACGGGTCATTTCAAACTTCCCTCTTTAAATAATTTCATCCTCGAAATTCCAACCGACCTAATTTTACAACTGAACTGTGGAAATCCAATCATGTCGCTCTACTCGGGCACTCTCGTGTAATCATACACGTTTGACACAACCACCGTGCTCGTTGGTATGCATTTTCACTGGAGCTTCCAAAGCTCCAGTTCACTCTCGAGAACCACACGTCGGCTCGTAAGTCTCACTCGAGACGTCGACACTCGTCGATCTCGCCTGTCACTCGTTCCGACAGGTCAGCAATACCAAGCTGACATCAAGTCGGCTTTTCTGCCTAATGGTTCTTCTTATCGAACAATCGAAGTCAGCTTTCCAGTCTACTATTCCAACACTTCCCAACTTTGAGGTGTCAAATCGACTTTTCAGCTTGACGACCTTTCGCATCTGATAAACAAGCTGACATCCTGTTCAGCATCCAATACGTCAATATCCGCTAGATTCTGCCATCACAATGGCAAGAATCGCACCTTGCAGATCATACTCAAACCTATGCCGCAGGTTTAATCGACCTCGATACTCAAATCAACCAACTGCTTCGTTTCCCATATTCATGCTGACTCTCACTAGAGTCCCATCACTATACACTGATCAGAATCTGTCGGATACCAATTTAATCCATCACTACTATATGTCCGATTGACTTCGCACGGAAGCCAATCCCACCGACAAACATCGTGACTAGCTGGCAATTCCCGACTCCACTACGCTTTTGTTGCACTACTCTGATTTCGACTCACTCTCGAATCCCCATATCGTATCTCATCACACATCTTGTAGAAACACATTCGACATCTCACCCATCTTGGGTGTATCTGGACCTCATCGAATACTTGCCTCAGCAAAGATAGTCACAACAATCTCACTAGGGTTCCTCTGGCCTACATGGCCCTGAGCTCTCGGCTCTCATAATCTCTGAACCTTCTCAATCCACCCTACTCGAGCACACAGTATTCAACGTCTAGTCCTTACATCATCATGCCGGAACACGTCCGATCATAATCCTCGTCCATTGTCACAATCGGATCCGACTTGAACCCAGTACTCACTGTACAATCAACATCGAACCTCATCCAATCAGCATCTCACGTTCATCTAGGACTCCATTTGAGGACTCTACCATATCGGTCTAATTAGGCCAATCCCAATGTCCAACGTGCACTACTCACTGGTGCACCCACATCACGTCCATCAACAAGGCATTACCCGGCCTACTCAAGGACTGCACTCAGGTAACGTCTTTTCACGTACTAATCCTCAATATCCTCAACGTCTTCTCGGAGTCATCGTGGTCACCTGACCAACTCCAAAGATAGAACAACAGACGTCTAGCTCGAGGCATTGGCTATTCATCTCTTCCTGATCGATATCTACGTATTGTCCTTGTCTCATACTTATTCACCTATCCACACATATCCAACACATATCGTACACTCATCCCTATATCCAAATCCAAGACAGAGCAATGCACCTGCACATATCCAACCTCTGTCTTGTCATCTCACCAACTATTCCAAGAGGTTTTTCAACTGTCTTGTAATATGATTCCCTTCTGCTCCTAGCTTAGCATAGTCAGCAAGGCAATTCACCCTGATAACGACCAGACCTCGATCTACTCGACTCATGATCGCCACAATCATCCCAGTTATCTCGATCATCTTGATCGGCACCACACGACTAGATCCATTTGATCTTAAGTGGACCCATACTAGCTCTCTCAGTTAACATAACAAGACCCTTAATAACATGGGTCCATTACCTCGGACACTCACTTTTCACATCCATTGACGCCAAGTACCATCTGCAAAAGCACGCACTCTTCTCCTTGTCTCAACCACAACCTCGTTAGATCATGGATCCAAAGTCAATCATGGGTCCACCAATCAATACGTGATCACCGTACTGGTGACACCCAACATCATCTGACATAGAGTCGAAAACGACCATTTCCTTTACCGACTTCAGAATCAAGAGAAGTTACAACCATGTTAGAAGCACACCTATCTTTCTCGACCAACAACAACTATCGATAACTACTGTAATGACCCATTCCATTCCTTACAATCAAGCTTCTCCTCAAACAAGCTTATACGAAGCTCAAGAGGCATGGTCAACTGTAGTCGACCCAAACCAACTTTTAACAGACTCTTAAGTCCTCAACTCACTTGGACAACATCCACTTATGTGTTCCGTAACTCGTCTAACACTCAACTCGCTTGCCTGATTGCACCATTTATTCACATCCAAAAGGATGTCAATTCATCCTAATCCAATGTACCGCTCGACTGAAAAGTCGCCACAGACTCCGAAAAATCGTCACACTCCCATACTGGTGTCGTACCGACCAGTAACCACAATCTGAGGACCTCGTCCTCTCGTAACTCTAAGGCCTCCTCGGTGTCTACCACCGCTCAACCACGACATGTCGTACCATACCACACAACATCTACACCGTGGCATCCTCTGCCAGTCGACATCCCTCCAGGACTCGACATACTGAAACATGGAATCTCACGTCAAATAGGATCAAACATTCTTATTCCCAACAATCTCACTCGGGTCAACCATGGCCTCAACTTATTCCATTTTGTCCCAATCCATATCTAACATGACCTTACTGTTGAACGGTCATAATTCTGTAACATCATCACAATGGGACAACCGGCTCAATAAGTCCCATCCACTATTAATACTACGGCTCTAAGCCCTTTGATTTGCACGAATATCAATCCTACTCGAGATCAAACCTCTCGAAAAAATGGCATCCCGTTCTGATCGAACCCTAAACCATCACACCTCGTGCCAAACATAATCTAACTAGGGTTCGATTCCACTGAATCCTGATACTCTTACCCTAACTTTCAGGTTGATGACGGGTTGTTACCACTGCAGAGACATCACATCCTCGACCTGCGAGTCACACTAAGAGCAAACCATGCTCTGATACCACTTGATAGGACCCGTCCCAAATCCCCACGGGATTAATGCGGGATGTGCCTGCTCACGTCTGACACAAAGTGTCAGATAAGGGATAATACAAACCTTAGCCCTACCAGGGCTTTCATAGTGCACCATGATCGGAGGAGGAGTGTGATGTCTCGGTCCCTGCTACAGCCCGTATCGGCGATCAACCTGAAGGGCATTAAAATCAGAAAATACTGTGAGTGGACAAAACTAATAATTTATAAAATCATTTCACAAAAAGAAGGCATTTATGCCCTTCACTAAAAAACATGCATGCATTCAAAAAACATTTATCAAACCATTTAGTTAAATCAATCATCAAACTACTAGAGCCTTGGCCCAAAACCGTAAAACCAAAGTATGTGGGTCACTACCTAAATCCATGTGGGAACTCAGCCCAAAACTAATCCTCGTCATACCTGATGCTTGACATCCCAGATGTCACAATCAACCTTGTCATAGTTCCAAGCTACGCGTGTTACCCGGGGTCTCAAATCCCAAGTCTCCCCAGGGTCCACCCAGGTCAATGACCCGCAGATAAATGACCCTCTCTGGGGGGAGGTTTTAATCTCTGGCAATCCCGTTCCTGAGTCACTATACAGACCGGTCACTCCGTGTAATGACCCCTCGCAGGAAATGCCCCGTGACTACTCCAAGATACTACGAGACTTCTGGAGGAGACAACCCACTACTCTAGGATCCTACGAGACATCTAGAGGGCATCCGTTCGTGAGGATTGTATACGAAAAACTGTTTTTCAAATCACCTCAAATCGTTCAAAGGGCCACGCCCGGGTTTTCCATAAAACCATCATAAATCCATATATAGGTCCCTGACCCGAAATCATGTTTATAAATCATAAATGGGCCTCCAGCCCGATATCATAACCAATTGGGCCTCACGCCTGAATTCGTAAACCAACGGGGTCCCCAAGCCGATCGTATAACTCAAATGGTCCTCCAACCCGATTTCTCATTAAATCAAATGGACTCCAAGTCTGATAGTTTCCAACCAAATGGGTCTCATGCCCGATTCCATGTTTCTAAATCCAAAACCTTTCCGTTACACCCTCATTGAAATACTAACAAGTATAAGCACCGTATAAAATTGAAAACCTCGAAATACTTGCAAATACGGAAAACAAAATACCACAAACATATGCACTCAAGGAATTTCAAAACATTTTCATAAACACATATAAAATAGTTATGCATGCATCAATTTAGAAAACCAAAGTCCACTCACAGACCGTCCATGTTGCGCCTCGATACGCGCGCTATTAGCCCTCCTAGGGCCAATCACCGTCACCGGGACTCCCGAACCTGACCAAATCATACTAGAGGGTTACTAACTACTTTAATAACCTCTCATAAAATCCCCCTAATTTTCTGGAATTTTATCATATTTTAAACTCGATCCTCAACCTTCGGACATCCCGAACTATATCGAAACGATGTATGATCGACCCGAAACCTATCCCAAAATGTTCATTATATCGAATAGATGATTTCACATGTTGGACACTTCGCCAAAAGACAGCCCACACGCCCCCACGTGCGGTCCAAAGGCGATGTGCGTGGGCTTCACGCGCCAGGCATTGTGCTTCTTCAACCTCCAGTCGAACCGTTCTGAACTCGGTTTGCTGGTTTTCAGTCCAAATGGACCGGTGAGACCGATCTAGTGCTCTATCTCCCTTATTTTCAATCCATTTCCATCCCTTCCCATTCCTATAGTTTCCTCTCATCAATTACAGCCTATCTACATGTTTAGAATCAAGAAACACCGCTTAGAACCCCCTGGTTCGATTCTCCCTTCACGGTCCAAATTTCCAGACCCATGCCTGAGCTGCACATCCACCTCCCACCGTCCAAAATCATTCCTACACCCTCATATGAACCCCCATAAACATCCCCCAATAGCCAGAAAACACCCATAACGTCTAAAACACGAAGTTCGAATTTGAATTCAAAATCGTACCTGCGCGGTTTGCCGTTCCTCCGCCATCCACGACATCGCAGCCTCAACATCCACGTTGTCCTAGTTCCTCAGCCACTCTCCGTCTCTCTCTCAAATCAAAACAAGGTGAGGGCAACGATTGGGGTGGTGGTTCGATGGGGTTTCGGGCTGGTATGATCGAATGAACAAAAGAGGGTGGAAGGGTGTATACATGTATATGTGTAATGGGAGCAATGGATGAGTTAGCGACCCTTCTCGGAAGTCGGGATTAGATTAGAAGTTATTGACAGATTAGCGAAGTTAATCGGTGATTTGTTGGATACTTTTGGACAGATGGTGCAGAATGACGATTTTGCCCCTATACTGGGCAAAATGTTGACTTTTAGTTCAAATGGTCAAAAGGACTTTGACCGATGGTCGTGACGTAGTTCGGGACATCACGAGTCCGTAGACAGGTGGCACGTTCGATTCCGACATCCGAGGAGGAAGTTATGATGTTCGGAAGGTCGAGGGCACTTTCGTACTTTGGTTAAAAAGGAGGAATTTGTTGACTTTTTGCACGACAAGTTTTCTTCACGCAAACCGAGGACCGTTAGATAGATCTCGACGTCATGAGTACAATGACAAGCGGCACGCCTTCATTGGACATCAGACGTATAAGTTATGGTTCTAGAAAGTGAGGGGCAAAATGGTAATTTGGACTTTTAGGGGCATTTTGGTCTTTTAAACGCCTGGGAAATTGTGCCCAATCAGATAAGGCCACCTGGGGAGTTGGGGTTGGATATTTTGGGCTGTGTCCATAGGCTGTTTGACACCTGGTGATATCCTAGAGGCTTCTAGCTTATTTTGTACACAGTTTACATTTTAAAATGGCTGGGTAATCGTTCAAAGAGGAAAAACAGAGACTGAGGCCGTGAGTTTACATCGACCCATTCCAGTGAGTGTGTGAGAGTTATGCGTTTCCTTTGTGCTTGAGTGAGTGCTAGAGACTGTGTGATCGTGTTGAGAGGAACTGGAGTGTGACTGTGTGTGTGTGAGGTGAGCAGAACCCGAGAATCAAAGAGGGAGTCGAGGGTCATAGTGCAAGCATCGGGGCTAACGTTGAGGCAGAGGCAGAGGCAGAGGCATAGAGTTTTCGGTTGCGTGTTTAGTTAGCTCACAGTAGGACTTTTGCTCTTATCCTGTACTGTACTATGCTCTGTATGACTGTTGACTCGTTGTACTATAACTTTTCCCTGGTCTGGCAATGTTTATTTCTCGGTCTTTGTGTGGTTGTTTTAGTCTTTTGATTTAGTTTGTCAGACAGGAGCAGGGTTCGTCCTGGTTATCGGGGTGGTAATCGGGGTGGGTCCAATCATGAGTGACACTGGTCACTCATCCATTGGTCCTGGGGAAAATATCAAGGCCCACTCTAGATAAAAGGCAAGTCAATTACCTTGTAAAATGTGCTGCTGTAAATAGTTCCGTGACCCATATCTTTCTCGTCGAACTTCCGATTTTGACGTACCGCCTGTCTACGGACCCGTATCGACACGATCTACATAACGGTCTTTAGCCCTCGTGCCTCAGACCTTCCGGGTCAAAATCTAACTTTTTGCCCTCGTTCAAGGGTAAAATCGTAATTTTGCCCTGAACGTCCGATAATCCTCGATTAGCCTTGGTAATCTATAATTAACTCTTAATTAATCCTTAAAATTAGGGACGGGTCGTTACACTTCGCATATTTATGACTATTCCCAAGGAGAAAAAGTGTAACACGACCTCTTTACCTTGCAGTTATCTCTTGTACTTGAATATCATTTTATAGATTGATTTATAATATTATTCTGATTTTATGCTTTGAAATGATTTCAACATTCCACGTGTTTTATGATTCTAGTTTTTTTTATGTGTGTATATTTGTGCTTAATGCTGTATAAGATAGTCTGGATGACCCCGAGTTTAGATCATTGAAAGTATAGTCGGGCTATCCTCAATCACATACTTAAGATAATATGCAAGTAACTCGAAAAATTAAAGTTAAAGGATTTTGTGGGTTGACATCAATATAATTTATGAATGAGTAACTCATAAAGAATGAGTTGACCACGTGTAAATAATAGATTATGTTTAGTTTAATTCTAACTTACATAGGACTTTAAAATCTATCTCTTATCCCCATTCAAAACTCCAAACGTTGATCATGTGTAGGTACCCTTAAGCACCAGTTTAGAATGATCCATACTTACCAATGTTACACCTACAAAAAGGGTTTTAAATTACATACGTTTTCATTAAGTGTTGAGTGTTACTTTGTGTTGATTTTAATGCTTGGTTTTAGCGTTATCAACTATCACTAGAAGTGTGACGTGCAAGCCTAGGGGGGCCATGGATTGGATTACAAGTAAGATATAAGCCACTATCTTCGATCCTAACAATTACACGATGGCGATCAATCATCATGCAATCATTTACTAATAATTCATTGAATCAAGTAACCACTTAAAAACAATAAATTACATAAACATGGTAATCTCAATCTCACTCATAACATTCATAATAACATAAATCCATAACCAAACATATCATTCGACTCTCATGGTCAAGGCTTCAAGTAGTCCTAATTCAATTAAAAACTACTTACATATGATGATAAACAAAAACATAATGAATTGAATTGCATTAAATTGTAAGCGAATAGTGAACAAATGACGTTTTTACCCTTGTGAATAGTATGGTCAAATTGTTGACTTTTTGGTGAATCAAACGGATATTGACCAATGACCGTGACGTAGTTCGGGACGTCGCGAGTCCATAGACAGGTGGCACGCCCAATTCCGACAATCTGGGAAAAAGTTATGACGTTCGGAAGCCCAAGGGCATTTTCGTAATTTGGGCAAAAAGGGGGGAAAACGTTGACTTTTTGTTTGCCAACTAATTTTCACACGATTCGAAGACCGTTAGGTAGGTCTCGATGCCCGGAGTACAACGACAGGCGGCACGTCGAAAACGGGGTTCAGATACGGACGTTACGGGTCACGGAAGGCTAGGGGCAAAATGGTAATTTGTCCAACCAGGGGCAAAATGGTCTTTTAACCTTGATCAGCCCATGACACCTGTGTTTTGTCTGATTCTCACCCCAGGAAACAAGGAATCGGGTCTTAAGGGAGAACATAATCATATGGCTTTAGACATAATTCCCTAAATTGGGGTTTGTCCTAATCATGCCAAATTAACACCAGATAACACCCATTTGTCTCAGCCTCATTATGATTTGTGTAATTGAGAAACCGAATTGAGAGAAATTGAACTCGAGAGACTGAGAGGTGACGGGTACAACCAGTTCGAAAATCCTTGAAATTGGGGGGAAATCGAATTCGGATTTGGGAGCCAGGAGAGGAGCAGTTGAGGATTTCATTAAGTTTCTAGGATCAAAACGAACAGCTTTGCAACAAAAACGAGAAGAAATCGTGTCGAATTGAGGAAGAACAGACGCTGCCATGGCTGCCAAAAATCGACCTTGAGTTCAGTCAGTTAGAGGTAAGGTTTTACGAAATTGATCTTGTAGAAATGTTACTTATACTCTCACGATGCTAACCATATGAATTAATTGGAAAATCAGGCATGGAATCGTGAAACCCGATTAAGAGACCCGTCGAAATTCGATCGTGAGTCGTGAAGATTTGGACCTTAATTGAGGTAATTGAATTCACAGAACTGAAATGAATATGGATTAGATGAGATCAGTTGAAAGAACGAATCGAGATAAGGTCGAATTGACTGAGATTGCATCGGATCCTATCGCGGGTATTTCAACCCGTTTATCAGTCAAACGGGCGAGAACGACGCACTGTAGCAGTACTGTGCTAGGCGCGTGGCTTTCACGCGCAGCCGCTTGCGGCGGCGCGTGATGGCGCGTGGGGAGGATTCCGGCAAAGTGTTCAACATGAAACTTGATGTTCTCGATGATACGAACCTATCCGCGTTGGTTTCGGGTCAATCGGATATGGTTTCAGTGTAGTTCCGAGTACCCGGCACGTTTAATTTATATTAAAATAATATTATAAAATTCCGACAATTAAGGGATTCTTATATGAGGAAAATATGATAGTCTAGTAACCTTAAATCACTTTGTTTGACAGGCCGGAATATTCCCGGGACGTCGGAGGAAAACGAACAGCTCGAGGCTAAACAATCGGGACGGTGTGTGTGAGTGGACTTTTGGTTTTCTAACTGTGATGCATGCATATATGGTTTAAAATGCTTATTTATATGATTTTATATGATTTGACATGATTGATGCTTTGATTCGGTGATTTCTCGATTTTCTCGGTTTTATGATTATTATATTATTATATTCTGGCACGATTTTTGAGAAATCACGAAATTGGTTAAAAATGATATTGTGGGCGTGAGAACCCAAGTAAATAATGATTTTAACTCGGATTTGGAGTTACATGTGAATTTGATGATTTTTGTATTCTCGTGATTTTCTGATTATTTTAATCAATCTTTCGGGCACGTTTTACGAGGAACGTGCAAATGATGTTTTGGGTTAGGCCCGGATTGAAAATGATGTTTTGACTTGGGTTATGAGTCAGGAAATTGAAAATGATATTTGGACTTGGATTATGAGTCAGTGATTGATTTTATGGATTTACGTGATCGTGGTAACTCGGGTTTACGGTTGCACGGATTTACGTGAAATCGATATTTTGGGGTTGGGACCCAATGGAATTGTGTTTCTGATTGGATTTGTATTTCCATGTGATTATATGATGATATTGATGATTTCAGATTTATAAAGTAAATCGGGATTTTGGTTAATTTGGGGTTGAGACCCTGTGTCGATATGTGATTTGATTTTCTATGCAACTGTTTTTCACTGGTTTTTGTGAAGATAATATGTTGCGGACATTTAGGGCTTTCGGGAGAAAATATGTTTTTCCCCGGAGTGCACCTTGGAGATAACGCTCGCCTTCGGGATGGAAGTGTTTACCCCGAAGAGGTCACGTAGCACGGTCTTTGTCGAGCAGCCGAGGGAGGCTTGACTCAGATCAGATGTGCTGGATATACATAGATCGATAAGTGATGTGTTCACTAGATCTGGATTGCCGGCTGGTGATGTGTTCACAGCGGCGGATGCTCGGATTTTGAGCGGTCCTTGAGCCTATTGATATGCACGCGTTGCAGGGATAAACGTGACTCTAAGCAACAAGATATGGAAATAAGTCCCGTGGTCTTGTGGAAATTGTTTTGATTGATCCACTGAACATATTTAATTGATTTCTTATTATTACTCGTGTTTTATGATATGCGTGCATGTTTGTGAAAACTGGAGGGTAAGAAATGTGTTTTGGTAAATGTATTTACCAAAGTTTATTTTGTCCACTCACACCTTTATTGTTTTATGCACCCTCCAGGCCAGTGCACAGGTACGAGGGCTAGAAACGAGGCAAGCGAGGCAAAAGAATAAATAGACCGTTGCGCACTCAGACACTCTACAGAGTAGGAATTTGACCCCTATCTGTAATAGTACCTATGCTCTGTATTGTCGTTGACTAGTCAAACTTGTGACGTCATTGGTCTGTAAAACTTAACTATCCCTTGTCTGACAATGTTTTCGGGATTTGTTGTGTGTTGTATGTATATAAGTTTGGTTACTTTTGGTAATTTTTTTAGTTATTGTCAGACGGGAGCAGGATTCATCACGACTATCGAGGGATAATCGGGATGGGTCTTGTCAAATTGGTATCAGAGCATTAGGTCACGGTCTGAGTCTTGCACATTTGTACGCACGAGTTGTGATACTGATATGTTTCTCTTACAGAACATCACAATATGCCTCCGAGACGCGAGCCCCGTACCCAGTCTGGCGATGAGTTTGGAGGTCCGGACGTAGAGAGAGCTCAACGTTTAGGGGCCATTGCATTCACTGGCCTGACTAACCCAGAAGAGGCTTATGAGTGGATTACTCAATTTGAGCGGATCTTCGAGATTATGCAATGTCCACCAGGAGATATGGTTCCACTGGCCACATTTATGCTGAGTAGCCAAGCTTACCGATGGTGGCGTGGATTGCAGCTGACAGGGATGGATGCCCGCACCCTGAGTTGGGAGGACTTCCGTCATCGTTTCCTGGATATGTTCTATCCTCGCTCATTTCGTAATGCTAGGGAGGTTGAATTGCTAAAACTACATCAGGGGGACATGTCAGTGGCAGACTATGAGCAGAAATTCTTGAACCTGTCCAGTTTTCCTCCTCTATATGTATCCAACGAGGAGGACAAGTGCCGAAGGTTTGAGCAAGGACTGAGGAATGACATCCGGGGAGCTGTGACTGTAGGAACTTATGCCACCCTGCAAGAGTTGTTTGATGCAGCTGCACGAGTTGAGGTGACCTTGCCAGTGCCACAGCAGTTTTCGGGCTCTGGTCGGCGCCGGGACCGTCAGTACCAGGGATCTGCGAACCAGAGGTCCTCCAAGCGAGGTAATTATGGCTCTGGATCTTCGCGTGGCGCTCGTCCGAGTTATGGAGGTAGGGGAACACAGACATTTGGGTATCGACCATCAGCGACTGCACAGTTCAGTGAGGCATCGGTGGGATCTACTGACCGACAGAGTAATGACCGGGGCAATGTTCTTGTCTGCTTTTACTGTAGGGAGCCGGGTCACTTCAAACGAGACTGTCCACGATTGGTTGGTAGTAGTGGTACCCGGATGGGGCTCTACTGAGCGGGGCCCTAGTACAACTTTGACTTCAAATGCTACAAGTGGGAGAGGAGGTGGCAGAACTGGTGGTGGATCTGGTGGATCACGAGGGCGTGGTCGGACTTCGGGACCACAGGCTCGAGTCTATGCAGTGACTCAACAGGAGGCCCGGCAGCCCCGGAGGTGGTGACAGGTATGCTTACTATTTTCGGTCATCATGCACGTACTTTAATAGATCCGAGAGCTACCCACTCTTTTGTTTCTCGGGAGTATGCACTGTTGGCAGATAGAGAGATTTCTGCGATCAGGTGTGAGATGGGAGTCGGTACACCGACTGGAGAGTTGTATGTAGTAAACCAAGTGATACGAGGATACCCTATTGTGATAGGGGATGTGCATTTAATGGTTGATTTGATACTCCTAGACTTGTGTGACTTTGATGTTATCCTTGGGATGGATTGGATGACAACCCATCATGCCTTTATCGAGTGTTTCGATAAGAAGGTGATACTTCGGAGCCCTGGATTACCTGAGGTGCTATTTCAGGGAGATCGGAGGATGTTAACCCCTAGAGTCATATCAGCCCTCTCGGCAGATAGATTTCTGAGGAAGGGCTGCCAGAGTTATCTAGCTTATGTTGTCGATGAACGGGATGCACCAGTCAAGGCCGAGGATATCCCAGTAGTGTGTGACTTCCCAGATGTATTTCCTGAGGATTTACCAGGATTACCCCCTTCTCGAGAGATTGAGTTCACTATCGAACTAATTCCTGGTACACGACCTATATCCTTGACACCGTATCGGATGGCACCAGCTAAGTATTTTTCGAAGATTGATCTGCATTCTGGTTACCACCAGTTAAGGATTCGAGAGGAGGACATTCCAAAAACAGCTTTTTGAACTCGATATGGTCATTATGAATTTCTGGTGATGCCATTTGAATTGACTAATGCACATGAGGCATTCATGGATTTGATGAACCGAGTATTCCGGAAGTACCTTGACCGATTTGTTATTGTGTTCATTGATGACATTCTAGTGTATTCAAGCAGTAAGAGGGCGCATGAGGAACATTTGAGGATTGTGCTTGATACGCTAAGGAGGAACCAGCTCTTTTCCAAACTGAGTAAGTGCCAATTTTGGTTAACGAGTGTTGGTTTTCTGGGACATGTGATTTTCGTGGATGGGATTCGTGTTGATCCCCAGAAGATAGAAGCGATAGAAAACTGGGAGCAGCCGAAGACAGTAACCGAAGTAAGGAGCTTTTTGGGATTGGCCGGTTATTACAGACGTTTTTTGGAAGGCTTCTCTGCGATCGCTGCTCCGATGACCCGCCTAACCAGGAAAGGAATCAAGTTTGTTTGGGGCGAAGACTGTGAGCAAAGTTTCCAAGAACTGAAGAAAAGGTTGACCTCTGCTCCTATCTTAACCCTTCCGGATGATAGTGGGGAGTTTGAAGTGTACAGTGATGCATCCTTACAAGGATTGGGGTGTGTGTTAATGCAACATGGAAAGGTGATTGCATATGCCTCTCAACAACTGAAACCGCATGAATGTAACTATCCCACCCATGATTTGGAATTAGCTGCGGTGGTACATGCCCTGAAGATTTGGAGACATTACTTGTATGGTGAGACATGTAGACTTTTCACGGATCATAAGAGTTTGAAGTACTTTTTCACACAGAAGGAATTGAATTTGAGACAGAGATGATGGTTGGAGCTAATTAAGGATTACGACTGCACAATTGAGTACCATCCTGGAAAAGCTAATGTGGTAGCTGATGCACTGAGTCGGAAATCAGCTCATACTGTGGCCCATCTACGAATGGTGCATTTACCCTTATTGGTTGAACTTCATAGGACTGGAGTTGCTTTGGGACTGGATAACCAAGGTGGCTTACTAGCTAGTTTCCAGGTGCGACCGATTCTGATTGATCGAGTTTTTGAAGCCGAACTTGAAGACCCTATCTTGTGTGTCCTTCGAATTGAAGCTGATGCGGGGGAACGGCAAGATGTTGCAATTAGAAGGGATGGAGCCCTAGTAAAGGACGGACGGTTGTGTGTGCCCGAAAATATAACATTAAAGAAAGAGATTCTGGACGAGGCCCATAGTTCGGCGTATGCTATGCATCCAGGTGGGACGAAAATGTACCGTACGCTACGGGAGCATTATTGGTGGCCGGGTATGAAATGGGAGATTGCAGAGTATGTGAGTAAGTGCTTGGTATGTCAACAAGTAAAGGCTGAAAGACAAAGACCCTATGGAGCACTGCAACCACTACCGATCCCGGAATGGAAATGGGATCATATAACAATGGATTTTGTGTTTAAAATCCCCAGAACGCCTAAAGGACACGATGGAGTCTGGGTAATTGTGGATAGGCTTGCCAAATCAGCACATTTCCTACCTGTAAGGGAAGACTTTCGGTTGACGCAGTATTCCAGACTCTTCATTGACGAGATTATTCGACTACATGGTACTCCTGTCTCTATTGTATCTGATCGAGATCCCCGATTTACGTCCAGATTCTGGCAAAGCTTACAGGAAGCTTTCGGGACGAGATTGTATTTTAGTACGGCATTCCACCCTCAGACCGACGGACAATCGGAACGGACTAGTCAGCCCTTGGAGGACATGATGAGAGCATGCGTTTTGCAATTCCAGGGTACTTGGGAGTCACATCTACCATTGATGGAATTCGCCTACAACAATAGTTACCAAGCAAGTACCGGGATGGCTCCTTATGAAGCCTTATATGGACGACAGTGCAGAACCCCTTTGTGTTGGACTGAGGTGGGTGAAAGGAAATTGTCTAAATCTGAATTGATAGACTTAACAACGGAAAAGGTTAAACTCATCCGAGATAAACTCAAGATAGCCCAAGACAGACAAAAGAGTTATGCAGACAACCGAGTCAGAGATCTGGAATTTGCAGTTGGAGATTGGGTATTCTTGAAGTTATCTCCTTGGAAAGGTATAGTGCGATTCGGCAGACGCGGGAAACTGAGCCCCCGTTTCATTGGACCTTATGAGATCGTTGAGAGAATTGGTCGGGTTGCCTATAGATTAGCATTACCTTCTGAGCTTTCGAGGGTCCATAATGTTTTCCATGTGTCAATGCTACGAAAATATGTATATGATGAGTCCCATGTGTTGGAGGAACAGCCCGTTCAACTCAGAGAAGACCTAAGTTTTGAAGAACAACCTATACAGATCTTGGACCGAAAGGACAAAGTGCTTCGACGAAAGACGATTCCATTAGTGAAGGTTCTTTGGAGGAATCAGAGCGTGGAAGAAGCTACGTGGGAACCTAAGACGCAGATGCGAGACCAGTACCCGTATTTGTTTCATTGAAATTTCGGGGACGAAATTTCTTAAGGGGGGAAGGTTGTAACGCCCCGGAAATTTAGAAAATGTAATTTTGTAACATAATGAATAAATGACGTTTTTACCCTTGTGAATAGTATGGTCAAATTGTTGACTTTTTGATTGGTGAATCAAACGGATGTTGACCGATGACCGTGACGTAGTCCGGGACGTCACGAGTCCATAGACAGGTGGCATGCCCAATTCCGAAAATCTGGGAAAAAGTTATGACGTTCGGAAGCCCAAGGGCATTTTCGTAATTTGGGCGAAAAGGGGGGGAAAACGTTGACTTTTTGTTTGCCAACTAATTTTCACACGATTCGAAGACCGTTAGGTAGGTCTCGATGCCCGGAGTACAACGACAGGCGGCACGTCGAAACGGGTTTCGGATACGGACGTTACGGGTCACGGAAGGCTAGGGGCAAAATGGTAATTTGTCCAACCAGGGGCAAAATGGTCTTTTAACCTTGATCAGCCCATGACACCTGTGTTTTGTCTGATTCTCACCCCAGGAAACAAGGAATCGGGTCTTAAGGGAGAACATAATCATATGGCTTTAGACATAATTCCCTAAATTGGGGTTTGTCCTAATCATGCCAAATTAACACCAGATAACACCCATTTGTCTCAGCCTCATTATGATTTGTGTAATTGAGAAACCGAATTGAGAGAAATTGAACTCGAGAGACTGAGAGGTGACGGGTACAACCAGTTCGAAAATCCTTGAAATTGGGGGAAAATCAAATTCGGATTTGGGAGCCAAGAGAGGAGCAATTGAGGATTTCATTAAGTTTCTAGGATCAAAACGAACAGCTTTGCAACAAAAACGAGAAGAAATCGTGTCGAATTGAGGAAGAACAGACGCTGCCATGGCTGCCAAAAATCGACCTTGAGTTCAGTCAGTTAAAGGTAAGGTTTTACGAAATTGATCTTGTAGAAATGTTACTTATACTCTCACGATGCTAACCATATGAATTAATTGGAAAATCAGGCATGGAATCGTGAAACCCGATTAAGAGACCCGTCGAAATTCGATCGTGAGTCGTGAAGATTTGGACCTTAATTGAGGTAATTGAATTCACAGAACTGAAATGAATATGGATTAGATGAGATCAGTTGAAAGAACGAATCGAGATAAGGTCAAATTGACTGAGATTGCATCGGATCCTATCGCGGGTATTTCAACCCGTTTATCAGTCAAACGGGCGAGAACGACGCACTGTAGCAGTACTGTGCTAGGCGCGTGGCTTTCACGCGCAGCCGCTTGCGGCGGTGCGTGACGGCGCGTGGGGAGGATTCCGGCAAAGTGTTCAACATGAAACTTGATGTTCTCGATGATACGAACCTATCCGCGTTGGTTTCGGGTCAATCGGATATGGTTTCAGTGTAGTTCCGAGTACCCGGCACGTTTAATTTATATTAAAATAATATTATAAAATTCCGACAATTAAGGGATTCTTATATGAGGAAAATATGATAGTCTAGTAACCTTAAATCACTTTGTTTGACAGGCTGGAATATTCCCGGGACGTCGGAGGAAAACGAACAGCTCGAGGCTAAACAATCGGGACGGTGTGTGTGAGTGGACTTTTGGTTTTCTAACTGTGATGCATGCATATATGGTTTAAAATGCTTATTTATATGATTTTCTATGATTTGACATGATTGATGCTTTGATTCGGTGATTTCTCGATTTTCTCGGTTTTATGATTATTATATTATTATATTCTGGCACGATTTTTGAGAAATCACGAAATTGGTTAAAAATGATATTGTGGGCGTGAGAACCCAAGTAAATAATGATTTTAACTCGGATTTGGAGTTACATGTGAATTTGATGATTTTTGTATTCTCGTGATTTTCTGATTATTTTAATCAATCTTTCGGGCACGTTTTACGAGGAACGTGCAAATGATGTTTTGGGTTAGGCCCGGATTGAAAATGATGTTTTGACTTGGGTTATGAGTCAGGAAATTGAAAATGATATTTGGACTTGGATTATGAGTCAGTGATTGATTTTATGGATTTACGTGATCGTGGTAACTCGGGTTTACGGTTGCACGGATTTACGTGAAATCGATATTTTGGGGTTGGGACCCAATGGAATTGTGTTTCTGATTGGATTTGTATTTCCATGTGATTATATGATGATATTGATGATTTCGGATTTATAAAGTAAATCGGGACTTTGGTTAATTTGGGGCTGAGACCCTGTGTCGATATGTGATTTGATTTTCTATGCAACTGTTTTTCACTGGTTTTTGTGAAGATAATATGTTGCGGACATTTAGGGCTTTCGGGAGAAAATATGTTTTTCCCCGGAGTGCACCCTGGAGATAACGCTCGCCTTCGGGATGGAAGTGTTTACCCCGAAGAGGTCACGTAGCACGGTCTTTGTCGAGCAGCCGAGGGAGGCTTGACTCAGATCAGATGTGCTGGATATACATAGATCGATAAGTGATGTGTTCACTAGATCTGGATTGCCGGCTGGTGATGTGTTCACAGCGGCGGATGCTCGGATTTTGAGCGGTCCTTGAGCCTATTGATATGCACGCGTTGCAGGGATAAACGTGACTCTAAGCAACAAGATATGGAAATAAATCTCGTGGTCTTGTGGAAATTGTTTTGATTGATCCACTGAACATATTTAATTGATTTCTTATTATTACTCGTGTTTTATGATATGTGTGCATGTTTGTGAAAACTGGAGGGTAAGAAATGTGTGTTGGTAAATGTATTTACCAAAGTTTATTTTGTCCACTCACACCTTTATTGTTTTATGCACCCTCCAGGCCAGTGCACAGGTACGAGGGCTAGAAACGAGGCAAGCGAGGCAAAAGAATAAATAGACCGTTGCGCGCTCAGACACTCTACAGAGTAGGAATTTGACCCCTATCTGTAATAGTACCTATGCTCTGTATTGTCGTTGACTAGTCAAACTTGTGACGTCATTGGTCTGTAAAACTTAACTATCCCTTGTCTGACAATGTTTTCGGGATTTATTGTGTGTTGTATGTATATAAGTTTGG
This sequence comes from Prinsepia uniflora, assembly GCA_032719365.1. Classification (NCBI taxonomy): domain Eukaryota; kingdom Viridiplantae; phylum Streptophyta; class Magnoliopsida; order Rosales; family Rosaceae; genus Prinsepia; species Prinsepia uniflora. The sequence continues at coordinate 33,151,477 of CM064861.1, read as the reverse complement.
TTACTTTCGGTAATTTTTTTAGTTATTGTCAGACGGGAGCAGGATTCATCACGACTATCGAGGGATAATCGGGATGGGTCTTGTCAGACATGTGCCACCTTTAAATAGAAGATGTTTCCCTATATTTTATAGAATGCTTCTAGAAGGAATCCCCTTAGAAAACAGAATAAGATAGGAGTCTCCCAGCTTGATAAGTAGAAACCCAAAATACGAAAGTAATGGGATTCCTTGGAGGTAAGGAATCTTGTTAAGAGCACAATCCTTTCTTGGACACCAAGAACAATTTTGCTGAGTGAAAATAGAAAGATTAACAGCTTGTATAGTCCCGTAGAATTTGGAATTACAGTTGTCCATAAGTCGCATTGATCTCAAACACATTCCAAGTGGAATTAGGAATCCTACTCAGCCAAGAAAGGGGTAAACCTTTCTTGGTCGATCTTCATCACTATGACCTCACCTAGGATACGATTGGACATCTGGATCCATATTAGTGGCCGAATTTTCCAAAGGCACTGAGCATTAGTCAAAACCGGTCTAAGCCCTCAACAAAACCCGAATTCGGCCTTAGTTTAGATCATTTTGAAAGGTCCTTTGAATTAGGCCCTGATGATGCACTTGGAAAGGATACTAAAAATGTGTCTCAAGTGCATATCACATGGGCCAAGCACAAAGAGATCAAAGTTGGGTACTGTTGGCCCTTAACACGACTAGGGCCAGAAATCAGGCGCAGGAGCTCTAGAGACTTGCCATAGGGATTTTCACGGGGCCAGGCACACACAAGGACTAGGGTCAGGTGGAGGTTCTAGGAACTCGATAGGATCTGGGATAGGTAACTCGGTAGAAACTTGGGATGCAATACCAGGTTAGGGCCTCGACAAGGACTTGGAATGCAACTCGATAGGGTTGTCTAGAGGCTGTCTAGGGGCTATCTAGAAGTTGTGCAGGGGCTGGCCAAGGGCTATCTAGGGGCTGTCCTGGGGTTGTCCAGGGTTTGTCTAGGAGCTGTCTAGGGGTTGTCCACGAACTCGGTACAGGGCCTAAATAGGTATAGAACCTCGATGTAGAGCCTTGACTTCACTTTAAGACAAGCTCCTTTATTCTGACTCGGAATTCAATTTTTCTTTTTGAATTATTTCCAGAATTAACTCATCTTTCATAATCTGCACAAGTTCACAAAATAGATCACTTTCTCTTATTGATTGTATGAATATACTCAAAAGATATGTAAAAGGAGCATGAACTGACATCGAAACGATGCTTATATATTGGCTTATCAAATACCCCCAAACCTACATTTTACTAGCCCTTTAGCCAAAAAACAAAGATTCAATCTAGTTAAGATAAACATTTAAACCTCTAGGTTCACCTAGTAGGAGGAGTTTTGTCTCGTAAGGGTTATGGCAACACGATACCCACAAATGTTTTACTTAGACAACTAAGATGCTAGAAAGAATATTTTAATAAGTTAATAGAAACTACAAACAGAAAACATGCTTCACAAAATCAAGAGATATGCCATAACCATGAGTTCAAGTGTTATGTGAATATGCCAACATTTAAAATTATCATGCTCAAAACTAATTTTCATCTAAGCACCCTAGAAAGATTTCTCCTCAACTCAAATCCTCAATAAGCATCCCTCAATACACATGAGTCCTGGGGCTTTCACTCATTCAAGCATATGTGATGAATTTATGTTATGAAATCAAGGTTAATCACATATGAATTTCAATAAAAAATGGAACTTTTTGGAAATTAAGATTTCATGAAGGAATTGATATTTAAGAATATAGACATGTACCTTGATCATTTGCATGCTTGTCCATAAGATCAATAAGGTCTTCATCAATGGTTGTAATAGGGAAAAGCTTTTGGGTTAGAAAGAACAGATGGGATTCAAAGACCCTATGTCATGTCAAGGCATGAGAAATCATGACTTTAACTTGTATTTTAAACAATGAACCCATGCTTGAGGCCCACGACTTGTGCTTTCTTGAGGTACTTGGTTCACTTAGTTCAATTCCAATTTTTTTTTCACCTTTTTTTCCTTTGATTTCTTTTTGGGTTCTTGATGAACATTTTATAATTTTTTTTTTCTTTTCTTTGAATTGAACCAAGATCATGCTATAATTTCCTCAAACTTCTAAATTACAAACTAATGAATCTTTGAATTTTGAACTCACGCCAATCACATGAACACGGGTAGCACATAATGTTAACACATTTGATTCTCATCATGAATCTCATTTGATGCAACCTCAACACAAGCTCAGTTTATAGTATATAATTTTAATGATTTGCTGAAATCTAGGGTAGGTTGTAACTTGGGTGATGAAAGAAATGGTTAAGTGTTTGGTTGCAAATTTGGCTTTGGGAGCATGCAAATTGGGAATGATAAGGCCTTTGGAAGGTTAAGTACACATGGCCTATATCATTTCTTATAAACAATTGTACATCAAATCAAGAGCATCTAAATGTTAAGTTCTTTAAACATCAATGCAAATAGGTATAATGAGATTATGCAATTATGAACAAAAGTGATGCGTGTTTAAGGGTAGAAACAAGTAGATCACCCAGAAAGAATAGCAATTAGGCTTAGAGATCTCACAAAGATAGTCCCCACAAATTTTCTAATGCTACTCAAATTCAGTTGCTTAATTCGCTTAATCAGTCAAAGCATGGCATATATGCAGTGGATATTATGACTTTTGGACATGGCATAACTCTTAGTAAAGCAAAGACATGAAACTAAGCATGTATCTCCCTATTAACAAGCTAAAATACTCTAACTAGTAACACAAAGACAGAAAAAATAGTAAACAAGGATTTTGGCTGTACCCTTAAACCTATTGGTTTCTATATGCAAAATGTAATCCCTCAAACCTAAATCAAACATTGTCCTCAATGTAATAAGCATGTATCATGGAAAAAATAGAAGGAAGGTTCTAAGGATAAAAGCAGAAACATAAAAGGTTGAGAGATACAAGTCGAAGCTAGGTTACCTCATAGGAGTGCTTTATTTAACATCTGGGAAAAATGAGCATAGCTTACTAGGAATGTGGTCGTGTACCTAGAATTTCAGCATCAAGGGGAGACCAATAATGAACCACCTACTATGGAATCCTTGTTGCATCAATAAGAGAAGAGTTAGACACAAAAAAGATAATCCACCTACTAGAACGCAATTTACCGGGAAAGAGATTGAGACGTGATTTGAATGAGACCATTTGTTATCCATTCCCAAAAGTCTTCCATGGGAAATGCTCGTGGTGGAACATTTGTGGTTGTGCCTAGCATGTTCTAGGCTTCAATTGTAACACCCCAGATATTCGAGAAAATGAAAAATGACCATTTTGCCCCTAAAAGTCAAAGAGTTTATTTTTTACCAAAGTTTCAAAGTGTTGACTTTTGACCGGAACAACTTTTAGAAACATCAAGGATGCTGTTATAAAGGTCTTGACCTCTTGAGTACATAGACAGACAACATGACAAAAAATGGAGTTCAGATAAGTATGTTATAGGTTAGTAAAGAACAAGTGCATTTTGGTAATTATATTATGAAGGGTAATTTGGTAATTTTCCATTTAACCACATGAAGCATATGTGTTTACCTAGAATATCCTATAATTTTCCCTCCCCATCTTCTTCACCAACCTACACTAAGTATAAGTAGGTGTAGGTGTGTGTGTGTGTGTCTGTGTGTGTGTGGGCAGTTCGGTAGACCACGGCCGAACCCATGGTGTGAGGAAACCAAAAAAAGAAGAAAAGAAAATCCTCAACACCAGCCATGAAGAAGAAACAGACTAGGAAGGGAGAAAGAAAAGGAAGAAAAGAAGGGGAAGAAAAAAAAAAGGGAGAAACTGATGGGACGCAGTGAAGAAAAGGAAGAGAACATTGAGGGGAAATGGGTTGGAAGTGGGCGGTAGCCCTGCAAGGATGGATTCAGTTTGGTTAGTGTGATATAATATGAATAACTGATAAAAATTAGTAGTATCCCTTGTCTGACAAGAGTTGTAGAGCCTTGACTTCACTTTGAGAACTCTTTCATTCTAACTTGAAATCAACTGTTCTTTTTGCATTATTTCTATAATTGACTAATCTTTCATAATTTGCACAATCTTAAAAAGTAGATCACTTTCTCATATTGATTATGTGAATACACTCAAAAGATACGAAAAAGGAGCATGAAATGACATTGAAATGATGCATATATAATGGCTTATGATCTTGGATGCTTCATAGGCCAAAGGTGTGGATGCTTTGTAAGGTAAAGGTTTAGATGCTTCGCAAGACAAAGACTTCACTGCTTCATAGGGCGAAGGCTTAAAAGCTTCACAGGAAAAGGTGTGGATGCTTCCTAGGGTGAAGGCTTAGATACTTCACAGGGTGAAAGCTTATATGCTTCGTAAGTCCAAGATTTAGATGTTGCTTTGCAGAGAGAAAGCTTAGATGCTTTGCAAGGCAAAGGATTGGATGCTGTGAAGGCTTAGGTTGTTCGTAGGGAGAAGGCATAGATGCTTTGCAGGACACAGGCTTGGATGCTTTGCAGGGCAGAGGCTTGGATACTTTGCAGGGAAAAGGTTTGGATGTTTCGCATGGTGAAGGCTTGGATACTTCGTAGGGCCACGATAGGCCTATATTTATGCATGTTTTTTACATCATTTTGTACCCTTTATGCCTATCTTTTAAGGCAATTCATGCCATCAATAGGATAAAATGATGTCTCTTATTAGACTTGTGCAGAATTATAAATGGAAGTTAAAATATAGAATATTGCAAAATGAATGACTCAAATCGGAGATGAAATGGAGAAATGGCCCAAAAATAGAGTTTTGGTACCAACCAATGTAACTAACCATGTCATTGGGTTGGCGTTGGGCTGAGACCCATGCATATTGTTTTGGACTGAGACCCTTATGAGATGGTTTTGGGACGAGTTCTCACGTGTTTTGGTTTGGGCGAAGGTCCCATGTATTGATTGACGGATTTCAAGCCAAGGCCCAAATGGTTTTATGGTTCATGACAGTTTATGGGAATCGGGCATGAACCCTATAAATGGTTTTTGAATGCATGCATACGTTTTTAATGAAGGGTATTAAGGTCTTTATGAAATGTTTTTATAAAATATTTGTTTTGTCCACTCACAGCTTTTGTGTTTTGAATGCCCTTCAGGTTGAGCGCGGATGCGGCTGTAGTAAAGACGAGACATTACATTCCTCCTCCAGATCCTGGCGCACTCTGATAGCCCCAGTTGGACAAAGGACGGAAATATCCCTGGTCTGACACTTCGTGTCAAACGGGAGCAGGCACGTCCCACGCTAATCCTGAGGGATTTGGGACGGGTCCTGTCACCGTGTACATGCATCATGTTACTGGACCTAGCCGGGATCCATTTTCAAGTTCCTGCATGCTTCCAATGTGGTTCATGTCACTGGTGCCTTCATCATGTCACTGACCTTGCCATCGAGTTTCAGTACCTACACGATGTCATTAGAGCCTTCACGATGTCACTAGCTGGTTTGGATCTTGTACCTGAAGTGTGTCATTAGCATGGCATTGGAATGTCACTGAAATGTCACTACCTGGCCCATGTACCTGATTTTTTGCCTTGGTCGTGTTAAGGGTAAGCTCTAGATACGATTTTCATACAAAATACTTTACTTTCAACACTCTTTCTAATCATGCATTCAAGGCCATGTTACGTGGACTTTTACGTATAACTTATTTTGAAGGCCAAATTGGGACTTTAAGAGGTCCTTGGAGGGTTTAGACCGTTTTCCAAGGTCTAGGGCAAGATCAAATCGCCTAGATCACTTCCAAGTGTCATACTTACATCATTAATGAAGTTAGATCATTCAAGATTGACCAAGAAGGGTACTAACCACAAGAGTTTAAGATCAAAGGCTTAAAATCATGGAATTGGATGGAGCACTCAAAGAACTTCCCTAAGCAACCACGTTCCCTAAAAGAGATGAGTAATTCCTAAAGAAGCATGGAGAAGCATGCACATGATGGGATTTAAACTGATTTTTCTAGGCTTTTTAAGGGCTTGTAACAGTAAAGGTATCAGGTTTCTTCAAAAAGAATCCATTTGTTAATAGATTAAGCTTCAGATCCAATTTGGTTTTGAGGAGTTCTTTTCTAAGAGTTTGAGTTTAATGAAACTTCATTGTGGAAAGAATTGTAGGTGTTGACACACCCCGATCCAAAAATTCCACTTAGGGTACAAAGATCGAGGCATGTTGGCTGACATCTGGATGGTGATGTCGATATGACAAAATCCATTTTATCTTTAAACGTTGCATTTTGGGGTAGTCGGGTGAAACCTAACCAGTGAAAACCAGCTACATTACTCCCAATTGCAGAAGTATAGAGCATAGACATATATTGATGATCATACAATTATACATTACCTATAATTACCTGATTATACCAGTGTCACTCCAAGCCTAGGAGTGAGTATTAGATGAGCAACCACGTCTTTTTCAAAGTACGTGCGCACCAACGAGACCTGATGCGTTATAAGGGTGAGTGTAGCTTATTTCAGTGTAAAACCATTAACATCAAATAAAATTTAACCCCTCGTTTTATCTCAAAATTCAAAATAGTTATCTTAAAACTTGCACGTAATACGAGATATTGTAAAATAATAATTAAAGAACACATCTAGATGAGTTATGTAGAAATCACGAATATGTTATAATGTCAACCCACTATATATTTTCTCCCGAGTCACTTGAGTCTCACACTCATAACACATACTGGGTATCCTGCTTGCAAACCATGACCACGTAAAGGACTGAACGCAATGCACTGTCACCACGAGTCCCCTAGAGCTCGAGGACATGACTGGCACTTTTTAACTACTATAGCGAGTAGCGTGGGAGAACGATCACGTGGATGACTGGTCTATGGCCTACAGACGGGTATTAGATACCAACGACTCCTAAGTGGATTCTAATGTCACTATCTCATCAATTCTCCAGGGACTAATATGCAATGTAACATGTGGCTCGACAAAGTACAACTATGCATAACCATCGAATCGTAGCACAAGTAATACATCCAAGTAAGAGCCATAAATCGTAAGCACCATAAATCAAAATTTCAATCATACTCTACAAGTAGTTCATAATATAAATCATGCATGCTCGATAAACACCATGAGCATAAATATCGTAAAACGCACGAGAGAAAAAAGTTATAAAATAAGTTTAGGGAATGGGGTCCACTCACACACTAGTCGGGGAGTCAAAATCACCCGACATACCAAGCTAGCATAAACTCCAAGTCCATTTAGCCCTAGGCAACCATCCACAAGGTTTACAATTAACTTACAAACCATCAAAGCATCAAATCCATCTAGAGTATCCTAAACAGGGCTTAGAATAACTTAATAAGGACCTTAATACATTTACGAATATCCAAAACCCCATAAAATAACTCCCACACATTGCCAAGAACCGAAAAACAGCGCCCATGTGCTGTCGAGAACTCAAAAACAGCTCCACATGCCAGTTGGGGGCTAGAAAACCACCCACGTGCCTCCACAGGCTGTAAAACATCCCTAAGAAAATTTTCTCCCCGAAATTTATTCAAACAAATAAGGATATTGCATACGCATATGTGCCTTGGGTTCCCATGTAGCTTCTTCAATATTCTGATTCCTCCACAATACCTTAACCAAAGGGATAGTTTTATGGCAGAGTACCTTATCTTTTTGGTCTAGGACTTGTACCAGCTGTTCTTCAAAACTCAAGCCTTCCTTAAGCTCAATGGATTGTTGCTCTAAAACATGTGATGCATCCCATACATATTTTCTAAGCATAAAAACATGAAACACATGGTGGACTCAAGAAAGTTCCTGAGGTAACACTAAACGGTATGCTATCGATCCAATCTTTTGTGTAATCTCAAAAGAGCTAATATAACAGGGGCTTAATTTTCCCCATCTATCAAACCGTACGATTCCTTTTGAAGGAGACAGCCTTAGAAACACTCGATCACCGACTACAAATTCCAGTTCTCGAGTCTGACGATCGGCGTAACTTTTCTGACAGTCTTAGGCAGCCTTCAACCATTCCTGGACCACCTTAATTTTTTCTTCTAGATCATCCACAAACTCTGGTGTTAGCAACCTTTTTCCCCTACTTCGATCTAGCAGATAGGTGTTCTGTATTGGCGTCCATATAGTGCCTCATAAGGAGCCATCCCAATACTCGATTGATGACTGTTATTATAGGAAAATTCCATTAGTGGTAAATAAGTATCCCACCCTCCCTAGAACTGGAGAACATAGGCTCTCATCATGTTCTCCAAGATTTGAATAGTCCATTCCGGCTCACCATCAGTCTGAGGGTGGAAAGCAGTACGAAAATGCAATTTCGACCCAAACGTTTCCTGCAAGCTTTTCCAAAATCGGGATGTAAACCTGGAATCCCAGTCAGATACGATTGACTATAGGGTTCAGTGGTACCAAAAAATTTCACCCACGAAAAATCTAGCAAGTTGTTCCCTATGATAGTTCTCCTGTACCGGCAAGAAATGAGTCGACTTAGTCAATCTATCCACAATCATCCAAACTTCATCATATCCTCATTGCATCCTTGGAATTTTAAATATGAAATCCATCGTTAAATGATCCCATCTCCATTCGGGAATTGGTAGAGGCTGTGAAGATCCAGATGGTTTCTGCCGCTCAGCCTTTACTTGCTAACAAATTAAAGATTTACTCGCATACCTTGCTATCTCTCGCTTCATACCAGCCCACCAATAATGCTCCCTAAGTGTCAGGTACATTTTTGTTCTCCTAGGATGCATTGCGTAGGATGAACTATGGGCTTCCTCCAAAATTTCCTTTTTCAATTCCTCGTCCTCTGATACACAAAGTCGACCTTGCTTTCGAAGAGCTTCGTCTTCTGTAAATGTATAATTCTGTTGGTCCCTTGCCTCCACATCCATTCTGATGTGGTATAAAATAGGATCTTGAAATTAGGTCTCGATAATCCGATCAATCAAAACAGGCCTCACATGAAAACTTACAAAAAATATATCCTGATCACCAATCCCAAACTTAACCCCCATATTCCTAAACTCCACTAACATTGGCAAATAAACCAACCGCATATGAGCAACACCTACGGATTTCCTGCTCAAGGCATCTGCAACTACATTAGCCTTTTCAGGATGGTAATCAATGGAACAATCATAATCCTTGATTAACTCCAACCACCTTCATTGTCTTATATTCAATTCTTTCTGCATAAAAACGTACTTCAAACTCTTGTAGTCCGTATAAATCTTACAGTTTTCTCCATAGAGATAGTGCCTCCAAATCTTTAACGCATGGACCACCGCTGCTAGCTCAAATCATGCATATGATAATATATCTCATGAGCTCTCAATTTCTGGGATGCATAAGAAATAACTTTTCCATGTTTCATCAACACGCATCTCAAGCCTTGCAATGAAACATCACTATAAATCTCAAATTCCCCACTATCGTCGGGAAGGGAAAGCACTGGAGCAAAAGTTAGACGTCTTTTTAACTCTTGAAAGCTCTGCTCACAATTGTCATCCCACACAAACTTCATCCATTTCCTTGTCAACCGAGTTAATGGGGCTGCAATGGAAGAAAATCATTCTACAACCCTTCTGTAATAACTTGCCAGCCCAATGAGGCTCCTTATCTCTTTCACTATTCTGGGTTGTGACCAATTAGCTACTGCATTCGTCTTTTGGGGATCTACACTAATCATATCCATCGATATCACATGGCCCAAGAAATTAGCGTTGGTTAACCTAAATTGACATTTACTAAGTTTTGCAAAGAAGTGATTGCCTCTAACTGTCCTCAACTCTATCCTCAAATGTTCCTCGTGTGCTTACTTAATTTTTGAATACACCAAAATATTGTCAATAAACACAATCAGAAACTGGTCCAACAGTGGGCGAAACACTTGATTAATCAAATCCATAAAAACTGCAAGGACATTTGCTAGTATGAACGACATCACCAAGAACTCATAATGGATGTATCTTGTCTGGAAAGCTATCTTTGGAATATCTTCCTCTTTAATTCTCAATTGACGGTATCCAGATTGCAGATCAATCTTTGAGAAATATCTAGCCCCTCTCAACTGATCAAAAAAGTCATCAATCCGAGGTAATAGATACTTGTTTCGTACAATTACCTTATTAAGCTGCCTATAATCAATACATAACCGTAAACTGGCATCCTTCTTCTTTACAAACAAAATCAGGCCCCCTAGGGTGAAGTACTCGGTCAAATAAAACCCATATCAGCCAATTCTTGCAATTTCATTTTTTATTCTCTTAACTTCTCTGGGGCCATCTTATAAGGGGTCTGGGATATTGGTCTGGTACCAGGAAGAAGTTCAATCATAAAGTCAATCTCTATGTGAGGTGGTAATCCAGGAAACTCATCAAAAAACACATTAGGGAATTCCCACACTACTGGTATCTCCACAATATCTTCTGACTTCTTATGGGTGTCCATTACATGAGCTAAATAACCCTGATAACCCTTCCTTAACAACTCTTCGGCAATTAAAGTCGATATTACTCTAGGGGGTAACGCTTCCTAGCTTCCCTGAAATGCTACTTCAGACATACCTGGACTTCGTAATATTACTTTCTTATCATAACACTCAATAGAATCTCGATGAATCGTAATCCAATCCATTCCTAATATCACATCAAAATCATGCAAGTCTAGGAGAATTAAATTAGCATTAAGACAATTCCCCCCGACTTCCACCAAAACACCCCGAATTACGTGATTCACCATCAACACGTCTCCAGTAGGGGTACTAACTCCCATGTCAACACCAATAGGGGACACCTCCCTCTTTATTAGTAAAGCAAAATTCTGAGAAATAAAAGAATTTGTAGCCCCAAGATCTATCAAAATACGTGCAACATGATAAAAAACAGGTAGTGTCTTAGGACTTGATTTGGGGCACAAATGAAGTATCTTTGAGACATGTCAAGGACATGTCTTAGCATGAACCTTGACTCCCCTTGAAGCTGATTTGCAGGTTCTTATACATGGATTCAGGACCCTCATGGATCAATACAAGGCTCTTAGTCCTAGCCCTAAATAAGGCACATGACTACACTAGGACCTGACTCAAGACTTGAACCTCAACTTGGGACATCTCTTTCATTTGAACTTCGATTTGAGCCATTCTTTTTGCATTCTTTATAGAATTCTCCTATTGATGGGTCGAATCCATTCAAAAGACATTTAATAGAGCATTTTATGATATATAAAAGATGGATAAAGAACGACTGAACAAGTACTCTGCTAACCCCTAGAAACTCCTAATCTTATATACAATCTTCGGTTGTTCCCAATTTTTTACTACTTCTATCTTCTGGGGATCAACACTAATTACCTCAGAAGATATCACATGCCCATAAATCCAACATTAGTCAACAAACCCTGACACTTACTAAACTTGGCATATAACCGTTTTTCTCTTAGTGTATTCAATACTAACCTCAAGTTTTTCTCATACATATTCACACTCTTCGAATACACTAGGATACCATCAATGAACAAAATCACGAATTTGTCCAAGTACTGCTAAAACACCATATTCATCATATCCATAAACGATGTTGGTAGATTGGTTAACCCAAATGGCATCACCAAAGACTCATAGTGACCACAATGACTCTAGAAGGTTGTCTTAGAAACGTCCTCTTCAACTGATGACATCTGGATTAAAGGTCATTATTCGAGAAGTGCTTTTCCCTTCCCAACTGATCAAATTGATCATCTAGATGTGGCCACGAATACTTGTTTTGGACCGTCACTCTATTGATATGCCTATAATCAATATAGAGCCTCAAAATATTTTTTTCTTTGAACCGAATAGCACCAGAGCTCCCCAAGGAAGTACACTCAGTTAGATAAACCTCATATCCACCAAGCTAAGTTGACATTACACCAGAAGGAAAACTCTTTGGTTCCTCTGAAACATTAAATCTAGTAATCCTGGACTTCAAAATATAATCTTCTTATCGAAACACTTAATAAAGGCATTGCGGGTAGTCAACCAATCCATCCCTAAGATCACATCATAATCATAAATATCAAAGGAAATCAAATTGCTTCTAATCCAAAACCTTATACCAATACTAGACACTCTCGGATCACAAGGTTCACCATATATATATATATATGTATGTATCTTTGGTTAGGGGTACTAGTATCCATATCCCAATCGATCGTGAAAACTCATTATCAGCCAATAGTGTGAAATCTCGAGAAATAAACCAATGTGTAACCCTAGGATCTATCAGAACTCGTGGGCAAAAATAGATAACATACCTTTCACAACCTCTGGTGCAATTTGAGCCTCCTATTACATAATGGTAAACATCGGCCACGCTCTTATTCTCTGCCATCGGTTCAGTCGACCCCACTAGTAGGAGTCTGACTCCGTACTATCGTACCCGATGTCAACCACATTACTCACTAGTCAACTGAACAAAAGTCTCACTAGACTAGGCTGAAACTTGTCGTATTCTTGCAAAACCTCAGGAACCTCCCTATCTTGTTCCATTGTCGCTCGAACCTGCTCAGGTACTCTAAGAAGATCTAGAGCTAAAACTACCCTTTTGTGAGGCTCTCTGACCCGAAGGTCTAAAAGGCTGATGCTTTCGACGTTGTCTAGAACTCACATACTGCTACCGTAAAGGTAACTCATTTTTTACTCTAGTGGCGGCATCTTGTCATCCATAAGAGTGGTGTAGGATCCAACCGAAATTGACGCCCCTAATCTCATCCTATAGACCAAGCTCAAAACAACAACATTTGTCTGCCTCACTCGCCACTAACGCTAGTGTGAATCAGGACAAGCCCAAGAATCTATGTTCGTACTAAGCAACTTTCATGTCTCCCTACTACAAGCACATGAACTCTATCTCCCTAACATCTCGATAGGAATGAGGATAAAATAGCTCCAAGAAACACTTCAAGAAAGCTGCTCAAGTCACTGTATGAATGTCTCAGCCTGTCATCCGCAGTCCATACCACCATATGTACGCGTAACCACCCAGAAAGAAAGTGACTAGTCGTACCATATCCTCTGGAAGGCACCACATCACATCAAAAACTAGCTTCACCTATGTGATCCACCTACCAACCTCGTCTGCGCATAACTCACTTGTGAATATAGTGGCTCCAAGCCCTTGGGCTCTCTCAATACCCTCTTCGCCAATGTGCAGCCAAAATACCCTGCATGCCAATGTGCAGCCAACATAAAGTAAACATAGCCGTCTGACACCAAATTGACATGACCCTTCTTGAAATTTTTTTGATAATCGTGAAAGTGCCTGCTCCTATTTGACAGCAAAACCAAAGTTCCAAAAATAATTATTTACCCTCTAATTCTGAAATATGCATGAAAAAAAAACCACCTGATTTCTGTTAAAATAAAATCATAACTCATGGGACCCCATGAAAACATGAAATATGTATATAATATTTCTGTGGCCCACAATTCCCTGAAATCCTTGTTTATAAATTTTTGCTGGAAAACTTAGACACAATATTAGTAAGGAAATATAATCAATCCTCGACTACCCACGACATCTTCCATATGGAAAATCTTTGCTATGCATAGGATCTTGTGGAGTAATGCTCCAGCATCATCCAAGTAACATCACCACCGTGATTTATGACATTCGGGTAGTATCCCTAGGTTCTGCTGGCATCCGCAAGACATCCCTAGGATCTATAACATCTGGGTGATCTCTCGGGATCTAGTGATGTTTGGGTAATGTCATAGTATCTCATTATCCTAGTATCTGGCAGAGTAAAACTCATGCAACTTCTGGGGAAATGATAATATATGATGGTCAACAATGAAAAATAAAGTATAGAATAAATCCAACATTTTTATTTTAAAAAAAACATCTTTCACTCAATGCCCAAGTAAAAAAATTTCCAAAGCGAGCCTAAGAGCAAAACACTGTTTCCACAAAACCCATAAAATATGTGTCAAAAAATCAACATCCTGAATAATTATTCAAAAAAGGTAAATCGCTGAATAGCAATATACATTTAGAGTAATCATTCAGACCATTTCAATCCATAGAAAGCCATGAAACATTTAAATATGCATGCATCATAGTTTATAAAAAAAAAATCCACTCACAGTCTTTCCATGCAGCTCAGTCCCAAACTGTATGCTCCTCTGAAGTCCTAGAGCGTTCTGCCATGTCAAACATAACAATCGAGGGTCACTAACATTAAAAATAATCTTGTATTCAAATCCCCTAAATTTCAGGATAATACACGCATCTTAAAATTGAGTATTATCACTTCGAACATTCAAAACTACCCCAAGACGACATCTAATAAACATATGCCAAAAAGTATTCAACATGGAAAGCATTAAAATATTTGTTCACCAGAATAAGAGAAAAGTAGCCATGCACTAAAGGATAGTCGGGCAGTCTCCCTCACGTGCCTGCATGTGGTGCTCGCAGTTTAACTTCAGCTAGGCAATCCCAGTTGACTGAACTGGGTCCAATTACCCAAAGCAATACTTGACTGCCATTTTCTTTGATTTACATCCAATTTCACGTTTTAACTACCAAATAATACATACTCAATGTCAGAAACATGATTTTAATCTTAAAAATCGAAACTCTTACCTCGATTTCATGGGAGAGAACACGAAATGTCCAACCAAGGTTCAAGCATTGTCTTGGACTAATTTCCACGTCAAATCTTCTCAAACCTCGACACTTCGTTTACAATTGCTTAGGTGATGAAGTCCACTTCAACCTACCTTAAGGTGACACTTGCCATCTTTTAAATAATCCACCACATAATTGTTGATTTAGCAAAAGCCCACAAAAAAAAAAAAAAAAAAACCTGCGATTAAAATCACATGCGTACACTCAAACTTACCCCGTAAAATCGTTTTAGAATCGTAATTCAGCAGTATGGTCTTTGATTTCGAAATACCTTTTATCTACGACTCAGAATTCTGAGATCTACATAATAGTTCTAGGTAAACGTGTAAAAAAAGTTATCCGAATAAAAGGTAAAATTTTGAACTTAATTACAGTAAAAGATAAAATAGTCTATTTACATCTAAATTTTTTGAAATTCCATTTACGTATTTTTCAAGTCGCTACAACTGAGAGCCTGGGAAAAAAGAACGAGGTTTGTCCTTAATTTCTTAGAGAAGATGACTAATATTAATGCCAGGGGAGATGACTACCTCGTCTACTCTCATCCCCATGCCATTATCACCTTGCGATTGAGCCTAAGAGCCACATCAAAATCACCAGTACGCAATGCCTTCCTCTCAGGAAAAAAATTCCAAATGCAATCAAATCCCAAAATTCCTAACAAGCCTACGAAAGCAAAAAAGAATTGAGCAAATTAATGAAGAAGGCGAAGACGGAGCTAGCACTGTTGTCATTGCTATGCTTGGTCGTATTGGAGATGTCGAAGCTTGGCGGTGAATTTGGTCTCCTCCTACAACACCACAATTTCTTTTTACCATTTTCACTCTCCCTTACTCATCCCTCTCTACTTGATGTCTTATTTTCATTTCCCATCTTCAACATTGACATCAAACCCTACCAATCGTCATCATCTTAAACTGCACCAAACCTCGCACTCCTCTTAAACTCTTCCACTCGTCAAGATGACCCAGCTATCGAGACCACCTCCAGAAGCATCATCTTGGTAAGGCAAGTCTAATCCTACCTATCTTTTTTGGATTTAGGTTTGAGATGCAGATGGGTTGGGATGAAAGAAAGATGGAGGGTTTACTTTAGCCCATGGGCATTAAAATCGAAAAATCGAAACCATACCACTCTGAATCATACTATACCAGAAAAAAATACAGATGGTTAAACCGTTGAAATATCGGTACCGTACAAAAATCGAATCAGTTAGGTTTGGTAGGGTACGATTTCACTATCAAGATTTTGGGAAACTGTCCAGTACCAATACCAAACCAAATAAGTTTTTTTAATAATTAAAAACTCAATACCTAAATTAAGACATAATAATTACATATATATATATATATACTAGTACAAGCGATTAAATATGTGTAGAAATATCTCTTCTGAATTGAAATAGATAACTTCAAAAAAAAATGTAGTTGTTCAATTTGGTAAGAACACATTAGTTTATCAAACATTCCGACTTATTGATGATTTAGTTCTCATTATGGTGAGCGGCGATCCACCATGTTCATGTACTCTTTCTCTTCAGTGTAATCATGCTATGGGTCTTAAGTGTTGAGGCATTTGCCTTTGATAAAGAAGAAAGCTGATCAAACTAGGAAGGCAAGAAAAGTACATGCTTTTACACATGCTCACAACCAGACAAGGAAGAACACTGAGGCACTGAGCTGATGCATTATTTTCACAGTTTCACTGCAGTATTAGCTAGTATGATTATATTAATTGAATTATTAATCACTTTTTTTACCACCAAAATATTTTTTTTAATCATATTTAGATCCCATATTATAGATTGATTAGGATTATAATTAATGGCGCTAATGTGTGTCATATGTTGTATGGGCATTTCACTCACCACATTTTCAAATTTTCACTAACTAAAAAAATGACCATGTCAATTGCATTAAAAAACACCTAGTAGATCAAACTTTCCTCTACAATATTGAACATATTAGATTGATTATATATATATATATATATATATATTTTTGTACAAATTTTGCCTCAAAATTGTTTGTTAAGTAGATTATATTGATTAAACAACTAAAACTTTTTGTTAAACAATTTTGGCTCAAAACCGAAATCAAACTGAGACTGTACTAAGTACAATTGGTATAGTATGATCCAATATCAATTTTACATTGTGGAATACCGAAGCGTATCGAACCGGTTAAAGGTACACTTCCAGTATCACCTCCATATCGAACCATGCCGAACCGCGCCTAGAACTACTACTTATTGCAGTATAACAATTAAAATATGGATCTCATAATGACATATCAGCAATTAACAAATTTGTTAAGAGAATATTTAACAAAATATTCAAAGAGAAACGTTTAAAAAAGCTAAGGTACTAAACGTAGACCTGGGCATATCGAACCAAAATATCGTAACCGCCCCATTCTGTATCATATCAAACCGAAGAACTATTGTTCTACAGTAGGCATTTTGCATTCTCTTTCACATTCACTCTCTCCTCAACTTGCAATTAATACTTTCTGTTTTTACAGGTTCCCACCAACAATTTTGAGTTGGGCAGGAAGTTATAGGTGTTGAGTTAATGCATCTTTAGTGGATTATTAATGCATTGAATTTGATTATGTATTGGGAATAAATACATGGTTTTGTTCATTCAACCTTGTAGGAAAAGATTGATGTGGAAGTTTCATGAAGAAGAACAATAATTGAAGAAGGTGCATGAATGGACTTCAATGAAGGATGTTGAAATGTGAGGAAAATGTCCCACATTGGAAAAACACAATTGTAACTTGTGTCTTAAGCACTATATAAGGTGGAGAGCTTGGTCACATTTCAACATCAAGGAGAACACCTCACAAGTGAGTGAATGCTTCAAGAGTGTGTATAGGGCTAGAGTGATCTTCTTGAGCACTTCAAGAGTGTGTATATGTAATGACCCATCCCGAATATCGGGATTGAATATTAATTAATTATGGTTTAGAATGACCAATCGGGGATTAGTTGAGTGAAATCGGACGAAACGTGCAAAATGACTGTTTTGCCCCTAGCGTGGGCAAAATGTTAACTTTTAGTTCGGGCGGTCAAACGGACTTTGACCCATGACTGTGACGTAGTTTGGGACGTCACGAGTTCATAGACAGGTGGCACGTTCGATTCCGACATTCGTAGAGAAAGTTATGATGTTCGGAAGTTGAGGGGTATTTTGGTAATTTGGCATAGTAGGGGCCAAATGTTGACTTTTTGGCCGGGAAGTCCAACGGACGAGGGCCAAGGACCGTTACGTAGGTCCCGTCGATACGAATCCAACGACAGGCGGCATGCCGAAATCGGAGATTCGACGGCGAAGTTATGGTCACGGAATCGGGCTCGATTAACTGAACGAACCGGGATTAAAATAATATTTTAATATGAACAGTACCCGGTGACTGTGCACATCCGGATGAGTGACAAGTGTCACCCATCCCCTGAAATCTGGTCCATGTTTCCCTCCCAACACCATCATTGCAACATCATCATTTATCCTTCATCATTTCCTTCATTTTCTCCTTAATTTTCTCCTTCTTTGTTTTTCTTACCCGTGAGCATTGAGCAGCAGAATTGGAGAGTGTTAGCTGCCATTTCTAACTGGTTTTGAGGGCAAAATCGAGTGCTTGTTGGGACTAACTCAACTGGGTAAACACGGGAGATTGAGAGTGGCTGAAAACTGGGAATTCGAAAATTGGGTTTTTGGGGGGAAAAATCAAATTGGATGAATTGAGCCTTGTTGATCGAAATTGGGTTCAGTTTCAGTCTTCTGGGATTACTACGATCAATTTTGTAGAAGGAACCAAGTGGAATTGGGGTCGAATTGTGGAAGAACTGAAGGAGGGTGGCCTCTGAAATTTCGAGATTGAGTCGAGGAATTGGAGGCTTTGATTGTTGAAATTGAGCTGAGGATTATGTTCCTGAGGATCCCACGATGCTTCTGGATCCATCAATTGAAGGAAAACGCTGGAGATTGACTGAACTCCATGGTTGCACAGTGACGAAGAATCGAGTTTGAGTCGTGGGGTTTGAACCACGGATTGATTCAATTGATTTGGGGAAAAGGTTTACCTGAGTCCCTTGATGCTTCTGGTTGAATCAATTGAGAGAAATCGATTGAGATTGAAGGTTTTGGAATGATGAACAATGGCCGGAGGTCCTTCGAATGATCAACTGTGATCGTGGGGTTATAGGTAAGATTGTTTGAAATTGAGTCCACAGATCTTTAATTGAACTTAATTCGAAGCTGTAAGAATGTTCAATTGATGAATTCAGTGTGGAATTGACAGAAAACCAAACGGGTCTGATCGCGGGTTAAACGACCCGTTTACCAGACAAACGAGTGAGAGGGACAGCACTGTAGCAGGCGCGTGGGTTTCACGCGCAGCCACTCACGGCGGCGCGTGGAGGCGCGTCCGGCCTAGTCTCAAGGTGAGGTCAACATGACTTTTGATCCTCTCAGTGTAACGAACATTTTAACGTTGGTTTCGATGAAATCGGATATTGTTTCGATAATGTTCCGCGTATCCGAAGTTTTGTATTACGTTAAAAATACGTATTTAAATCCCGGAAAAGTTGGGGAAAATTATATGATGTATTTTGAGATGTTAGTAACCCTCTATAATGATTTTGGATAGGAGTTGTGATTTCCAGATTTTACGGAAAAAATGTGCAGCTCGGAAACGGACCGTTTTGGACGGTGTGTGTGAGTGGACTTTGTTTTCTAACCGTGATGAATGCATATATGATTTTTTTATGCCTTATTATATGATTTTATATGCTTAGGCATGATTTGTGTTTCAATCCGGTAATTTCTCGGTTTTATGATTATTATATTATTATTATTGGGTGATTTTCAAGAAATTACGAAAATTGGTAAAAATGATGTTTGGACTTGGTTTATGAGTCCGAGATTAAAATTGGTTGGAAATAATGTTTGGACTCGGGTTATTGAGTCATGGATTGAAAAATGATGTGGTGACTCGGGAATGAGTCCATGGTCAATTTCGTGGATTTACGTGAAAATGGCAACGGAGGTTGCAACGCATGGATTTGCGTGATAATGTTATTTTGGGCATGAGAGCCCAAGTGAATAGTGATTTTGACTCGGATTTGGAGTCATTTGTGAAATTGTGAAATTAATGATTTATTGGGATTTTATGATTATTTTAATCAATCTTTCAGGCACGTTTTACGAGGAACGTGCAAATGATGTTTTGGGCTAGGCCCGGAGTCTAAATGATTTCTAAAATGATATTTTGACTTGGTTGGTGAGTCAATGATGATTTCCGGATTATTCTATTGATTTAAATGTGATTTTAACGGTTTATGTGTAAAAAGTATTTTGGGCTTGAGACCCAGTTGAGAATGATCTTGACTTGGTATGAAGTCAAGATTTGATTGAAATGTTTTGGGATGTAATTCCCGGGATGGTTTTCATTGTGATTGTGATATTCCCAGACGGTCGGTGCTTGGGGGGATTACCCAGACGACCGGAGCTTGGGGGATGTGATTGTAGGATCGGGAGTTGATCCTATGGTAGTCAGCTTCTCGGATGAGACTGAGCCTGGATGTACCACTCGGAGGTGTCTAAGCCTGGGATGTGTTCGCCCAGAGGTGACTGAGCCCGAGGGGGTTGAGCCCAGAGGTGTCAGTTCCCGAGAGAGTGACTGGATATTGGCCTACGCGTAGTGCAACACTTGTGAGTAGTGCAGTTTGATTGATTGTGCACTTGTGAGTAGTACAGTTTGATTGATTGTGCACTTGTGAGTAGTGCAGATGTGATTTGTGATATTTTATGCACTTGTGAGTAGTGCGGATTGATTGGATTGATATATTTCTTGTGCACTGGTGTTTAGTGCTGATGGGTATTGATTGTGATGACGTACTGGTATTGAGTACGGGTTTTTGGTCTTTTTGGCCAGTGATTATGTTTTCACATGTTTTGGCCTGAGAGCCGGGATTTGATGTTTTATAACATGAACTGATTTGGTGAACATGTGTTTTATGGACCATGGGAAAATATGTTTTGATTTTATCGGTCACTCATGTTTTACGATATGCATGCAAGTTTGTGAAAACTGGAGGGTAAGAATGTATTTTGATAAATGTTTTTATAAGAGGTCATTTTTGTCCACTCACACCTTTTCTGTTTTGTGACCCTCCAGGCCGTGGTACGACGTTCGGGACTGATCGTGAGGCAGTGACAGCAGCAGAAATCCGCGCAAACATCCCTTGTCTGGCAAGCACTGAAGGGTAGTTTCGGACCTTTAGTTGACTTGTCTGACGGGAGCAGGACCGGGCACGGTTTTTGACGTCCAGTTGGGACGGGTCCTGTCAAATTGGTATCAGAGCATTTGGTTCTTGATTTCTGTTGATACGTCATGCCTCCGAGTCGTGCGTCCCATACACGGTCTGAAGATGGGAGGGGCAAGAGTAGTGTTAGTAAAGGCCCAGATATTGAGCGAGCTCGACGGTTAGGAGCCACTGTGTTTCGTGGTGATTCGGGACCGGATGGTGCCGAAGATTGGCTTACTCGATTGGAAAGGATTTTTGAGGTGATGATATGTCCCCTGGAGGACATGGTACCCTTAGCCACTTTTCTTTTGGATGGCTATGCTTATAGGTGGTGGCATAGTTTACAGTTGACTGGCTGGGATACCCGTACCTTGGCATGGGATGCATTCCGAGAGCGATTTTTGGATCAGTTTTATCCTCGCTCATTTCGGAACGCTAAGGAGGTTGAGTTTCTCCAATTGCAGCAAGGGAATCGGTCAGTGGTCGATTATGAACAGCAATTTTTGCACTTATCTAGTTTCGCTCCTCTGTATGTGGCTACTGAGGAGGATAAGTGTCGAAGGTTTGAGCAGGGATTGAGGAATGAGTTACGAGGTGCTGTAACTGTTGGCTCGTATTCTACCCTGAGGGAATTATCGGATGCTGTTATCCGAGTGGAGGCTACTATTTTACCTGTGCTAGAACAATCTTTGGGCTCTGGACGACGCCGAGAGCGTCAGGATACTAAACAGATAAGTCAGGAAACATCAAAGCGAGTTAGCCTTCATACTCTTGTGTCGCAACCCTCGGTGGGTGTTCATTCGGGTGGAACATCAACCCAGTCGACAAGTAGGCGGCGTGGTGGGGCAAGTCGCCTCAGCACTGCCACTTGTCACTTTTGTAGGAAACTTGGACATTTGCGAAGGAACTGCCCCGATCGACTTGACCGTAGGTCAAAATAATTGTATTGATACATGTTTTCGTGATACTTTGTAAATAGTCTGCATTGTCCATTTGTGTTGTAATACTGTATCATGTGTTTTGAATGTGTCGGACTAGTGTGGGTCCGGATGGTTGTTTTTGTTAACAGTTTGGTTTGTAGATGGGCGTGTTGGGCCCAGAATAAACTTGACCCGGTGATGAATATTGGTGTTATCGTTTTGGGATCATCCTTGGTTTTCCCTAGGTGGATCGGGTTTGTGATGTCGTGGACATTGGGAATTGTGACGATCTAGGATCGTGATGTTCATGGCCAACTGACGTAGTGATGGATTTGGACCGTAATCCTGATGATCCAGTTGGGTAGAGAGTTGTCACTCTTACTCCGGTATGTGAGTCGTAAATGACGGGACTGAACTTCTTTTCGAAGTGGAGCCCTTTATGGTATATTACTCGAGTGAGTAGGTTTCCGAAGTGGTCGGATTTTGTCAACCTTAACCGTGTGGTTGTTGGATTGGCTTCCTTATGAAGTCAACCGAGTATAATGAATGGGTAACCGATAGGTTCGGTTTTGGTGTGTCCGAATGGACGTGAACGAGATTTCGGGTTTTGGAATCGAAATTCTGGGTGACGATTCAGGATTCGATTTTAGAACTTGAAAGCGGAATACTGGATTTGGGTGCGGAATGATTATTCCAAATGCTAGCTTACGGAATAATGATTTCGGATTCGGATTTGGACATGGATTAAAAAGGTGATGTCTGGGTTTGGATTCGGGATTTCTTACGAAATTGTGGATTCGGATTTGGAATTGGAATTAACTGATTGGTGGAGTTTTGGTTTGTCTATTGCTGGTTTGGGCAAATGGACTCCATTATTGCAAACGTATTTGACTATGACCTAGGTGGTTGTAGTCTGGTCAATGGATAGATGTATGTACCTTGTACATGGTTTGGGGTACGATACTTAGCAGACTTGTGGTGTCGGGTGACGGTATACGGGTTATACCAGTAGTGCGTTGGTGAACGTGTTAGTAGTCGGCTTAATCCTGATACCATTGGATGGGTTGTGAACGTGAACTGGACATTGAACACGATGCACTGGGCAGAGTGATTCTGATGATTTCAGTGATTGTTTGAGCAGGTGCTCTTAGCCATGGTTGGCTAGTATAACTCTAGTGTTGAGTTGTGTGATCACTGCTAGGCTGGTGTTCAATGTGTTCCAGTTACACCGTCTGTTTGAGTGTGATGACGGTATGCGTACACTCAGGATGAGTGAGTTGGTGGTTAGTGTGACCGCAAGTTGCTTTGCGGCGAGATGCTACCTTGTCGTGACCTTACCAGCATTTGGGATCGCTGAGGGGGTGACAGTTGTGGTTACTGCTGTTGGTATTTGTCGCAGGATTGAGTTTGCCCTGCGAGGGGAGATCATGTTGTTGATCTTGTGCTACATTGACGGACGTTGTAGTATGGTGTGTTGTCACTGATTTGTTACTGATTGGCGCTTTACTAGGGTGGTAAAGCTTGGTGGTGACAGTTTGGCTTGTAGTGTCGGCTTGGACTGACAAGTGAGTTTTGGTGACTCTCTATGAGAGCGGAGTCAGGGCACATTAGTGATTACGTGGGGTCGTCAAGCTGAAAGAGTCAGCTTAATGGTGACATTGCCAATTTCTGGTGATTAATTTTCACTCAGGGTGGTCGAGTGTAGTCAGTATGACGTGCATCTGTGATGTGACGTCTGAGTGCAGACGAGTTCTGCAATGGCTAGTGGGTGTACAGGTGTACACGTGTTGTGAGGCCCATTCGTTTTCCACGAGGTAGATGTGGAATACGAGTAGTTGGAATTTCGGGGACGAAATTCTTTAAGGAGAGAAGGTTGTAATGACCCGTCCCGAATATCGGGATTGAATATTAATTAATTATGGTTTAGAATGACTAATCGGGGATTAGTTGAGTGAAATCGGACGAAACGTGCAAAATGACCGTTTTGCCCCTAGCGTGGGCAAAATGTTGACTTTTAGTTCGGGCGGTCAAACGGACTTTGACCGATGACTGTGACGTGGTTCGGGACGTCACGAGTTCATAGACAGGTGGCACGTTCGATTCCGACATTCGTAGAGAAAGTTATGATGTTCGGAAGTTGAGGGGTATTTTGGTAATTTGGCATAGTAGGGGCCAAATGTTGACTTTTTGGCCGGGAAGTCCAACGGACGAGGGCCAAGGACCGTTACGTAGGTCTCGTCGATACGAATCCAACGACAGGCGGCATGCCGAAATCGGAGATTCGACGGCGAACTTATGGTCACTGAATCGGGCTCGATTAACCAAACGAACTGGGATTAAAATAATATTTTAATATGAACAGTACCCGGTGACTGTGCACATCCGGATGAGTGACAAGTGTCACCCATCCCCTGAAATCTGGTCCATGTTTCCCTCCCAACACCATCATTACAACATCATCATTTATCCTTCATCATTTCCTTCATTTTCTCCTTAATTTTCTCCTTCTTTGTTTTTCTTACCCGTGAGCATTGAGCAGCAGAATTGGAGAGTGTTAGCTGCCATTTCTAACTGGTTTTGAGGGCAAAATCGAGTGCTTGTTGGGACTAACTCAACTGGGTAAACACGGGAGATTGAGAGTGGCTGAAAACTGGGAATTCGAAAATTGGGTTTTTGGGAGGAAAAATCAAATTGGATGAATTGAGCCTTGTTGATCGAAATTGGGTTCAGTTTCAGTCTTCTGGGATTACTACGATCAATTTTGTAGAAGGAACCAAGTGGAATTGGGGTCGAATTGTGGAAGAACTGAAGGAGGGTGGCCTCTGAAATTTCGAGATTGAGTCGAGGAATTGGAGGCTTTGATTGTTGAAATTGAGCTGGGGATTATGTTCCTGAGGATCCCACGATGCTTCTGGATCCATCAATTGAAGGAAAACGGTGGAGATTGACTGAACTCCATGGTTGCACAGTGACGAAGAATCGAGTTTGAGTCGTGGGGTTTGAACCACGGATTGATTCAATTGATTTGGGGAAAAGGTTTACCTGAGTCCCTTGATGCTTCTGGTTGAATCAATTGAGAGAAATCGATTGAGATTGAAGGTTTTGGAATGATGAACAATGGCCGGAGGTCCTTCGAATGATCAACTGTGATCGTGGGGTTATAGGTAAGATTGTTTGAAATTGAGTCCACAGATCTTTAATTGAACTTAATTCGAAGCTGTAAGAATGTTCAATTGATGAATTCAGTGTGGAATTGACAGAAAACCAAACGGGTCTGATCGCGGGTTAAACGACCCGTTTACCAGACAAACGGGTGAGAGGGACAACACTGTAGCAGGCGCGTGGGTTTCACGCGCAGCCACTCACGGCGGCGCGTGGAGGCGCGTCCGGCCTAGTCTCAAGGTGAGGTCAACATGACTTTTGATCCTCTCAGTGTAACGAACATTTTAACGTTGGTTTCGATGAAATCGGATATTGTTTCGATAATGTTCTGCGTATCCGAAGTTTTGTATTACGTTAAAAATACGTATTTAAATCCCAGAAAAGTTGGGGAAAATTATATGATGTATTTTGAGATGTTAGTAACCCTCTATAATGATTTTGGACAGGAGTTGTGATTTCCAGATTTTACGGAAAAAACGTGCAGCTCGGAAACGGACCGTTTTGGACGGTGTGTGTGAGTGGACTTTGTTTTCTAACCGTGATGCATGCATATATGATTTTTTATGCCTTATTATATGATTTTATATGCTTGGGCATGATTTGTGTTTCAATTCGGTAATTTCTCGGTTTTATGATTATTATATTATTATTATTGGGTGATTTTCGAGAAATTACGAAAATTGGTAAAAATGATGTTTGGACTTGGTTTATGAGTCCGAGATTAAAATTGGTTGGAAATAATGTTTGGACTCGGGTTATTGAGTCATGGATTGAAAAATGATGTGGTGACTCGGGAATGAGTCCATGGTCAATTTCGTGGATTTACGTGAAAATGGCAACGGAGGTTGCAACGCATGGATTTGCGTGATAATGTTATTTTGGGCATGAGAGCTCAAGTGAATAGTGATTTTGACTCGAATTTGGAGTCATTTGTGAAATTGTGAAATTAATGATTTATTGGGATTTTATGATTATTTTAATCAGTCTTTCGGGCACGTTTTACGAGGAACGTGCAAATGATGTTTTGGGCTAGGCCCGGAGTCTAAATGATTTCTAAAATGATATTTTGACTTGGTTGGTGGGTCAATGATGATTTCCGGATTATTCTATTGATTTAAATGTGATTTTAACGGTTTATGTGTAAAAGGTATTTTGGGCTTGAGACCCAGTTGAGAATGATCTTGACTTGGTATGAAGTCAAGATTTGATTGAAATGTTTTGGGATGTAATTCCCGGGATGGTTTTCATTGTGATTGTGATATTCCCAGACGGTCGGTGCTTAGGGGGATTACCCAGACGACCGGAGCTTGGGGGATGTGATTGTAGGATCGGGAGTTGATCCTATGGTAGTCAGCTTCTCGGATGAGACTGAGCCTGGATGTACCACTCGGAGGTGTCTGAGCCTGGGGATGTGTTCGCCCAGAGGTGACTGAGCCCGAGGGGGTTGAGCCCAGAGGTGTCTGTTCCCGAGAGAGTGACTGGATATTGGCCTACGCGTAGTGCAGCACTTGTGAGTAGTGCAGTTTGATTGATTGTGCACTTGTGAGTAGTGCAGATGTGATTTGTGATATTTTATGCACTTGTGAGTAGTGCGGATTGATTGGATTGATATATTTCTTGTGCACTGGTGTTTAGTGCTGATGGGTATTGATTGTGATGACGTACTGGTATTGAGTACGGGTTTTTGGTCTTTTTGGCCAGTGATTATGTTTTCACATGTTTTGGCCTGAGAGCCGGGATTTGATGTTTTATAACATGAACTGATTTGGTGAACATGAGTTTTATGGACCATGGGAAAATATGTTTTGATTTTATCGGTCACTCATGTTTTACGATATGTATGCAAGTTTGTGAAAACTGGAGGGTAAGAATGTATTTTGATAAATGTTTTTATAAGAGGTCATTTTTGTCCACTCACACCTTTTCTGTTTTGTGACCCTCCAGGCCGTGGTACGACGTTCGGGACTGATCGTGAGGCAGTGACAGCAGCAGAAATCCGCGCAAACATCCCTTGTCTGGCAAGCACTGAAGGGTAGTTTCGGACCTTTAGTTGACTTGTCTGACGGGAGCAGGACCGGGCACGGTTTTTGACGTCCAGTTGGGACGGGTCCTGTCAGTATAGCTCTTGGAGTAGAGTGATCTTCTCGGTTAAGAGAAGGTGAAAGAGTGTGTATAGCTCTTTGGGGTAGAGTGATTTTCTCGGGTTGAGAGAGGGTGTACAAGGGGTATCCTATTGGATACAAGGGCTCGAGTTGGGTATAAACTTGAGTAGTGTAATCTTGTATTTTGTATTCTCTCATAGTGAAGGAGAAAACTCTCCGAGGACGTAGGCAAGTTAATTGGCCGAACCTCGTTAAATCTTTTGTGTTCTTGGTTTCTTTATTTTCTTTTTTTCATCTTTATTGTTAGCAATTGCATGGCGGAGGATTAATTTCCTAACAAGTGGTATCAGAGCTCTGGTTCAACCGTGAGCGGTTTGCCATGGCAAGTTCTAGCGGCTCACATTTCAAGGTGGAGCAGTTTGATGGAAAAAGAAATTTCACTCTATGGCAAAGGAGGGTGAAGGACATCCTAGTTCAACAAGGCCTTGCACGACCATTGAAGGGGAAGGATGCGAAGCCAAAGAAGATGTCAGATGAAGATTGGGACGAGTTGGAGTCCAGGTGTGTCAGTACTATTAGGCTTTATATTGCTGACAATATTATAAATAATGTTAATGATGTAGATTCTGCACTTGAGCTTTGGGAGAAAATGGAGAAGCTTTATCTTGGGAAAGGCTTGCAAATGAAGCTGAATTTAAAGCGGGATCTCTACAAGCTCAAGATGGGAGAAGGTGCGAATCTCATGGAGCACATGAATGTGTTCAAGGGATTGATAAATCAACTATCAAGAGTTGAGGTTAAAATTGAGGAAGAAGATCAAGCCCTTTTACTTCTTACCTCGCTTCCCGATTCATATGAGAATATTGTTACTACAATTGTGTATGGTAAGGATACACTGAAGATGGAGGATGTAGAATCGACTCTCTTATCACATGAGAAGAGAAGAAAAGCCGATGATTCTCAAGGTTCTGTCTTCATTGCTCGTGAACAGAATCGTAAGGGAAGGTCAATTGCGAGGGGATTTAGTGAGCATAGCAGGTCTAAATCCAGAGGCAGAGGAAAGGGCAAGCAATGCTACAAGTGTAAGGAGTGGGGACACATAAAGCCGAATTGTCCATTGATGAAAGAGAAGGACGATAAGGGCTCAGATTGCTCCTTGGCTGGTGTAGCGGAGATGTCTAGAGATTTTGGAGAACTTCTCACAGTCTCCAAAGGTAATTACATTTTTTCTCAAGATTATTGGATATTAGATAGTGGTTGTTCTCATCACTTTTGCTCTAGGAGAGAATATTTTGATACGTTCCAGGAAGTACAAGGATTTGTGACTTGGGGTGATGGCACAAGATGTCGTGTCATGGGCACGGGAACGGTGAAGATCAAAATGTTCGATGGAGCAGTTCGAACATTGGGTGATGTGGTGTATGTCCCAAAGTTCCGGAGAAATCTAATATCCTTGAGCCAACTAGACTCCAAGGGCTGCAAGGTTTCGTCAGCATGGGGAGTTATGAAAGTGTCATGTGGCTGCATGATCTTAATGAAGGGAGAAAAACGTAAAAGTATGTTCCGTCTGATGGGAAAAACTCAGACCTCGAAGGTTGTTGGGAAACAGGGTGCACAGGAGAACAGGTACCTGAAGCGGGTCTCGTTTGCGAGCACAACAAAGACGCTATCTACATGTTTCCAAGTTTCAGACGATGGTGAGAAGGATAATCCTGTTAGGGAAGAGGCAAAGTCAAGGTCCCTCTTCGGAGCCAACTGGTAATTGTTGACTCGGAGCAGCTGCACATAGCATTGGCCATTTTGAATCAGGGGGAGCTAAGACTGTATGCAACTGATTCGGGGTATGTGTAGTTGGTACAAGAATAAGGCCAATGGAATGCTTGTGGGTATATCAAGCGGTATCTCAATTTGAGATGAACTTCAGGGATTGAAGTGGTGATGCAACATTATCTACCTAAGTCGGCAGGGGGAGATTGTTGAGTTAATGCCTCCTTAGTGGATTATTAATGCATTGAATTTGATTATTTATTGGGAATAAATACATGGTGTTGTTCATTCAACCTTGTAGGAAAAGATTGATGTGGAAGCTTCATGAAGAAGAACATTAATTGAAGAAGGTGCATGAATGGACTTCAATGAAGGATGTTGAAATGTGAGGAAAATGTCCCACATTGGAAAAACACAATTGTAACTTATGTCTTAAGCACTATATAAGGTGGAGAGCTTGGTCACATTTCAACATCAAGGAGAACACCTCACAAGTGAGTGAGTGCTTCAAGAGTGTGTATAGCTCTTGGGCTAGAGTGATCTTCTTGAGCACTTCAAGAGTGTGTATAGCTCTTGGAGTAGAGTGATCTTCTCGGTTAAGAGAAGGTGAAAGAGTGTGTATAGCTCTTTGGGGTAGAGTGATTTTCTCGGGTTGAGAGAGGGTGTACAAGGGTTATCCTATTGGATACAAGGGCTCGAGTTGGGTATAAACTTGAGTAGTGTAATCTTGTATTTTGTATTCTCTCATAGTGAAGGAGAAAACTCTCCGAGGACGTAGGCAAGTTAATTGGCCGAACCTCGTTAAATCTTTTGTGTTCTTGGTTTCTTTATTTTCTTTTTTTCATCTTTATTGTTAGCAATTGCGTGGAGGAGGATTAATTTCCTAACAATAGGCGTCCGAGGGCATATGTCTCTAAGCACCAATCCATGCAGTTAAAGAACACCACTCAAGTGAGCACTTTTGAGATATATTAAGTAGTTAGGTTTCCAACGCTATGATATAGAATAGGTTTTTCTTTTGGGTACTATCTTGCCCAACATTTGTAAATAATATGTTGAAATCTGATTAGCTACTAACATAAGTCCATCACACACTTCTCCTGTACATACAACACATTAAGGGATTACCAAAGGACTGGGAAAGGAAACTAGACAAAATCTATTAGCTATATTCAAGGGTCGTTGCTTATAATAAAGTAAGTCCATGAACAAAGTATATGTTATCTCGTTTTGTTTTATGATTCTATCCATGGATTCATTTCCATTTTCACAATTGGTACAGTACGATCGAATATCAATTTCACATTGTTGAATACTGAATCGGTTAAAATTAATTGGTATAATTCTAGTATCACCTACATACTTAACCATACCCAAATGCACAAAAGTCTAGTTTATTTATTGAGTTGAATTGTTCATCGGAGTGGGCTTCATCGAATTGAATCGGTGATTGGTGAATTCCATTTTTTTATCCAATTGAATTACTCTAATGTTTTTTTATGATCAAACAATTAATTTCTTCATTAAAAAAGAAAACAATACATGCATTGAAAGTCCATTAACAAAAAAACTTAAAAAAAGACATAAACATACACATAGAAATCACAAGGCCCATATGTAGAAAAGTCTAATAATATAAAAAAGAAAAAAAAAACAAAAGCAACCTTACATCTAAAAATGGAAAGCCTCCATCACACAACTTGTCGCCTCACGCTGCCGCCCTAGTCGACGCATACATGCAAACACAACACCACCGAAAGTAAGAAAATTGATGGTGAAACCAAAGAACCTAGTGGAAATGGGGATGCACGTGTCACCCGCGCAAATAGCTTTCCCATAATCCATTCGTCAAGTGCAAAAAGCACTTTGAAATAAACCCAAAGGCATGGGTCACCAAGGTGACTCAGAGACGAAAATAGCCACTAGGTTGAGATGTAGACTTCGGTGGTGGAGTGTCAAAGGTAGCGCGCCGTCAAGAGCTACCAATAGGGGTTTAGGAAGGGATTGAGGCATGATGGATGACACTTGAGATGGAAATGGGAAAATAGATATAGGAAGACTCCGGAAATCTCCAAGGGAGGCAAAAGCTTCCATAATGGGAGGATCTAGAGGAGCGCCGCGGAGGGCAACAAAGAGCATAGTTGAAATAAAGGGGAAAGGCGAAGAGAGAGGCAAAAATGAAGAAGGGGAAGGATGAGGGAAAAGGGAAATGATAAGAAGACTAGGAACGATGAAGGAGGGAGAAGGAAAAAAGGGAAGGGGGCGCTACCATCGAGCCTAAGAGGGGGACAACGACTAGAGTTTCAGAATTACTTTAGAGCGTGTTTGTCTCTAAGAAAAAAACAGGTCATTTGGTGTGAAGGGAGTATATGGTGAGAGAAAAATTAGTTTTCCTTCGTTTGGGAAATTGAGTCAGAATTTGGTAAATTTCCAGAGGAAAATTTATGGGAATTTGAGGTTCTCAAATGATGAGTTAAAATTCTATCTCAAGGGGAATAATTTTTCAAAGGAAAAACTACATAAAATTACCCGAACTATATGGTTGATTTCAAAAGGTACCCGAAATAAAAAAAAGTTTCAATTGCGTACCCAACCTATTTGTCGATTTCAAAATAGTACCTCTGTTAAGTTTTCCATCCAAAACTCAGTCAAGTATCTATGTGGCAACTAGTAAATGTCACTCAACATCTGATGTGGCAAATTTTGAAGGGGATTTTGGGAACAATATTAATTTATCTCCCTTTTTCCTCTTCACCAATTCCCCAATTCTTCATCTTCCCTAACAACATCTTCATCAATCATCAATCCTCATCTCATTTTTCTCAATTCTTCATCAATCATCATCCATAAATCCAAGTCCATATCCAAAATCTAAAATTAATCTTCTCATTTTTTCCCAGAACTCGAAAACCCAAAACCCAAAATCCAGAACCCTCATATCTCTCTCTCTCATTAACCCAGAACCTAGAATCCATGGAACCCAAAACCCGAATCCAAATCCAGAACTCAAAACCCATAATTATTTGAATCTGTAGACACAAAGTAACAATTCCAACCCATAATTTTTTTTAAACCATTTTAATGCAGCTTTCGTGATGGCCTTCAATGGCTACTCAAACACATTCTTCCTCTCCTTCGCTTTGACCTTGGAAATAATAAGCTTCAGAACCCCATTTTCATCTCAGCTCTAATTGAATCAATCTTGTAAAGATTTGGAGGCACATCCAAATTTGGATCAGACTCCTCGTTGGCGAAATGGATCAAACACATCTGCAATTCAAGAAACAAGCCAACCAAACCTAGTTGACGCCTAGTTGAGATTTCTTTCAAAACCAAAAATCAAGATGAGAAATCTGGCCAAAAGCAAAATCCAGGTGAGAAATCTGGCCAAAAGCAAAACCTAATTCAAAATTTCAGATAAGACAACTTGAGAAGAAGCCGAGATCCATGTCACTCTAGCTGGTGAATCGAACAACTACACAATATGGGACCCTTCCCTCATTCACAACCTCCTCGACCAAGTCATCGAAGCTTTCAAAGACCACTTGACCCACAAAGAGAAGTGACAGGACCCATCCCAATCCCCCCGGGATTACCATGGAATGTGCCCTGCTCCCGTCCAACCAGGGGTGTCAGACAAGGGATGACCAAGAGCCACTGCCCAAACGGGGCATCCAGAGTGCGCAAGGATCGATGGAGGAGGTGTGCAATGTCCCAGTCCCTGCTGCAATCGCATCCGTGATCAACCTGAAGGGCATTAAAACCAAAAGCTGTGAGTGGACAAAAACCATTAAGTTTACCAAATACATTTATAAGACATTTATGCCCTCCAATAAAAACGTATGCATGCCACGAAAAACCAGTAACCAAAACGTTTGCTCAACCGAGCCATTAGGGCCTTAGCCCAAAAACCGTTAACCAAAAACCAAGTGTGGGAACTCAGCCCAAAACTGTGGAATACCACCACCATACATATTAAAACCATGTGGGTCACCACCCACGACCATAGATGAACATCAATTCAAAAATCCAAAACCATTTAGGGTCCCCGACCCTACATACCATTTGATAACCAATAATCCATTTTTACCACATAACACATATCCAACCAATAAGCCATTTTATTCATTAATCCATATTTTACCATTACCATCACCAGCATCCCAGATGCTTAGCATCCCAGACGCTTGACGTCCCTGACGTCATATCTCACGGTTTCATAAGCTACGCGTGCTGCCCGGGGTCTCTCCGGGTCCATATATCTGACATCCCTGATGTCTGACGTCCCTGACGTCAATCATAGCAATCCTGCTCCTGAGTCATCATACGGTCCGGCTGCTCCGTATAATGACCCCTCGCAGGCAATGCACCGTGACTTCCCCAGTGTCCCAGACATCTGGAGGAGACCATCATATATCCTTGTATCCAGATGGTATATGGAAAACAGTTTTATTTAATCCTTTTATCACATTATTACCATTGGGCCCTGCCCGAAATTTCCATAAAACCACATTTATTATCCAACTGGGCCTCATGCCCGATTTTATGAATCACTGGGCCCACGGCCCGATTTGTAAACCAACTGGACCCGCAGCCCGACTTATAAACCCACTGGGCCCACGGCCCGAATTCGTAAATCAACTGGGCCCCTGGCCCGACAACATAACTCAAATGGGTCTCAGCCCGATTTCATACCAACTGGGCCCCTGGCCCGATTTCATTAACCAACTGGGCCCCCGGCCCGATTCTCAAATGGACTCCAAGTCCGAAATTTCCAACATAATTGGGCCTCAAGCCCGAGTTCATATTTTCAATTTCAAAACCATTTCATCATATTATATCCAAGTCATAAATATGGAAAATCCATGTAAAACCGGAAAACCTTGATTTACGTGCAAGCACATAAATCGCCTCGAAATACGTGAAACCGTACAATTTACCAACAACCAAATCAACATCACACAATCACAACCATAATCCATATAAAACATTTAAACATGCATAGAATTTATAAAACCAAAGTCCACTCACAGACCGTTTAAACTGTGTGCCTCGATACGCGTGCCACCGGCCCTCCCGGGCCACACCACTATCACCGGGACTCCCAATCCTGTCCAAATCACATTAGAGGGTTACTAACCTCATCATTGACATCCTATCAAAGTCCCGTAATTTTCCCAAATTTTTACTTATTTTTAAACTTAATTTAACACCTTCGAACATCCCGAACAATATCGAGACGGTGTCCGATCGACACGACACCAATTCCAAAATATCCGTTACATTAAATAGGGCAGAAGTCATGTTGGCCTCACCTCGAGATTTGTGCCCACGCGCCGCCACGCGCCGCAGTGAGTGGCTGCGCGTGAAACCCACGCGCCTGGTACAGTGTCACCAGCCCAACCCGTTTGTCTGGTAAACGGGTCCAATTCACCCGCGACACAACCCGGTTCCAATCCTGTCAATTCGATCCTAATTCCTTCAATTGATCATTCCATTAGCTTCGTTTTAAGTCCAATTATAAGTCTGTAACATCAATTACGCGAACACTTACCCAGATTCCATCGATTCCACGATGAACACGAAGAACACTCCGGTCACTGTTCAATCATGGGATTCCTTCAATCTCGATCGATTTCCCTAAATTGGTTCAACCAGAAGCATCAGTGGACTCTGTTAAACATTTCCCCCAACTCAATTGCATCAATCCATTGCTCAATCTCCACGACTCAAGCTCGAACATCCGTACACTGTGCAACCATGGAGTTCCATCGATCTCGATCGGGTTCCTTCAATTGATGAACCCAGAAGCATCGTGGGATCATGAGGAGTCATTTCCCCATAACAATTGAGTCAATCACAGCCCCAAACTCCACGACTCAGCCTCGATTTCTTCCTCTGTCACCAAGCTCGATCAGAGCCAAAACGGCACCAATCCTTCTCGTTTTTGATGTGGATCGACTCGTCACAACCTCAGGAAGATGTTTGTAACCTCCAATTCGATCATCACAGCTCAATTCTTCCAATTTGATTTTCCCTCCTAAAACTTAATTATTCGAATTCTAGTTCTGCTGCCCCCCTCAATCCCTCGTGTTTCCCTCACTGAATTCGTCTCAGAATTGTCTCCAATTTGCACACTCAAGATCAGCTGATGGAGAGGAGATTAAGGGTGGGAGGAATTTGGGATGTTAGTTGTACACGGTTAGGAAATTAGGGAGGGATAATGGAAATTAAAAGATTAATTAATTAATTAAAAATTAATTAAACATCATCATGAGGTCTCCCCCAAAAACATGGATTCTGATTTCAAGGGATGAGTGACACTTGTCACTCATCCAGGTGTGCTGAGTCAACGGTCACTATTCACTATTATATTATTGTTTTAATCTCGGCCTCAGTTCGTTAGTTCGTTTCCTTGACCATAACGTCGTCGTCGGATCTCCGATTTCGGCATGCCGCCTGTCGTTGGATTCGTATCGACGATACCTACGTAACGGTCCTTGACCCTCGCCCATCGGAACTCCCGGTCAGAAGGTCAACATTTGGCCCCTAATAAGCCAAATTACCAAAATACCCCTCAACTTCCGAACACCATAACTTTCTCTACGAATGTCGGAATCGAACGTGCCACCTGTCTATGAACTCGTGACGTCCCGAACTACGTCACGGTCATCGGTCAAAGTCCATTTGACCGCCCGGACAAAAAGTCAACATTTTGCCCACGACCAGGGGCAAAACGGTCATTTTGCACATTTTGTCCGATTCCGCCCTACTAACCACCGTTCAACCTCGCTAATCAAGATTAGTCACTAAACTAATCCCGGAATTCGGGACGGATCGTGACAAGAAGCCCAAGAAGAACACTAGAAAAGGAAAGATCACAAGAGATAGGACAAGCTCGACCTCCATGACCCCGCTAAAAATGTTGAAACGGGCGAAAAATTGTTGGAAGCCTTTGAACACTGTCGAGCTTCAGCGCTTGATTAGCAAGCTATGAGTCTCAATGGCCACGAAGAATGACATGAGCAAATTCATCTTGTTCAGAAAAACCTTTCGGAGTTGTTCTCGCAGCCTGATTCGAGCAGAGTGGTCGTCAGAGACGACGACAACCTATGTGCTTCTCGACGCTCTCTCGTTCCTCATACACAAAGACATAAATATGGGAACCATGTCCTTCATTTGGAAGAGGCGATGATCCTCACAACTTGGTTTGCCCACATTGTGTGCAAAGATTCTTACATCCTAAGTTCTTTTCTAGAATTTTTCAATTGCTGCAGAATCTCGTGAGGGTTTTTTTTTTTACCGGATTTTTTTTTGTGAGAAATAGATCCGAGAGGAAGATGATGATGATAAATTGTTCAATTATTGCAGAATCTTGTGAGTTTTTTTTCTTTTTCCATGATTTTTTTCCTAAGAAATAGATCTAATGTTATGATGGTGATAGCTTAAGGAAGAAGATGATGATAAATTGAGAAAAATGATGATGATAAATTGAGAAAAATGATGATGATAAATTGTTCAATTACTGAAAAATCTCGTGGGGTTTTTTTTTCAAATTTTTTTTCTGGGAAATAGATATAATATTTTGATGATGATAAATTAAGGAAGACGATGATGATAAATTGAGGAAGATGATGATAATAAATTGTTCAATTGCTGTAGAATCTTGTGTATGGGGGTTTGGATTCATATAATTAATGACTAATGAAGATTTGGGGAATTGGTGAAGAGTAAGAAGGGAGATGAATTAAGATTATTCCCAAAATGCCCCTTCAAAATTTACCACAGATGCTGAGTGACATTTACTATTTGTGACATAGACACTTAACTGAGTTTTAAATGAAAAACTTAATGAAACTTTTTTTAGTTCGACTATATTTTGAAATTGACCCTATAGTTTGGGTAATTCTATGTAATTTCTCATTTTTTCAAATGATGAGTTAAAATAAATGAAATTATAATTTTCATAATTTTTAAAATTGGTATCTAAACACTAAAATTTACAAATAAAGAAATCATAAATACAGTATTACAAATTATGAAATTTGTAAATTTTAATTAAATTAGAAATTTTATCCAAACACACTCTTAACATTTGATGTAGTTGAATTGGTGGATTCATGTTTGATGTCGTTGAATTGGTGGATTCAATTTCTTTTGTTATGAATTTCTAATGTACCTTTCGGGTCAGCACCCAAGTCCATTTTAGAATCCGACGTTCTTTAAATTGAAATCCAGCCCATGAAAGTAAACGGGCCTTATAAGAAAAACTCACGAAAATACATTTTTATTACTCGGGGGCCGAGGCCTAGCTGTATCTCCTCCCTTTATATACCAGACCCTCGAATGAACCCTCCACTTTCCTCAGCAACACCCATCCTAGGGTTAGGATGCGCGATTGCGGCGAACGCCAAATCAATTTCAGGCGGTGAAATTTCTTCAGCGAAATCACTATTTTGCATCCGATTTCTTGCTTAGTCTTTTTCTTATGAAAATTGATTTTGATTTCTATCTTCGTTTTGCTTTGGAAAAAGCTGAAAATCTAATCGAAAGGGGCTGAAATTTGGCCCATTTGCAGGTCCGATTCATGGTGAAAATGGAATTTGATTTGTAGATTGGTTTGATGTTTTTGAAAATGGGATATGGAATGGAATGGGGCTGAAGTTTGACTCTTTGGCTTATTTAACCGTGCCATAGGGATGAATGCAGCTTCCCTATATCAACCGCTCAACCTTTTCACTAAACCCCGCTATGAGCTTACCTCCGGTGGGTTTTCTATGCGGAGGTTGATATATTTAATTTTTGCTCATTCTTTTTTGCTCATTCTTGTGTTTTTAATTTTGGAATTTGATTGATTATAAAAGGTTTGTTTATGGAGTTGGATTCGAGTGGTAATTCAGGCAGCCCTCTAGCGATGACAATTGCTAGGGAGGCGTTTAACTGCTCGTAAAGTGAATTCTTTTGCTCTTCAGATTTGCTGAGATTACTCTTTGAAGCTGGTCTAGTAAGCATTAGTACATCTGATTATTGTTCACATCTACCACAACTCAATCTATCCTTTTTTGCCCAAATTTTTTTTGTAACTGCTTATGGGGTCCGTTTGCATTCGAATGTCCGATAGAATTTTTTTTCTTTCTTAAATTGTTTATGATTTAATAGACTGATTACGGGTTTGTTTCGATGGCCGAAAATATTTTTTTGAGCTTGTGTAAGTCTTAGTCGACAACTACAAAACTGAATTAAGTAGCCGATTGTCATCAAGAATTCTAAGGTGAAACTAATCGAACAGCAAGAAAAGCTTCAAAATCCACCGAAAATTATCGAACACAGCAGCAACAAGCAAGAACAGCAACTAGCAAGAACATGAACATAACATGCTAACGGAGGATAACAGGATGGAAAAAAAAATACATTGAGCTAGAAGCGTAGAACTAGGACAGGTTGGTCATCAGCAGCTCAACGATGTTTTTGACTTCTGAACTTAAGCAGTTACTGCGTTTTTGAATTGTAAGCTTAAGCAGCCCAATGAAGTATGTATTTGTAATTAGGCTTACTAAGTGACCGGGGTGTAGTTGTTTTGGTGAAGCTGCGTCTCCATCCAATGTGGTGGCAGTTGCTGCCAATGTTGTAATTCACTGTATCCGTCGGCCACTCCACCGAACTTTGATACTTCTACGCCATTATAACTCTGATCTGTGTCCATCATTTCGACTTCCTCAACTTTGGGCTCCGGCACACTCGCTGCCTCTGCCTGTGTCTCGCCTCTTGGTGCTCCAGTCATGTTGGATGGAACCCACGGAACAACAGCCATACAACCATTTGAAGCTTCAGTTTTCTCCTCTTCAGCCACACGATACTGTAACGGTCTCAGTGACTTTGGATTTCCCCATGAATTGATATGATCTGGAAAAACAAATTGGATAGTAAAATTCCAGATTTTCATACCAAGTTCGTATGAAGATCAGATGCATAATAAAAATATGCACTCATTCTATTTCTTGAGCAAGAAACCAAACATTTTCCGAGTACAAGAAACCAAAAATTGATAGTCTTACCAACCAAAGCTATCATTTACACATGAAACCAAACATTTTCCGAGTACAATGTCTTTCTTTACGCGCTTTGCTGAAGTGTAAGACATCAAACTTTTGTTATCTAATTATCCAATCATTGAGCTGTTAATAATCCAAAAATCCCCATCGCCATCATTCATGAAGCTACTACTCCAAAAAAGAACACATGCGGATTCATTCACAATACATATTAATATCTTTCTATTCTTCCTACAGTTATTGGATTTTAGGCAGCTGCAATTACAAAAGCATCCACAGCTAAAATAGCAAGTTAAGAATGGCTTATATGACCAAAATGACTTGGCTACATATCCAATCTAAGGTTCTTAGATCCATAGTCTTACCTCTCAAACCCGGAATTAAGTCCGAATTCACGATGAGAGAAAATTCCGGCGAATCAGGGGCCTTGAAAAACGGGGTATTCGCGGGGTGATACACCGCAAGAGCTTTCTCATCTTCAGAAGGCAACGGGTCCTTTAGTAAATCATCTGTTTGCATCACGCTGGGGACTGGTGGCGGCATTTCTTCAAACACCTGGGAGGCACTTCTTGGGTCTTCATTTATAGTTGCAAATAAGTCAACATCCTTAAAAATTCCACAACAAAAAATAACACAAAATTACGACGATTAAAAGGGCGGAAAAAACCCTAATTTTGTTGCGAGTTGAATTTGATTGGGATCGCAGACAGCGTACCAGTCGCCTGGATTTGAAGGAAGGAGAAAAGAGGTAGTCCTCGACGTCTTCAACGTCTTTTCTCTTCATATCTACGATTTAGAACTCTAAATCAATTTCTGACGTCTGAGCTTCCCTTGCTTCGCAGTTCGCACCTCATCTTTTCGGGATTTTTTTTTTTAATTTTATTTTGCATTTGCGGGGTGCTTTTTCGTTCTGGGAGTTGCTTCGATCTTCTTATTATTTGCCTGCCGCCATGATATCCGGAAAGGCCGAGAATTGATGGCGCAAAGCTAAGCCCAAAGTTATATCACTTTAGCAAGGCCCCAGTGCATGGGTTTAGTGGGCCAAAAATATCCAAAAAACTAAACAAAAATTGTTGGCTTTTTACTCAACCTGCATTATGTACCAACATCTTAGTCTAAAAATGCATCTCGAACCGATTTTTATGTCAAAATGCACCCCGAACCTTCATTCTCGTTCCAATTTGGTCTTTTTTCCATCTAAAATGTTAAAATGAGAGTTAAATTAGTCATTTTGTACGAAACTAAGGTGCGACGGACGGCCACTGAGCGACCGACATTCGTTCGAAACCAAGGTGCGACGACAACTGACGTGCCCCCCGCCAACTCGAATTCTTAGCTTCACTCACATCCAATGCCCAATTCGCATCCCCATTCCCAAACAGCTCACCGCTCGAGTTCGTACCCACGATAACTGGAAAATTGGAACACGTACCATAGGCAACCGAGGCACTAACGGAGCAGCATCTCTAGGTCCCACTGCGATTGCTGCTTCGACCCGAAATCGACCTGGACCCGCGGCGACGCCTCTTCTTCGCAATGAATCGGAAGCTCCCGTGCCAATTGTGGTGGCCATCAGTGATCTTGTCGTCTTCAACCAAAGTCAACCGAGACATATCGACGGCGTCGATTGAAAATGAGGTGGTTCGATTGGACAAGCAGGGACGCTTGGTGTGGACGACGAGGCCATTGGGATTAGAGTCTTAGGTTTTGGATTTAGGTGTGGACTATTGCAGATGGAAAGGTGAAAGGACCCGTCCCAAATCCCTCGAGATTAGCGTGGGACGTGCCTGCTCCCGTCTGAAACGAAGTGTCAGACCAGAGATATTTACGTCCTTTGCCCAACCGAGGCTATCAGAGGGCGCCAGGATAAAAGAAGGAATGTGATGTTTCGTTCTCTACTACAGCCGCATCCGTGATCAACCTGAAGGGCATTCAAAACACAAAAGCTGTGAGTGGACAAAACAAATATTTTATAAAAATATTTCATGAAAGACCTTTATGCCCTTCATTAAAAACATATACACGCATTCGAAAATCATTTTTAGGGTTCATGCCCGGTCCCCATAAACCGTCGTGAACCATAAAACCATTTGGGCCTTGGCTCGAAATCCTTAAATCAATACATGGGATCTCATCCCAAACCAAAACACGTGGGAACTCGTCCCAAATCCAGCTCATATGGGTCTCAGCCCAAAACCAATACGCGTGGGTCTCAGCCCAACGCCACCTCAGTGAAAACTCGTACACATATACATATATACATATATAACCCATCCTAGGCTCTTCTGAAGAAGATGCCAACTCGGGGCACACAACCCCTAGGGAACACATCCCTGATATATGTCATAATTTCTCTCTCTATATATATATGTATGCATACTACTCGGGGTCTCACTTTGAGTCTTCTCCCAGGAATTCTCCATCTGGGAGGCTCTATCTTCGGACCTAGTCCGATCATCTCTCTGCAATCTGGTCCGGGACCACATCATAACGCCCACTCCTAGAACGGGATCCCTATGGGGATACCCATTCTGGTCTGTGGATCGTGACTCTCTAGGTCGATGTCTGGAGGAGACCAATCAATAAGCTCGTAAGGAGGGTATATACATACTAGTATAGCAAACCATAAAAACGGGACTCACGTCCGATAACATAAAGCAACTAGGCCTCCAGCCCGAATATAGGACTCAACATGGCCTCTAGCTCGATTTCACAATAACTAGGCATCGAGCCAAAACTCAAAACTCAATGGGGCATCGAGCCCGATATCTTAGGATCAGTCACGATC
This sequence comes from Prinsepia uniflora, assembly GCA_032719365.1. NCBI lineage: Eukaryota > Viridiplantae > Streptophyta > Magnoliopsida > Rosales > Rosaceae > Prinsepia > Prinsepia uniflora. The sequence continues at coordinate 33,109,635 of CM064861.1, read as the reverse complement.
CCGATCAAAGCGATGCGTGCAACCATCAATCCAGAACCACTCCCAATCCTGGTATGTCACCGTGAACACATCACTGCCGCGACCATCTGGAGACCATGGTGCACATGTGACAGGACCCACCCTGATTATCGCCTCGATAACCGGGAAGAATCCTGCTCCCGTCTGACAATTGAACACAAACAACCAAAATAACCACACAAAAATACATTCCAAGTACTGTCAGATCAGGGAGAAAGTACGATACAACCAATGGTACAATCAGTCAACAGTATCACAGAGCATGGTTACAAAACAAGATAAGGATAAAACCCTACTCTATGAACTAACTACACCGCAACAGGAAAACTTTATGCCTATGCCTCTGCCTCTGCGTCGGCCTTAGCCCCCAAAACTTGTACCACGACCTGGAGGGTATTAAAACAAAAAAGTGTGAGTGGACTAAAACAAATGGTTATGGAAAACAGTTTAAAGAAATCAGGGTTTACCCTCCAGTTTCAAAACACGCATGCATAACTAAGTATCCGAAAAACACTTATATAAACGGTATGGAAACCGTTACAGTAGATAACTATAAAACCATGTAAAACCGAATGTAACATCAATGAATCAAATCTGCTAGATCCATCCGAGTCTTTAAACTCATATATCAGGCCCTCCCGGGATATCAACGAGTTTTTAAACTCAAAACACAATCAATAGGCCTCGGGGGACATCACAGTAACCGAGTCTTTAAACTCAACATGTCTCAATCTAGGGCCCTCCCCCGTCATAACTTAACCGGGTCTTTAAACCCAAACCAGATCCAGCAATCGTACCAGGTCTTTAAACCCAAAATCATGTGTAAATCATAACAAATTCAGGATCCATCGTGATCCAAATTCCAAAACCAATTCGAAATCACATTTTATCAAAACAAGACTTATGTCCGAATTTCACGTTCAAATCCTGATTCTTACTCACAAATCATAATCAAATCATCATGAAAAATGTAATATGCACAAATCGTATAAAATCACTCATCAAACCATCATCAAAGTATCGGAGAAACCATAGTCTCGAAATACGTAAAATGCGATAAATCACATCGAAAAACGTGCATTCACGTAAAGCAGAAATATCATAAATATAATCATAAAATCATATATAGAAACATAAAACAAGTGAGTAAAAACAGTTATGCATGCTCGGTTAGAAATCGAAAGTCCACTCACGAAGTTCGAACGCGTCAATCGCGTCCTGTACGCTCCTCGGTTGCCTCGGGAATGTTCTGGCCTGTCAAAGATCACAATTTGGGTCACAAACATGTTCATTAAGCTTATGTTAATTTCCCCAATTTTTCGGGGTTTTTCAACGTAATTAAATTGAAATCCTAAACCTTCGAACTCTCCAAACTATACCGAACGATGTCCGATCGACTCGAAACTTAACTCAAAATGTTCGTTACATTGAAAGGATCAAATCACATGTTGACCCTGACCGAAGATATGGACTCACGCGCCCTCACGCGCCGCCCAAAGTGGCTGCGCGTTAAAGCCACGCGCCTTGCACAGTAAGCTACAATGTCGTCTTCTCTACTTGACTGACTGCTAAACGGGTCACAAACCCACGACACGACCCGGTTCAAACTCCTTCAATTCCAGCTTAATTCCTTCAGTTTTTGCACCGAAATCCTTCCATTACATGTTAATTTAGGTTCTCCCTTACTAATTACACATATCAAGCTTTTAATCCAACATTTCTCTCAAGATCAAACACACGGTCTTAACTTTCGAAGCTCACTCAAATCGACTTAGCTTTCTAATTAAATTATACTGACACATCGTAAGACTTAAATAAATGTTCTACAATAACCAATTTCACAAATCCTTACCTGTAGGTAGTCGTACTCAACCTCGAAATTTTCCAGAATCTGGAACTTCAGTTCTTGGCCAAACCGCGATCAACTTCCTTCGATTTTTGTATGGTTGAAGTCGAAATGAGTCCATAAGGCTGTTTTTAATCTCTGTTTAGCTCCTCTCCCCTCCCAAATCAAACTCGAATTTTTCCCTCCATTTTTCAGTTTTTTCCCGATTTGGTTTTCTCTCTGGTTTCTCCGTTTTTCTCCTCTCCAAATGGCTTCTCAACTCACTCTAACCTCTCTGTTTTCAATCCGTCCTTCACAACAAACTAAAAGAATCCCTCAGACCCACTGTGACTCTGTTTCCCGCAACTAACCCAAAACCATTTCAAAATTCTACATGTGCTCTGTTCTACACAATCCACCCAGCACGCCTGCTTCCCCTCAGCCCCAAACTGCTACTAATCCAACCTCTGTTAGTGACAATTATCACTTGATTTTTTAAACAATTCCCTTAACAATACACTCACGGCTGTTTTCAAACTGCACCCTCAAAATTACCATTTTACCCCTCATTCACAAAATTACCAAAATGCCCTTCCTCATTCTAGAATCGTAACTTTTTCGTCCGAGGTCCGTTTTCAGTGTGCCGTCTGTCTACGAACTCAGGGCATCGAGACCTACCTAACGGTCCTCGAATTGTGTGAAAAATAGTGGTCGAGCAAAAAGTCAACAATTTCCCCCCTTTTTTGCCCTAATTACGAAAATACCCTCGAACTTCCGAACGTCATAACTTCTTTCCTGATTTCCGGAATCGGACGTGACACCTGTTTACGGACTCGTGACGTCCCGAATTACATCACAGTCATCGGCCAACGTCCGTTCAAGCTGCCAAGCAAAAAGTCAACATTTGACCATACTATTCATAAGGGTAAAAACGTCATTTCATACATTATTTTACAAATTTACTGTAACGACCCGGAAATTCCAAAAACGAAAATTTGGAAAATTTGAGAAAAATGATGATTTTTCCCCTGGTTATAAGGGCCGAAAGTTGACCTTTTTATCTGGACTTTGTTTGGACTTTCCGGAAGTACCGTTGGATAGGTCTCGGGACGTTGAATCCGTAGACAGCCAGCATGCGTCAATCGGAGTTTGGACGAGAAAGTTATGGGTCTAGAATTGTGAGGGGAATTTTGGTAATTTATTATGGCAAGGGTAAAATGGTAATTTGCCACGGCAAAGTGATTAGGACGGTTACAATGGTTGATTCAGCTAATTTAGATGAGGATCGGTCATTTGGTGACACTTGTCACCATAAGTAAGAGATTGGTGGCAAATTGATGATACAGATTGAAGGTTAATGTTTGAATTCAAAGGGTATTTGTACAAAAGGATAAAAACAGAGACTATGATCTCATCCTGATTGATCTTAAAAACAAGCAAAACCCAGGGAGAAACAAGTGTAAATTTAAGTGAGAATATAAGTGAATTGATGAGTGAAAAAACGAGAGGGAAACCGAGAACAAACCCAGCTGAAAACAAATCAAGAAACCCGAAAAAATACCCATGAACATTAGAGTTGAATTCGAATTGTTAGACGATTTTGAGTGAAATTGATTGTGAGTTGAGCTTCCTGGGATTGAGACGAGTTGAACCAGCTTTGAATTCGAAGGAAATCGATAAATAAACACGAAGAACAGACCCTGCGACATCCTCGAATTGTGGAGGTTGCGTTCAAGTGATTGGAGGATTCGAGATTCCTGACAAGTGTAGGAAATTACGGAAACGCGTGCAGCTCGGGAAACTAGCAGTTTGGATGGCTGTGGAACAACGTTCGGGGCTGATCGAGAGGCGGAGGCATGACCAGAAGTCAGTACAGTTATCCCTGGCCTGACAGGTGCTGAAGGGTAGTTTCGGGACTTCAGTTGACTTGTCAAACGGGAGCAGGACCGGGCGCGGTTATCAAAGTCCAGTTGGGACGAGTCCTGTCATTTACATCCTTCGAGTTTTCGGGGCGTTACAACACGTCACCATGCCAATATGTAAACACACACCAAAATGCACTCAAGGCATCACAAACATATATTAAAACATATATAAAACATTTATGCATGCATCGATTTCAGAAAGAAAGTCCACTCACAGAACGTCCATGCTACCGCCTCGATACGCGTGCAATACGGCTCTCCCGAGCCAATCGCCGTCACCGGGACTTCCAAACCTATCCAAATCACTTTAGAGGGTTACTAACTACTTAACTAACCCCTCACTAAAGCCCCCTAATATTCTGAGATTTTTAACTATTTATAAATGCCCATCGAAACCTTCGGACAGCCCGAACTATATCGAGACGATGTCCGATCGACTCAAAACCAGTCCCAAAATGTTCGTTACATCAAATAGATGATTTCACAGGTTGGAACCACCCCCAAATCCTCCCCCACGTACCTGTACGTGCCTCCTGAAGTGGCTGCGCGTGGGAGCCACGCGCCTGCTACAGTGCGTCTTCAACCTCCAGCCGATCGGTCCGAACCGACAGGTCCGGGTTTCTCTGCAACCTGGACCGGCATGACCGGTGCAGCCTCCTACCCGGTCCAATTTTCATCCTTTTCCTTCCTAATCGATTCTAAACTTCTTATTTTGGTCCTAGGAACCTAAACCTATGAACCAAATCCCCTAAAACCTACAAAACTACCCTGGTTCAATTTTCCCTGCACGGTTAAGTTCTTCCAAAACTTCCCCAGGGGTTCCTCAACCTCCAACCATCACCAAAATCATCCTAACATCTTCCTAGCAACCTATTTAACTCATTCAAATCATTGAAAACGGCCCATAATGCTCGAAATGTAAAATGGAGAAAATCGGGCAAACCGATTACCTTGGTTCGAGTTGGCCTCTGCTGTCCACCACATCCTCCAGTCCTCACTTCATCCTTTCTGGGTCTCAATCATGGTCATATGGGTTAAGGGTTTTGATTGGATTGGGAATGGTTGATCGTGTTTGGGTTTGGGGAAAAAATGATCGAACAAGAGAAAGGGGAAGGGATATGCATGAGTTAGTTTGGATGGAAAATGGATGGGTGACACTTGTCACTCATCCATTGGGCCTGTCCAATAATATCTGGGCCCCACTTAAGTCCAAAAGTCTCCCGTCTCGTAAAACGTGCAATAGTACGTTCGAACTTTCGTGAACTGTAACTTTTCCGTCGAACGTCTGAATTCGACGTGCCGCCTGTTTACGTATTCGTATCGTCCTGATCTACGTAATGGGCCTCGGCCCTCGGCCATCTGACCTCCTAGCTAAAAGTCAACGTTTGGCCCCTTTTCAACCAAATTACCAAAATACCCCAAAACTTCCGAACGTCATAACTTCGTACTTGAATGTCGGAATTGAACGTACCACTTGTCTATGAACTCGTGACATCCCAAACTACGTCACAGTCATCGGCCAAAGTCCATTTCACTGCCTTAATGAAAAGTCAACATTTCGCCCATTCTAGGGGTAAAATCGTCATTTTGCTCTGAACGTCCGTTAATGGTCGTCTAATCCCCGATTAGTCCGGCTAATCCGTCATTAATCCATAATTAATTCCGCTAATCCGTCATCAATAGGGCATCGAGCCCGATATCTTAGGGTTAGTCACGATCCCGATGATAGCGATTCGTGCAACCATCAATCCAGAACCGCTCTCAATCCTGGTATGTCACCGTGAACACATCACTACCGCGATCATCTCGAGACCATGGTGGAAACGTCGCCGATCGATTCTCTAAACCGTCAGCACTCCGCAGTCGAGCCTCCAGTGGCTGCTCAAACATGGGACGTGCATCGTGACCTCTCCAGAAGGAACGTATCCCAAGCTGGAAGCGAGCGTCATGTCGTCCGTCGCCGTACACACAACATCTGTCGCGACCACGACTCAGACCCGTAGGTCATCAATAGGGTCTCATTCCCGAGTCAAAGCCAAATCCAAATGGTTCTCATGCCCGATTTTACCTTTTCAAAACCATTTCATGAAAACCGAAAGCGTATGCACGTATAAGCACATATAAAACCCAAAAACCTCGAAGTACGTGCCAATACGTAAATACACACCAAAATGCACTCAAAGCATCACAAACATATATTAAAACATATATAAAACATTTATGCATGCATTGATTTCAGAAAGAAAGTCCACTCACAGACCGTCCGTGCAGCCGCATCGATACGCATGCAATACGGCTCTCCCAGGCAAATCGCCGTCACCGGGACTTCCAAACCTGTCCAAATCACTTCAAATCATTGAAAACGGCCCATAGTGCTTGAAATGAAAAATGGAGAAAATTGGGCAAACCGATTACCTTGGTTCGAGTTGGCCTCCGTCATCCACGGAGGCGCTGCCTTGGCTGACCACCACATCCTCCAGTCCTCACTTCATCCTCTCTGGGTCTAAATCATGGTCATATGGGTTAAGGGTTTCGATTGGATTAAGAATGGTTGATCGGGTTTGGGTTTGGGGAAAAAATGATCGAACAAGAGAAAGGGTAAGGGATATGCATGAGTTAGTTTGGATGGGCAATGGATGGGTGACACTTGTCACTCATCCATTGGGACTGTCCAATAATTTCTGGGCCCCACTTAAGTCCAAAAGTCTCCCATCTCGTAAAACGTGCAATAGTACGTTTGAACTTACGTGAACCGTAACTTTTCCGTCAAACGTCCGAATTCGACGTGCCACCTGTCTATGGATTCGTATCGTCCTGATATACATAACGGGCCTTGGCCCTTGGCCATCTGACCTCTCGGGCTAAACGTCAACGGCTGGCCACTTTTCTACCAAATTACCAAAATACCCTCGAACTTCCGAACATCATAACTTCTTCCTCGAATGTCGGAATCGATTATACCACCTGTTTATGAACGCGTGACATCCAGAACTACGTCATATTCATCGGCCAATGTAACGCCCCGAAAAATCCAAAAATTGTAAAATATTAAAATAATGCAAAAATGACGCTTTTACCCTTAGAAGGATATGGCTAAAAGTTGACTTTTTGTTTGGTAGATTGTTTGTATATTTTGCTTGTGCCATTGTATAGGTCTCGGAACGCTGAATCCGTAGACAGGTGGCACGTCGAAAACGGAGTTCGGATGAAGAAGTTATGGGGTTGTGAAGTGTAGGGGTAAAATGGTAATTATGCTTAAGAAAGGTAAAATGGTAACTTTGTGTGAAGTGTACTTGAACGGTGGAAGAATCATTACAATATGAGTTGCCTTGCTGATTCATCTAATTAAGATGTTGATTCAACCCAACTAATGCCACCTGCCCTCTTAAGACACTCATTAGTGGCACATGAGTGCTTAGTGTCTAACTTTACTTAATTGAACTTCCATTAATTAACTAATTACACAAAACAGAGAAAAACACCCCATTTCCTACCCAGTTGATCGATCCAACAACACAGAGAACAAGAGTGAGTATTAGAATACAAAGGGGGAGGAATTTAGTGAACGTTTAAGTGCCAATTGAGAGGAAATTGGACTGGAAATCAATACTGAGCTTACCCGAAAATTCATTAAATTCTCCATTTTTGAATTTGAGATTGTAGACGGTTTCGTTCCAATTGGACGGGAGATTAAGCTTCCTGGGAACTCAACGACTCGATCCCAATCAACTGGAACGAGAATTGGTGGAGAAATCGTGACAACCAAGCCCTGAAATTATTTGGAAAATCGAGCTTGAGTCGAGTTACTTAGAGGTAAAATTTCATGGAATTGATCTTGATTTCATGTTCATTATGGTCTTATGATGCTTCTGATGTGAATAATTGAAGAAAACAGGTCGATTTGAGGTCAAACCCGAATAAAGATCCGATAAGTGTTCGTCGTGAGTCGAGCTGTTTGAGGGTTTAATTGGTTCAATTGAAGGCACAGACCTATTAGTTAGATTGAATATGTATTAATGAGTGAAAGAACGAGATGAATTGAGTTGGAATTAAGGGGAAACGAGTCGGGTCTGATCGCGGGTCTACAACCCGAATACCAGAGAAACGGGCGAGAGAGAGAACTGTAGCAGTTACTGTTCACGGCGCGTGGCTGTCACGCGCAGCCGCTTGCGGCGGCGCGTGAGGGCGCGTGACCGGGAATCTGAAGAAGGGTCTAACATACTTTTTAATGTTCTCGATGATACGGACCTATTGGCGTTAGTTTCGGGTCAATCTGAGATAAATTGAGGATAGTTTTACGTATCCAAAGCGTATAGGTTCCGTTTAAATAATATTATTTTATTCCGACAACTCGGAACTTCGTATCTAAGAGTATATAAGATTTTAGTAACCCTATATTACATGTTTGACAGGCCAAAATATTCTCGGGACAGCGGACGAGAACGAACAGCTCGAATCCGAGCAATCTGGACGGTGTGTGAGTGGGCTTTTGTTTTCTACCCTAAATGCATGCATATACGTTTTAACTGCTTTTAAATGCTTATAATATGATTTAAGTTGATTTGCCATGATTTATGATGTGATATGATAATTTCCGGATTTTGGGAATATTATATTATTATATTATTATTTGGGTACGAATTTCGAGAAAATTATAAAATTGTGATTTTGGGCGATGATCTGAGATTTGAGATGACTTTTGACTTTGAAACTAAATTATATGATTTAATTGATGAAATTGAGTTATAAATGATATGTTACACATGAAAGTATGGAATTTACTTGTGCTGTGGAAATGCTATATTTCGGGCAGAGACCCTATTAAACTATTAACTTGATTTTGAGATCTAAATAGTTTTAAAATGAGATTCTTGATTTGTGGTATCATCCTCGGTGATTTGATGGTCTCCTCCAGACGTCGTAGATCCTAGAGTAGTCACGATCCACTGCTGGAGATGAGTAGCTCCGAGGGGAGGCTCAATCTCAGGAGTGTGAGTTTCTATGGATATCCTCCAGACGTCGTCGATCCTGGAGATGATATCACCCCAGACGTCGTTGATCCTGGGGAGGTACTCGGACTTGAGACACCCGAGTTTGCACGCGTTGCATTGATATCGTGACGGGTTATTGGATATTGAGATTGGATATTGAGGATGATGGTATCATGATTGATTTTGAATGATATTAACTGTTTTCGTTTATTTTGATTTATATAACCTATTTTTTATATGATATGCATGCATGTTTGTGAAAACTGGAGGGTAAGACAATTTTAATAAATGTATTTCTAAACCTTTCTTTTTGTCCACTCACACCTTTACTGTTTTTGTACCCTCCAGGCCCGTGCACAGGTACCGAGGCTCGTACTGAGGCAAAAGAATAAGCAAACCGCTGCATACTCGAGTTCTGACCGCGTAGGACTTTAATCCTTGTTTGTAAATATTTCTTATGCTCTGTAAACCGGTTGACGACTGAGATAGTCAACGGTACTAACGATATACCTATCCCTGGTCTGACTATGTGGGTTGTTGGTTATGTTATATTATGTACTTATGTATATTTAGTTAGACTATTTTTGGTATTTTAAATTCATAGTCAGACGGGAGCGGGATCATTCACGATTATCGAGGAATAATCGGGATGGGTCCTGTCAAATTGGTATCAGAGCATAGGTTTGCGGTCTGAGTTCGGCACACGGTGTGCGTGGGTTGTTATACTAATCTGTTTTTGTTTACAGCTACCATGCCTCCACGACGCGAGCCTCGTGCACAGCCTGGTGAGGAGATAGAGGGTCCCGATGTCGAAAGAGCTCAACGATTAGGAGCCACTAGCTTTACGGGCCAGACCAACCCAGACGAAGCCTATGAGTGGATTACCCAGCTGGAGAGGATTTTTGAGATTATGCGATGTCCACCCGGAGATATGATTCCCCTAGCTACATTTATGTTGAGTAGTCATGCATATAGATGGTGGCGCGGTTTACAGTTGACGGGATTAGATGCTAGCACTCTGACTTGGGAAGATTTCAAGCATCGTTTTCTCGATCAATTCTATCCTCGTTCCTTTTGTAATGCGAAGGAAGTGGAGTTTCTCCAGCTGCAACAAGGAAATATGTCTGTGGCTGATTATGAACAGAAGTTCCTGAACCTAGCTAATTTTGCTCCTCTGTATGTGGCAAGTGAAGAAGATAAGTGCAGAAGGTTCGAACAGGGGTTACAGAATGAGATCCGTGGTGCTGTAACCGTGGGATCGTTTGCTACTTTGAGGGAATTATCTGATGCTGCTGCTAGAGTTGAGGCAACATTACCAGTACGACAGCAGTTCTCGAGTTTCGGCCGGCGCCGAGAGCGATCATATCAGGGAGCCCCAAACCAAAGATGGCCAAAAAGGGGTGGTTTTAGTTCTGGATCTTCTGGTGGTACTCGACCGAGTTATAGTAGTGGAGGCGGTACGCAGAGATTTGGTGTTCGACCTCAGGCAACAACTCAGTCCAGTGGAACATCTGTGGGATCTACTGCGAGACAGAGTGAGAGATCTGGCCGGCCGAGTTCAGTGACTTGTTTTTCTTGTGGAGAGCCTGGACACATTATAAGGAACTGCCCATACCGGTCAGGTAACAGTGCTACAGGTCGGGGAACAACAGAGCAGAATTTGAATACAGCCTCGACTTCTGACGCAACTGGAGGAAGCGGAGTTGGTCGCGGACGTGGTGGATCACGGGGACGTGGTCAGACTTCAGGACCACAGGCTCGAGTGTTTGCTGTAACCCAACAGGAGGCCCGAGCAACTCCAGGAGTGGTGACAGGTATGCTTCCTATTTTTGGTCATGATGCACGCATCTTAATAGACCCGGGAGCTACGCATTCTTTTGTTTCTTGTACTTATGTAACCTTAGCTGATAGAGAAATTTCTGCACTCGGTTGTGATATGGGAGTCGGTACGCCGACCGGTGAGGTTTATGTAGTGAATCACGTGATACGAGATTATCCTATATTGGTTGGGGGTGTGCATCTAGTAGCTGACTTAATATTGTTAGACTTGTGTGATTTTGATGTTATCCTTGGAATGGATTGGCTGACAACCCATCATGCCTCGATCGAATGTTTCGAGAAGAAGGTACTACTCCGGAGCCCAGGATTACCGGAGGTGGTATTTCAGGGAGATCGGAGAGCGTTACCCGCCAAAATCATATCCGCTCTCACAGCAGAGAAATTGTTGAGGAAGGGTTGTCAGGGCTATTTAGCACAGGTGATTGATGTACGAGATTCACCAGTTAAGGCCGAGGATATTCCCATAGTATGTGAATTTCCAGATGTATTTCCTACGGATTTGCCAGGGTTGCCACCACATAGGGAGGTGGAATTCACGATTGATTTGATCCCTGGTACACGACCCATTTCATTGACTCCTTATCGTATGGCCCCAGTTGAATTGAAGGAACTGAAGGTGCAACTGCAAGATCTAATTGACATGGGGTTTATCCGACCGAGCGTATCACCGTGGGGAGCCCCCGTGTTGTTTGTAAGGAAGAAAGAAGGCAGTTTGAGATTGTGCATGGATTACAGACAGCTTAATAAAGTCACAATCAAGAATAAGTACCTTCTGCCCAGGATTGATGATTTGTTTGATCAATTGAGGGGGGCTAAGTATTTCTCGAAGATCGATCTCCGTTCTGGTTATCATCAGTTGAGGATTCGGGAAGAAGATATCCCAAAAACAGCATTCCGAACTCGGTATGGTCATTACGAGTTTCTAGTAATGCCGTTTGGGTTAACCAATGCACCGGCGGCATTTATGGATCTAATGAACCGAGTATTCCGGAAATATTTGGATCAGTTTGTCATTGTATTTATTGATGATATTTTGGTGTATTCCAAGAGTAAAAAGCTGCATGAGAAACACCTGAGATTTGTGCTTGAGACACTGAGGGAGAACAAGTTGTATGCGAAGTTGAGTAAATGCCAATTTTGGCTAACCAGTGTGGGATTTCTGGGGCATGTGATTTCTGCAGAAGGTATTTGTGTTGATCCCCAGAAGATTGAGGCAGTCGCAAAATGGGAACAACCGAAGACAGTAACCGAAGTGAGAAGCTTTTTGGGATTGGCTGGTTATTACAGACGTTTTGTCGAAGGATTTGCTACTATTGCTGCTCCACTGACCCAATTAACCAGAAAAGGAGTTAAGTTCATTTGGAGTGAAGCTTGTGAGCGGAGTTTTCAAGAACTGAAGAAGCGATTGACATCCGCTCCGGTGTTGGTTCTTCCGGACGATAGTGGTGAATTTGATGTGTATACGGATGCATCCTTGCATGGATTGGGGTGCGTGTTGATGCAACATGGTAAGGTAATTGCTTATGCCTCTCGACAATTAAAACCACATGAACACAATTACCCTACCCACGATCTCGAACTGGCAGCGGTGGTGCATGCACTCAAGATCTGGCGACACTATTTATATGGTGCCACTTGTAGACTTTTTACGGATCACAAGAGTTTAAAGTACTTTTTCACGCAAAAAGAATTAAATGTGCGGCAAAGAAGATGGCTGGAATTGCTTAAAGATTATGACTGCACGATGGAATACCATCCAGGGAAAGCAAACATAGTGGCAGATGCGTTGAGTAGGAAGTCAGCACATTCTATAGCTCATTTGCAGATGGTACATTTACCCTTATTGGTTGAGCTTCGTCGGACTGGTGTTATGTTGAAAATGGATAACCAAGGTGGTTTGGTAGAAAGTTTCCAGGTTCGACCAATTCTACTTGATCAGATAATTGAAGCTCAGTTCCACCTTCCCCGAGCGATGTGGGATCGTTCACCGATCTTACATTTCCAAGCTCACGGGTCTTGGTCACCGTTCTTGCTTCTCAAGCTCACGGGTCTTGCTCACCGTTCTTGCTTCCAAGACCGAGTCTTACAATCCACCCCCCTTGGGGCCCAGCGTCCTCGCTGGCACACTTCCGGTCGGGGTCCAGCTCTGATACCATTCTGTCACGACCCGGCCCATCTAACACAATATTGTCCGCTTTGGGCCCAGCCCTCACGGTTTTGTTTTCGGGAGCTCACAGTGCAACTTCCCAGGGGGTCACCCATCTGGAATTGCACCAGCCTCAACTCGCTTAACTTTGGGGTTCCAATACCCCCCCAAAGCCACTGAGCTCCCAAAAGGCCTTGTGTTAGATAGATAAGTGCCCACACATATAAGGTACTTCACCTTTCCCTCCCCGAGCGATGTGGGATCGTTCACCGATCTTACATTTCCAAGCTCACGGGTCTTGGTCACCGTTCTTGCTTCTCAAGCTCACGGGTCTTGCTCACCGTTCTTGCTTCCAAGACCGGGTCTTACAGCCAAAGTCCATTTGACCGCTTGAGCCAAAAGTCAACGTTTCACCCTTTTTAAGGGCAAAATCGTCATTTCACCCTGAACGTCTGTTAATCCTCGTCTAATCCTCGATTAGTCTCGATAATCCATCATTAATCCTTAATTAATCCCACTAATTCAGGACAGGTCGTTACAATCTTCCCTCCTTCAAGAATTTTGTCCACGAAATTCAAATTGACCCAATTTCCACAACCAACTGTGGAAATTCAATCGTGTCCACGCACACGGCCTCTCTCGTGTACACGTACACGTCGGTTGCTATGTCGTACTTGTCTGATACCACTTGTCACCGAAGCTCCCAAGCTCCACTCAACTCTCGCGAAGACACTCTGACATGTTAGTTATACCCAGTTGATTTCAGATCCTTATTGCATAACTTCCTGACACGTTCCAACCTACCAGTTACCATCATGTGAACCTTTCAATCCGATGGTTCTTCTCATCCGACAAGCGGAATTGATGTCCTAATCAACGTCCGATTCAACAACTATCTTCGATGCTTTCACTAGGTGATACTCAACCTCCATCACTATCACTAAGTCCACTAGCGTATTTGTCTCTAATCGGTAGCGCTCGACTCCACGGTGCTCCCGCTGCACACTCTGATCTCGACTCGTTCTCGAGTCCGCGTACCGTATCGTATCTCACTCAACGATCTCCGCTGCCAACTAGACTCACCTCGAGTCCCAACCAATGTACTATTGGTCCTGTCGACCCACAATCGACGTCTCACCCATTCGGGTGTACACGGAACTCTAATCGAATACTTGTCTCTGCAGAAAATACAAACAGGAACTAGGGTTCCACCGACGTGCGGCCATGAGCTCTCGGCTCACCAACTATCCAAACCCTCTCTGTCAACTCTACCCAAGCACATAGCATTCGACGTCTAATCAATATACCACTATGTCGGAACACATCCGATCATAGTACTCATCGGTCCGATGTTCAATCGTGCGTCACAAGCTAGCCTCAATCCATCACAATTTTTATTCTCAATTCCATCTCGAGGCATCGACTATTCATCTCTTAATGATTGATACCTACGTATCGTCCTCATCTCACCTTTATTCCCACTTCCAAACTCTGTTATCTCACCAACTATGCTAAGAAATCCTTCAACAGTCTGACTATACGATTCTCTTCTATTCCTAGCTTAGCATAATTAGCAAGGCAATTCACTCCAATAACGACCAGACCTCGGTCTAAACACCTCACGGTCGTCACAATCACTTCCGTCATCTCGATCATCCTCACGTTACTCGATCTGTCTCGTCTTGGTTATTCACTTGTCACATCACTGGACGTGACACCAAGAATCATCTGATCTCCAAGTCAATCCAATTTGACATCACTGTCGTCTCCTTCCTAATCCATATGAGGAAAGTTGAAGATGATGACATCAAAGTTCATCCCATGTCATCCTCCAGCATCCAGCACGATCTGCCAAAGAGCAGAAAATGAGAAGTCTCCTTCACCGGCCTCTAAGTCGAGAGTAGTTGCAACCATGTTGGAAATGAGCATGCTTCCAACTGTTTCTTTTCTTGAGCTAGAAGTCCTTCTTCTCGACTAAGAGTATTCTATGATAATTACTGTAATACTTAATCCTTCATTCGGGATTAAACACTTCTAGTGATTCTCTTCGGCTTCTCCCCTTGTCGTTCACGTCGGTAACCTAATTCGCACGTCTCAATCCTTATGGGATCCAAATCCAGCACCTAACACTCGTACCATCCGTTCACAACGATCTCGGGACAGGTACCCTGAATCTAAGTACAGCCCATACCTCACCAAACCAAGTATTGGGTATACCTCGTATCGAGCCACTCGGAATCCTCTCTATCTCGCTCAGCGCCCATCGAACTCGCACGGCCACTATGCTAAGGTACGTCTACCAACTCGGTCACATCAACTCTCTCGGACATCATCCACATGTCCACAAATAATCCAATTCACCTATCCGTTTATGACTGTTTATACACATCTAAAAGGATGTTAATTCATCCTAATCCGATGTGCCACCCGACTGCAGAGTCACAACCGGCTCCAGCTGTGATCTGCAGATAACTTTCTGCGTACTACCAAGTCCGACCCTCAGGTCACTAATCCTCATGACAGTACTCGCGTTGTCCATTCTTTCCGGCCAACGACAACTGTCGATAATTACTGTAGTGACCCATTCTATTTCTCACTACCAGATTCTCCTCAAACTAGTGTACACGACACTCAAGAGGTATGGTCAACTGCCGTCAGCCAACCATCTCCACACAATTACCAAGACAAATATATATTACCCGACGAATCCTTCTCGTCGCTTAGTGGTATAACCTTACCATGAGCACATCATGACTTAGCTATCCTCAGCTCGTGGCTCGTCGTCTCTTCTCGTTAACGTCATCGCATCACCACCATGAGGAGTGCAAATCAAATCAATCCTAAAACCTCGCTCCTGCCGAGAAATCACCACACATCTCAGTTACCTCACCAAGGTAGCATGGCACACTGGCCAACGCCCGAAGCTCATCTTCTTCTGTAATCGCACTCGGTCGTGACCGAGCCAACTCCCACAACTAATGCTCATACTGTGTGTCACTCACGCGCTCTTGTATCCTTGTCACGACAACCCGAGGCTATCCAACTTGATATGACTCGACTACGTCCATTGATAGCGGCATCTGCCAAAACCTCGCGTAGACCAATCTCAGAATCACTCTGCTATCGAGACTCCAAATCCATGCGGTCGACTCACCGCCAGCACTAACTGCTCAACACACAACATCCACCGATCGTTCCACCTCGGAATACGATCGACAAGCACCGCTCTCTTCGTCACTCGTCCAACCAATCGCCAACTAGGGTTACTGTCAGGACCCACCCCGGTTTCACCCCGAAACCCGAGGTAAATCCCGCTCCCGTCTAACTCCTCGACACAAAACTCAAGTAAAACTCACTCAAATCCAGTCAAACGCAGGAGTAATTACGTATTATCCCAAAATCCTTATCGTTTACAGAGCATAGCACTACATTACAAGGAAAATAAAAACCGAGAAAGTACACGCACACAGAAGCCTTTAAACTCTTCTAAGATCCCTCACGTCACTTCTATGCCTTGGACACTGCCTCGACGTCAAGACCCCGCGCTAGCTCCACAACCTGGAGGGCAATTTAAAACAGAAAATGTGAGTGGACCAGAAAGTACAAAAGTTCAAAAAAAACCATTTTATAAGAAAACCGAGTTTTACCCTCCGTTTTGAAACCACATGCATAACCAACAGTTATAAACACATTTATAAAAAAATCATTCTTAAACATCATAAGAAACAGAAACACCATAAAATATCATAAGAAGCCACAACATGAGTATCAGAAACCGTATCAAAACCATAACCACCAAATCATCATTTTCTCGATCAAACCTGCTGGATCTATCCGAGTCTTTAAACTCCCGAGTCTTTAAACTCAATCCAGGCCTTAATCATATCCGAGTCTTTAAACTCCCGAGTCTTTAAACTCAAGGCCTACGGGGGAAAATCAATATATATCCGAGTCTTTAAACTCCCGAGTCTTTAAACTCAATCCGGGTCTTTAAACCCAATCCGGCCGGTCCCCCGTCACATATATCCGGGTCTTTAAACCCAATATCCAGATCCAGCAAATCCAATCCCAAAACCATTTGAAAACCATTTACCAATCCATATCCAAACCCGAATCCGAAATCACTGGTCTGATGCCCTTCCGGCATTCAGAACCGTCATTCCGAACCCAAATCCGGAAAAATATCCATTTTCATACCAAAATCATATGTAATCACAAATCACATTTCATAACCCATTTATCATCATCAGAAAACCTTTATCGGTGGAAATCCCCAAATGTAACATCAAAATCCGAAAACCAGCATTTTCTTGAAAACCGTGCCAAAACCGTCTTTTTCTCGAAAAACGTGCAAACACATAAAATCATCATTTCATATGCAATAAACATAGATTCATAAGTAAAACCATAAAATACGTATATAAAAACAGTTATGCATGCTCGAGTTTAAGGAAAAGGGTCCACTCACAGTACTGAGCCCTACTCGCGTCCCGAACGTCCAGCCCGTTCCTCGGCTTCCTCGGGAAATCCCGATCCTGTCAAACACCGTCAAAATACGTTACTAGTACGTCTACGATCACTCACCTAAATTCCCTCAAAATTCCCCGAACCAAAGACTTAAAACCCCGGGACCCTACACATTCACCCTCGCGGAACTACACTCAAACGACTTCCGATTGACTCGAAACCAATTCCATTGAACTCACAACAACTCCTAGACCAAAAACGATGTTGACCGTTTCTCCCAGAACTACCGCACGCGCCTCCACGCGCCGCCCAAAGTGGCTGCGCGTGGCCCCACGCGCCAGCTACAGTGCACCTTCAACCTCACGTCGACCCGGTTCAACACAGTAGGCTACAGCTTGAACCGGCGTCAACGGTTCTCCGCCGTGCCTGCACGATTTCCTTCCCTTTCTTCACCTAAAGCTTCGTCCAACCTTACTCTAAGCATCCCCATCCTCCAATCACCTCGACACAGCCTCCTACCCGTCGTCTCAAGCTCGAAATCAAACCTCCCCAAAACTCTGTTTCACGATCCGACCACCCAGCTCACCACCCTTCACGGTGGCTTCACCAAACGCTTCCCTGAACCTCACTGAACCCAGACCAACCTTCCTATACCGTCGACTCACCCCCAAACTCGTCGACTTACCGTTCGAAGTTCACTGCCGAAACAGGGTAAAAGAAACCCCTCTTCAACTGAGCTCCGCCGCGTACGGCCCCGTCACGGCGACCACCCTAATCGACACCTAGGACCTCCCTGATCACTACCCTAACTTCCAATCCTCTCGACTCTCAACCCAGAGTCACGACTTCCCAAATGAAATTCCACGGGAAAACAGAGCAGGAAGACTTACCCTTCGATTGCAGCTCCGCCGTGCGCACTGCCGCCTTCCACGGTGGTCGTTAGACTCCCTGCAACCTCCTCAGCCTCTCCTTGTCTTGATTTGAACCGCCTCACGGCGTAGCCACCGCCAAACGTTCACGGCCTCCCTGTTTCCCCCAATTCTTCTCCTCACCTCCGCCGTGCCGCCGTGCACAATTGCACTGCCAAAACACGACCAGCAGCTCCTCCTTGCTTCACTGTCACTCTCACAACTCACCAGTCACTCACCCTTGCACCCAGATCGGTCGATTTCCCCTCAAACTCTCACTCTGTTTCTCTGTGTATCGAAGGACTGCACGGTTGCACGAGTGCACCCCAATTATTTGGGACCGTGTATGCACAGGATTCTACCAGAATCCTCTACACACATGCCATGTGTCACCATCCACTCCACACACTCCCACCTGGCCTAATCCCAGCCGTCCATTCCCTTCCTCTGTGCACAAATCCCAAGGTGCCACAATGACCAAAATACCCTACTGTTTTACTCATTTTACGGTTTTACCGAAACTTCCTAGACCCGTAACTCTCACCTCGTAAGTCCGATGAATACGTGCCGCCTGTCATCGAACTCAGGACGACAAGAACTATCTAACCATCCTAGGTCAACCTACCAAAACCCGATTATTCGAAAAGTCAACTTTTCCCCCTATTTTACCAAAATTACGAGAATGCCCTCGACCTTCCGAACATCACAACTTCCTCCACGGATGTCGGAATCAGGCGTGCCACCAGCCTAAGGATTCATGACAACCAAAACTACGTCCTGGTCACTGGTAAATCCCCAATTGACCACCCGACATAAAGGTCAACAATTTTGCCCAAAGCAGGGGGCAAAATCGTCATTCTAGGTTCCCGGACCCCTCGGGACCACCTAACCCCTGATTAACCTTACTAATCACACCTTAATCACTCTTCTCGGAACGGGTTGTTACAGTTACCATAACCCGGCTGCTCGCTACAACATGTCTGACAGGACCGCCCCCGGAAGGGGCATCGATAACCGTGCCCGGTCCTGCTCCCGTATGGCAAGTCGACTGAAATACCCAAGTTACCCTCAGTACGTGCCAGACCAGGGATAGCCACATGCGCTTACTCATGCCTCCGCCCCTCGTACAGCCTCGAACAACGCGCCACGACCTGGAGGGTCAATAAAAACCAAAAGGTGTGAGTGAACAAAAATAAATCAGTTTAGCAAAACAGTTACAACAAACGTTTTTACCCTCCGCGTAAAAACCAATGCATGCATACAAAAATCATTTCGCAATCAGTCAAGATTTTCCACCTAAGAAAAACTGTGTATCAAATTTCAACATAAGGAAAAACTCGTATGAACCTCAAAATCATTTTTCCTTTCTCAACCATCGGGTCTTAGCCCGCAATCATAATCACCGGGCCGCAGCCCAAAACCACGAATCAAAACCAAATGCACAACATGATCCAAAACCAACAACCATATACCGGGCCACTACCCAACTCAACTGAAACATCAGAAATCATCAATAAATCACAAGTCAATCATTTTGCTGGATATCAAGTGCGCCCGAGTCTTTAAACTCAAAACCATGCGCATAAACAGGCCTTCCCGGGATATCAACAAGTCTTTAAACTCAGAATATAATCAATAGGCCTCGGGGGTATCACAGTAACCGAGTCTTTATACTCACGAGTCTTTAAACTCATTAAGGGCCCTCCCCCGTCATCAATTAACCGAGTCTTTAAACTCAAAATGTGCTCCAGCAATAGCACCCGGGTCTTTAAACCCAAAACAGTTTCCGACGGGTCTTTAAACCCCAAAGCAGTTTTCAACGGGTCTTTAAACCCCAAAACAGTTTATCAATCACGACAACGTGGGATCCATCCCAAAATCACATTTTTCACAACAGGACCCATGGTCCGAATTTCCCCATTCAATTCCCCAAATCATACTTCACAAACATAATCAAATTACCATTACACACGGGGCATGTACAATCATACCAAATCACTTTATTAAATCCTTTTTCAATCCCGAATTCGAATTCGCAATAATGATTCCGTAAGCTGGCATCCGGAAGCATCATCCCGAACCCAAACCAAGAATCCACTTTATTATTTCCGAAAACCGAAATCCCGTAAATCAAAGTTACTTTTGTGCCCCGAGCATCAAGCCCGAAATCACCTTTTTCAAATCCATTTAAATTCTTAGAAATCACTTCTTTCTCAAATCTTATTTTCAACACATCAAAACCACAACCATAATCACCAAAATCACGATCCAAGCAAAACATACTCAAAACCCTTTTTTTTTTAAATCCTCAAAATCACAAGTCTCATTTTAATTTCCCGAGTCAAACATCAACAGTGATCAAATCACAATAACTCGAAATCTCGTAAAACGTGCAAATCCGGAACGTTCTCGAAAAACGTGTCAAAATCGTAAGTCACACTCACAAATCATAAACAACCTTCTTAAATCATTTTACACCCATTTCATATAACTTCTTCCATTAAACCATCATTAAGCACACGAGTGACCATAGTATTGAAATACGTGTAATTTCACATGTATAGTAAAAAATACGTATAAATACGGGAATCGAATACGTATAAATACCGAAATCAAAATCAATCACAACTTATAATCATAATCATAAAATCATAGAAATAATTTATGCATGCCTTAAATTTTGAAAGCAACGTCCACTCACACACCAATTTTAAGGCTCGGTTTCGCGCCGCACGCATGCCCGTAATTTCCGATATTTTCCAGAATTTCAAATCCTGTCCGAAAACATACTTTAGTGTCACTAAGGGCTTAGATAACAACATACTAATTTCCCATAATTTTCCGGGAATTAATCGTTAATTACAAACGTAACATAAATCTTCGGACCCTCGGAATAACATCGAAACGGTGTCCGATAAATTCGATACCAACGTTAAAATGTTCGTTACAATGTATAGGACAAAAGTCATTTTGAACTCACCTTGAAAGACCGTCCCACGCGCCGTCACGCGCCGCCACAAGCGGCTGCGCGTGAGGCCACGCGCCAGCTACAGTAGTAGCTACAGTCATCGTCCTAACCCGACCAGCCTGCAATCCGGGTTGTTCGACCCGCAACATGACCCGTTTCGATCCCTGCGAATCTCAACTTGTTTCCCTCAATTATTTCAGTCTAGAGCATCCTCATAATCGTATTACTGTTCTGTAACTTAAGTTCCCACAACCCTTACCTTAATCCGTCCATCCCAGCTCGATTTTCCGACGAACAACCGACCGCCGTTCATCACTGGAAGTGCACCACTACTCATCGTTTTCTTCAATTGCTTCGCTCAGAAGCTTTGCAGGATCACCAGACCATTCTTCGACCTCAATTGCAAGCTCCAAACTGTCTAAGCCTTCCACCCCAACTGGAATCTCACCAGCTGAAGTCAAGAACCGCCTGGCCTCTACCCTTCACCATTTTCTTAACTATTGATCCCGTTCGACTCGTCTGGACGTCAAGAAGATCAGACTCACCTCTGATTCCATCAATTTGCCGCCCGTAACTGGAATTTCTGGGCGGTTTCTGTGCTCCTAGGGTCCTTCTCCCAGTTTTTCCTTACCATTTAATTTCTCTGCTTCTCTCGTTCCCCCCAACACACACATCACTCCTCAGACCGCTATTGTGGGGGTTGAAATGGAAATGATCCAACAGTCTCTGTTTTCCTTATTTCAAACGTCTCAGCGCCATTGTCCCCCGCACTGCACTCCAACCAGCACAACCGTGCTCTGCCTTCTGTCCCTGCTCCCACGTTAACTGCATAAACACACAGACCACAACAGCGCTCTAATTCCAACCTCACCCGTGCACACTCAACCGCCTGCCCACTCTGTTTTTCTTACCTCAAAAACACCAGCCGGTGCACTGCCTCTCACCATTCCAAGAACAATTGCTTCCCACTCAGCCACATAAACAATTCCCTCAGTCCACTAGCACCCATCACGAGCAATTAGGCTCCATAAACAATTGCACGCTCAGACACCCACGGCACGGCCGTGCAGGTTGTCTCCCACGGTTGTTTGAACAGTAACCGTCGTGCAGAATTACCAAAATGCCCTCAGGGCTATAATTACCAAAATGCCACTCACCTTCCGTGACCCGTAACTTGGTCACCCGATGTCCGTTCCACGCGTGCCGCCTGTCGTTGTACTCGGGCCATCGAGACCATCCTAACGGTCCTTGGCCCTCGGCCATCGGACCCCCCGATCAAAAAGTCAACATTTTCCCTTATTTCGTCCAAATTACGGAAATGCCCCTGGACTTCCGAACGTCATAACTTTCACCACCAACGTCGGAATCGAACGTGCCACCCGTCTATGAACTCGTGACGACCCAAACTACGTCACGGTCATCGGGCAAAGTCCATTTGACCGCCCGAATAAAAAGTCAACGTTTCACCCACGACTAGGGGCAAAACGGTCATTTTGCCACGTTCGTCCGATTCCACCCAACTAACCACCGATTAACCCTCATTAATCATGATTAGTTACTAACCTAATCCCGAATTCCGGGATGGGTCGTTACAATCTTCCCCCCTTAAAGAATTTCGTCCCCGAAATTCCAACCGATCAAAACTCAACCGTTCCTCTCTCCTAAAACCAGTTCCGTTCTCGAAATTTCCAATCATTCTCATTTCACATCCACCTTGTGGAAAAAATTTCGACCTCGCAACACGTGTACACTTGCACATCAGCTAAACCCATTTGTGCTTAGAGGTCCCATCACAGTCTCACGTCGCACTGACAACACTCGACCACCCCAAGTGAAATGGATCACCACTAAGCTTTACCGCCCTAGTAAAGCGCCAATCATCAGCCAATCGGTGTTACTCAAAGTAGTGTAAGATTAGCATCACGATTTCATCTCGCGGGGCAAACCCAACCCTGCGGTATATCTCAATCTCAAGTCCAGTTCACAACAAATTCCAAGTGTGTCGGAACTAAGCCGAATGCCAACACGTATAACCAAACCACTGGTACCTCCCACGTACCGTCACTAGATACCACTCGGCCTGTCCGGTACCACTCCTCGTACACCGTACAGGGTACGTACACCCATCTCCAACAAGTCCACTACAAGGTTCACGGTCACTCACAACCTGACACTCGGGTTTCTTATCCAATCTCATACTAGACAAATCGATCATTCTAACTCGTCATCCATTCTAGATCCCACGGTCGCCCGACCAGTAGTACAAAATCAACTCCTAAACACGTCGTCAGAGATGTACCAATCCAAGCACGCTCACCAAGGCGTGTACAGTCATGCCGAAAGGGCATCCGATCTTTCTCACAATTACCGAGGCACACCAACCCCGAATCTATACTCGCTCAACGGTTACCACGTTACATCCGATTGACTTCGAAAAGAAGCCAATCCCAAACGCCATCTCTACGACTGACCATTTAGACCCTGTTGGATATCCACTCATCCACAGGTCAAGCCTCGAGTCCAAAACATAAACGTCCCCACTCGCTCGAGTACGGATTAACTTCGAAAAGAAGTTCAATCCCACTATCCTCATCTCTAAACATTTACGACAGAGCGATAAGCTCTCCACCTAGCCCGATCAAGGTGATCACAGTCCAAATTCGTTACCACGTCCAAGGCCCACAACCTCATCAACCAGATCCACCTAGGATCCGCACATGCTCACAGCTGGCAATCCACCTGGAACCCGATAATAGGGTCTTACACCCACTAGATTTCTTGTCAACCACCCAACATTCCTCAACTATTTTCTCCTCCAATCAATCACTCAACAACGTAACACATCCACTCTGTGGATCCCCTCCAAATACTTCATATCGATCCCTGCCACTCCACCTAGGAGAGACCAAGGATGATCCAATACGATGTCATCAACATCCATCCTCTGTGAGTGCAAACACAACTCACTGCACCCACCGTACCAAATATCCAACATCGCCTGCCACCAAGCAGAAAATGGGAATCCCGTTTGCCCCAACCTCGAGAAATGCAACTTCACCCGATGACCCCAAAACACACCTGGGTCCACCACCCAATACACGCTCATCGTACTGGTATCCGCGATCAACGTCTGCCAGGGAAGAAGATAAAAAGTCAACCCCGATGACTTCTGAATATCGAATACCAATGCGGAAACGAGCACCGCTCACGTCCCACAGTCACAACTCTCCTCGAAACTAAGATTCCACCCACGTTGAAAATAGACACACTCCCCATGATATGTCAAGTCCAACCACCGGACTCCCTACATCCGTAACTCACTTGGACAACCACGCGTCCACAATCTGCCCAATACTCAGACCTCACGTCAATTAATGACTAATTAGACACATACACCGATTCCGACTGGGAATTACTCAACTCCTGTCACCTCGTCACTGTTGGGACTTACCCCAATACCTCATAATCTCCGCTGGATCCTATCCAGCCCGAAACTCAAATATCGAACGTGTGCCCATCATAATAGAGTCACATCCCAAATCGTGGCTCCCACAATCTCCCTCACGGACACCAGCACCAGCGCTAGCGCACCAACATACAAACATCCATACTAGCACACCGTGTGCAAAGTGGGTAGCCCCGGATCTCCGCTCATGCCGAGCGACGATCCCGCATCACTACTCGTACCCCACAACCATGGGTGCCACCATCCCGACAATCCACATCAGGATAGATGAACGTTCTCAGATCGCCCCCTGATTCTCAACTACTACCACTACACCAAGTACTCACGACAATTAGCCATCTACCCCAGACCACCGTTCCACAAAATCAAGCCATAATTTTCTAACTCATCCAATAAATGACCATAAATCTGTCCTTGGCATTCTAAGTGCCAAACGTTCCTCACTCCGCCTTTCTGGCTCCACTCAAGCCTTGACACCATATCATGACTCACCTCACGTTCCTAACCCCAAGTCCTGACTCATCGTGAGTCCCACATCCACATCTTGACTCCTCCTGAGTCCAATCTCATACCAAACCAATCATGTCATCACTGACATACCCAATCCCCGAGCAATATCCAATGCTCAACCACTTCCTATTCGACCAATAGGGCCTAAGAGAAAGTACAATTTGCCCAAAAATGCGGCCTTCCATCCACCGGTCTCGTTCGTCCTTGTGACCCACGCAATTCTATATCTAACAAATCGCAACTCACAGTGTCCACTACCCGACATCTGACCCTCAAACCAGGGTCAATCTCACCCGAGATCTAACACGAGGTCCCAAACACCCTCGTCTACTCGTCTCACTACCAGGTCGCGCACAAGGCTTACGCTCCGGAGGCATGATGTGGCAACAGAATCAGCAACCTAGCGCTCTGATACCAAATTGACAGGACCGCCCCCGGAAGGGGCATCGATAACCGTGCCCGGTCCTGCTCCCGTCTGGCAAGTCGACTGAAATACCCAAGTAACCCTCAGTAACTTCCAGACCAGGGATAACCACATGCGCTTACTCATGCCTCCGCCCCTCGTACAGCCTCGAACAACGCGCCACGACCTGGAGGGTCAATAAAAACCAAAAGGTATGAGTGGACAAAAATAAATCAGTTTAGCAAAACAGTTACAACAAACGTTTTTACCCTCCGCGTAAAAACCAATGCATGCATACAAAAATCATTTCGCAATCGGTCAAGATTTTCCACCTAAGAAAAACTGTGTATCAAATTTCAACATAAGGAAAAACTCGTATGAACCTCAAAATCATTTTTCCTTTCTCAACCATCGGGTCTTAGCCCGCAATCATAATCACCGGGTCGCAGCCGAAAACCACGAATCAAAACCAAATGCACAACATGATCCAAAACCAACAACCATATACCGGGCCACTGCCCAACTCAACTGAAACATCAGAAATCATCAATAAATCACAAGTCATTCATTTTGCTGGATATCAAGTGCGCCCGAGTCTTTAAACTCAAAACCATGCGCATAAACAGGCCTTCCTGGGATATCAACGAGTCTTTAAACTCAGAACATAATCAATAGGCCTCGGGGGTATCACAGTAACCGAGTCTTTAAACTCACGAGTCTTTAAACTCATTAAGGGCCTTCCCCCGTCATCAATTAACCGAGTCTTTAAACTCAAAACGTGCTCCAGCAATAGCACCCGAGTCTTTAAACCCAAAACAGTTTCCGACGGGTCTTTAAACCCCAAAGCAGTTTTCAACGGGTCTTTAAACCCCAAAACAGTTTATCAATCACGACAACGTGGGATCCATCCCAAAATCACATTTTTCACAACAGGACCCATGGTCCGAATTTCCCCATTCAATTCCCCAAATCATACTTCACAAACATAATCAAATTACCATTACACACGGGGCATGTACAATCATACCAAATCACTTTATTAAATCCTTTTTCATTCCCGAATTCGAATTCGCAATAATGATTCCGTAAGTCGGCATCCGGAAGCATCATCCCGAACCCAAACCAAGAATCCACTTTATTATTTCCGAAAACCGAAATCCCGTAAATCAAAGTTACTTTTGTGCCCCGAGCATCAAGCCCGAAATCACCTTTTTCAAATCCATTTAAATTCTTAGAAATCAATTCTTAATCTTATTTTCAACACATCAAAACCACAACCATAATCACCAAAATCACGATCCAAGCAAAACATACTCAAAACCCTTTTTTTTTTTTAAATCCTCAAAATCACAAGTCTCATTTTAATTTCCCAAGTCAAACATCAACAGTGATCAAATCACAATAACTCGAAATCTCGTAAAACGTGCAAATCCGGAACGTTCTCGAAAAACGTGTCAAAATCGTAAGTCACACTCGCAAATCATAAACAACCTTCTTAAATCATTTTACACCCATTTCATATAACTTCTTCCATTAAACCATCATTAAGCACACGAGTGACCATAGTCTCGAAATACGTGTAATTTCACATGTATAGTAAAAAATACGTATAAATACGGGAATCGAATACGTATAAATATGGAAATCAAAATCAATCACAACTTATAATCATAATCATAAAATCATAGAAATAATTTATGCATGCCTTAAATTTTGAAAGCAACGTCCACTCACACACCAATTTTAAGGCTCGGTTTCGCGCCGCACGCATGCCCGTAATTTCCGATATTTTCCATAATTTCAAATCCTGTCCGAAAACATACTTTAGTGTCACTAAGGGCTTAGATAACAACATACTAATTTCCCATAATTTTCCGGGAATTAATCGTTAATTACAAACGTAACATAAATCTTCGGACCCTCGGAATAACATCGAAACGGTGTCCAATAAATTCGATACCAACGTTAAAATGTTCGTTGCAATGTATAGGACAAAAGTCATTTTGAACTCACCTTGAAAGACCGTCCCACGCGCCGCCACAAGCGGTTGCGCGTGAGGCCACGCGCCAGCTACAGTAGTAGCTACAGTCATCGTCCTAACCCGACCAGCCTGCAATCTGGGTTGTTCGACCCGCAACATGACCCGTTTCGATCCCTGCGAATCTCAACTTGTTTCCCTCAATTGTTTCAGTCTAGAGCATCCTCATAATCGTATTACTGTTCTGTAACTTAAGTTCCCACAACCCTTACCTTAATCCGTCCATCCCAGCTCGATTTTCCGACGAACAACCGACCGCCGTTCATCACTGGAAGTGCACCACTACTCATCATTTTCTTCAATTGCTTCGCTCAGAAGCTTTGCAGGATCACCAGAAACCGTTCTTCGACCTCAATTGCAAGCTCCAAACCGTCTTAGCCTTCCACCCCATGTAACGACCCGTCCCGAATATCGGAATTTAATAATATTTAATTGTGATTTACTAATCTGGGATTAGTTGGGCGATTTCGGACGAATTGTGCAAAATGACCGTTTTGCCCCTAGGCGTAGGTAAAATGTTGACTTTTAATTCAGGCGGTCAAATGGACTTTGACCGATGACCGTGACGTAGTTCGAGACGTCACGAGTTCATAGACAGGTGGCACGTTCGATTCCGACGTTCGTGGTGAAAGTTATGATGTACGGAAGTGTAAGGGCATTTTCGTAATTTGAACGTAATAAGGGGGAAATGTTGACTTTTTGATCGGGAGGTCCGATGGCCGAGGACCGAGGACCGTTAGGAAGGTCTCGATGCTCTGAGTCCGTAGACAGGCGGCACGCATCAATCGGAGTCCGTATGACCGAGTTACGGGTCAGGATGCGTGAGGGGCATTTTGGTAATTTTCTGCACAGGGGCAGAATGGTAATTTCTCATGGGCACTGTTTGATCGAGCAGCCGTGGATGGATGTTTTGTGCGATCGATTCCATGGATTGTTTATCAATTAATGGACTGTTTTGGAGCAGCTTTGAAGTGTGTTTGCACATGTGGGGAGCTGGCAATTGATGGCACAACATGGACACTGGTTTTGTTTAATGGTTTCGGGTCAGTACGGGAACCTTTACACAGAAGATTGAAGAATGATTTGGGGTTCTTTAAACAACTGAATTGGATTAAAATAATTGTGAGTGAGTCGTGAGGATTCATTCTGGGCAAGTGAGGACTGTCGAATTGGAGAGAAACAGAGATTGGAGAAATCTGGAAAAATTGAGGGAAAATCAGAATTTAAAATGTGTGGTGTTTTGGATGAAACCAAGGGCTGTAATACTCTTCTGGGTTCATTACGAACTCAACCGTATCGATTGGCAAGGGTATCGATCACGGTTTGGCCATGAACGCAGGTTCCAGTTTCTGGGGAATTTGGAGCTTGAGGGCGACCATCTACGGGTAAGAATTCCTGAAATTAGTTACGGATTAATGATTGGTTAGGTCATACGAAGCTTCTGTATCTTTTAATTTGAAAACCAGGATGATTTGTGTGAGTTTCGAATGTTATGACCGTGAGTTTGAATTCGAGAGAATTGTTGGATTAAGGATTTATGGGTGTAATTAAGTTTACAGAACCATAATTAGACATAGGACGATCCTTTTGGCTGATTGAATTAATGAAATTAAGTGGGAATTGACAGGTTTCTGGCCGGGTCAGATCGCGGGTAATCAGACCCGTTTATCAGTCATACGGGTGAAGACGGTGACTGTAGCAGTCACTGTAGCAGGCGCGTGGCTTTCACGCCCAGCCACTCACGGCGGCGCGTGAAGGCGCGTGGGCACGAATTTCGAGGTGAGGTCAACATGACTTTTATCCTATTCAATGTAACGAACATTTTGGCGTTGGTTTCGTGTCGATCGGATCCCATTTCGGTATTGTTCGGGATGTCCGAAGGTTTTTAATCCAGTTTAAAAATACTTAAAAATTCGGGAAAATTACGGGACTTGAATAGGATGTTAATGATGAGGATAGTAATCCTCTAATGTGATTTGAACAGGATTGGGAGTCCCGGTGATAGTGGTGTGGCACGGGAAGGCCTATGGCACGCGTATCGAGGCGCTCGGTTAAACGGTCTGTGAGTGGACATTGGTTTCATAAATTCGATGCATGCATAACTGTTTTATGATTGTTATAATTATGATTAAATGATTTACTTTGGATATCGGTGAATTTAAAATGATTTCACGTATTTCGAGGTGAATTACGTATTTGCACGTAAACCGAGGTTTTCTGGATTTGCACCGATTTCCATAAATGTGGTTGGATATGATTTCATGAAACGGTTACGAACTTGAATAATGTAAAATCGGGTCAGGGGCCCAGTTAACATGTGGATCGGGCCAGGGGCCCAATTAACTTGTGAAATCGGGCCAGGGGCCCAGTTGATTTCTACATACGATTGCGGGTCGGGGACCCTAAAATGGAATTGAATAAATGTTTTCTGGTTTACATTTTATATATGTTCACATGCTGGAATCAATAAATGGTTTTGATGATATTTCGGCTATGGCACGTTTCACGGTATTTGGGCATGAGACCCGTTTGATGAAACGTAACGATCGGTTCAGGATTTTACCTATGTATACCTATATGTTGTGCATGTGGATATCAATAAAATGTATTTAGTACTGCACTGTATAAATCCTTCCATATTATATTGTCTCCTCCGGATGAGGTACCCCGGAGAGGTCACAGACGTCTAGTACGTCCAGCGTCTATGACGCTAAGCATCGGGGATGCTGTACCCGAACGGGGTTCGGGGATTGAACTCGGAAATTGAGACCCGAGTGGCACGCGTAGCCTTGTGATTGTGACCTTATTGACGTCAGGGACGCCAGACATCAGGGATGTCGTATTGGAGTGTATAGTGCAGTGGCTAAAATTATGGTTATGGTTTATATTATATGCCTTATGGTTCATATTACTGGATTTATGAAATAACTCTTGGATTGACTTTTGGAAATTGAAACTATGCTTTGGTTTCCGGGCTAAGGCCCTAATGGTTATTTCTAAATAAATGTGTGATCATTGGTTTTTGGCGCATGCATATGGTTTTACTGAGGGGCATAAATGTCTTATAAATGTTTTAAACAGACTTGTTTATTTTCGTCCACTCACAGCTTTTGTTTTCAATGCCCTTCAGGTTGATTCCGGATGCGACTGTAGCAGAGACTTGAGCATCGCACACCTCCTCCATCGATCCTTACGCACTCTGGAAGCCCGTTTGGGCTCTGGCAATAGGTTATCCCTTGTCTGACGCCTCTTGTCAGACGGGAGCACGTCACATTCCATGGTAATCCCGGAGGGATTGGGATGGGTATTGTCACCCCAACTGGAATCTCACCAGCTGAAGTCAAGAACCGCCTGGCCTCTACCCTTCACCATTTCCTTCACTATTGATCCCGTTCGACTCGTCTGGACGTCAAGAAGATCAGACTCACCTCTGATTCCATCAATTTGCCGCCCAAAATCGAAATTGATTTTGAGTTCGTAACTGGAATTTCTGGGCGGTTTCTGTGCTCCTAGGGTCCTTCTCCCAGTTTTTCCTTACCATTTAATTTCTCTGCTTCTCTCGTTCCCTCCAACACACACATCACTCCTCAGACCGCTATTGTGGGGGTTGAAATGGAAATGATCCAACAGTCTCTGTTTTCCTTATTTCAAACGTCTCATCGCCATTGTCCCCCACACTGCACTCCAACCAGCACAACCGTGCTCTGCCTTCTGTCCCTGCTCCCACGTTAACTGCATAAACACACAGACCACAACAGCGCTCCAATTCCAACCTCACCCGTGCACACTCAACTGCCTGCCCACTCTGTTTTTCTTACCTCAAAAACACCAGCCGGTGCACTGCCTCTCACCATTCCAGGAACAATTGCTTCCCACTCAGCCACATAAACAATTCCCTCAGTCCACTAGCACCCATCACGAGCAATTGGGCTCCATAAACAATTGCACGCTCAGACACCCACGGCACGGCCGTGCAGGTTGTCTCCCACGGTTGTTTGAACAGTAACCGTCGTGCCGAATTACCAAAATGCCCTCAGGGCAATAATTACCAAAATGCCCCTCACCTTCCGTGACCCGTAACTTGGTCACCCGATGTCCGTTCCACGCGTGCCGCCTGTCATTGTACTCGGGGCATCGAGACCATCCTAACGGTCCTTGGCCCTCGGCCATCTGACCCCCCGATCAAAAAGTCAACATTTTCCCTTATTTTGTCCAAATTACGGAAATGCCCCTGGACTTCCGAACGTCATAACTTTCACCACCAACGTCGGAATCGAACGTGCCACCCGTCTATGAACTCATGACGACCCAAACTACGTCACGGTCATTGGGCAAAGTCCATTTGACCGCCCGAATAAAAAGTCAACGTTTGACCCACGACTAGGGGCAAAATGGTCATTTTGCCACGTTCGTCCGATTCCACCCAACTAACCACCGATTAACCCTCATTAATCATGATTAGTTACTAACCTAATCTCGAATTCCGGGATGGGTCGTTACAATGTCCATCTCGAGTGATCCCTCATCTTGATTCCGAAGGATCGTCGTACTCCGATACTGGTATCCCAACAACCAGTAACCACACCCTAAGGACCTCGTCTCCCAGTAACCTTACGACGTCCAGCCACTAGCCTCCACAAAAACTTGGACCAAATCTGTGCCTACCGCTCGGGTAATGCAGCGTCACACAACAACTACTCCGGCATCTTTTGCCGGTAGACATCCCTTCGGGATTCGACACCTCTAAACGTGGCATCACATGCCAAATAGGATCGACGGTCCTATTCCAACCAGCCTCAACAAAAGTCCTCACACGTATTGCTGCTCCGGGCAGCACAATCTCGATCCTTGCGGTTCTATCATGGATGATCTCAAGGTCCGACCTCCACGTATTTCACTACACTCCGTTCCATGTCCATCATGACGCCTCGGCGGTCCCGACTCTCAGGTCGTCCCACTGCGTCTACTGATCCACTCGATCCTATCCCAGTAACTATGCGGCTCTAAGCTGTCAGATTTGCACGAATAACGATTCTACTTGGAATCCAACCTCCTCGAAACACGTGACATGCATGGTATGCAAGGCAAAGGATGCCAAACTGACCTCACACGGTCGTACCTCGTGTCAAACGTACACGAACTAGTATCGATTCGACCAAATCCTTGTACTAGTACCTTAACTATCAGGTTGATGACGGACTGTTACGACTGCAGAGACTTCACATCCTCGATATGCGTAATCGGGGAACAAAACCCGCTCTGATACCAACTTGACAGGACCTGTCCCAAATCCCTCGGGATTAGCGTGGGACGTGCCTGCTCCAGTCTGACACGAAGTGTCAGACCAGGGATATTTCCGTCCTTTACCCAACCGAGGTTATTAGTGGACGCCAGGATCCGAAGGAGGAATGTGATGTCTCGTCTCTGCTACAGCCGCATTCACTATCAACCTGAAGGGCATTCAAAACACAAAAATTGTGAGTGGACAAAACAAATATTTTATAACAACATTTCATAAAAGACCTTTATGCCCTACATTAAAAACATATGCATGCATTCGAAAACCATTTCTAGGGTTCATTCCCGGTCCCCATAAACCGTCGTGAACCATAAAACCATTTGGGCCTTGGCCCCTAGGGAACACATCCCTGATATATGTCACGATTTCTCTCTATATATATAAGTACGCATACTACTCGGTGTTTCACTCCGAGTCTTCTCCCAGGAATTCTCCATTTGAGAGGGTCTATCTTCGGACCTAGTCCAATCATCTCTCCGGAGTATAGTCTGGGACCACATCATGACGCCCACTCCTGGAACGGGATCCCTATGGGGATACCCACTCTGGTTTGTGGATCGTCACTCTCCAGGTCGACGCCTGATGGAGATCAATCAATAAGCTCGTAAGGAAGGTATATACATACTAGTATAGCAAACCATAAAAACGGGACTCACGTTCGATAACATAAAGCAACTGGACCTCCAGCCCGAACATAGGACTCAACGCCCGATTTCACAGTAACTGGGCATCGAGCCCGAACTCGTAAATCAATAGGGCATCGAGCCCGATATCTTAGGGTCAGTCACGATCCCAATCATAGCGATACGTGCAACCATCAATCCAGCACCGCTCTCAATCCTAGTATGTCACGGTGAACACATCACTACCGCGACCATCTCGATACCATGGTGCACACGTCGCTGATCGATCCTCTAAACCGTCAGCACTCTAAAGTCGAGCCTCCATTGACTGCTCAAACACGGGACGTGCATCGTGACCTCTCCAGAAGGAACGTATCCCAAGCCGGAGGTGAGCGTCATGTCGTCCGTCGCCATGCACACAGTATCTGTCGCGACCACGACTCAGACCCGTAGGTCATCAATAGGGTCTCATGCCCGAGTCAAAACCAAATCCAAATGGTTCTCATGTGACGCCCCGGAAATTCGAAAAAGGAAAAATTGGAAAAATCGAAGGAAATGACGATTTTGCCCCTGATTATAAGGGCCGAAAGTTGACTTTTTTTATCGGGACCTTGTTTGGACTTTCCGGAAGTACCGTTGGATAGGTCTCGGGACACTGAATCGGTAGACAGGCGGCATGCGTCAGTCGGAGTTCGGACGTGAAAGTTATGGGTCTGTGAAGGTGAGGGGAATTTTGGTAATTTGTTATGACAATGGCAAAATGGTAATTTGCCGCAGCAGGGATAATTGTGATGATTAACCTGGCTGATTCAGCTACTTTGGATGTGGATTGGTAACTTGGTGACATTTGTCACCGTAATTGGACGATTGGTGGCAAATTGATGATGAGGATTAATTAGGATTTTTGTGGGTGTGTGTTTAAATTACAAACGTGTGTACTGTGAAGAAAACAAAACAGAGTATCAGTAGCCTTCTTGTTTGATCAATCTTACCAGCAACCAAAATCAAGTGAGAGATGGGTACAATTGAACAACAAACAGAGAGGAAAATAAAGAGAATGGAACGGTGAATTATGAACTTCGAACCCAGTTATACCTAGAAAAACCCGAAAACCTTTAAATGGACCTTAAGATCGATTTCGAATTGTTAGATGTTTATGAGTGAAATTGACCTTAGATTTAGCCTCCTGGGATTGAGACAAGTCAAACTCAATGAAATTCGAAGGAAATTGAAGATGTTATGGACTAGAATAGAGAGGGGGAAAACTTTGAATGTTCGAGCTTGAGTCGTGAGAATTGAGACATGGAACGATGAAATTGAACTTGTAAAGATGTTTATGAGAATCTCATGAAGCTCCCTGATGCGTCAATTGAAGGAAAACAAGGATGATTGATGGAGATTGGACGATGAATAGTGCCCAGATAGCTTTCGAGGTTCATCTTCGAATCGTTTGGATTGAGGTAATGTCGAATGTAATTGAGTTTACAGATCGTTAATTAAACCTATTTTGATTCTAATGGACGTTGGAATTGTTTAAAACGATGTCAAATTGATGGATAATGAGCCGGGTCACCTCGCGGTTCGCAGGATCCGTTTACCAGGTAAACGGGTAGGGACGATGCACTGTAGCAAGGTGCGTGGCTTTCACGCGCAGCCACTCACGGCGGCGTGTGAGGGCGCGTGGGCACGATTCTCGTGGTGAGTTCAACACAACTTTTGTCCTATTCAATATAACTAACATTTTGGCTTTCGTTTCGAGTCGATTGGACACCGTTTTGATATTATTTCGAGGGTCCGAAGGTTTATGTTACTTGTTTAATTAATATTTAATTCCCGGAAAATTATGGGGAATTAGTATGATGTAAATTGAGTTGTTAGTGACCATGAATAATGATTTTGGACAGGATTCGAGATTTATGGAAATTGTCGGAAATTACGGAAACGCGTGCAGCTTAGAAAGCGAGCGGTTTGGACGGTGTGTGAGTGGATGTTTGTTTTATAAATTGACATGCATGCATAGTTAAATGTTTTACATGATTTATGGCATGATTTGAATTTCAATGATTTGATATGATTATTTCGGGATTTAATGATTATTTTAATTAGTGTTTCGGGCACGTTTTTCGAGAAAATGTGAAATGACTGTTTTGGGAAAAAGGCCGGGATTTGTGATTGATTTTGACTTAGATTATGAGTTTGGAAATTGATTAAATGGATTTGTGATGTTTTTTTTGGATATTCTTTTACGGATTTACGTGCATTGAATTATTTAATGATGTGACGGAACTACGAGAAATGAGAAATGAGATTTGGGCATGTGGCCCTGTGATAAATGGTATTAACATGGTTTTAATAATGATTTTGATTGTGTATTGATGTTTGATGCCCCCAGATGTGTAATTCTTGGGTAGACTTCGGATGTGTAATTCCCGAAGTGACTCCAGATGTGTAATTCCTGGAGGGACTCCGGATGCGTAATTCCCGGAGGGACCGGATGTGTAATTCCCGGTGAGGCTGGATGTGTAATTTCCAGCATAGATGACGACTCTGGATGTGTAATTCCCAGAGGATCCTCGGATGTGTAATTCCCGAGTTATATGCTTGGTTGTATGATAAAATTGTTTTATGAAATGTTTTCACATGTTGGGCTTGAGAGCCGAGATTTGATGTTTTCATAAGATTTGGTTAGCAAGCCGGTGATGTTTTTCATATGTTGATTCTATGCATGCATGGTTTGATAAAATGGAGGGTAAATGAAGCCTTTTAATAAATGTATTTTAAATGATACTATTTTTGTCCACTCACACCTTTCCTGTTTTGATGACCCTCCAGGTCGTGGCACGACGTCCAGGGCTGATCGAGAGGCAGAGGCATGAGCGGAAATCAATGTAGCTATCCCTTGTCTGACAGGTGTTGAAAGGTAGTTTTGGGAATTCAGTTGACTTGTCAGACGGGAGCAGGACCGGGCACGTTTATCAAAGTCCAGTTGGGACGGGTCCTGTCATCTCATGCCCGATTTTACCTTTTCAAAACCATTTCATGAAAACTGAAAGCGTAAGCGAGTATAAGCATGTATAAAACCCGAAAACCTTGAAGTATGTGCCAATACATAAACACGCACCAAATACACTCAAAGCATCACAAACATATATTAAAACATATATAAAACATTTATGCATGCATCGATTTCAGAAAGAAAGTCCACTCACAGACCGTCCGCGCTGCCGCATCGATACGCCTGCAATACGGCTCTCCCGGGCAAATCGCCGTCACCGGGACTTCCAAACCTGTCCAAATCATTTTATAGGGTTACTAACTACTTAATTAACCCCTCACTAAAGCCCCCTAATTTTCTGGGATTTTTAACTATTTTTAAACGCCCACCGAAACCTTCGGACAGCCCGAACTATATCGAGACGATGTCCGATCGACTCGAAACCAGTCCCAAAATGTTCGTTACATCGAATAGATGATTTCCCATGTTGGAACCACCCCCAAATTCTCCCCCACGTACCCGTACGCACCGCATAAAGTGGATGCGCGTGGGAGCCACACGCGTGCTACAGTGCGTCTTCAACCTCCAGCCGACCGATCTGAACCGGCCGGTCCAGGTTTCTCTGCAACTTGTGACACGACCCATCCCAATCCCCCCGGGATTACCATGGAATGTGACGTGCTCCCGTCTGACAAGAGGCGCCAGACAAGGGATAACCGATTGCCAATGCCCAAAAGGGCTTCCAGAGTGCGTAAGGATCGATGGAGGAGGTGTGCGATGCTCAAGTCTCTGCTGCAGTCGTATCCGGAATCAACCTGAAGGGCATTAAAAACAAAAGCTGTGAGTGGACGAAAATAAACAAGTCTGTTAAAACATTTATAAGACATTTATGCCCCTCAGTAAAATCATATGCATGCACCAAAACCAATAATCCCATATTTATTTAGAAATAACCAATAGGGCCTTAGCCCGGAAACCAAAGCATAGTTTCAATTTCCAAAAGTAAATCCAAGAGTTATTTCATAAATGCAGTAATATAAACCATAAGGCATATCATAATAACCATAACCATAATTTTAGTTGCTGCACTATACACTCCAATCCGACATCCCTGATGTCTGACGTCCCTGACGTCAATAAGGTCACAATCACAAGGCTACGCGTGCCACTCGGGTCTCAATTTCCGAGTTCAATCCCCGAACCCCGTTCGGGTACAGCATCCCCGATGCTTAGCGTCATAGACGCTGGACGTACTAGACGTCCGTGACCTCTCCGGGGTACCTCGCCGGAGGAGACAATATAGTATGGAAGGATCTATACAGTGCAGTACCAAATACATTTTATTGATATCCACATGCAAAACATATAGGTATACATAGATAAAATCCGAACCAATCGTTACGTTTCATCAAACGGGTCTCATGCCCAAATACCGTGAAACGTGCCATAACCGAAATATCATCAAAACCATTTATAGATTCCAGCATGTGAACATATATATAATGTAAACCAGGAACATTTATTCAATTCCATTTTAGGGTCCCCGACCCGCAATCACATGTAGAAATCAACTGGGCCCCTGGCCCGATTTCACAAGTTAACTGGGCCCCTGGCCCGATCCACATGTTAACTGGGCCCCTGGCCCGATTTCATAGTTCAACTGGGCCCCTGGCCCGATTTTACATTATTCAAGTTCGTAACCGTTTCATGAAATCATATCCAACCACATTTATGGAAATCGGTGAAAATCCAGAAAATCTCGGTTTTCGTGCAAATACGTAATTCACCTCGAAATGCATGAAATCATTTTAAATTCACCGATATCCAAAGTAAATCATTTAATCATAATTATAACAATCATAAAACAGTTATGCATGCATCGAATTTATGAAACCAATGTCCACTCACAGACCGTTTAACCGAGCGCCTCGATACGCGTGCCATAGGCCTTCCCGGGCCACACCACTATCACCGGGACTCCCAATCCTGTTCAAATCAATTTAGAGGATCACTAACCTCATCATTAACATTATATTCAAGTCCCGTAATTTTCCCGAATTTTTAAGTATTTTTAAATTGGATTTAAAACCTTCGGACATCCCGAACAATATCGAGACGGTGTCCGATCGACACGAAACCAATCCCAAAATGTTCGTTACAATGTATAGGACAAAAGTCATGTTGATCATACCTCGGGATTCGCACTCACGCGCCCCCACGCGCCACCGCAAGCGGCTGCGCGTGGAAGCCACGCGCCTGCTACAGTACCCGCACAGTCATCCCTCTCACCCGTTTGTCTGTAAAACGGGTTGAAAAACCCGCGAACAGACCCGGTCCAATTACACCCAATTCGACATCAAATCCATCCGTTCTTTTCACTGATCCCTTGTAATCAATCACCAACATAGTTCTGTAGATTGAATTACACAATTTAGGGTATAAATCTCCACGACTCACGATTGATCCTCGACGGGTTTCCAAATCGGGTTCACCGATTCCGTCCCTGATTTCCAAATTAAATCATATAGTAAGCATCGTGAGAGTGTAAGGGATGTTTCTGCACAAACAATTTGATGAATTCACACCTTAAACTTACTGAACCCAAGCTCGAATTCGAGCTGCCATGGAAGCTCAGTTCTCCCTCAATCCGACATGGTTTCCCGTCGTTTTTGCTGCAAAGCTTCACGTTTTGATCCCAGAAGACTCCAGCTAATCCCCATTTTGATCGACACGGCCCAATTACTCCAATTCGAAATTCCCTCCAATTCCCCGAAACTTTGATTCTCGAATTGCACCACCCCACTCAGTCCCCCGTGCTCTCCCTCAGCCAGAACCTTCCCCAACTCACCAATTAAACGTTTGTGCAATCAATTGTGGAAGAGAGATTGGCAATGGCCAGAACCCAATCTCTCAATTTGTTTGTTCACGGTGAGGGAGGAATGATCAGAAATGGAAGGGGGAAAATGAGATGGACGGCTGTGATGAACTCAGGGGGGTGGAATGGATGGCTCAGATCAAAAGCAGGGATTAAATTTTAGATTATTATGTAGTGGAAGCTTTTAGCATATAGTTTATGATTAGTGGATCAAGATCCAATCTAGCCGTCGGATGAGTGACACTTGTCACTCATCCAAGTGTCCTCCAACCACCATTTCAGAATAAAATAATCCACACAGTTACCGAGACGTAACTTCCCCGATTTCACGTTCCAGACCATAACTTCCTCGTACGAAGTCCGATTTCGGCGTGCCGCCTGTCGTTGGATTCGCATCGACGAAACCTACGTAACGGTCCTTGGCCCTCGGCCATCGGACATCCCGGTCAAAAAGTCAACATTTCCCCTTCTTTCGTCCAAATTACGAAAATGCCCCTGGACTTCCGTACATCATAACTTTCACCACGAACGTCGGAATCGAACGTGCCACCTGTCTATGAACTCGTGACGTCCCGAACTACGTCACGGTCATCGGTCAAAGTCCATTTGACCATCCGAATTAAAAGTCAACGTTTTGCCCACACCCAGGGGCAAAACGGTCATTTTGCACAATTCGTCCGAAACGCTCAACTAATCCCAGATTAGTAAATCACAATTAAATAGCATTAAATCCCGATATTCGGGATGGGTCGTTACAACTTGGACCAGCGTGACCGGTGCAGCCTCCTACCAGGTCCAATTTTCATCCTTTTCCTTCCTAATCAATTCTAAACTTCCTATTTTGGTCCTAGGAACCTAAACCTATGAACCAAATCCCCTAAAACCTACAAAACTACGCCGGTTCAATTTTCCCTCCACAGTTCAGTTTTTCCAAAACTTCCCCAGGGGTTTCTCAACCTCCAACCGTCACCAAAATCATCCTAACATCTTCCTAGCAACCTATTTAACTCATTCAAATCATTGAAAACGGCCCATAATGCTCGAAATGAAAAATGGAGAAAATCGGGCAAACCAATTACCTTGGTTCGAGTTGGCCTCCGCTGTCCACCACATCCTCCAGTCCTCACTTCATCCTCTCTGGGTCTCAATCATGGTCATATGGGTTAAGGGTTTGGATTGGATTGGGAATGGTTGATCGGGTTTGGGTTTGGGGAAAAATGATCGAACAAGAGAAAGGGGAAGGGATATGCATAAGTTAGTTTGGATGGACAATGGATGGGTGACACTTGTCACTCATCCATTGGGCCTGTCCAATAATATCTAGGCCCCACTTAAGTCCAAAAGTCTCCCGTCTCGTAAAATGTGCAATAGTACGTTCGAACTTCCGTGAACCATAACTTTTTCGTCGAACGTCTGAATTCGACGTGCCGCCTGTCTATGTATTCGTATCGTCCTGATCTACGTAACGGGCCTTGACCCTCGGCCATCTGACCTCCTGGGCTAAAAGTCAACGTTTGGCCTCTTTTCAACCAAATTACCAAAATACCCCCGAACTTCCGAACGTCATAACTTCTTCCTTGAATGTCGGAATCGAACGTACCACCTGTCTATGAACTCGTGACATCCCGAACTACGTCACAGTCATTGGCCAAAGTACATTTGAGCGCCTGAACGAAAAGTCAACATTTCGCCCATTCTAGGGGTAAAATCGTCATTTCTCCCTGAACGTCCGTTAATGCTCGTCTAATCCCCAATTAGTCTCTTTAATCCGTCATTAATTCTTAATTAATCCCGCTAATTCAGGACAGGTCGTTACAAATGGTCTCCAGCCATAGAGCTTAAATGCACCAGAATCGATGGAAGGACGTGAATCGAGGGGTTTGTGTGACGTGGGATTTTTCTTAAGAATGAGAGTTCAATAAGGTTTTTACTGTCTTCTTGTGAAAACATGGAGATGAATGATGATGAAGATCGACTTTAACTACTATAAAGAGTCACATTCTGAGAATTTACAGCTCCTAGAAACCACTTTGTGTGTTTTTATTTCTATTATATAAATAAAATAAAAAAGTTTCTGCTAAATGAGTATACTTCCCATTTAATAATATGTTAATGAAGAGAGGACGAGTTCACAGGGAATTAAAGTATGGTGGTTGTTCGCGGGGAGCCTCGGTGGCCGTCGTCTCTGGTGGTTGTTCGCGACGAGTTCGTCTGAGCTCAGGGGAGGACGAGTTCGTATTTGGTGGGTGTTCGAGGGGCATGTCGGTCGCCGTTACACCTTGGTTTCGAACGAATGTCCGTCACACCTGGGTTTCGAACGAATGTCCGGCGCACCTGGGTTTCGAACGAATGTCCGTCGCACCTGGGTTTCGAAGTCGTCTTCAAGCTCGCGGTAAGGTTCGAGGTGCATTTTGACATAAAAATCGGTTGATAGTGCATTTTGAGACTAAGATGGTAGTACTTGGTGCATTTTGAGTAAAAAACCGAAATTGTTTCCTTTGTTGGAGTGGCAATTTTGTAATTGTCTAAACACGTCAGGCATGATTGGGTAACGAGAGAAATTAGCAGAGGGCGACACTTCACTCTGTTTTTTGACAGGTTCAGAACAAAGCCTAAATGGCGACGATGATACGTTTCTCCCCCTGGAAGCTCACTTCTTTACGGAGTTTGCCACCGCCAACGTCGACAGCAGCTCGTTTTTCGAAGCCTCCTCATTGCGTACCCATCCGAAAAGTCTCTGAGGCAGCAATTTTGTGCGACTCTTGCGACGGCAGAGACTGGCTGCTCTGCGATTTTTGCAAAGGCCAGAAAACCAATGTGAAATCCGAGACCAATCGAATTTACCGTCGATGCCCTTCTTGCAGAGCTGTGAGTTTAAGCTCCTCCACCAAAATCGTACTACTTTTTCATTTGAAATTTTCAATTTTTATGGAAACCCCAGTTCAGATTGAAGTGAAAGTTTCGATTTTTGATTTTATTTTTTATTTTTGATTTTTGATTTTATTTTTTATCTTATGGGTAATCATTTTGGTGCAGGTTGGGCAGATTTTGTGTTCGAAATGCAAGGTTTTCAAATGTGTGACATTCCCAAATTACAATGATGGTGAAGAGGTGTCCTTATAAGCGTCTAATTTCTTCTGGGTAGGGTTGATTGATTGATTCCTCCAACTACTATCATTTTTTGAGCAGATTATGTTCACTTTGTTATACTTATTACTCTGTAATTTGCTTGAGTGAAATCAAGAATATGGCAAGTGAAAATGGGGGAAAGAGAAAAATTGTTTATAATTTTCCCCAATGAGAAGTTACGTACTTGGAGAATTGGAGGCTTAGTGCCCCAGTTCCTCTTGTAATAATACAGACCAATATTTCATCTTCAATGTGTAACAGAATGCATGAATATGAACTGATTTAACATATAATTCCCATGAGAAGATATTTATTCACATGAAGTTGTACAGAATTGCACACTTCGATCTTATGAACTATTTAGGACTTCAATGTTGATGCCTGCTCAAACCAACTCCACTCAAGTTTGATTTTCATGCTGATTTTAATTTAAACCATTGGATTCCATTGGTATGATTATCAAATCCTCACCTCTATAAGTTCCCATCCTGATTAGTGTGTTAGTTTTCTCAAAACTTTCAACACACGAGGGCATGTACATATATATATAGGTCTCCGTGTGTGTATTCACTAAAGAAAATACTTCTAGTGAACTTACTGTAGTGTACTTGTTAATTTCCGATAATTTGCTTCAATTTAAAGAGTATTATGATTCTTCTGGCTTGTTTTGTTCCCTTTTTTTAAAAAAAAAAATCTGCTTGAATGCAGGGTTTTCTGTCGTCAAGGACACATGAGTGACTGAAAATAGTTGAATTGTTCATTTTGGTTATTAGTTCTTTTTTAGTTAGCATATCATTTTCTCCCGGGTCATAGAGTTTAAGTAAAATTAGTTAGTCAAGGGTAGTAATTTTCCCAATCTTTGGTTCATTGACTAATGGCACATATATGTCGATTTTAGTGAGTTTTACCCACGGTTTCTCTTGTTGCAATCCTAAGGGACAAAAAGAAGGAGATGAATGTAAAAGAAGGAGATACTGTGTTCACTTCACTACCCTGTATGCAACGTACCATTGACTATCTTTTGCAAGTTGCAACCAATACTATATAATCTGTGAGAAACATAACTACTGGCACTGCACACACCTCCCCAATTTGTGCTAGCCAATGATTGATTAACATCTGGCAGCTATCTCTTTGACTTTTCTGATGCATCTCCATGGATTGGAACTTTTGATAAACCCTAACATATATTTTGACTAATGGCTTGCAAGAGATTGATTAAGAGTTACTGCTGTGGCACCGGGTTTTCATGAAACTATCCCTGTTGCCTGAAACTGAAGCCGCAATTCACGTGATTGCTTAGGCTTTTGCTACTTGCGAATTGGACCAAAGGGTCATGGTCATTACAGACATCATGTGATCTTTCCTTTTCTACTGGATCTGTTTAAATTACTGTGGATTTTGAACTTCAAATTGCTTCATTTTTTTACAATTTCCTGTGGTTGATTAGTCACCGTTGGCACATGCCTTTGGTTCCTTCAAGTTTTTTTACGAGAAGCTGTGTGAAAATAAAAATCTCCAAATTTGATTTTCTGTGTTTACTTGATATAAGTGACAATCTCTGCAACATAATATATTGTTTTATGCATTAAATTAAGCATTTTTCTCTGACTTTCTGCATCAATTACATTGGATACCTTAATCCGCAGATTTATATTACAAACACGCTAAGGGACTTGCTCAAAAAAGATTCTTTATCTGGACATGTTGTCATCACACGTCTACATATTTTAATGTGAACGCTCGTTTGAGAAAAATGTTACCGTATAAAATGTAGTGTAGTTTGAAGAGGTGACTGACTGAGGTGAGTGGTTTACTGACAACAAAGTTGCATGAAAGTATTGAAAATTGATAGGCTCTTCTGTTAAAAAAGTACAATACTTTTAGGTGCTAATTGTACTTGCTTGTACTGATTACAACA
The DNA here is from genome assembly GCA_032719365.1 of Prinsepia uniflora. NCBI lineage: Eukaryota > Viridiplantae > Streptophyta > Magnoliopsida > Rosales > Rosaceae > Prinsepia > Prinsepia uniflora. The sequence goes on along the minus strand of CM064861.1, from coordinate 33,065,289 downwards.
GCTAGCTAGCTGCCTAGCTGTCTTGTGTTGTACCACTATCGCATGTGGAACCTGTCCTGACACAAATGGTTAACCAATTTCATTGGTTTCATCAAACACAAATGTTGACCAAGTCTCCTTTTCTTTTGAATGAAGTAAATCTTATTTTTATAACACCAATTTCATTAACTTTGAAATCTGGTTTAGCAAAGAACTTTTGGAAATTGTGTGATTTGTGAAATTTTGAGGTTTGCAAATCTTGATTGATGCATTCTTGTGTTCGAATTGTGGATTCACATAGCCTTCTGATTAACAACCCTTCATTTTTCATTTTTCATTTTTCACTTTCTAAATGGCGGGATTTTTTTCATCCTTTATAACATGATCGCAATAGTCTCTACGGATATTCGAAGAATTGGGATGATGAGATCAGCCAATGAAACTGGTTTAATACTTTTACGTTTAATAATTATTCTGTTTTTAACTTCTAGTACTCACTCACCTTGTTAAGCTTGAGATGCGAGGAAACGAAGAGTAGAGATGAGTAGAGGACGAACAAATGTCCAAGGTAAAGTAAGGAAAATGAAAACTACACCAAAAATTATTTCGGGTTTCACCTCATCTGTTTGTGCAATTTCGATATCAAAACACTTCATTAAGGACCTACGCTCGCCTAATTCTTTATATGATCGAAGAAAATATGAAACAAAATGATTATATCTTTGATGCTAGATTTAGATGTGCCTTAAAAAAGAAAATGTTTGAATGGGAATTGGATGCCAGCCAAAATGCACCAGAGGATGATACAATATACATACTCATCATGAACTTAGAAATTTCTTCATCTTCCTCCTCTCATCTAAAAGAAGAGAGATTTCAAAAAAGACAAACCTATCTGCACATTGTGCTTTCTGGCTGGTGAGAAAAGCCGAGCTGCTGCTGGCCTTGATCTGCCGAGCAGCACCCCATCATATCATCTTTGTTAAGCCCCCTATGATTGAAGATCAACATGTCTCTGTCTTCCTCCACCATCTTCAAAATATGCTCAAACACAGAGACCTCACATGGGATCCTCAGAACCCCTGTTTGCTGGAACCCAAACTCCTCCTCCGCCTCCCTCAGCAAAATGTGGAAAGCAGGGCGGCCCAAGTAATCAGTCGGGATCACAAACCTCTTTAGCTCCTCCCCGACACAGACGGCAAGGTAGCCTTTCGGGACAGCAGCACTGTCGCAAGATGCTGACAAGGATGTGTTTTTTTCAGAGAGAGACAGCGTCCTCTTGAGAAACTTGATGCTCTTGCTGCTGCTGAGGCTGGTGTTGGATGTCGGCGTGGCTGCTTTTGGTGAGTTGGCAATCTTTCTCCATTTCTTGAGAATTTGTTGGAGCCTGACAATGTCTCTGATCTTGTTTGATTTCTTTGAATCAATGGCTGTGTTCATTTTTCTTGCTAGCCTTCTGGTTTTCCTAGCTCTTTGTTTATGTTTTTGGGCTGGGTTTAATCTGTCAATCTCAGATGGGTAGCTTCAATTTATAGTGGCGGGGGATATTTAATTTGATTCATATACGTTTTTCTATAAAAATGAATTTTATATTCTTTTATCCTTTTTATTTTTTATGTGAATAAATATGAAAATAAAATGAAAGCTAACAGAAGGTTGGCAGTTTGTTAGAAAATGGCAACACAGAAGTTGAAGTCTCGGGACTGCGATTCTCGCTGCATGCAATTCTATGTGCGGCGGTTAATTACGTGACCTCTCTCTCCGCTTGTCTTCCTCTGCTTTTGCATCTTTACGGAATTATACTTATGTATATTATATATTATTTTCTCCTTTGAATTTTATTTATTTTATTCTTTAATATTTAGAATATTCATTTTCTAAATTCTCGTTTGAAGACCATCTTTTGCGAACTATTGATATTGAGTAAATTTAAATTTACTTTGGCCAAAAAAAAAAAATTCATTTACAATGAACGATGACAGTAGAAAAATGGTTAGCATCTGGGTAAGTTGAAATAAATTAGAGTAGGATTAAAATTTAAAATAGCCATATTTATGATTAAAGTATTAGAGGGAATGAGTATGACTGGAACTGCTAATTAGGGTCCCGGGGCCCCGTAGGATTCAGTTGGCCTATAGAAAAGAAAGAAACTTAGGACGAGATATTTCAACTTTTTTACTTTTGGCAGAAGATATTTTTACTTGCTTATATAGTTAATAATTAGAAAAAAATCGTTGCTTTGTATGTTAGAGCGGAGAGTAGCCCTGTTAATTGGTTCAAAAAAATCAACCAAAAAATCGAATCAAATCGAAATTGAACCAAAAAATACTGAATCGAAGGAAAATCGAGACCGTTTGGAGAAAACCAAACCGAACCGGTTCGATTTCGGTTTTCGGTATAAGAACACCGAACTGAACCGAACCAAACCGAACCGAACCGAATGGACCTAAAAATCGAATTGAACCAAACTAAACCGACCCAAACCGAAATGCTTTAGGTTACTTTGTAATGAACATTGATTAGTTGTAATGGATATTGATTAGTTGTAATAAACATTAACTAGGTTGTAATGAGCATTAATTAGATAATAAATATTGATTATTGTATAAAAGTACAAAAAAAATCGGTTTTTAGAAAAAAATTGAACCGGTTCAACTGAACCGATTCACCATAATTTGAAAAAAAAACCGGTTTTAACCAAAACCGAACCGAATAGGAGGAAAAATCGAATTGAACCACATTGGAGGAAAATCGAATTGAACCGCATTGGAGGAAAAACCGAACCAAACCGAACCGAACCGAACCGATTCCCCAACCGATTTCGGTTTCGGTAAAAACCGAACCGAAAAATCGATTAACACACCTAACTGAGAGGCTATAGACAAGTGATAAAGAGCAAGATTTATTCCCTCAAATGATACTATTTATGACATGTTGCTTAAGACAAGATTTCGTGTTTATAATGAGAAGGGGTAAGAGATAAGAATTCAAATTTTTATTTGAATTATTTTCTTAAAGATAATTAAAACATATATTATAAATTAAAAATATTACAATAAATATAACATTACATGTTTTCTTCCCTTGCCCAAATGTGCTCAACTCGATCATATCAGAGGGCGTTATGAATAATATCAGAGTGAATTTGTGCATATCGAGCCATAAAACTCTCAAAATTATGCCCATCTCTTCCCACAGGCTCGAAAGCCTCTGGTGATTGCTCATATATTCATACTCTCCTTGATGTCAATGTTTGCAGCTCGTCATCCTCTGAACCATATTCGTCCCATTCATTCTCTACAATCATATTATGCATAATTAGTATTACGCAAGTCATCATGACACTCCGTAGAGTAGATTTATTCCACATACGAGCAGCCCCACGAATGATGCCAAAACGAGCTTGTAGTATACCAAAACATCTTTCAACATCATTACGATATGACTCCTGGCACTTAGAAAATAATTTATTCTTCAAATTAACAGGCTTTGGAAATGATTTACCAAGCGTACCCCATTTCTGATAGATACCGTCCGCCATATAGTAGTCCATATTGTAGTTGCGGCCGTTGACATTGTACACCATCTGTGGTGCCCGTCCTGCTGTGAGTTCATTAAACACTGGTGAAGCCCATACAACATTAATATCGTTATGTGATCCTGGAGTTCCAAAATAGGCATGCCAAATCCATGTGTCATATGAAGCAACTGCTTCTAAGATTATCGTAGGAGTTTTTTTTTGTGGCCACGATAAGCTCATACCCAACCAGTTGGACAATTTTTCCAAGTCCAGTGCATACCATAAATACTACCAAGCATACCTGGAAAACCCTGCTACTCAGCTTTCGCCGCAAATCTTTGCAAGTCTGTGTATGTCGGAGCTCGGAGGTACTCGTTGGTGTAAAAATCTTCAATTGCTTTGCAAAAACGCGTCATGGATTCAATGGCTGTTTGAACCCCCAACTTGCAGATCTCATCACATTGATCTGCTGAGGATTCAAATGCTAGCATTCTAATTGCACATGTAATCTTTTGATGAGGTGATAACTCGAGTACACCTACGACATCTAGCTTTTGTTCGACACCTACGACATCTGGCTTTTGTGCAAAGTAATTATCATGAGAGACAATATCTTGATATATGCGGTCAAATAGGTGGCGCTTCATTCTGCCTACGAAAATCATGATCAGAATATACCGGTCGCAGCACAAAGTAATCCTCCATGAGTAAAAGGGCATATACATGTGTATGTCAAACAATTTTTCCTATTGATTAGGTTTTTTACTTCAAATACCCTTTGAACTTGCCATATAATCTCATAATCCCTCTAGAATTAATTTAACCTCAAAATACCTCTTAAACAAGGATTTTGTTAGCAATGCTACCTCATTCTCCACACCATTTTAACTTACGTTATTTTTTTGCCATTTGGTATACAATTTGTCCACGTTAGATGCTAAGTGGCAAAACGGGATAATTGGCCCACTATTAGAGGGACTAGGATCCTCTAGGGATCTAAAATGATCCTCTAGGGATCTAAAATGATCCCCATTATAAGGATCATTATATCCTGGTCATTCATTTAGATTCAGCGGTTAGAAATTGATTTGAATTGTTCTCTCATTTTCAATCTAGTCAATGTATCTAGTCAAGATAGAATCTATATACATTGATTTCTATGGTGGGGATCTTGTCAGATCTTTAGAGGATCCTAATCCCTATTAGAGGGAATCAGACCAAGATTATGCAAGTTCGTTCACAAAATTTAGGAGGAAGAAGGGTTTCGAAAGATTTGGAAGAGAAAGGCATCGAGAGATTTGGGTTAGAGGAGTTTTGGGAAAGAATTGTTAAGAGACAAACTCCGAATGCAGAGAGGGAGAGCGAGTGACAAAGAAACACAGAGAGAGAAAGAGAGCGACATAGAGACACACATAGAAAGGGAGAGAGAGATACATAGAGAGAGCTGTAGCAAGATTTCATCAACAACAATCAGCAAACTGAAGTATAGTTTAAGGTCCGATCAATTCAGAATCAATGAGTGGCCATTAATATTTGTGCTAGTCAATTTTTGTCATCCGTGTTTGATTTCCTCGCATCTCAACAATGGTGGCTGTGGAGTAAGTTCCTTCGTCCTTTTAGCTTGCGGTCTCCGGTGAGTCTACCTTTCGCTTTTTCCTCGGCTTGCAAACATATTTAGTGAACATTTTCAATTTCCGAGACTATGATTAGCTTTTGATTGTGCTTGCATTTGAATCTCTTGTTTGTGTACGGTAGATTTTGGGATCAATTTTTACGATTTGGATGAGGGCAACAATTATTTATTTATTTTTTTAACAATTAACAAAGAGAAAAATTGAAAGGGATTTTAGTTGGATATATAGGTGAGTTGAATAGACTAGAAATCTAAAGTTGATTCTTTGCGTTGTAATTTCAAATCCCTCGAAACGTTACTCTCCCAAATCTCTCGAAACCCTTCTTCCCCAATTTTTTCGATTTGGCTTGGACGAACTGGAGTGATTTTGGTGTGATCCCACTACTAGTAGGGCAATGTGCCATGCTAAGCTACATAGCATTCAACAAGGATACAATATATGCGAGATGAGAAAAAAATAACTTCAGTTAAAAAGTATGAAAGAATAAGGATTATCCCTGTTCAAAGGATATTTTTAAACAAAACTAAGTTTGAGGAGAATTTTTAAATCAAGTGACAAATTCAACGGCATTTGAAGTAAAAAGTTTTTTAATTATGAGAGTTTTACAGATGAGATGGTACTGAATTAGGTTAAATATCACAGATCAAAGATGAGAGTTTTACAGATGAGATGGTACTGAATTAGGTTAAATATCACAGATCAAAGAGCGGAGGGTTGTGATCACCTCCCGTGAAAGCCAAGAATGAACTTCAACTGTGTGTGTGGGGAATGAACCACTAAAATTATTTTTGTTACGGTGACCCACTGAAATTAAGGGATCTGCTTTGTTCCATGAAGGTAAGGGCTCTGCTTTGTTCCATGAACCACTAAAATTATTTATGTTACCGTGCAAGTATAAACTGAATATACCTATTCTATATGTGGACTAGAAAGCTACTCGTATTTTGTAGGTAAGGAGTCTAAATGCTTAGTTGCTAATTTGCTTTGTTTTTTTTCTTTTTTCAAAAGTGAAATTAAGAGTTTGGATTCATAGGCTACATTTAGTATATCATATAAGAGACTAAATATGATAATACAATTTAAAATTAGTATTTGATATCACTTATTAATTAGTCACCATATAAGTTAATATGATTGATTGAGTGATTTTATACGGTGCAAATAAGTTAAAATAATATTCTTGAAATTATCCATACTAAATAGTCAGATGATTAGAAATAATAATAATAATAATAATAATAATAATTTATTCAATAATAATAATATATCAATAATTAATTAAAATAAATAATAACTAATAATAAATAATAATACACATAATTAATATTTATGATATAAATGTTTCATATCACTTATAATAATATAATCCAGTCAGTATAATATAGTTGATGTTTTAATCCGATAGAGCACCAAATGCCCGACTAAATAATCAATCTATCTAGTTGATAGACTAATCTATCCAACTGAAATATTCAGTACAATAAGTGTACCGAACGAGGCCTCATAGAGTGCTTATGAAAAAAAGTACTTTTTCAAAAATCAAAAGTGCTTCTAAAAAAATTCGACGCATATAGTTCAAAGCTTTTTAAACAACGTTACATATAAAAGCATTTTTTTTTTTTGGAAAACACATAGTATCATCAATAAACACCTTTTAAGTAGTGCGAGGATCAAATCGAGCCTAATATTTGACAAAAAGTTTAAAAGTCACATCTCCATATCGATGACAGGATCCGTCCTTGGAAACACACCGTAAGACGTATCCGGGTCCTGCTCCTATCTGACAAGTACCCTAAAGTGCCAGCATTCACTTTAACTTGTCAAACAAGGGATATACAAAAGTCTCACTAGCTCATACATCCGCCTCTCGAGCCTCGATTCTTGTGAAACGCCCCTGGAGGGTCACAAAACAAAGAAAACATGTGACCGGAAAAAAAAAATAGTTTAAAAACATACTTTGAAAACAATCGTCATTTACCCTCCGTTTTAGAAAAAACCATGCATGCATACCAAAACCATTACACTTCAATTAAAACGAAATACAGTTTGTAACCTTGAAATCTGCTAAAATATATGTAAAGCAATTAACCGGAAATCAATCGTTAACTACAAACTTGTTTAACCATGAAATACTAACAGGTCATAAACATTTTTGTCAATCACATCAATGCCACATAACCGAACCATACCCATTGTCACAAAAATCCACACATATCACAGTCAACACTTCCTTGACTCACTATATCAAGCACTAAATCACTGCCCCACTAGCAAACACACCACAAATTCACTCGGGAACCTGTACCCAGCTCGACGTCCGAGTCACCACAACACAATCTCAAGAACCAGGGCCCTACTCGACGTTTGGGACTACCAAATCCGTTAACACACATCTCGAGGAAGGTTACTCATCACAAATTACATCAGTAATACACAATCAATCCATATCCAACATTATCACAGAATTCACACAAAATCAACTCAACATCATTGCACAAACACAACATCAATCATCACACCACAAGGGCACTACCAGTAGGCCATACTATACTACTCACTCACTCGGTATTCGAAGCCCACAGCTCGATGTCCGAGTGAAATCCGACTCAGGATTCGGAGCCTGAGACTCGACGTCTGAGTCGCCAATACAATATTAGTCTCAGGATTCAGAGCCTCCAACTCGATGTCTGAGATAAACCATCCAATCAATCAACATAAACACCGTAACCTACCACACATCACGAGTACCAAGAAACACATGCACACGTCACATCTCAATATCACACATCAAATCCACAATTAGAACCTCGGGCCTAAGCCCAAAACTACAATCAACATCATTCTCGTAAAATGCGCTATTGACATAACTTCTGTAAAAACCGTTCATGCAACATATGTAAATAAAAAATATTCCAAAATCACATTATTTTATGCCACAAACCATATTCAATTCAAAACCACAATCGAAACAATATCCAAAATATATTTTACAGAAACCTCGAAAAATGTGTAACAAAATATTAATTAAATATTCTTCATATCGCTAAAATTCATATAAAATCTTAATCACTCCAATGTCATCAAAATCACACAGAAGCACATTTAAATCATATAAGTATGCATGCATAATAGTTTAGGGAAAAGAAAGTCCACTCACACACCTTTCATATCGTCAAATCCTGCTTTGCACGCATTTTCGTAATTTTCAGGAATTTCAAAACCTATTATAAATCACATCTAAAGGTTACTAACCATCACACACACACACACATATATATATATATATATATATATATTCTATTTTAATCCCATAAATTTTTGGGATTTTTAAACGAATTAAAACAGACCATAAACTTTCGGACGGTCAAAATTACCAAGAAATGGTGTTTGATCGACTCGAAACCTACGCCAAAATGTATGTAACATCAAAAACATCAAAATACTTGTTAGAAGCATCCTCGGATTCTCTGGCACGCGTCGCCTGAAGCGGTTGCATGTGAGGCCCACACGCCAGGGTACTGTTCATCTTCCATGTCCCTTAGTTCCCTGGTTTTCGGGTCGCCCGACCTAGTGACCCGACCTGGCCATATTTCACTCATTTCTCAACCTTTTCAATCCTTTTTCGTTCAATATACTCTTAACTATTTCAGAAATGGATCTACACGTCCAAAACCACAAAAAGATTGCCTAAAAAAACCGTGTACATGTTTCTAATTTCGGTCAGTTTTTCCCATGCCATTCCTCAGCATTTTTGCGGCCCAATATTTTGGAAATCACGACTTGTTGAGCTCGCAAGAGCACTTGGAATGCAGCAGCAAACTTATTTCAAAGCTTCTCAACCAAAACATGATTGTGCAACTTCAAACCCGAAACACCTTCGCGGGTTTATCATCTCTCTCTCATGGTCTGAGTCTAAAACCTCCTTTCTCCTTTCTTTTCTGTTTCAAAACCTCCCTCACGTCTCACTTTCGTCTCTTCCTTCTCCCCTGATCTTCCTCTTCAATTTTCTTCTTCATTCCCTCTCGGTTGAACACTACACAAAACACACACAACACTAAAACATAAATAACACACCCCATCATACAAAGTCGGTGGCACACATACATAAGAGATAAGTGACACTTGTCACTATCTCATTCAACCAAGAAAATATCTATCAAGGGAAAATTACCAAAATGCCATTCCTTGCTAAATTACTAAAATGCCCTTACGTAACTTAGACCAAGAACGAAACCAACTGAGCTCCGTTTTCAGCATGTCGCCTATCGACGTACTCGGGAAGCTGAGACTTTCATAACTGTCTTCTCGCATAACTTAAACGAGGTCCCGATCAAAAAGTCAACACTTTGACTTTTAGGTCAAAAGTCAACTATTTGACTTTTCGATTTTTACCCTCATTGAAAGTCTAGGTCGTTACAACCTACCCTCCTTAAAAAAAATTCATCCTTAAAATTTAAAATTAATTTGAATCCATATACCAATTCTAATAGAAACTTCAAATCAATCACAAGAACAAATAGTTCACATATGGTTCACATCACAATGCACCAATATCGAGAAATCTCACATTCACATCACACTACCATATCTCAAGTCCAATCCAATTTAAAGGCAATCCAAGAAAATCTCACTTTCATCTCAATAACATATTTCCCGAGCTCATACTATCTTAAGTCTTTCCCGAGCTCATACTATCTTAAGTCGAATCAACTAATAACTCAAGTAGTAATCACATCACACGATGACACTACGCGTAGGATATTATCCCAATACTTTCTGAATCACATTCAACACCAAATCGGAAGCCAACACTAACTAGAGAATTTCCATATCCAATCACATATTTTTGGCTCCTCCTCAAGCCTTAATCCTTACGCTGGATTCCTTCTGAGTCATAATCCACAATCATGACCCATGTATGAGTCCTCATCCAACATGACCATGTTCGCAACCAACACATATGTGAATGCACCAATACAAATAACTCAATTCTTAGCTCACCCCACACTGCACGAATATCAGGGAGTCATACATATCAATAGTACCGTCTCGTCTAAAACAACAATCACTCTAAAGCTTACACATTATCCAAAACTCACAAAATTTCTCTTGTAAAAGTGCATAACATTTATGATTCGACCTAATAATCCAGAACCACCAACGGCCCTACAACTATCTTGGGCTCGTCTACTCATCTCCACACTAGGCCATGCATGGTGCTCGCATCTCGAAGGCATGAAATCAACAACAACACTCAGAACCTTAGCTTTGATACTAGGTAAACAGGACCTGACCCTAGAAACACCTCGTAAGACGTATCCGGGTCCTGCTCCCATCTAACAAGTACCCTAAAGTGCCAATATTCACTTTAACTTGTCAAACAAGGGATACACGAAAGTCTTGCTAGCTCATGCCTCCGCTTCTTGAGCCTCAATTCCTATGAAACGCTCATGGAGGGTCAAAAAACCAAAAAACCTATTAGTTGAAAACAACCAGCATTTACCCTTCATTTTAGAAAAACATACATGCATACAAAAATCATTCTACTTCGATTAAATGAAAAAAAGTTTATAATGTCGAAATCCGTGAAAATATCTGTAAAGCAATTAATCAAAAATCAATCGTTAACCATAAACCTATTTAACCATGAAATACTAACAGTCATAAACATTTTAGTCAATCACTTCAATGCCGCATAACCGAAACATATCCATTATCACTCAAATCCACACATATCACGATCAACCATTTCTTGACTTACAATATCAAGTATTAAATCACTGCTCCACTGGTAGGCACATCACAAATTGACTCGGGAACCAGAGCCTAACTCGACGTGCGAGTCATCACAACACAGTCTCAGGAACTGAAGCCATGCTCGACGTCTGTGACTACCATATCCGTCAACACACATATCTAGAAAGGTTACACATCACAAATCACATCAATAATGCACACTTAGACCATACCTAACATTATCATAGAATTTACACAAAATCAACTCAACATTATTGCACAAGCACAACATCAATCATCACATCACACAGGCACTACTTGTAGGTCATACTATACCACTCACTCACTTGGGATTCAAAGCCTCCAGCTTGACGTCCGAGTGAAATACAACTCAAGATTCGGAGCCCCAGAATCAACGTTTGAGTTGCCAACAAAATACAAGTCTCAGGACCCAGAGCCCCAGAATCAACGTCTGATTTGCCAACACAATACTAGTCTCAAGATCCAGAGCCCCCGACTCAATGTCTGAGACTAACCATCCAATCAATCGACACAATCACCACACATCGCGAGTACCAAGAAACACATGCTCACATCACATCATATCTCAATATCACACATCAAATCCACAATCAGAATTTCGGGTCGAAGCCCAAAATCACAATCAACATCATTCTCGTAAAACGTGCCATTAACAAAACTTCCATAAAAACTATATAGGAAACATATGTAAATAATAAATATTCAAAAAAACACATTATTTCATGCCACAAACCATATTCAATTCAAAACCATAATCGAAATGTTATCTAAAACATATTTTATTAAAATCTCGAAAAACAAGCATTAAAATATTAATTAAATATTCAGAAAATCACCAAAACTAATATAAAATCCCAACCACTCCAATGCCATCAAAATCACTCAAAAAAACATTTAAATAATGTAAGTATGCATGCATAATAGTTTAGGGAAAATAAAGTACACTCACACACCATCCATATCGTCGAATCTTGCTTTGTACGTATTTTTGTAATTTTAGAGAATCTGAAAACCTATCATAAATCACATCTAAAGGTTATTAACCATGCCATATATCTTCTATTTTAATCACATAATTTTCGGGATTTTTAATAGAATTAAAACGGACCCTAAATTTTCGAACAATCAAAACTACAGCGAAACGGTGTCCAATCGACTCGAAAACTGCGCCAAAATGTTCGTAACATAAAAAACATCAAGGGACATGTTGGACGCATCCTCAGATTCCTTAACACGCACCCCTACGCACCGTCTAAAGCGGCTACACGTAAGGCCCATGCGCCACAATACTGTTCATCGTCCCTTTCGCCCAATTTCCTAGTTCCCTAGTTTTCGGGTCGCCCAACCGGCGACTCGACCAGACCATATTTCACTCATTTCTCAACCATTTCATTCATTTTTGGTTCAATTACTCTAAAGTAGGTTAGAAATGGACCTACACGTTAAAAACACAAAGAGATTTTCTAAAAAACCAAGTGCAAGTTTCCAATTTCGATTAGTTTTTCCACTGATGTTCCTCAATATTCCCTGACAGGACCCACCCCCAATCCCCTGGATTAAGGGCTAAATCCTGCTTCCGTCTAATTTACGCGTGACACGAAGGCTAACCTGACGTCCAACCTCCATGTGACACGTAAGTCGGATAAGGGATTCTCGATCTGACCGTTCTAAAAGTGTCCGGACTTCCCAGAGTGTACGAAAACTACTGTGGATCTCGTGTGTGATGTCCCCGTCTCTCTCGACCAACAGCCCACACCGCTACAACCTGGAGGGTATCAAAAACACAAAAGACTGTGAGTGGACAAAAATAAAGTATAAGTTCAAAAACAGTTATCAGGAAAACAATTATATTTTTACCCTCCACGCAAAAACCAATGCATGCATATCAAATCCATGCCATAAAACCATTCAATATTCGGATAAGCAACCATGTAAGAAAAACCAAACACAGTTTCCTTTCTCAAACCTCAGGCCTCAGCCCAAAACCATCAAAGCCATATCATCCGGGCAGAGCCCAAAACATCGGAAAACCTTTATTGAAAACCAATCAACATCAAAACTCAGTGAAATACAAACACATTTAAAACCACATATCCATCCATCGAACCCGCTGGATCTATCTGAGTCTTAAAACTCCCAAGTCTTTAAACTCCCGAGTCTTTAAACACAATAGGCTTACGGGAGAAATATCAATATCCGAGTCTTTAAACTCAATCCGGGTCTTTAAACCCAATCCGGGCCCGCCTCCGTCATATCATATCCGGGTCTTTAAACCCAATAACCAGATCAGGCAAATCCATTCCATGATCACTATCAATATCCGAATCCGAATCCGCAATCTCATCAGGATCCCAGATCCAAACCCAGAACTCATATCCATCATCCATTTCCAAATTCGAATCTGAAACCATCATTCCGTAAGCTGGCATCCGGAATAACCATTCCAAACCCAAACCCGGAAATCCACTTTTCAAGTTCAAAATCGAATCTCGAATCGTCATCCGGAAATCCGATTCAAAAACCCGAAAATCACATTCTTTAAAACCACTTTTATGAACTGGGCTTCAAGCCCGAAATCACTTTCCAAAATCCCTTTAATTTCATTGAAATCAAATCGTATTTCAAATCTCGAAATCAAATCATTAAAATCATGTTCAAATCCCAACATCAATCGTATTCTCGTAAAACGTGTAATTTTGTAAATATCTCGAAAACCGTGCAAAACCGTAAATCATCATGATCATAAATCAAATCATAGAATCACATAGAAAAACATATATGCATGCATCATTAGTTAGAAAGCAAAGTCCACTCACAAACCATTAGCGTCGTCGCCTTGATACGCGCGCATTTATGCCGTTTCCAGCCAATTCGCTATCCTCGGCTTTTCCAAACCTGTCCAAATCCCATAAATAGGTCACTAACTACTTCATTAAACTTCTACTAAGTCCCCGTTATTTTCCTAAACTTTTAACTATTTTTAACCGAGGTCTAAAACCTTCAGACATCCCGAAACTTATCGAAACTATGTCTGATTGACTCGAAACCAGTGCCAAAATGTTCGTTACATCCAATACTTTAAAAGTCGTGTTGGAAACTTCCCCAAAAGGGACCCAACGCACCCTCACGCGCCACCCAAAGGGGCTGCGCGTGGGAGCCACGCGCCCACTGCTCATCATATTCAACCCACTGTCAAGCCGGTCTGAACTGTTCAAACCGGTCCGGCCGAACCGAACCGGCGTGGATGGTTCAACAGCATTCCTTGCTTGTTTTTTTTCCCGTTTTCAACCTTTCTACCTCCTATAATCTCGTCTAATTGTCTTCTTCCTACCTATGACCTAAAAACTGGAAGTTAAGAATCGAAATGTACCTTCCCAAGTTGAAACAGAACCGGCTCCAATTGATTTCCAAGTCCGGCCACCACAGGCCGTCTCCGACCACGATTTTGATCCCAAATGTCCTCTGGCTACCTTCAGTTGCTCACTCCCTTAACCAAATTGTTCAACACACATCAAATCCAATTTCACCATGTTTTACTGTAAAACGAGATTCACGACAACACTTATCTCACCGTCCAACTCAGGCGTCGTCTTCAAGTCCAGAGTGCTTTTCTTACTCCCCAAAACCTCATCGTACTTATCCAGTGGATCGTCAGGCCTCAAAACACGGGTTGCCATTTCGGATAGAAACAGGGCATCCGCGGTTGTTTGCGTCCCTGCACCATCGTGGGCCGCCGTACTACCACTGTTGGCCCCCTTCTTAGCTTCACCTACTACTTCTGTTCAGACATCATGGAACAAGATCATGTTTGAGGAGAGTTTGGGTCAAGGGTACTCATGCTGCTCTGTTTTCCCCCCTCCATTATCGGGCAAGGCGAAGTTTTAAACCGTGTAACATGGAGGAACTTCTACAACCATCTAGGGGCAGCCAGGTGTCCCAATCTTGTTGGGCACAAATTCCAAAGTAACCCATGTGTCCACAGATAACTGGGCACCAATCCCCATACACTGGAAAGGACCAAAATGCCCTTGCTAACGCAAATTACCATTTTGCCCTTCGTATTCTTAAACCCGTAACTTTATTTCCCGAACACCAAATGCCACATGCCACCTGTCATTGGAATCAGGGGATCGAGACCTTCCTAAAAATCCTCGAAGTGCGTGAAAATTTCATGTCGTTTGAAGAGTCAACAAAGTGCCCCTTTTCAACGAAATTACCAAAGTACCCTCGAACTTCCGAACGTCATAACTTCCTCCTCGGATGTCGGAATCGGACGTGCCACATGTCTATGAACTTGTGACGTCCCAAACTACGTCACTGCCATTAGTCAAAATCCATTTGACCCCTCGATAGAAAAGTCAACATTTTGCCCAATTCTAGGGGCAAAATCGTCATTTCGCACCGTCCGTCCGAACGCCTCCAACAAATCACCGATTAACTGCACTAATCCGTCAATAACAACTAATCTAATCCCGATTCTCGGGATGAGTCGTTACAATCTACCCCTCTTAAAGAATTTTGTCCCCGAAATTCCGAATCTCGTACTTCCGTAATTAACTGGGGAAAATCTAATTGGTCTCACACTTGGGTCTCCTACCCGGTGTCCAGCACCTACCAATCCAAAGTATCCTGACAGTGCCCAAACTGTCACCACATCTTCCCAGTGAATCAACTCAACCAACTTTTAGTTCATCAGGAGATCGTCCCAATCGCACTGGGGTCGTCACAAATCCATCTCGTTCCCGCGAAATTTCCAACACCACACCAGTCGACACTCATGGCTCAACTATCACTAGGTACATACCATGCTATCAAGTTCAACACTCCTGACTCCCTTCGAGTTGAGCGTACCTTGTACCAACGTCCCATCACATCTTATGAGTCCGTTGTCAACAACCACAAATCTCAAGTACACCCATTCACAAGATGACTTCTACCAGTCTCGGTACTTCTATGCTTCAAGATTCGTACAATGTTCTATATTACTTTCGTCAGCAATCCGTGCCGACCTCACCGGAGACACAACGTACTCGTCTTAAACCCCTAACTCAACCAATCCTTCCACCGGTGGTTCCACTAACCACCAACACTGTCATCCTGTGGAACTTCATCCACGTCTTACACCACCTGTCTGCAACTGGACCCTATCACAACCCTGATTAACTGTGTTTACACCTCGCAATACCAAGGTCCCACCAGCACTCATGGCTCTGAGCATCCAGCTCATGTCAATCATCATCAACAGATCTCTCTGGGTTACCCAGATCCAAGCCACATGCCCTATCAAAAATCCATCATATCGGAACTATGCCGATCATCCATCCGTCCACAATATACCTCGGTACTTAGGCGATTACCAACACTTCTATCAGAACAGCACACTGTACGTCTAAGTACATTAGCATGACTCCGACCACTACAGAACCAGTATGTACACATTTCAAGTACATGCACCAAGTACCACCGACCAGAACCACGGTGCATACCACCAACCACACGCAAGGACAACCCTACGAACCTTGAGTGAAACAAAGATATTTTAGAATACCTCAACATAGCTCGTAAAGTATATCCTCACGTACTTCCAACGTCAGATTACGGTATATCCACTAATCAAACACACTTTACTTTTGCATCCCATCGGTCCAATCCAATGCTAGGCCAACACGTCTTCCAAAATATCAGCTCAAGTCTACTTCTGAATGTCCGGTCTCCTGGGTCGCCCGGGCAGTATGAATCTCAAACTCCTCTTATTATGTACACAGGGCAGACCGTGTATGAGATCCGAATCCGATACTCATACGCCTATGAGTCGGACCACACATGTCCTACACAATTCCAAAGTGGTCAAGCTATCCATCTTGTGTCTCACAGCAATCCTCATGTTCCACAACTACTCAAACCTGTCAGAAGCAAAACCATCCCGATCTACACACTCCTAAGTAGATCCTACTAACTAGGTTTCAGACCTCTGCATCCAATCGATCTTTTCTACCACATGTCTAGACTGTGGGTTCTCCTCAATAACCTCATATCGATCAGTTATAGTCACTCCTTTCTCATTCCCTTCCGTCATCCTCTAACGGAACTCTTAATGGTCCACAACTAAGACACTACAAGTCATCCTGCCTTAATCCAACTTAGCACAATCCTACGGCACTCGCCACACAGGCCATTCCCGGCGTTACCAAGTACTCTTCCTACTCCCGAATACATCCACTTGTGTCCATAACCATGGGGGGTCACAATTCCTGAAGTTCCTTTAATGAATCCCCAAATCAACTTCTAAAACATCCAACTCTCACACGCGACATCTAACACCATCTCGGAATCAACACACATCTCATTGTCCAAACTACACTTCCTGATTTCGAGATTCCAACCAGGTTGGAAGTATATCCACCTTTTCCAACCATGGTACTCAATCCGCAACACGAATAACACCACTAGACCAACCGTCCAAATGTCAACTCTGCTGCACTTACACAACCCACAACTCTTACGAATCACAACCACGTGTCTGTAACCAAACCAACTCACCGACCAACTCACCTGTCGGTTAACACCGTGTATGCACATCCAAAAGGATGCCAATCATCACTCCTTTTGATGATCGCGTCTCAAATTTTCCGAAGTTCAACTCTGAGCTCCTACTAAAATACGACTCACCAACTCTCTGACCTCGGACTCCCCCGTTACCACCCTCAAAGTCTGAAATACCAAGTGCCAATCTCGGTATCCGCTGACATATACCAACACATCAGGGGGAGTCTACTAGAACAACCCTCACGAACGGTCAAACGTGACCATACAACCTAGCTCGATCCAACACAAGGCATAGGTCCATCGCGCTTCCGCTGCACTACTCTGATCAAGCTTACAGTATCCTGACCGTTCGTCCCAACCATGACCTACCAATGGTCATCACCTATCCATGTTCGATTAATGGTTCCCACCAAACACCATCACCTCACAACTGGCCCTGACCTCGACTCGATATGCCCATCCGACCATTCACAAGCATCCAAACTTGTGGCATATCATCTCTACTCCAGGGCTCATAATACACCAGTCCCGAGCCTCTGCTCCTACCGAGCCAACCTCCCTCAGAGTCCAATACATTGAGTACCCAACCCTGGACTCGTCCAGAGTCGTCTACTAATCATCCACTACCTCGGCTGCACCTAGCAGCACCATCTCCAATCCGGCCATAAATCGGCCCAACCACAGCAAATCATACCATTCCTTATCGTAACTCCACACACCAACATCAACAAGTATCCATCGCTAGGGGGAAATCCCTCGAATCCCAAAGTAGTTCCTAACCCCTGCCACTCAAGGCTTCCGACTACTCGTAGTTGTACATGTCCAAGCTTAAACAATCCGACCAAATGGTCACAAGTCCATACTGTCATCATCCAAACACCAGCCGGCCCAACAGGCCATCGTCAACTGGCCTTCTCGGCCCACATATATCACTAGCTCAACGGGCTACTCTCGGGCCCCACAGGCCTACCAGCCTACTCAATCGTAGCTCACCAGCTACCAACCAGGCTAACCCTGCTGGCAAACATTCGACCCTATGGTCCAACCACCGAGCCTCACTAGTGTCAAACACATTAACTATTCGGGCCATAAGCCGATAAACATTATACCATGCACCGCGTATCGAGCGACTATCATCTTGGCACTAATAACCGCCGCTAACTAACCCCAAACGAACGTACTATCTCTATCGAGTCCAGGTTGCTGACGAGTTATTCCGCGTCGAGACAACACATCCATAGTAGTATCACAACACCCACGTCGACAAACCAATGACTCTAGGAACCAAACCTCGCGCAGAGCGCACAAAACCTACTCTGATACCAATTTGACAGGACACACCCCCAATCCCAGGGATTAAGGGCTAAATCCTGCTCCCGTCTAACTTACGCGTGACACGAAGGCTAACCCGATGTCCAACCTTCATGTGACACGTAAGTCGGACAAGGGATTCTCGATCCAACCGTCCTAAAAGTGTCCTGACTTCCCAAAGTGTACGGAAAACTACTGTGGATCTCGTGTGTGATGTCCCGTCTCTCTCAACCAACAGCCCGCAGCGCTACAACCTAGAGGGTATCGAAAACACAAAAGACTGTGAGTGGACAAAAATAAAGTATAAGTTCAAAAACAGTTATCAGAAAAACAATTACATTTTTACCCTCCATGTAAAAACCAATGCAAGCATATCAAATCCATATCATAAAACCATTCAATATTCGGATAAGCAACCATGTAAGAAAAACCAAACACAGTTTCCTTTCTCAAACCCCGGGCCTCAGCCCAAAACCATCAAAGCCATATCATCCGGGCAAAGCCCAAAACATCAGAAAACCTTTATTGAAAACCAATCAACATCAAAACTCAGTGAAATCCAAACACATTTAAAACCACATATCCATCCATCGAACCTGCTGAATCTATCCGAGTCTTTAAACTCTCGAGTCTTTAAACTCAATCCAGGCCCCAATATAATCCGAGTCTTTAAACTCTCGAGTCTTTAAACTCAATAGGCCTATAGGGGAAATATCAATATCCGAGTCTTTAAACTCAATCCGGGTCTTTAAACCCAATCTGGGCCCACCCCCGTCATATCATATCCGGCTCTTTAAACCCAATAACCAGATCCAGCAAATCCATTCCATGACCACTATCCATATCCGAATCCGAATCTGCAATCTCATCAGGATCCCAGATCCAAACCAAGAACTCATATCCATCATCCATTTCCAAATTCGAATCCAAAACCATCATTCCATAAGCAGGCATCCGGAATAACCATTTCGAACCCAAACCCGAAAATCCACTTTTCAAGTTCCAAATCGAATCCCGAATCGTCATTTGAAAATCCGATTCAAAAACCCGAAATCACATTCGTTAAAACCACTTTTATGAACTAGGCTTCAAGTCCGAAATCACTTTCCAAAATCCCTTTAATTTCATTGAAATCAAATTGTATTTCAAATCCCGAAATCAAATCATTAAAATCATGTTCAAATCTCAACATCAATCGTATTCTCGTAAAACGTGTAATTCTATAAATATCTCGAAAACCGTGAAAAATCGTAAATCATCAAGATCATAAATCAAATCATAGAATCACGTATGAAAACATATAAAAACATATATGCATGCATCATTAGTTAGAAAGCAAAGTCCACTCACAAACCATTAGCGTCGTCGCCTCGATACGTGCACACTTATGCCGTTTCTGGCCAATCTGCTATCCTCGGCTTTTCTAAACCTGTCCAAATCCCATAAATAGGTCACTAACTACTTCATTAAGCTTCTACTAAGTCCCCGTAATTTTCCCAAACTTTTAACTATTTTTAATCGAGGCCTAAAACCTTCGGACATCCCGAAATTTATCGAGACGCTATCCGATTGACTCGAAACCAGCGCCAAAATGTTCATTACATCGAATACTTTAAAAGTTGTGTTGGAAACTTCCCCAAAAGGGGCCCCACGCGCACTCACGTGCCCCCCCAAAGGGGCTGCACGTGGGAGCCACGCGCCCACTGTTCATCATCTTCAACCCGCTGTCAAGCCGGTTCGAACCGGTCTGGCCGAACCGAACCGGCGTGGAAGGTTCAACAACATTCCTTTCTTGTTTTTTTCCCGTTTTCAACCTTTCTACCTCCTATAATCTCGTCTAATTGTCTTCTTCCTACCTATGACCTAAAAACTGGAAGTTACGAATCAAAATGTACCTTCCCAAGTTGAAACAGAACCGGCTCCAATTGATTTCCAAGTCCGGCCACCACAGGCCGTCTTCGACCAAGATTTTGATCCCAAATGTCCTCTAGCCACCTTCAGTTGCTCACTCCCTTAACCAAATTGTTCAACACACATCAAATCCAATTTCACCATGTTTTACTGTAAAACGAGATTCACGGCCACACTTACCTCATCGTCCAACTCAGGGTCGTCTTCAAGTCCAGAGTGCTTTTCTTACTCCCCAAAACCTCATCCTACTTATCCAGTCGATCGTCAGGCCTCAAAACATGGGTTGCCATTTCGGATAGAAACAGGGCATCCGCGGTTGTTTGCGTCCCTGCACCATCGTGGGCCGCCGTACTACCACCGTTGGCCCCCTTCTTAGCTTCACCTTCTACTTCTGTTCAGACATCATGGCACAAGATCATGGTTGAGGAGAGTTTGGGTCAAGGGTACTCATGCTGCTCTGTTTTTCCCCCTCCATTATCGGGCAAGGCGAAGTTTTAAACCGTCTAACATGGAGGAACTTCTACAACCATCCAGGGGTAACCAAGTGTCCCAATCTGATTGAGCACAAATCCCAAAGTAACCCATGTGTCCACAGATAACTGGGCACTAATCCCCATACATTGGAAAGGACCAAAATGCCCTTGCTAATGCAAATTACCATTTTGCCCTTCGTATTCCTAAACCCGTGACTTATTTTCCGAACTCCAAATGCCACATGCCACCTGTTGTTGGAATCAGGGGATCAAGACCTTCCTAACAGTCCTCGAAGTGCGCGAAAATTCCATATCGTTTGAAGAGTCAACAAAGTGCCCCTTTTCAAGGAAATTACCAAAGTGCCATCGAACTTCCGAACGTCATAACTTCCTCCTCGGATGTCGGAATCGGACGTGCCACCTGTCTATGAACTCGTGACGTCCCAAACTACGTCACGGCCATTGGTCAAAGTCCATTTGACCACTCGATTAAAAATTCAACATTTTTCCCAATTCTAGGGGCAAAATCATCATTTCGCACCATCCGTCCGAACGCCTCCAACTAATCACCGATTAACTGCACTAATCCGTCATTAACATTTAATCTAATCTCGATTCCCGGGACGGGTCGTTATGTCAGGACCCACCCCGGTTTCTCCCCGAAACCCGAGGTAAATCCTGCTCCCGTCTGACACTCCGACACAAAAACAGTCAGATGCAGGGGAAAGCACTCAATAAATCCCGAAGTTAAAGTTTTACAGAGCATAGTACGAATTACAAAGGAAATAAAAACCGATGATAATTACACGCACGCGGAAGAAAAACTTGAACACTCTGGGATTCCGCTCGTCGCTTCTATGCCTCAGACACTTCCTCGACGTCAAGACCCCGCGCTAGCTCCACAACCTGGAGGGCAATTTAAAACAGAAGGTGTGAGTGGACCAAAATAAAAGAAAGTTCTAAAACCATTTTGTAAGAAAACCGAGTTTTACCCTCTGTTTTGAAAACCACATGCATAACCCAGTTATGAAAACAGTTATAAATCAATCATTATAAAACATCATAAGAAATATAAACACTATAAAACAGTTATAGAAACCACAGCATATGAATCAATAAACCGTCTCAGAAACCATGAACGTCAATCATCATTTTTCGATCAAACCTGCTGGACATATCCAAGTCTTTAAACTCCCGAGTCTTTAAACTCAATCCAGGCCTCAATAATATCCGAGTCTTTAAACTCCCGAGTCTTTAAACTCAATAGGCCTACGGGGGAAATATCAATATATCCGAGTCTTTAAACTCCCAAGTCTTTAAACTCAATCCGGGCCCGTCCCCCGTCCATCAATATCCGGGTCTTTAAACCCAATAACCAGATCCAGCAAATCCAATCCAACACCATTTGAAAACCATTTCGAAACCCATATCCAAACCCGAATCCGAAATCACTGGTCTGATGCCCTTCCGGCATCCAGAACCGTCATTCCGAACCCAAATCCGGAAATCCACTTTTCAATTTTTCACGTTTTTTCGAAATCCGATTCGAAAACCGAAAACCTTAAATCATCGTAATCATGTTCCAAAATCCCTTTATAATCATTGATAACTATTTATTCTTTGAAATCCCAAAACCATAGCTTCATATCCCAAAATCACCATATCCTCGTAAAATGTGCTGAAAACCGTTTTTTTCCCCGAAAACCGTGCAAATACGTAAAACAACATAGCATTTTCAATAATCATGAAATCACATATAAAACCAATAAATAGATATAGAAAACAGTTATGCATGCTTGAGTTTAAGGAAAGGGTCCACTCACAGTACCCCGCCCTTAATCGCGTCCCGAACGTCCTGTACGTTCCTCGGCTTCCTCGGGAAATCCCGATCCTGTCAACAACCGCCAAATTACGTCACTGACATGTCTACGAGGATTCACCTAAATTCCCTTAAAAATCCCCGAACCCTAACCGTAATAAACCGGGACCTTAAACCGTCACCCTTGCGAACCCTGCAACCTGAACCGGCGAGAGCGGTTCTCCGCTGTACCTGCACCAAAACACCTCAGTTCTTCACCCTCAGCTTCGTCCAGACCTACCCTATCTTTTCCCCAACTCCAGAAACCTTGATTCATCCCGTAGCTCATCGACTCAAGCTCGAAAGAAACTCGAACCAGTCCCCTGTTTTCTTCTCCGGCCACTCAGGTCACCTCCTATCACGGTGGCTACACCAGACGCTGCCTAGGACCTTCCTAAACCTCACCCAACTCATCTTAACCGTCGAATCACCCCCCAAGTCCACGACTTCCCGTCTGAAACTCACGGCCAAAACAGGGTACACAGAGCACCTCCGTCGTCTCGCCTCCACAGTGCACTCCCCCATCACGGCAACCACCGTAGACGGTTCCTAAGACCCTTCTAAACTTAACCCAAGTCATTAAAACTCTCGACTCAACCTCAGCCATCACGATTTCCAATTTGAACATCAACAGGAAAACAGAGCAAAGATATAGGGATGAGGGATTACCTGCCTCCCGTCGCCGTCGTGAGCTCCGCTGGGGCTGGTCGACCCCACTCAGCCTTCACAGCACCACCACGATCTCAGTTGCACCGTACACGGCCGTCACCGCCACAATTCTCACAAACTCTCTGATTTCCTCCCTGTTTCCCCCTGGTTTTCCCCGCAGCTTTCCACTCCCTCACACACAGCCACCACACCGTCTAACCCTCTCAACACCACCCCAATATCTCTTTCACTCTTTCTGATCACTCCTCACTCACCAGAAGCCTTCAACTTCCACGATCACCCCTCAATTTTTCCTCACAATCTCCCTCGGTTTCACTCTGGATCGAAGAACACGAACACACACTTGCACGGGTGCACCCCAAATATTTAGACCGTGCACACACACAAGAACCCCCCAGAACCCACTACACACCTGCCACCTGTCACCAATCCTCTCCACCCTCTCCCACATGGCTCAATCCCAGCCGTCCATCTGCCCTCTTTGCTGCACACTTTCCAGAGCACAAAGACCAAATTGCCCCTCCTTTTAACTCAAAATTACGGTTTTGCCACTATCTTTCTACACCCGTAACAACCACATCGTAAGTCCGATGAATACGTGCCGCCTGTCATCGAACTCAGGACGACGAGATCTACCTAACCGTCCTCGATCAATGTACCAAAATCCGATCGTCCAAAAAGTCAACTATTCCCCTTACTTTACCAAAATTATGATAATACCCTCAACCTTCCGAACATCATAACTTCCTCCTCGGATGTCGGAATCAGGCGTGCCACCTGCCTACGGATTCGTGACGTCCTAAACTACGTCCTGATCACTGGTCAATACCCACTAGACTACCCGAACTAAAAATCAACTTTTTGCCCGAACTAGGGGCAAAATCGTCATTCTATGCTTACGGACCTATCGGGGCCACCTAATCGCCGATTAGCTTCACTAATCCCACCTTAACCACACTACTAATCCCGGCTCTCGGGACGAGTTGTTACACGTTACATTCCCGAGGCCCAAATTTTCCAAATCATGACTTGTTGAGGTCGTGGGAGCTCATGGAATGCAGCAAAAAGCTTGTTTCCAAGCTTCTCAACCAAAACATGGTTGTGCAACTTCAAACCCAAAACCTCTTCGCTGGTTTATCATCTCTCTCTCACGGCTTGAGTCTGAAACCTCATTTCTCATTTCTTTTCTGTTTCAAAACCTCCCTCACATCTCACTTTCCTTTCTTCCTTCTCCCCTGATCTTCCTCTTCAAATTTCTTCTTCATTCCCTCTCGGTCGAACACTACACAAAACACACACAACACTAACACACCCCATCACACAAAGTCGGTCGCACACATACATTAGAGATAAGTGACACTTGTCACAATCTCATTCAGTCAAGAAAATATCTCTCAAAGGAAAATTACCAAAATGACCTTCCTTTCCAAATTACTAAAATGTCCCCACATAACATAGACCAAGAACGAAACCAGCTAAACTTCGTTTTCGGCATGCTACATGTCGACATACTTGGGAAGCCAAGACCTTCATAAGGGTCTTCTCGCATTTACCTATACGAGGTCTAGATCAAAAAGTCAACACTTTGAATTTTAGTTCAAAAGTCAACATTTTGAATTTAGGGGCAAAATGGTCAGTTTCATTTAACTTTTTGATTTTACCCTTCATTGAAAGTCCGGATCATTACATCGGGCTCGGCTCACGTAAATTCAAGATCTCAATAATCATAATCGGATTTGGCCGATTCAGGATTTTTCTAGATGCAATTTCCAAATACAAAGACGGTGCAAGTTGTATGAAAGAAAAACAATGAGACGATTGAGAACTCACATTTCACCAACATGGGTTATTGATCGTCCCAATAAACTCATATTTTAATCCCTTAATTTTTTGAGTTTTTAAATATATTTAAAGTGACACATGAACCTTCGAAAATCAAAATTGTCCTGAGACAATGTCCAATCGTCTCTAGAACTGCACCGTTGGATTCGTAAGATAAAAAACTTAAAGTTTCGTGTTGGTCAGGCGACGAAAGGCCACCACACACACCCCCAATCAAAAGTAGTCTCCTATCAAATAGCTCACGAACGTCACTGAATATTTGTGCTCTTAAAGGGCTAGTGTCGTCAACAAGATGGACAGGCATTCTTATGGGTGGTTCAAGTTGACATGACTCTTCCTGTAATTCCCCTCCATTAGCATGGGAGGACCTCCTCCCATCTGACACGTCACACAAAATCACTAAAGTACTCTTGAGATTTAAATATGCATACTTACCACGTGTTAGACAAAGGATAAGGAGGACCTGCTCCCATCTAAACGGGATATCTAGAGTACGCAAAACTAAGTGATTCCTCAACCTTCACACAGCCCGCATCCGCGATCAATCTGGAGGGTACCAAAACGAATAAAAAGTGTGAGTGTACAAAACAAACGTTTGGAGAAACCATTTTCCAAAATCAATTATTAAACCCTTCGTTTAATAAAGTTATGCATGCATCAAATTTACGAATAAAACATCAATCTCAAAATACGTGCAAGACGTGCAATAACTAAAAAATCAGGAAGTTTCAAAACCTGCCCCATAGAAAGTCAAACCAAAGCCAAACCAAAGTAAACTTTCCAACACAACCATATCAACGGACTCATCCTCGATGTCGGAAAGCTACATCGTCATGTCAATGTGCACTACCGGTAGGCTAATATCACTCGGGAAAGACGAAATCCCAGACTCGGCGTCCGAGTGTGGACCGGCTCAGGAATGACGGAGTCCCAGACTCGACGTCTGAGGAACGATCCTAGTCTAAGGAATGATGGAGCCAGAGGCTCGACGTCTGAGACGAGTCTCAAGAATGACAAAGCCCTGCTCGACGTCCGAGACAAGTCTCGAGAATAAAGGAGCCCATCTCAACATCTGAGACTATCTATAATGATCGGCATCTCGTGTGGGCCATCAATCACATCTCACATCTTCAAAAACATCACCATCATCATAACATCTCAAATCAATCATATATTCACAATCATATCATATCACAGTCACATTATATCACAGTCACATCAAATCTCGTAAAACGAGCCATTAAAATAGTCATAAAATCATGTCAAATCCCATTTTTGCAAACATCGTCAAAACCATATAAACATGACACAACAAGTATACATCATTCCCTATAATTCATTGAGGATCCAGGGTTTAATAAACCTAATTTCCTCGCAAAACTTTTTAATATCATTTTTCTAAAATATCCATAAAACTCCCAAGAAATCCGCATGAATCATACGTACCAACAATCAAGAAATTCTCATTATAAATCAATAAAAAAAAACCATATAAAATTGCATGCCTAGAGTTAGAAAACATAAGTTCACTAACATGTTCAGCCGCTTGCTCCAAACACGAGCCGTATGCTAATCTGAAGCCTCTGATACATTCGAGCCTGTCAAAGTCATACCGAGGGTCACTAATAATCAATATAAGTCCACACAATAAACCCTCACAAAGCCCAATTTTGAAAACGCGTCTTGAACACGCATTCCGAGGAGAAAAACCTCCAAAACACCAAAGGTTATAAAAAAATTCCGTTTATTAGATTTATTAACAACGAAAAACAATGAAAAATCCTATTCATTCACTTCAAGGCTGGTTCTGAACGTCGCGTAATATCTTACTTGACTTGACTTCCACCGTACGTACCTTTCGGTGCGACCACTAAAGAATTTCTTATTCACTAAACAGCTCTTTATATACGCTTACTAAAAGACTGACTTTCATTCAAGGCGTGAAACTAAGAAAGTTTTTATGCTTCTAATTGGCGCTTCATGTTCACCAAATGATCTCTGGAGGTATGGAATCAACATCACAATTTAGAACCATAGCTCTGATACCAAGTTGACAGGACTCCAATCGACTACACAACAAAAGTACCGTCGGCCCCTGCTCTCTTCCACAAAAACCCTGCCAGATAAGGGATAACGCAATTCGCTAGTTCATACCTCCGTCTCTCGAGCCTCGAATTCCGTGCAGCAGTCCTAGAGGGTCACAAAACCAAGAAAACGTGTGAGTGGACAAAAGAAACAGTTCTAAAACATAATCTGAAAAAATTCAGCTTTTACCCTCCGTTTTTCAAAACCATGCATGCATACGAAACCCTTTTCAAAGCCGTTTTAATCTGATTAAAACGAAACACGACATATAGTTCGAAATATGTGAAACAAGCCCTTAACTAAACAGTAACATTAACCCAACTAAATCTCAATAAGTCGACATAACCATTAACACAATGTCACACATGAAACCACTGCCCCGCTAGCAGACACACCACAACATACATCACATCTCACAAGCCAGCACATCAATCCACACAATCAACCATAACCAACATCATCACAGAACACACATATAGTCAAGTCATCATTAATCCAAAAGCATCACACAAATGACCATATACACCACATTATTCATCATAGGCACCATCACGATTATCATACCAATCATCATATCACAAGCGCACTACTGGTAAGCAATATACTCAGGAACTAGAGCCCTGCTCGACATCCGAGTCATCACCAAAACACAAGGCTAGATTATATCCACATAAGACCGTACCAGTATCGTGATCATTGTCTAGTCTCAAGATCTGGAGCCCTCGGCTCGACGGTTGAGACCCACATCCAACACCCACATCCAACGAGCATTATCACAGCACCATTACTAAGTGGCACATACACACATCATATCACAAACCAAAACTACAATCAAACCATAATCATAATCTCGGGCCTAAGCCCCAAAAGCAACTCAAATACCTATTCTTGTAAAATGTGCCATTAAGGCTACTTTCGTAAAAACTATTCAGAAAATCATATGAAAATCATAAATATTCTAAAACACGTTACTTCATGTCATAATCCAAATTCAACTCAAAAACATGTTCCAAACAGCGTTCAAAATATAATTTACCAATCCTAAAAAAACGTGCATTAAAATAATAATAAAATATTCATAAAATCACCGAAAATCCTGTAAAATTCCCAAGCACTCCAATATCATTCAAATCACAAAAAAAAAACATATTTAAATCATATAGGCATGCATGCATAATAGTTTAGGGAAAGAAAGTCCATTCACACACCTCTGAATCGTCGAATTCCACTTTGCACGTTTTTCGTAATTTCTGGGAACCTCAAAACCTATCATAATTCACACTGAAAGGTCAAAAACCATTCCAAATATCTTCTATTTTAATCCCATAATTTTCCGGGACTTTTAAAAGTATTTAAAACAAACCCTAAACCTTCGGACACCCAAAACTACCCCGAAACGGAATCCGATCGACTCGAAACCTGTGCGAAAATATTTGTTACATCGAAAGGATGAAACCATGTGTTGACCGTGTCTCGAGAAACGGACTCACGCGTCACCACGCCCAACTCAAAGTGTATGCGCGTGGGCTTAACAAGCCAGCTACAGAACTTGGTACTGTTCATCGTCTTCTCTACCCGACTACTCTATTTTTGGGTCGCCCGACCCGGCAACTAGACTTGACCAAAAAACCTCAATTTTAAGTCTTTTTTTCAACCCTTTTTTTACCAACCACATCTACTTTAACTATATATTGGATATGTGAAACCAAAACCATCAAACTTACCTCAAAATACGTTCGACCCATCGAAGATTCACGACCAGAATTACAACCTTGCTTCCTGAGTGATCTAGTCGTCCAACTCCCCACCTGAGCAGCTCGTTAGGATTGCATGACCTCTAGAACGACATCCCTGAACCTGTTTTCCAGTTCCCAGTTAAGAACTAGGTCGAGCAAATTCCTACCTGAAACACCCTCTAGGGTCCGCCATGGTTTCTCAGTCCAGAAACCTATGTTGCTCCTCTTCTTTCATCATTTTCTTCCTCTCAGGACTCCATTTCTTCTGTTGTGTCCCCCTGGTCTCCTTCACTCTTTTCCCTGTTCAGTTACCCTGTTTTTCTTCATTGGCCGTGAATTTTACAACACACACACTTCACCACTAATTAAAAACACACACAAAGTATAATCCAAGGCTGTGGCACCATATTTTAAGAGATAAGGACACTTGTCCTACTTCTATTTGGCCATCAAAAAATCTTCTCACCAAGAAAAGACTAAAATACCCCTTCATTGAAAACTTACCAAAACGCCCTTATATTATTGAGACCCGAAACGTAACCGTCCAATCTCCGTTTTAGGCATACTGCCTGTTAACATAATCAGGAGACCGAGACCTTCCTAGCCGCATTTTCAAAATTGCTAAAAGTCATCCAGGTCAAAAGTCAACTCTTTGACTTTGATAAAAAAAAACTCGACATTTGACTTAAGGGCAAAACGATCAATTTCATTTGATCTTTCCCCGATTTTGGCGTGCCGCTTGTCTACGGACTCGGGATCTTGAGACCATCGTAATGATCGTTTTGGAACCTTCAATCGGCGTCCCAATAAAAAATTCAACATTTTGACTTTTCCAAGTGTAAAATCGTCATTTTACCTTAACTTTTTCAATTTCTCATTTTCTCGAGATTCGGTTCGTTACACAAGAGATACTTATACCTCCTTCAGTTCATGCCTCCGTCTCTCGAAAAACCTCGAATTTCATGCAACGACCTTAGAAGGTTACCAAAACTACGAAATTGTGTGAGTGGACAAAAATAAAAATTTAAAAACATAGTTCGAAAACATAAGTAATTTACCCTCCGTTTATAAAAATATGCATATGAAATATGTAACAACGAACAATCAAGTCTCAAAGTAAACAACATTTTATGGAAATTCGGTTAGAAAGTCGCATAAGCACAAATATTCATAAATCAAGCAATGCTAGTACATCACATTAATACCAAGAAATCAACTCATATAAAATATACCAAGATACCATAGCAATAACACACATAACCAACCCATCCTCGATGCATGAATATCAATCATAATTAACAGCACTACCGGTAGGTGAACCACTCGTGAGATAGTGTCCAACTCGACATCCAAGTGAAAACTGACTCAGAAAACAGAGCCTAACTTGACGGCTGAGTCATTATCACAATACAAGTCTCAGCAAAATAGAACTCTACTCCAGACGTCTAAGACTAACCAATAATCCGCTCAGGGATATAGCATCTGAGCATTAACCAGCAATCCGAGGAGGGTTGTCCATAAACACCACATTTCACAAATATTGTGAAAAAATAAATTTATAACCCATTCATTCCCTAAACCAAATCCTTATTTTGAAATATGAGCCTAAGCCCAAAGCATAACTTAGGCAAAATCTTGTAAGACATGCACTTAAAATAATTTCGATAAAATCATCAAAAATCATTTAAAATTTATAATTGAACCATCATCACATAAATCATGTAATCAAGAAATTAAATTAATTAAATATGCATGCATAATAATTTTTTTTAAAAAAAAGAAAGCCCACTCACATATCGTCCATGCAATCGAATACCGAGTTGCACGTCTTTTTGTATTTCTCTGGAACCCTATCTCCTGCCATATATTACTATTAGAGGTCACTACTGTCCCAAATACCCATTTATTTAACTTTCCTAATTTTCGAGATTAAAATACGAATTTAAAATTACTCATAACACTTCGGACAATCAAAACTGCCCCGAGATGACGTCCGTTCATCTTGAAAACTGTACCATTAGATTTGTAACATCGAAAACATGAAATTTCATGTTGGTCAGACGGTGGAGCACCGCCACACATGCCCTCACGTGCCACTAGAGCTCTCTGCGCGTGGTGGCCAAGTGTCAAGGCACTGTTCATCATCAGCCTCAATCCAGACCTGATTCCTTTGTAATCTGGTTGTCCGACCTGCGACCTCGATCCTACTCAATCTTCCTTATTTTTCAACCTATTTTCATATTTCAAACGTCCAAATTGATCTAATTGATCCTAGGAAAAGATCCATAATGTCTAACTCGGCCAAGGTTCCATGATCAATCCTACAGCCTTCTTGCATCCAAACCGTCATCTTTCAAGCTCAGTATGATCGTAAGAACTCACACAACTTGTTGGGCCCCTTAGTTTTGAGTTGAACATCCTCAAAACAGTTTGAAACTCCACGGGCCATTTTGAGTTCTCACGAGTTTCAGTCTTAGAGGTTTTCCTCTACTCTTCCTCCACTATTTTTCCCTAAGTTCCCCTCCCTGCCTTTCTTCCTTCCTTCTATCTTCCTTTTCTCTCTTTATTCCTCTTTTCCTTTTCTTCCTGGCTAGTTTTCTCTCCCTTTCCTTCTATTTTTCTTCCCTTTGCTTTGTTTTTCTTCTTCCCGACCACCACCCAGCAAACACCCACACAACACCAATTACATGTATGTATACAATGATAAGTCGGTTGTAGAAGGGATAAGGAAGGGAAACCAAATAATCTTTTAAATTAACGTAGATTCCTCTTTGTAAAATTACCAAAATACCCTTATGTCCAAAATTACCAAAAACCCCCTAGTCACTTTTAACTCGTATCGAATCTATTCGATCTCCGATTTTGGCATACTGTCTTTTTGTAGACTCAGAAATCCGAGATCTTTGTAAAGATTCTTGCAGAATGTCCAAAAAGTGTCCAAGTCAAAAATTCAACCTTTGATCTTATAAGGGCAAAATTGTCATTTTCATTAAATTTTTTCTCATTTTACTTTTCTGAAATTTCCAAGCTGTTACAACCAATTGCCTTTAAAATATTTCATCCTATGAAAAATTTAAACGAGCGGTTGCAGATATTGTACCTGCATCGGTGTCTCGGCCCCACGTGGCCTCTTCCACGTCGTGATAAGTGATCCATGTACAACACTTTCATCAAGGGAACAATGTTTTGACACAACACCTTATCTTACCAGTCTAAAATCTGTACAAATTATTTCTCAAACCTTATGTCCACTTGAAATTCAATAGGTTGATATTCTAACACATGTGATTCATCATGTAAGTACTTTCTAAGTATCCAAACATGAATCTCATCATGAACTAAAGAGAGTTATAGGGTAATACCAATTCGTAGGCCATTGGACTTATCTCTTAATAACCTCATATGGCCCAATATGACGGAGACTCAGTTTTCCATATTAATCAAACTATATAATACCCTCATCATGTTTTCCAAGATCCAAACAGTCCTTTCAAATTAACTATCCATCTGAGGATGAAAAGTAATGCTAAAATGCAACTTTGTTCTGAAAGGCCTCTGTAACTACGCTCGAACCTCGAGGTATTTCTCAGATCTTGGCCAAACACATTTGACTTTGGGATTTATAAAATCTACTAAACTCATCAACAAATCGGTACGAGATAAACAAACTTATGATTTATCCAAGATCACCCATGCCTCATCCTAGCTTTTCTAGATCGTTAGAAGCTGAAGTACAAATTTCATCGTGAAGTGAATCTTATTCTACTCAGGAATCAGAAACAACTACCAAGTTTCGTATAGCTTTTAACTATCAGTCCTTTTCTTCCTGGCATATCATAGTATTTATTAACAGCTTTGTTCTCTAACATTTCAGGCTAACCTATAACTACTGTTTCCTGAAAGTATGACACATCTTGGTTCCTTCACGATTCATCGTATAAGTTGAAACATAGAATATGTAGACTTGCTGCTCAAGGTACCAGCCATCACATTGTCTTTCTTTGGAAATTATTCGATAGTGTACACATAACCATTTTTGTAACGCCCCGGACTTTAAGCAAGGGTAAAATCGGAAAATTCGAAAAGAAAATGACTGTTTTGCCCCTATAGGGTTCACAGTTGACTTTTTTACCAAGATAGCTTTTTGATATTCTGCAAAGGCCGATGCAAAGGTCTCAGCCTCTTAAGTATGTCAACGGGTGGCATGTCAAAAACGGAGTTCAGACTAATTCATTTTGGGGTTAAATCGAGTAAGGGCATTTTGGTAATTTGGCTAGTTGAGATATATTAGTAATTTTGTTGAGAGATTTTTTCTTATGGATGCTTTGAGATAGTGACAAGTGTCACTTATCTCATATTGTAATGTGCACCAGCTTAGACAAAAGTGTGGGTTTGTAATATTGTTTTCAGTGTTGGTGTGTTATGTGTGTGTTGCTGGGCCGAGAGAGAAAGAGAAAAAAAAAGAGGAAAATCGAAGAGGGAGAAGAGCAAGAGAGAAGAGAAGGGAGTGGAAGGAAGAAAAAAAAAAGGAATAAGGGAGATGTTAAACTCAGACCGAGAGGGAGAGAGATGGGGGAATCCGAGAAGGGAGTTTTCTGGTTTGGGGTTGCTCAACCTATTTTTCGGCTGGGAACCTTGGAAACAAGGTTGCTATTATCGCTTTGGAGGTCTTGGGATCCTAATAAGCCCCTAGTTTGTGAGTTTGAACCACCCAAAAACCGAATAAAAGTTTGGTCGAATATCAAGAGTTGGGTGACGGTTTTAGGTGCGTTGTTCATTTATTTTCAAGTTATAGGTCCTCTCCTTGTATGATTTAGACAATTTGGAACAAAGAATGAGTGAAAAATGATGAAAAACTTGGAAGTTAGGACAAGGTCGGGTGACCCGAAAACTAGTGAAACGGGCGAGGGAGACGATAAACAGTACTAGCGCGTGGGCTTCACGTGCAACAACTTTTGAAGGCGCATCAGGGCACATGCCAGCGTATCTTAGGATGCATACAACATATTTTTCACTCTTTTCGATCTTACAGAAATTTTGGCGAAGATTTCGAGGCAATCAGAGACCGCCTCGGGGTAGTTTTGGGTGTTCGAAGAGCATAGTTAATGTTTAAAAATTAATATTAAATTCTTGGGAGTTAGGGTTTGTACTATGGGGTTAATTGATAGTTCTTGGGACTTTAGTAACCTATAATTATATTTTTGGACAGGAAACGTAACCCCCAGAGTCGACGAGGAACGTCCGGAACGAGAATAATTGGCGAAATCGCACTATGAACGGACACTTTCTTTTATTAAAATATTATGTATGAATAATTACGTGTTTTAAATGATTTTCTATGTTTTTTTGGTGGTATGTGTTTGATTGGGATTTTTATATGATTTTTTACTTTTTTACGAAAATTACTTTATTACACGTTTTACGATATTTTCTTGAGTTTATGTTTTCGGGTTTTTCTTTAATTGTGGATTTGAGTAAGGGGTGATTAAAGAATTTTTTTTATCGATATTTGTGATGGAAATGTTTGTGATGTAGGAATGTTATGGTTATTGGTTGATTTTCGTGGAAAATGTCGTTTATGCACGTTTTATGAGGTTTGATAAAACTGTGTTTTAGGCGTAGGCCTGGGTTTCTGGAACATGGATTTGATTATGGAATTGATATGTGATACAAGTATATGATTTGTTGGTATTTGTGCATTGTGATGTAAATTATCTAAGTGGAATGAATGTAATAGAAACCCTCATCGGAATGTGTGTTGTTTGGTTGGGTAGTCTCAAACGTCGAGCAGAGCTCTAATTCTTGAGACGAGTATTGTGATGACTTAAACGTCGAGCAGGGCTTCAATTTCTGAGTCAGTGTCACTTAGACGTTGAGCTAGTTCCAATTCTGGAGTGGATGACCTACTAGTAGTGTAGTTGAGATATGATGATTTGGCTTGTAGGCATTGAAGATGCGTTGATCATATGTGACTGTGGTTGTGGTATTTTGATATGGTTTTATGTGGTTTTCTTGCTTTCTAGTATTACTGAATTTTCTATAGTTTGTGCGTACTACGAGATTTTGTTTTATCATTCGTTTAATTGAGATCTATGACTTTCTCTTATGCATGCATAGCTTTTCTAGAAAATGGAGAGGTATAAACGTATATTTTATAAACTGAGTTTTCAAAGGTTATTTTTGTCCACTCAAATTTTCATGGATTTTACTTGCCCTTCAGGTCGTGGCACGAGTACAAGGGCCTGCTAGGAGTGGAGGCATAAGTGAGATATCATGTACTCGTTGCTATTACGGTAAATGTTGGAATTTGAGTTTGTTGTATAACTTATACTATATATATAGTGAGTTGTATGAATGTATAAACATCCTTTATCTGACAGTTAGACAGTTTGTGGTTGCTATACAATCTTTTCAGACTGGTCTTAACATTTTGAGTAGTGACTATCAGACGGAAGTAGGATCCCTCGTGATTGTCTAGATGTATCGGGAGGGGTCTTGTCAACTTGGTATCAGAGCATACGTTATTGTCTATTTACTGCACTTACGTGTGCAGGGTGTGAACTCAGTGTGTTTGTTTCAGTAGTTAGGGTGACGACTATGCCTCCAAGACGAGATCCCCGTTCCCGGCCTGAAGATGAAGTGGAACAGGTCAGAGAAGGCTCTGATATAGAGAGAGAGAGCCTAGCGTTAAGGGGCTACGACTTTTTCGGGTGAGGTGAACCCCAAGCAGACAGAGGAGTGGCTTACCCGTATGGATAGGATTTTTGAAGTTATGTGATGCCCGCCGGATCATAGAGTGTTGATAGCTAATTTTCCAGTGAGCGGCTATGTATATCAGTGGTGGCGAAGGCTACAGATGATGGGTTAGGATGCCCAGGAAGTGACTTGGATAACTTCTCGAGACCGGTTTTTGCATGAGTTTTGCACCAGATTATATCGAGATGCTAGAAAAATGGGAACCCTATTGCTTGTCATATATTACTATTAGAGGTCACTAATGTCCTAAATATCTATATATTTAACTTCCCTATATATTTAACTTCCCTAAACAGTTTGAAACTCCACAGGCCATTTTGAGTTTTCACAGGTTTCGATCTTGGAGGTTTTCCTCTTCTCCTCCTCTAGTGTTTTTCCCTTAGTTCCTCTCCTTTCCTCTATTCCTCCCTTCTTTCTTCCTCTTCTCTCATTCTTCTTGGCTGCTCCTATTTCGCTTTCCTTCTGTTTTTTCCCTTGGTTCCTCTCCCTCATCTATTCCTTCCTTTTTTCTTTTTCTTCTCTCTTTCTTCCTAGTTGGTTCTCTCTCCCTTTCCTCTTGTTTTTTCCTCGGTTCCTCTCCCTTCCTCTTTACCTTCCTTCTTTCTTCCTGCCTGGTTCTCTCTCATTTCCTTCTGTTTTTCTTCCATTTGCTTTGTTTTTCTTTTTCTCGGCCACCACCTATCAAACACCCACACAACACCAATTACATGTATATATACAAAGGTAAGTCCGTGGTAAAAGGGATAAGGGAGGGAAATAAAAGAATCTTCTAGATTGACCTAGATCCCTCTTGTAAAATTACCAAAATACCTTT
The DNA here is from genome assembly GCA_032719365.1 of Prinsepia uniflora. Lineage (NCBI taxonomy): Eukaryota > Viridiplantae > Streptophyta > Magnoliopsida > Rosales > Rosaceae > Prinsepia > Prinsepia uniflora. The sequence goes on along the minus strand of CM064861.1, from coordinate 33,028,377 downwards.
TTATCTAAAATTACCAATGTTGATGCACAAAATGTGCCAACTTAAGGAGCAAATGCTGCTCTTCCACGTGCCTTGCAATAGACCTGAATAGGGAGAAAACTGGTTGGTCAGTCAGAGTATAGGCACCAGTGTGGTACCAGCCCAAAGATACTCCGACGCCCAAATCAGTGGTCAGCCTGTATGGTAAGGAGTGGTAATAAGTGTATTGCCAAAATAGTTATCAATAGTAAATACTTAGTTACCTTTATACGCCAAATAGGCCCTTTTGTATGAGTGTGGTGAGTATAATAAATATGTTCTCCTGATGTGGGACAAATGCCAGCTGTTGTGGGGCTGACACGTGTAGGAGTCGTCTACGTGTTGGTGCTGGCCAGGCCCTATTAGGGTTTACTTTGTCTGAGTGGGCATGGGCCCTTTAGATTTGTGTTAGGAGGAGGTATTGGGCCTTCAGGTCGGTCTGGGCCTGACATAACGACCGACGGAGGGTGGTCCCCCGGAGTCTGTCCGTGACATTGTGCTAACAGAGTGCTGGACCTATCGGTCGGTTCTGGGCCGTCGTGCCGACCGACGGAGGGCCGGGTCTCTGGAGTCGATCTAAGCCTGATGTACTTGGTAATGGACTGGCCCATCTGTTGGGTCTGGGCACCTTGGTCAGTCTGGGCCGATATGGTATGAACAACCAAAATGCCCCTAGTCACTTTTAACTTGTATCAAATCTATTCGATCTCCGATTTCGGCATATTTCCTATCTATAGAACCAGGAGTTCGAAATCTCCGTAATGGTCCTCGTAGAATGTCCAAAAAGTGTCCAAGTGAAAAAAAATCAACATTTGTCTTTATAAAGGCAAAATCGTCATTGCTATTTTAATTTTTCCCATTTTACTTTTCTCAAATTTCCGGGTCGTTACATTACTGCATCAGACTATAGCAAAGTGATCTGTCTCACTCATACACTTGTGTATCTGCTCCTTCGTAAACGAAGCATCGAACGACGATCCTGAACTCCACTACGACAACATTTTAAACAAGATCAAAAGAAAAGGTGTTTCATTTTGAACATCGAATGGCTGCCTCATCATTTCATAATTATATTAACAACAATTTTACTTTCCAAAATCAATATATATATATATATATATATATATTGTAAGGAATTAATGAAACAATTTGAAGGTGTTTCCCCCTTTTCAACAAAATATATAATCAATAAGTGAAGACATGTTATTCTGGATTTTTATTTTATTATTTATATATGTTACTAAGAAATTTTAGAAGAGGTCTCGTATAAACCCAAATTAAGAGATGATGTTTTTGATTATCTACCATTTTTGTCCTTTGTAATCTATCTCAATCAATTGACTTCAATTTGAGCCTATATGGGAAGGTTTACTAATTCTAGGTTGTGTATGAGCTCCAGAATTGTTATATGATTGAATTCATATTTAGCTCAGATTTAGCCGTTTAAATTGACAATTTATAGCATTCTTTTATAATAATAATAATAAAAATTAGAGAATTTTCACTGTGATTTCCAATTTACGTTTAAAATTAGAGGTTTGATATTTCGATTAACAGTATGAAAGCATAAAAATACTAGAAAAACATTATAACCTAATCACATATGCATGTAAGCATTTTGATTAACATATTGGATTCATGACCTACTGAATTTACGATTGGAGAAACTATAATTATTAGGGATCGATTCAATTCAATAATATTACTTAACGGATGTACACTCAAATATTCTCCTTCATTCTAATCATTTCAAGAAGTTGATTTAGTTCATGATCTAACTGACCCTCCCTAGCTAGATCTAACTGAGGACCCTTCCAAACTAGGGCACCTTTAGATTTTCAGTGTATGACAAAGTTGGTTTGGCTTGATCGATCAACATTGTGCATAAACTAAAGTTTGGGTTTGGCAGACCAACTAAGGTATTCAACTTCAACAACAATATGGTGAGGAATTTATTTTAAAAACTGCTCAACAAATTTAAAACAATTTATATCAATAAAAATTTGTCTGTTGTTATCTTTTTATTTTATATTATTAAATTTTTAGGATGAAATGTCCAATAAAATTGGCCTCCTTAAATCATGCCCATATATATAAGAAATAATAGCACCCATCCAATGATTAAACCAACACCTAATTGGCTGATTGGCACTTTGGCAGACATTATAATTTTGAATTTATATAACCAATTCTCAATTATATAACCTTTTTCACACTTCTGTTTTATTTTTTATTTTTGAGAAGATACTGATTGAACAAATATATAAATTAAGTACGACAAGTTAAACTGCAATAACTTGATAAAAATTATAGGTAAATACCTGTAATGATCAGGCTCTACATATGTCGGAACGAACTGAAGGGAATAATATATAAAATAATATAACTTGTAGCTCCTAAGCATCATCAAGGCATTACTGACCAAATACCTTACATAAAGAAAATAAAAAAGAAAAGAAACAAAAACTCCAACAAAATGCACAAATAGGCCACTTCCACTGTTGTCGCGGTCTATGACTACAAATATTTCCGCCCTCACGAAGTACCAAGACGACGAGGAATACCATTCACAACCATCTCCATAAATGCTCAAATCCACTGTAATTGACATTGCAACCACCAAAGGAGGACCGCTTTTGATCGATCAAAACGTACCCACCAGACTACATCACAAGAAAAATTCCTATGAAGGTAGATCAGAATCCTGAATATAAGAGTTTCACCAATAACTTGACCAGTCGTGATATCGAATGATTATGACCAACATCATGACGATAAAACGAGAAAATGAAGTTTGGAGACACACAATCTCCGGTGAACTCGACACAAAGGCCAGTTGAATTATTCAGTTCATTCACTACATTTTTATGGATACCAAGAGGAAGGCCCCTTGATCCCTAGAAAATATTAATCGAAGAAAGTTTTTTCGAGTAATTTGCTTTCTAAAATTTACGTAGTCGTCATTTTTAGTTATTTACTCATATTTTATTTAATTTTTGTTGAAATAAGTTACATGTTGGTTATTAAATGTGATTCATTATGCGTAGTTTTTGTGTGTATATTTCATAGTTGGGATATTGGTCAATTTCATAAAGGATTTACCTTTTGCATTAAACTAGTTAATTGTCCTTCTACGAGGATACTGCTCTATAAAACTAATATTATATATAAGCAACTATTGATAATTCGATGATCAATGGGATTGTGCCTTGCGGCAAGCCTCCTAAGAATGCAAAAAAGTCGATGTTTCGTCTGTCCTATATTGGCACCTTTGTCACGTCCTGTTATGGGGTGGCATGGTAAATTTGTAAAGACCAAAACCTGTTTGGGGACTATCCTTTAAGTGTCATGTGGTTCTGGTGGCTTGAGAAGTTGAGATATATAAAGAGCTTTCGAGGGAGTGGAAAACTCAATGATGGAACTTTGTCTGGGTGTTTCTACTATTTTGATTAAATTATAGGTTGTTCTTATTGCTTAGGATCATGTATGCTGCATTATTGTTCTATGGTCATTTTATTCATGTGTTTCTCATTTATCTTTTTTTTTAAATGTCTGTATGAGTGAAAAGGGAAAAATGCTGATAAATTTGAAGATCTTTCATCTAGGAAATAACAAATTGACAGTTCGTCTTTTGTTTGCATCTTAAGTGCATAGATTTTTCATTTTGATATATTTATGATCGGCCAGGTTTATCTATTTGGTCTTGATTCTTGACCATATGGGAACATACATGGATAAATGACAGGAAAACTGTGTAGAATTTGATTCAAGTGTATGGATACATGGATTAACATGAATTTGATTAAAGTGTAAGAATTTGATATAAGGTGGAGCAACACTTTGAATCTGGATTAAAATAGAATGTACTCAAAAGCTCCAACTAATATAAAATAGACAAAACATGCAGCATTCGACATTCAGCATTTAGCAACAAGTAAACCCTATAAAAATATAATTTCTCGTCCAACTGGCTTTAACCTAAAGACACAAATAGCATAATTTGCAGGCACATGTGACCTCATTTTTTGCTCCGATTCATATTCGCCGTGCTTCAAGCTTCTCACACTGCTGGTCTCCTCATCCCTCCGTAATTTCGCTTCCTCTGCCTTCTGGGGACTTGTACTTCTACGACACTTGTCTATTATCGTCACCCTTTGTTGATCAAATTAAGAGTTAATAGCATTCACCTTTAAATCTGATATTTTCCATTTCATTATTTCTCTCATTGAATCTGATTTTATTTTTTATACATGCAATAATATTGATTGAGGGATTATGCATATTGAATATTGATTTCCTCCGTCGAATCTGAACCCTCCCGCTGGAAAGTGTTGGGAAAAAAATAAAACAATTTTACAGCCGCATTCTGCCTTCAAATAAGCATTAGAATATGCTTGTATATACGGGGCATCGGGCAGAGGCTTTTTAAGCCGTGGGCCTAGGGAAGCATTGCCCTTATATGGGAACTTTTTTTTCCCCTCTCCAAAGAAATATCATGAATTCTAAATGAATCATAATATTTACATCGGCAGCAAGCATATCAAGCAGCCATTCAGGTTCTTAACTTACCCAAACATGATTTTCCCCAAGACGATGACAAAATGAAGCTATTGAGTGCGTAGCTTTATTACAAGACCACGAAATATAATGACATTTAATCAACTCAAACTGAACCATTAAATATATTAGATATCCACTACTAGACTCTCTATACTTAGATCTGCTCCCTCCTCCATTAAGCACATAATTAGCCAGAATTTGTGAATCAGTTTCCACCTCCAAACTTGCAAATCCCGCCGCCCGGCATGCCTCTACCTCAGCTCTCAACGACAATGCCTCATTTTGTAAACGCGACATACATATCAGACTTCCCTTTCCTCCAACCAGTTCAAAAGTCCCTACATGTGAAAGGAGCACCCATCTGCAGCTGCCCGTCCCAGTTGTTGGTGACTAAGATGCTCACTGGCAGCTAACTTGGCAGTGTGCCTACTGTCAACTCGAGGCGGACAAGTGGCAAAAGAGGAAAGGAAGAAGAATGTGAGAGTTAGTTTTGTATGTGCCGTAAGAATAGGATGGTTGACATCATTGTCATCACCTTCTAAGGGATTCACAAAATGTGTGAGTGTGAGTGTGAGTGAATGTAGAACAAGATGTATTTCATTCATTCAAGAATTAATGAGAAAAACATATACTGAGGGATCAGAGAGATAGAGAATTCAAGAAAAACATTGATACTCATAAACGACATTTTATCAAGCACATAATGCACATTTCAATTCTGTGATTCTCATCAAGATTACATATCAATTTTTGTCTAGATCCTGAGTAGAAATAAACCTAAGAACTACCACAATACGGGCTAGCCTCGTTTCAATTTCAGCTGGAACTTTTGAGTTATCGAAGAGTACCTGAGTTTGCTACAAAGTAATCCTGCACGAATTCCACTAAAGCTTCGAAGACGACCATCCTCTGAGTGGGTGATTGCCAATATGGTATCAAAGCGGTTAGATCCGTTCATCCAGGGCGTCTAACTGTGAAGTAATACCGGTGCTGGAGATTTCATGTCGAAGTTGAAGATTTCTTCATGGCCAAGGCATCATTGTTAGTGTGTACGCTGCTACTGCAGCAGGATGATCATGGTGCACTGCACCTGATCTAAAGCCCTACTTAATTGGTGACATCTGTCCTAGACACTAGAGAGTGTGTGAGTGCCAGCAAGGCAGGTTGTTATAACTGATTTAAGTGAGGTGTGAGTTTCTTTGTGAGCAAGAAATGAGAGAAAACCGTGTAGAATGATGCCAAGTGGCTCTAAAAGGTTTTGTGAGTGTAAAAAGGGTGAGAACACTTTTTGTAATCACAAGAAATCAAGGAAGTGTGTGTGTGACTCTCTCTAGATGGTGAGAGCACCAAGATCACTCAAAAATCTGTTTGGTGCATTTCTACAAACACCTTGTGTGCATTGAAAAAGTTCAATAGAACAGTATAATCACTGTGATCAATTTTCTTCCTCTCTTCAATTCAAATCCAATACAAAGCAAACACAACCTAAATCTAACCTAAACCAATCTTTTTTCAGCTAAGAGTAAAAGTAAGAAAGTGTACCTCACTGGAATCACCATCGCAGGTTCTCTGCGCAAAGCATTCTCGTGCTTCCTTCCTTGCGATCATTTGAGGTGCCTGAAACCAACATGTTATCAGAGCATTCAGGTTCATGATCTGAGTGCTGGGACGTGATCGGAGACTGTGTGTTAAAGTCTAGTTGCTGCTGAAACTGAAATGGCTGGAGCTGGAACAAATGAGATAAGGGCTCCTATCTTTGATGGAAACAATTATGAGTTTTGGAGTATCAAGATGAGAACTCTTCTACGAGCACAAGATCTGTGGGAGTTAGTCAACAGAGGTATAAACACAGATCCAGAAGGTGCTGAGGGAGCAATGGTGGTGCCTACAAGGGCTGATCTGATTAGAGATGTCAGGGCACTAGGATTTATCCAAAACTCAGTTGTTGAATCTATTTTTTCTAGAATTGCAAATGAAGAAAGTTCCAAGGCTGCTTGGGATCTACTAAAGATGGAATTCCATGGAGATCAAAAGGTTAGATCAGTTAAACTTCAAGGTTTAAGAAGGGATTTTGAATATATGAGAATGAAGGATCATGAATCACTAAGTACATACCTATCTAGATTGTATATGATTGTGGATCAGATGAGGACTTATGGAGAAGATATAAAAGAAGCTAGAATGGGACAAAAAATTCTCATTAGCTTAACCAAACCCTATGATCCAATAGTGTTGATTCTGGAAGAAACTAAAGATTTAGATGAGGTTAATGTACAGGAGCTAATTGCTTCTATAAAAGCCTATGATCAGAGGCTAGAACTTCATTCTGAAAATACTATGGAAAAAGCTTTCTCTAGCATGCATCTAGGAGCTTCCTCCAGTTCAAACAAGCCTAAGTTCTGTTCTAAAGGTGGCACTAAACCTTGGATCAGAAAGTCTGATCAACAGGTTAGAAATGGTCCTGGTGGTCAATCTAGAGAAGAAAACAAAAATGGAAGTGAGCCTAAACCCACTTGCAGTGTGTGCAGCAGGAAGCATTATGGGAACTGCTGGTTTAAAACCAGGAAATGCTTCAAGTGCAATAAGATGGGACACTATGCCAAGGATTGCAGGAGCAAGGAGAAAGTGAACCTTGCACAACATGCAGAGGAAGATGGGACACTGTTTTATGCTTGGCATTCTGTCACAACCACAAAGAATGCAGATACTTGGTATCTTGATAGTGGCTGCAGTAACCACATGACTTCTAATGAGTCTGTTTCGATAAATTTGGATAGAACCCTGAAGTGCAGAGTGAAGATGGGCACAGAGGAGTTAGTAGAGGCCAAAGAAAAGGGTACTTTGGTTATCAAGACTCAGAATGGTGACAAAATGATCAGAGAAGTGATGTTGGTACCAGGTTTAGATGAAAACTTGTTGAGTGTGAGACAGATGGTTGAACACGGCTACAACCTTGTGTTTGAAGGAAGGAAGGCTACTATATATGATAAGGGTCAGGAAATAACATGTGTTGCTATGACAGGGAACAGATGCTTTCCACTGTCCTTCTAGCAAATCATACTAGTGGCAAAGCTTGTTGTTGAAGAAGATGACATCTGGTTATGGCACAGGAGATTTGGGCATCTAAACCATGCAAGTTTGAGTGCTTTGGTTAAAGATGATATGGTGATTTGTTTGCCTAATCTGTCTAAGAAGGAGGACTGTTGTGAAGGGTGCATATTTGGAAAACAGCATGTTGAGAGCTTTGACAAGAGTGGAGCATGAAGATCAACCAGGTTACTTGAACTTGTGCACACTGATGTCTATGGACCCATGCAGACTGAGACTCAAAGTGGAAACAAGTATTTTCTAACCTTCATAGATGACTATTCAAGGATGTGCTGGGTTTATTTTCTCAGGCATAAGTCAGGGGTTTTCAATATTTTTAAGAAGTTCAAATCCATGGTTGAACTCCAGACTGATTGCAAGATTAAGAAGATAAGAAGTGATAGAGGGGGTGAATAAATGTCTCAAGAATTTCTGGATTTCTGTGAAGAGTTGGGAATACAAAGACAGTTCACTGTCTCATACAGTCCACAACAAAATGGTGTGGCTGAAAGAAAAAACAGAACAATTGTTGAAATGTCCAAAGCAATGCTTCATGACAAGCAAATGCCCTATGAATTCTGGGCAGAAGCTGTAAACACAGCTGTTTATTTACTTAACTGGTGTCCTACTAAAGCTATCAAGAAGAAAACACCATTTGAGGTGTATAGTGGAAGGAAACCTGGGGTGAATCATCTAAGAATTTTTGGGTCAGCGTGCTATTTTCACATCCCTAATCAGCTAAGGCAGAAACTAGATTCCTCAGCCTCAAAAGGAATTGTCATGGGATATGGCAGTTGTGAGAAGGGTTATAGGATTTATTGCCTAGAAACGGGGAAAATGGTGGTTTCTAGGACAGTGACTTTCAAAGAAAAAGCCACATGGGACTGGAAGACAAGTTCAGAGTTCAGTGTACCACTCAACTCTGAAGAAACTGGTGCTGTTCCTTCTGTAACTGATCAAACAGAAGCTGATCAGGGGAATGACACTCAAGATATCCAGGGCAATAAGAGTGATGCAGAGGCTAGCAATACTCCTGTCAAGATGATGAGTTTGAATGAGATTTATGCACGGTGTCATGTAGCCATAGTTGAACCTGAAGGCTACCAAAATGCAGTAAATGACTTAGCATGGCAGAAGGCAATGCAAGCAGAAATGGATATGATTGAAAAGAATGACACTTGGAAACTGGTTGAAAGACCAACAAACAAACCAGTGACTGGTGTTAAATGGGTTTATAAAACCAAATTGAATCTAGATGGTTCAATTCAGAAGTTCAAGGCTAGGTTGGTTGCTAAGGGATATGCCCAGAAACCAGGGATTGATTTCAATGAGACATTTGCTCCTGTTGCAAGGTTAGATACTATTAGAACCTTGATTGCTCTAGCTGCAAAAAAGGAGTGGAAAATGTTTCAGCTTGATGTAAAATCAGCTTTCCTAAATGGGGTACTTTAGGAAGAGGTTTATGTTGACCAGCCTGAGGGTTTTGAAAAACAAGGGCAGGAGGACAAGGTCTACAAGTTAAAAAAGGCACTATATGGATTAAAACAGGCTCCAAGGGTGTAACGACCCGTCCCGAATATCGGGATTTAATAATATTTAATTGTGATTTACTAATCTGGGATTAGTTGGGCGATTTCGGACGAATTGTGCAAAATGACCGTTTTGCCCCTGGGTGTGGGCAAAACGTTGACTTTTAATTCGGATGGTCAAATGAACTTTGACCGATGACCGTGACGTAGTTCGGGACACCACGAGTTCATAGACAGGTGGCACGTTCGATTCCGACGTTCGTGGTGAAAGTTATGATGTACGGAAGTCCAAGGGCGTTTTCGTAATTTGGACGATATAAGGGGGAAATGTTGACTTTTTGACCGGGATGTCCGATGGCCGAGGGCCAAGGACCGTTACGGAGGTTTCGTCGATACGAATTCAATGACAGGCGGCACGCATCAATCGGAGTCCGTATGACCGAGTTACGGGTCAGGATGCGTGAGGGGCATTTTGGTAATTTTCTGCACAAGGGCAGAATTGTAATTTTCTTCACGGGACACTGTTCCATTGAATTAGCCGTGAGGTGGATGCCTTGTGCGATCGATCCCATGTTTGTTTATCAATTAAATGATGGAATTGGACCGGTTTGGGGTGGGATTGCACATGGGAATGAGTTGGCATCGATTGCACGACATGTGCACTGGGTTTTCTATGATTTTCTGGCCAGTGCGGGAACTTTTGCACAGTGGAAATTGGACACTTTTGGATGCCTTTAACGGCTAAATTGAATTAAAGGAATGAAGTGTGTGTCGAGGGCAGTTCACTGAGATTGAGAGATGGAAGAATGGAGTGGAAATGGTGGAGGAATACTCAAAAACCCGAAACTGGGTTCTGGGGAATTCAAATTCGAATTTCCAGTTTCAGGCCAGCCCAAGCCTAATTGATGAGTGATTGAGCTTCCTGGAACTTCAACGAGTCGAACCAGATCAAATGGGGCAAGCTTGGGAGCTCCTAGGGCCGTGAACGGACATGGTGGACGGCCGGAAAACTCGAGCTTGAGTTGTGACGATTGAGGTATTGTCGAGTTAAATTAATTATGCTAATTAGTTCGTATTAGTCCTTATTAACTTCCTGTGAAGTTAATTTGATTTTGGTTAAGGATTGGAGGAGCTCTGGTGATCGACCCGTTTTGGGTGATCACGGGTTGTCGACAAGATTGATCGACGGTTGATGCTAATCATGGACACAGAACTGAAATTGGTGGATTGGTGATTGTTGTAGGATCAAGAACGGATGGAATTGATATCGAATTGAGGGTGTTTGAAACGGATCCTATCGCGAGTAATCTGACCCGTTTACCAGTCATTCGGGTGAAGAAGGAGCACTGTAGCAGGCGCGTGGCTTTCACGCGCAGCCACTCACGGCGGCGCGTGACGGCGCGTGGGCACGAATCTCGAGGTGAGGTCAACATGACTTTTATCCTATACTTTGTAACGAACATTTTGGGATTGGTTTCGTGTCGATCGGACACCGTCTCGATATTGTTCGGGATGTCCGAAGGTTTTTAATCCAACTTAAAAATACTTAAAAATTCGGGAAAATTACGGGACTTGAATAGGATGTTAATGATGAGGTTAGTGATCCTCTAAATTGATTTGAACAGGATTGGGAGTCCCGGTGATGGTAAGGTGGCCCGGGAAGGCCTATGGCACGCGTATCGAGGCGCTCGGTTAAACGGTCTGTGAGTGGACATTGGTTTTATAAATTCGATGCATGCATAACTGTTTCATGATTGTTATAATTGGGATTATATGATTTATTTTGGATATCAGTGAATTTATATGTTTTCACGCTTTTCGAGGCGATTTACGTGTTTGCACGTGAATCGAGGTTTTCTGGATTTGCACTGATTTCCATAAATATGGATGGATATGATTTCATGAAACGGTCACGGATTTGATAATGTGAAATCGGGCCAGGGGCCCAGTTAATTTGTTGAATCGGGCCAGGGGCCCAATTGAATTATGAAATCGGGCCAGGGGCCCAGTTAACTTATGAATCGGGCCAGGGGCCCAGTTAACTTATGAATCGGGCCAGGAGCCCAGTTGACTTGTATATGTGATTTCGGGTCGGGGACCCTAAAATGGAATTGAATGAACTATTTCGGATTTGATTCAACTATTTGGACTTATGACGGTTTTATGGAAATTCGGGGCAGGGCCCTTGTGATATTTTGGAAATGAATAATAAAATGTGTTCCATAAAACCATCTCGATATGAGGATATTTATATCCTGGTCTCCTCCAAGTGTCGGGGACACTGGAGAAGTCACGGTGCATTGCCTGCGAGGGCTCATTGTACGGAGCTACCGGACCGTATAGTGATCCAGGAGCAGGATTGCTAGACGTCATGGACGTCAGACATCGGGGATGTCAGAGATATGGACCCGGTGAGACCCCGGGCAGCACGCGTTGCTTAATACCGTGAGATATGACGTCTGGAACGTCAAGCGTCTAGGACGCTAGGCATCGGGGATGCCGGAGATGGAAAAATAATAAATGAATATTACTGGATTGATGAAATAACTCTTGGATTTACTTTTGGAAATTGAAAATATGCTTTGGTTTCCGGGCTAAGGCCCTAATGGTTATTTCTAAATAAATATGGGATTATTGGTTTTGGTGCATGCATATGATTTTACTGAGGGGCATAAATGTCTTATAAATGTTTTAAGCAGACTTGTTTATTTTCGTCCACTCACAGCTTTTGTTTTCAATGCCCTTCAGGTTGATTCCGGATACGACTGCAGCAGAGACTTGAGCATCGCACACCTCCTCCATCGATCCTTACGCACTCTGGAAGCCCGTTTGGGCAATGGCAATCGGTTATCCCTTGTCTGGCGCCTCTTGTCAGACGGGAGCACGTCACATTCCATGGTAATCCCGGGGGGATTGGGATGGGTCGTGTCAAGTGGTATCAGAGCAGGTTTTGCTCTTTTGTGCGCGAAGGACGAGGGTGTGATGTCTCTTTGGGCTGTTGTTCCGTTGTCAACATGATAGATAGTTTTGGGTTGTATGGTGAATTGGGTGTGTTTGGCCCGATACGCCGTGCATGGTTGCGATTCAACCCAGGTGGGGTTGTATACGATTAACTGGTAATGTGGGACCGTCGGTTCGGTCATGAGATGATGGATTGTTGTGCCACTGGGCACAGCTAGGTTCAGGGAACCCCATTTGATTGGAAATGAGAAACTCAGTTGAGTATTGGTCTAAGTCTTGGACCCTAGTAGTGTTGGCTAGTGTACGGGTGTTGGTGCATCGGAGTTAGCCGATGACCTTCGTGGTGGAACCCACGAAGGAACCCACGTTGAATTGACGATTGGATTGGATTGGACGTCTATACGATGTCAGGACCGCAGAGTCGGTCAGGTTGTGGATTTTACTGCAAAAGGCAGTTGGGTTCGGTGGAACCCTAGGGTGTGACCTTGGAACCCTAATTTATAATTGATGGACCGAAAGGTGAACCTTAAGTGAGAACTTGTGCTGCGACGCGCGGCTGAGGTCATGGATGACCATATGGATGACTCTAGTGAGTCTAGTCTGGATTATGGGATTCGATCCACGGATGCGGTTACGAGATAAAATATGAAATCCTGTTTTGGATCGAATGTTGGTATGATGGGTGGATACGGATCTTGACAACGATGACTGTTGGTCGACAGTTGTGTCGAGATGACTGGCTATCGAGGGTATTTAGTGTGGTTTTAATACTTGGGGATGTTCAGGGAACGTCCATTATCCTGATGTGCCAGTGGTCAAATTGGAGGTACCCATAGTCGTGGGGTACGAGTGGTGTTACGGGATCGTCGTTCGTAATGAATGGAGATCCAGGGTAACAACTTTGCACACAGTGTGCTAGCATGGATGTTCGTGTGCTAGCATGGGTGTTCGTGTGCTATGTTTGGATGTTGGGATGGTGATACCTATATGCCAATACTAGTATGGATGCCTGTGTGCTGATACTAGTGTTGATGATGGTGCGCTGGTATTGGTACTAGCGCTGGTGCCGGTGTCAGTGAGTGTGATGACGATGAGCCACCAGTTGGGGTGTGACTCTGTCATGATGAACAGATGATTGGTATCTGCGACTCAGTGGTGGTTGAGTCTTGGACTGGATGGGATCCAGTGGAGGTTGTGTCGTGTTGGGATAAGTCCTAACAGATTTATGATGTCAAGTGATGAATGGATAAAATGGTATGATTGAAACTTGGGGAATCTAGGGACGATGTTCCCTATGTCATGCGAGTTGGTGGATTTGGGGAGTTGTGGTCAACTCCGAGATTGGTAAGTTTGCGTACTGCTTATATCCCCTGAGGGTACAAGGAAATTATTGGAATTGGAAAAGTCGGGGAAACCATTCGTGGTATTGATGTGGGATTTTGTGATTGTGAATCACTTGGAACCTGAGGATTGAACCTATTTAGGTTGAGATGTGAGACGGAAGCAGTGTGGTATGCACATTCAGGCAAAATTGTGGATATCCCGTTCGGAATCGGGGTGTGTGCATACATGATTATTGACGGACGTGAGGTCCGAGTAATGAATCGATCTTGGACACGTGGTGATCCAAGTAAGGTATGGACGTGGGCAGTCCAGTGGTTGGACTTGACATCTCATTGGGAGCATGTCTGTTTCCAACGTGGTTGGAACTCCCGTTTCGGGGAGAGTTGTGATTGGGAGACGAGAGGAGTGCTCGTTTCCGCATCAGTGATTGGTATTCCGAAGTCATTAGGGTTGACTTCATAGTTCCTGTCGTGGCAGATGATGATTGTTGCTACCAGTACGTTGAGCGTGTATTGGTAGGTGGACCCAGGTTTGGCCTTGGGTCATTGGACACAAGCAGTTGAGTATGATTTTGGATTTGGTGGTGAAATGCGTGGTCATCTTTCCACCAAGGGAAATTTGGCGAAGGATTCAATTGAGGGTGTAAGACCCTACGATCAGCTTTCAGATGGTTTGTTAGCTATGTGAGCATGTGTGAATCCTAGGTGGATCTGATTTGAGATGTTGTCGACTTTGATCGATGTGACGATCTAGGATCGTGATGTTACTTGTCGGGTGACGTAGCGATGGATATGGTTTGTGATCTTGATGATCCAGATGGGTGGAGAGTTATCACTCTTACCTTGGTATGTGAGTCGTAAATGACGGGACAGAACTTCTTTTCGGAGTGAAATCCATATGGTTGTGACTTGGTTGAGTAGGTTTCCGATGTGGTCGGATTTTGTCAACCTTTGACGTGTGGATATTGGGATTGGCTTCCCTATGAAGTCAATCGAGTGTTTTGGAGAGGCAACCGATAGATTCGGTTACGTTACGTCTTGATGGACGTAAACGAGATTTTGGGTTTTGGAATCGAATTTCTGGGTGACGATTCAGGATTCGATTGCGAAGCTCGAAAATGGATTACTGGATTTGGGTGCGGAATGGTTATTCCAATGCTATCTTACGGAATAATGATTTCGGATTCGGATTTGGAAATGGATTAAAAATGTGCTGTTTGGGTTCGGATTCGGGATTTCTTACGAAATTGCGGATTCGGATTCGGAATTGGAACTAGATGACGGGTGGAGTTCGTTTTATCTCATGTTGGTTTGAGCAAATGTGCTCCATTACTAGAACGTGTTTGGCTATAACCTGGGTGGCTATAGTCAGATTGATGGATTGAGGTACGTACAGGGTACGTTGTACGAGGATTGATACTGGTTAGGCTGAGTGGTGCCTAATGACGGTACATGGGATGTACCAGTGGTGTGTAACTAATGTGTTGGTAATCGGCTTGGTTCTGATATCATTTGTTTGGCTGTATTGTGGACTGGACATTGGATACTGTGCGCTGGGCAGATTGATCTCGTCGGGTTCAGTGATTTTATGAGCAGGTGCTCTTAGCCACGGTTGGCTAGTGGAACCCCGGTATTGAGATGTGTGTTCACTGCTGGGCTGGTATTCAATGTGTTCCAGTTACACCACTTGATGGAGTAAGTTGACGGTATACGTACACTCAGGATGAGCGAGTTGGTGGTCAGAGTAACCACGAGTAGCCTTGCGTGATGCTACTACGCCGTCATATTTTCCAGCGTCTTGGGAGTCGGCGATTATGGACATTGAGATTTATTTATGTCGCAGGATGGGCTTGCCCTGCGAATTGAGATCATGTGGTTGATCTTGCGCTACATCGAGAGTGATGTAGTACATGGTGTTGTCACGGATAGACAGATGGTTGGGGCTTTACTAGGGTGGTAAAGTTTTGTGATGACAGTTTGACTGGTGGTGTCAGCGTGGACTGACAAATGAGATTTGGTGACTCCCAACGGGAGCAAATGTAAGGATTTATTGGCAATGGAAGGGAACCGTCTAGCTGAAGGAGTCAGCTAAATGGTTAAGCGATTTTATCGCGGATCAGGTGATCATTTCCACTCGCGGTGGTCGAGTGTTGTTGTTGAGACGTATGACTGTGATGGGATGTCTGGGTACAAACGAGACTGGTGTTGTCCCAGTATGTGGGTGTACAAGTGTACACAGATGTGTGGTCGAATTGTTTTCCACAAGGAGGTTGTGGAATAAGGTTATTGGTAATTTCGAGGACGAAATTCTTTAAGGAGGGAAGGTTGTAACGACCCGTCCCGAATATCGGGATTTAATAATATTTAATTGTGATTTACTAATCTGGGATTAGTTGGGCGATTTCGGACGAATTGTGCAAAATGACCGTTTTGCCCCTAGGTGTGGGCAAAACGTTGACTTTTAATTCGGATGGTCAAATGGACTTTGACCGATGACCGTGACGTAGTTCGGGACACCACGAGTTCATAGACAGGTGGCACGTTCGATTCCGACGTTCGTGGTGAAAGTTATGATGTACGGAAGTCCAAGGGCGTTTTCGTAATTTGGACGATATAAGGGGGAAATGTTGACTTTTTGATCGGGATGTCCGATGGCCGAGGGCCAAGGACCGTTACGGAGGTTTCGTCGATACGAATTCAATGACAGGCGGCACGCATCAATCGGAGTCCGTATGACCGAGTTACGGGTCAGGATGCGTGAGGGGCATTTTGGTAATTTTCTGCACAAGGGCAGAATTGTAATTTTCTTCACGGGACACTGTTCCATTGAATTAGCCGTGAGGTGGATGCCTTGTGCGATCGATCCCATGTTTGTTTATCAATTAAATGATGGAATTGGACCGGTTTGGGGTGGGATTGCACATGGGAATGAGTTGGCATCGATTGCACGACATGTGCACTGGGTTTTCTATGATTTTCTGGCCAGTGCGGGAACTTTTGCACAGTGGAAATTGGACACTTTTGGATGCCTTTAACGGCTAAATTGAATTAAAGGAATGAAGTGTGTGTCGAGGGCAGTTCACTGAGATTGAGAGATGGAAGAATGGAGTGGAAATGGTGGAGGAATACTCAAAAACCCGAAACTGGGTTCTGGGGAATTCAAATTCGAATTTCCAGTTTCAGGCCAGCCCAAGCCTAATTGATGAGTGATTGAGCTTCCTGGAACTTCAACGAGTCGAACCAGATCAAATGGGGCAAGCTTGGGAGCTCCTAGGGCCGTGAACGGACATGGTGGACGGCCGGAAAACTCGAGCTTGAGTTGTGACGATTGAGGTATTGTCGAGTTAAATTAATTATGCTAATTAGTTCGTATTAGTCCTTATTAACTTCCTGTGAAGTTAATTTGATTTTGGTTAAGGATTGGAGGAGCTCTGGTGATCGACCCGTTTTGGGTGATCATGGGTTGTCGACAAGATTGATCGACGGTTGATGCTAATCATGGACACAGAACTGAAATTGGTGGATTGGTGATTGTTGTAGGATCAAGAACGGATGGAATTGATATCGAATTGAGGGTGTTTGAAACGGATCCTATCGCGAGTAATCTGACCCGTTTACCAGTCATTCGGGTGAAGAAGGAGCACTGTAGCAGGCGCGTGGCTTTCACGCGCAGCCACTCACGGCGGCGCGTGACGGCGCGTGGGCACGAATCTCGAGGTGAGGTCAACATGACTTTTATCCTATACTTTGTAACGAACATTTTGGGATTGGTTTCGTGTCGATCGGACACCGTCTCGATATTGTTCGGGATGTCCGAAGGTTTTTAATCCAACTTAAAAATACTTAAAAATTCGGGAAAATTACGGGACTTGAATAGGATGTTAATGATGAGGTTAGTGATCCTCTAAATTGATTTGAACAGGATTGGGAGTCCCGGTGATGGTAAGGTGGCCCGGGAAGGCCTATGGCACGCGTATCGAGGCGCTCGGTTAAACGGTCTGTGAGTGGACATTGGTTTTATAAATTCGATGCATGCATAACTGTTTCATGATTGTTATAATTGGGATTATATGATTTATTTTGGATATCAGTGAATTTATATGTTTTCACGTTTTTCGAGGCGATTTACGTGTTTGCACGTGAATCGAGGTTTTCTGGATTTGCACTGATTTCCATAAATATGGATGGATATGATTTCATGAAACGGTCACGGATTTGATAATGTGAAATCGGGCCAGGGGCCCAGTTAATTTGTTGAATCGGGCCAGGGGCCCAATTGAATTATGAAATCGGGCCAGGGGCCCAGTTAACTTATGAATCGGGCCAGGGGCCCAGTTAACTTATGAATCGGGCCAGGAGCCCAGTTGACTTGTATATGTGATTTCGGGTCGGGGACCCTAAAATGGAATTGAATGAACTATTTCGGATTTGATTCAACTATTTGGACTTATGACGGTTTTATGGAAATTCGGGGCAGGGCCCTTGTGATATTTTGGAAATGAATAATAAAATGTGTTCCATAAAACCATCTCGATATGAGGATATTTATATCCTGGTCTCCTCCAAGTGTCGGGGACACTGGAGAAGTCACGGTGCATTGCCTGCGAGGGCTCATTGTACGGAGCTACCGGACCGTATAGTGATCCAGGAGCAGGATTGCTAGACGTCATGGACGTCAGACATCGGGGATGTCAGAGATATGGACCCGGTGAGACCCCGGGCAGCACGCGTTGCTTAATACCGTGAGATATGACGTCTGGAACGTCAAGCGTCTAGGACGCTAGGCATCGGGGATGCCGGAGATGGAAAAATAATAAATGAATATTACTGGATTGATGAAATAACTCTTGGATTTACTTTTGGAAATTGAAAATATGCTTTGGTTTCCGGGCTAAGGCCCTAATGGTTATTTCTAAATAAATATGGGATTATTGGTTTTGGTGCATGCATATGATTTTACTGAGGGGCATAAATGTCTTATAAATGTTTTAAGCAGACTTGTTTATTTTCGTCCACTCACAGCTTTTGTTTTCAATGCCCTTCAGGTTGATTCCGGATACGACTGCAGCAGAGACTTGAGCATCGCACACCTCCTCCATCGATCCTTACGCACTCTGGAAGCCCGTTTGGGCAATGGCAATCGGTTATCCCTTGTCTGGCGCCTCTTGTCAGACGGGAGCACGTCACATTCCATGGTAATCCCGGGGGGATTGGGATGGGTCGTGTCAAAGGGCCTGGTATGGTGAGATCAATTCCTACTTACTATCCTGTGGATTTCAAAGAAGTGCAAATGAGGCAACTTTGTACCTAAAGGTCAAGCAGGATGAAGGAACTTTGATAGTGTCCATCTATGTAGATGAAATTATCCATACAGGTGACAGTGAGCCTATGATGCAGGATTTCAAGGAGGAAATGATGGGGAGATATGAGATGACAGATTTGGGTTTGTTGCACCATTTCTTGGGTATAGGAATTCTGCAGTCTGAATCAGGGATCTATATCCATCAGAGAAAATATACTTCTACACTACTGGAAATGTAACGCCCCGGACATTCTGAAAATGTAATATTATAAAATATTGAATAAAATGATGTTTTTACCCCTGTGATTCGTGTGGTCAATTTGTTGACCTTTTGATTTGGAGGTCGAACGAACATTGAAGGATGACCGTGACGTAGTTCGGGATGTCACGAGTTCATAGACAGGCGGCACGTCCGATTCGGGCGCTCGAGGTGAAAGTTATGAGGTTCGGAAGTTCAGGGGCATTATCATAATTTGGACGTTATATGGGAAAAAAGTTGACTTTTTGCTTGACAATTGGTTTTCACATGATTCGAAGACCGTTAGGTTCGTCTCGAGGTCCCGAGTACAACGACAGGCGGCACGCGTGAAACGAACGTCGGATGACCGAGTTACAGGTCACGGAAGTTGGAGGGCATCTTGGTAATTTTTGCCCTGAGGGCATTTTGGTCTTTTTACACGGGGTACTGTTCACCACTGTGGAAAACAGAGTGCGGCCGTGGAGTTTGTGCGTGCAATTGTTTATGGCCTAGTGGACTGATCAGATGGTTTGTTTAAGTCGATTGAGGTAGTGGAAGCAGGATTGAGTGGCACTGGTGCACGGTTGGACAGAGTTCAGGGCACGAGAGAGCAAGAATTGGCCATGGTTTCTGTGTTTGCGGGAAACCGTTTTCAGAGACTTCAGTTGGTCTCCCACGGGCTGCTGGCCACACTGATCGACTAACCGTGTATGGGAACGAAGTGAGGATTCGTTTGGGGTCATTTGTGCATCAGTGTGAAGGCTGAGATTGAGAGAAACAGTGAAGAACCATTTTCGGGTTTTTGGGAGGAAATCTCAGAGTTCAATTCCTACGGGTTTTGGGATCAATCTAAACACACTGAGGGACTTCTGGGAGTAGCAGAATCACGACGGTGCAAGAACTGAGGGAGAATGATCACGGTTGGCCCAAGAACCTGAGTTGCTGTTCAAGGAAGAACCAGTTGGAAGGAAAAATCACATTTAATTTCTGGGGCTTGTTGATCGAAACTGAGGGCCGTGTTGGACTTCTGGAGTCACTACGAGCACAACCGTGCAAGAATCGAAGGAGGAGGAGGACTGGTTGGCCGGGAACCTGAGTCTCAGTTTCAGAGGAAAACCAGTGTTGAGGTCGACTTCTTCCAGGTAACGGTGAGTCCAATTGATTGTACCATTGTGTTCGTCTAAGTACCCTTAAGCTACTAGTGAAATTAATTTGAGAATGGAGTTAGTTTGGGTGAGTTCCAGAAGTCGAATTGTTCGACTGTTCGAGCTTGAGTTGGGTCGAATTGGTGTTAGTCGAGGTTAACCGTTTATGCAGACCTAAAATTTATGGATTAGAGAAGATAATAGGATTGAAAACGGGAAGAATTGATTGAGAATTGAAGGTGAAATGATCGGGTTGAGTCGCGGGTATCAGACCCGTTTATCAGTCTATCCGGGTAAGGACGAAGGTACTGTAGCTTGGCGCATGGCCTTCACGCGCAACCACATTGGGCGGCGCGTGATGGCGAGTAGGATGTTAACTCCGATCACGGTCAACATGAGATTTAATCCTTTCAGTTTAATTAACATTTTATCTTTAGAGTTCGAGTGGATCGGGAGTCATTTGGTATAATTTCGGGCGTCCGGAAGGTTAAGTCTCTAAGTTTAATTTCGCCAAAAAATCCGGGAAAATTAGGAAAAATCATGCGAGCTATTTGAGGATGTTTGTAACCCTTCTTGTACGTTTTCACAGGCCCGGACATTTCCGAAGCTACTGAGGACCGCACGGGGCGCGATTGACGCGTCCTAAAACCGTGAGTGGACCTTTGATTTCGAAACTGTGCATGCATGGCTATTTTTACCTATTTATTTTGAGCTTTCACATATGATTTTATGATGATGATATGATATTTCGGTTTTACGTGTTTTCACGCTTTTCGAGATATTCATCGTATTTCACGCATTTCGAGGTTACAGTTTTGCTTATGCATAAATGATGATTTGATGAAGTATCTGGACATGATTATGCATGTTGCGGATTTATGATGTTTGATTATAATTGTGAAGTTATTTCAGAAGTTGCATGTTTGGGGATTTTGCATGCGAGATCGGACATGAGTCCTGTTATGATAATATCTGATTTCGGAATGATTTCGGGGAAAACGGATTTTGATGAAACCTGGTTTATTATGTTATTAAATGGTTTTGGGTTTAAAGACCCGGTTGATTGTTGGATCTGGTTTTGGGTTTAAAGACCCGGTTTATTGATGACGGGGGCGGGCCCGAAAATTGGGTTTAAAGACCCGGATTGAGTTTAAAGACTCGTGAGTTTAAAGACTCGGTTATTGTGATACCCCCGAGGCCTATTGATCATGTTTTGAGTTTAAAGACTTGTTGATATCCCGGGAAGGCCTGATATTGAGTTTAAAGATTCGGATGGATCCAACGACTTAATTGTGATTATTGACTCACTTTTTACTTGAATTGTGCAATTGATGTTTCAAAATGATGGTTTTTGGAATCTGGTAATTTCATATCATTTTGCATGAATGATGACGGTTTTCTGCAATGATTTCCATGTGTTTCGGAAAAAGTGTTTTCGAATGTTGATTATGCATGCGTGTTGTAAAACTGGAGGGAGAACCCCGATTTCCTTAAACTGTTTTCTATAAACCTTTGTTTCGGTCCACTCACACTTTGTTGTTTTAACTACCCTCCAGGTCATGGTACAAGTTCGGGGGCTAGCGCCGAGGCAGAGGCAGAGGCAGAGGCATAAAGTTTTCCGTTGCGGAGTAGTTAGTTCACAGAGTAGGATTTGTTCTTTAACCTGTTTTGTAATATTGCTCTGTGAAACTGTGGACTTGACGTCCAGTCGGATGTATTTGTTTAATCTCCCTGGTCTGACAATGGGTGTGATGTAATATTATTTAGTTTTCCGGTCTTTTGGATTCGATTGTCAGACGGGAGCAGGATGCTTCCCGATTATCGAGGCGATAATCGGGGTGGGTCCTATCAATTGGTATCAGAGCCTAGGTTTACGATTCGTGTCTGGCACTCGGTTGTGCCTTGATTATTGTACTAACTTATGCCTCTTTCAGAGAAGGACAATCGACCATGCCTCCGCGACGCGAACCCCCTCCACGACCTGATAGTGATGCCGAGAGTGCTTCGATCGAGCGAGCCCAGCGTCTTGGGGCTACGGTGTTTTGTGGTGGTGCGGATCCCGAGGATGCTCACCATTGGATTTCTCGGTTAGAGCGGATTTTTGCTGTGATGCACTGTCCTCCTGAGGAGCGAGTTGTATTGGCTACCTTTTTGCTTGATGGATCTGCTTATGAGTGGTGGTACACTCTGGAGTTGTCGGGTTGGGATGCCCGTACAGTGACATGGGAGACCTTTCGTGAACGGTTTCTGGATCAGTATTATCCCCGTTCATTCCGTGATGCTAGGGAGACCGAGTTTCTGCAGCTCCAACAGGGGAGCATGTCGGTAGCTGAGTATGAGCAGAAGTTTCAGATGCTAGCCCGTTTTGCTCCTACCTTTGTGTCTACTGAGGCTGAGAAATGTCGAAGGTTTGAGCTTGGCCTACGGGGTGAGATACGGGCCATTGTGACGACCGGAGCTTTTGCTACTCTCAGGGAGTTTTCAGATGCCACAGTGCGGGTTGAGGCTAGTCTCCCAACACGTCCACAGTACTCTGGTGGTGGACAACGTCGAGAGCGTTCATATCCTGGATCG
The DNA here is from genome assembly GCA_032719365.1 of Prinsepia uniflora. NCBI lineage: Eukaryota > Viridiplantae > Streptophyta > Magnoliopsida > Rosales > Rosaceae > Prinsepia > Prinsepia uniflora. The sequence goes on along the minus strand of CM064861.1, from coordinate 33,005,620 downwards.
TATGGTCAGAGAGCCCCGAAGAAAGGACGTTATGGTGGAGCCTCATCTGTAGGCAATGATCGTTATGGCAGGCCTGGTAACTATCAGAGTCCCGGATTCCGAGCACCTAGGGCGCAGACTGCTCCGCAGGCGAGCGCGACTTCGGTTGCTTCCATAGGACGGCAGAGTGGTGGTTTTGCTCTCGATGGTTCCAGTGTTATTTGTTTCTTCTGTGGCGAGCGGGGCCACTATCGGAGGGAGTGTCCATCCTTGCCACAGGGTGGTGGCGCAGGTCGGGGTGGAGCAGAGCAGGGACGGAGCACAGCTGCAGTTTCTGGGACTGGGAGTACTAGAGGAGGTGGTGCTGGAGCGGCTAATGGACAGAGGGGCTGGGGCCGTGGGCGAGCAGCTGGACCATAGGCCCGAGTTTTTGCTGTTACATAGCAGGAGGCCAGGGCAGCACCTGGTGTTGTGACAGGTACACTCACGATCTTTGGGCATGATGTTTGTGCTTTAATTGATCCCGGAGTTACTCATTCATTTATATCACGGGATTGTGAGTTATTGGCGGGTAGAGAGGTGTCCGCACTAGACTGTGACATGGGAGTGAGTATGCCCACCGGAGATGTGTTTGTGGTAAATCAAGTGTTGCTGGAGTGTCCCGTAATGGTAGGTGATGTTGGTCTGGTGGCAGATCTGATACTCTTGGACTTGCATGACTTTGATGTCATTTTGGGAATGTATTGGTTGACGCTCCATCATGCTTCTATCGAATGTGTCGATAAGAAGGTTACTTTTCGGAGCCCTGGGTTACCGGAAACCACCTTTCAGGGAATACGACGAGCAACTCCTGTCGGAGTAATTTCAGCCCTGAAGGCAAGTAAGTTGTTGAGGAAAGGGTGCCAGGGATACTTAGCCCGAGTGATGGACTCACGAGCTGCACCGTTGAGGGTGGAGGATATACCGATAGTACGGGAGTTCCCGGATGTCTTTCCGGAGGATCTACCGGGATTGCCACCGCATCGAGATGTCGAGTTCACTATTGATCTGGTTCCAGGTACGCAACCTATCTCTCAGACTCCGTATCGTATAGCGCCAGCTGAGTTGAAAGAACTGAAGGCGCAGTTGCAAGAATTACTTGAGATGGGATTTATTCGACCGAGTGTATCCCCCTGGGGAGCCCCGGTGTTGTTTGTGAGGAAAAAGGATGGGAGTTTGATACTCTGCATCGATTACAGGCAATTGAATAAAGTAACAGTCAGGAACAAATACCCGTTGCCTCGGATCGATGATTTGTTCGATCAGCTGCGAGGAGCGCAGTACTTCTCCAAAATTGATCTTCGTTCTGGGTATCATCAGTTGCGGGTTAAGGATAAGGATGTACCCAAGACAGCCTTTAGGACCCGATATGGTCATTATGAGTTCCTTGTGATGCCGTTTGGTTTGACCAAAGCACCCGCAGCGTTTATGGATTTGATGAACCGAGTGTTGCAGCCTTACTTGGATCGCTTTGTCATCGTGTTCATTGACGATATCCTAGTCTACTCGAGGAGTGCAGAAGCGCACGAGGAGCACTTAAGGATGGTGCTGGGTACCTTGAGGGAAGACCAGTTGTATGCGAAGCTCAGCAAGTGTCAGTTTTGGTTGACGAGCGTGAGTTTCTTGGGGCATGTGATCTCAACTGACGGGATCAGTGTGGATTCTCAGAAAATTGAGGTAGTGGCGAAGTGGGAACAACCGAGGACCGTCACTGAAGTCAGAAGTTTCTTGGGTTTGGCTGGTTACTACAGGAGGTTTGTAGAGGGTTTCTCTACCATTGCTGCCCCGTTAACGGGACTGACGCGGAAGGGAGTCAAGTTTGAGTGGGATGACGATTGTGAGCGTAGTTTTCGGGAGCTAAAGGAAAGGTTGACGTCTGCTCCTATACTGACCCTTCCAGACGACAGTGGGGAATTCGAGGTGTACAGTGATGCATCCTTACAGGGTTTGGGATGTGTACTAATGCAGCATGAGAAAGTGATTGCCTATGTTTCGTGCCAGTTGAAGCCGCATGAGCGCAATTATCCGACGCACGACTTGGAGTTAGCTGCTGTTGTGCATGCGTTGAAAATTTGGAGACATCACCTGTATGGTGCGACTTGCAGAATGTTCACGGATCACAAAAGCCTGAAGTACTTGTTCACTCAGAAGGAGTTAAATGTGAGGCAACGACGGTGGCTAGAGCTAATTAAGGACTATGATTGCACAATTGAGTACCACCCGGGAAAAGCCAATGTGGTGGCTGATGCTCTAAGCCGAAAGTCAACGCATTCTGTAGCACATCTACGGACGGTTCATTTACCATTTTTGGTTGAACTCCGTAAGACTAGCATTGATTTGGGTTTGGATGGCCAAGGTGTCTTGCTGGCTAATTTTCATGTGAGGCCACTTTTGATTGATCGGATCGTTGAGGCTCAATCGCAAGATCCTGTCTCATGTGTACTTCGGATTGAAGTGGAAGCCGGTGAACGGCTAGATTTCACAGTCAGGGAGGATGGAGCTTTGCTAAAAGAAGGACGGTTGTGCGTGCCCGACGTTGAGGCGCTGAAGAAGGAGATCTTGGACGAGGCTCATAGTTCGGCCTACGCGATGCATCCTGGTGGGACCAAGATGTATCGTACCTTGCGGGAACACTACTGGTGGCCGGGTATGAAACGGGAGATTGCCGAGTTTGTCAGCAGGTGTCTGATTTTCCAGCAAGTGAAGGCTGAGAGACAACGACCTTATGGAGCCTTGCAACCACTACCTATCCCGGAATGGAAATGGGATCACCTAATGATGGATTTTGTGTTTGGACTTCCTAGGACACCCAGAGGTCACGATGGAGTTTGGGTGATTGTGGACAGGCTTACGAAATCAGCTCATTTCTTGCCGGTGCGAGAGAACTTCAGAATGACACAGTTGGCTCAGTTGTTTATCGATGAGATCATCCGTTTGCACGGTACTCCAGAATCAATAGTTTCTGACAGAGACCCGAGGTTTACTTCTCGGTTTTAGCAAAGTCTACAGGAAGCCTTTGGGACGAAACTCCGTTTCAGTACTGCATTTCATCCTCAGACTGACGGCCAGTCTGAGCGGACCATCCAGATATTAGAGGATATGATGCGAGCTTGCGTTTTGCAATTTCAGGACACTTGGGAATCACATCTAGCCTTGATGGAATTTGCCTACAACAACAGCTATCAGGCGAGCATTGGGATGGCTCCGTACGAAGCCTTGTACGGACGACAGTGCAGAGCCCCGTTGTGTTGGAGGGATGTGGGTGAAAGGAAGCTGACTAAATCCGAATTGGTGGAACTGACAACCGAGAAGGTCAAACTCATCAGAGATCGGCTCAAGGCAGCCCAGGACAGACAAAAGAGCTATGTGGACCATCGGATTCGAGATCTTGAGTTTGCGGTCGGAGATCGAGTATTTCTGAAAATGTCCCCTTGGAAGGGTGTAGTGAGATTTGGCAGGCGAGGGAAGTTGAGCCCTCGTTACATCGGACCTTATGAGATCACTGAGAGGATTGGCCTGGTGGCCTACAGGTTGGCACTACCGCCAGAGCTTTCGAAGGTCCACGATGTTTTCCACGTGTCGATGTTGCGGAAATACGTGTTCGACGCATCTCATGTACTGGAGGAACAACCCATTGAACTCCGAGAGGACTTGAGCTTTGAAGAACAGCCGGTGCAGATTTTGGACAGAAAGGATAAGGTGCTACGACGGAAGACCGTTCCTCTGGTAAAGGTTCTTTGGAGGAACCAGAATGTGGAGGAAGCCACATGGGAACCCGAAGCACAGATGCGAGAACAGTTCCCCTACTTGTTTCCTTGAAATTTCGGGACGAAATTTCTTAAAGGGGGGGAGATTGTAACGCCCCGGACATTCTGAAAATGTAATATTATAAAATATTGAATAAAATGACGTTTTTACCCCTGTGATTCGTGTGGTCAATTTGTTGACCTTTTTATTTGGAGGTCGAATGAACATTGAACGATGACCGTGACGTAGTTCGGGATATCACGAGTTCATAGACAGGCGGCACGTCCGATTCGGACGCTCGAGGTGAAAGTTATGAGGTTCAAAAGTTCAGGGGCATTATCGTAATTTGGACGTTATATGGGAAAAAGTTGACTTTTTGCTTGACAATTGGTTTTCACATGATTTGAAGACCGTTAGGTTCGTCTCGAGGTCCCGAGTACAACGACAGGCGGCACGCGTGAAACGGACGTCGGATGACCGAGTTACAAGTCACGGAAGTTGGAGGGCATCTTGGTAATTTTTGCCCTGAGGGCATTTTGGTCTTTTTACACGGGGTACTGTTCACCACCGTGGAAAACAGAGTGCGCCCGTGGAGTTAGTGCGTGCAATGGTTTACGGCCTAGTGGACTGATCAGATGGTTTGTTTAAGTCGATTGAGGTAGTGGAAGCAGGATAGAGTGGCACTGGTGCACGGTTGGACAGAGTTCAGGGCACGGGAGAGCAAGAATTGGCCATGGTTTCTGTGTTTGCGGGAAACCGTTTTCAGAGACTTCAGTTGGTCTCCCACGGGCTACTGGCCACACTGATCGACTAACCGTGTATGGGAACGAAGTGAGGATTCGTTTGGGGTCATTTGTGCATCAGTGTGAAGGCTGAGATTGAGAGAAATAGTGAAGAACCATTTTCGGGTTTTTGGGGGGAAATCTCAGAGTTCAATTCCTACGGGTTTTGGGATCAATCTAAACACACTGAGGGACTTCTGGGAGTAGCAGAATCACGACGGTGCAAGAACTGAGGGAGAATGATCACGGTTGGCCCAAGAACCTGAGTTGCTGTTCAAGGAAGAACTAGTTGGAGGGAAAAATCACATTTAATTTCTGGGGCTTGTTGATCGAAACCGAGAGCCGTGTTGGACTTCTGGAGTCACTACGAGCACAACCGTGCAAGAATCGAAGGAGGAGGAGGACTGGTTGGCCGGGAACCTGAGTCTCAGTTTCAGAGGAAAACTAGTGTTGAGGTCGACGACTTCCAGGTAACGGCGAGTCCAATTGATTGTACCATTGTGTTCGTCTAAGTCCCCTTAAGCTACTAGTGAAATTAATTTGAGAATGGAGTTAGTTTGGGTGAGTTCCAGAAGTCGACTTGTTCAACTGTTCGAGCTTGAGTTGGGTCGAATTGGTGTTAGTCGAGGTTAACCGTTTATACAGACCTAAAATTTATGGATTAGAGAAGATAATAGGATTGAAAACGGGAAGAATTGATTGAGAATTGAGGGTGAAATGATCGGGTTGAGCCGCGGGTATCAGACCCGTTTATCAGTCTATCCGGGTAAGGACTAAGGTATTGTAGCTTGGCACGTGGCCTTCAAGCGCAACCACATTGGGCAGCGCGTGACGGCGCGTGCGATGTTAACTCCGATCACGGTCAACATGAGATTTAATCCTTTCAGTTTAATTAACATTTTATCTTTAGAGTTCGAGTGGATCGGGAGTCATTCGGGATAATTTTGGGAGTCCGGAAGGTTAAGTCTCTAAGTTTAATTTCGCCGAAAAATCCGAGAAAATTAGGAAAAATCATACGAGCTATTTGAGGATGTTTGTAACCCTTCTTGTACGTTTTTACAGGCCCGGACATTTCCGAAGCTACTGAGGACCGCACGGGGCGCGATTGACGCGTCCTAAAACCGTGAGTGGACCTTTGATTTCGAAACTGTGCATGCATGGCTATTTTTACCTATTTATTTTGAGCTTTCACATATGATTTTATGATGATGATATGATATTTCGGTTTTACGTGTTTTCACGCTTTCCGAGATATTCATCGTATTTCACGCATTTCGAGGTTACGGTTTTGCTTATGCATAAATGATGATTTGATGAAGTATCTGGACATGATTATGCATGTTGCGGATTTATGATGTTTGATTATAATTGTGAAGTTATTTCGGAAGTTGCATGTTTGGGGATTTTGCATGCGAGATCGGACATGAGTCCTGTTATGATAATATCTGATTTCGGAATGATTTTGGGGAAAACGGATTTTGATGAAACCTGGTTTATTATGTTATTAAATGGTTTTGGGTTTAAAGACCCGGTTGATTGTTGGATCTGGTTTTGGGTTTAAAGACCCGGTTTATTGATGACGAGGGCGGGCCCGAAAATTGGGTTTAAAGACCCGGATTGAGTTTAAAGACTCGTGAGTTTAAAGACTCGGTTATTGTGATACCCCCGAGGCCTATTGATCATGTTTTGAGTTTAAAGACTCGTTGATATCCCGGGAAGGCCTGATATTGAGTTTAAAGACTCGGATGGATCCAACGGCTTAACTGTGATTATTAACTCACTTTTTACTTGAATTGTGCAATTGATGTTTCAAAATGATGGTTTCTGGAATCTGGTAATTTCATATCATTTTGCATGAATGATGACGGTTTTCTGCAATGATTTCCATGTGTTTCGGAAAAAGTGTTTTCGAATGTTGATTATGCATGCGTGTTGTAAAACTGGAGGGCGAACCCCGATTTCCTTAAACTGTTTTCTATAAACCTTTGTTTCGGTCCACTCACACTTTGTTGTTTTAACTACCCTCCAGGTCGTGGTACAAGTTCGGGGGCTAGCGCCGAGGCAGAGGCAGAGGCATAAAGTTTTTCGTTGCAGAGTAGTTAGTTCACAGAGTAGGATTTGTTCTTTAACCTGTTTTGTAATATTGCTCTGTGAAACTATGGACTTGACGTCCAGTCGGATGTATTTGTTTAATCTCCCTGGTCTGACAATGGATGTGATGTAATATTATTTAGTTTTCCGGTCTTTTGGATTCGATTGTCAGACGGGAGCAGGATGCTTCCCGATTATCGAGGCGATAATCGAGGTGGGTCCTGTCAGGAAAATTTTGGTTTGAAAGGTTGCAAACTTGTAAGTGTTCCCCTAGTAGCTAATGAGAGGTTGCAGAAAGGGGATGGCAGTGAGCCTGCTGATGAACAGCTTTACAGACAATTGGTAGGCAGTTTGTTGTATTTAACTGCAACAAGACCTGACATTATGTATGCATCTAGTCTATTATCTAGATTCATGTATAATCCTACCAAGAAACATCTTGGAAAAGCCAAGAGAGTGCTAAGGTACATACAGGGAACACTGTATTATGGGCTGGAATACAGGAAAGGGCAGACTGCTACTCTAATTGGTTTTTGTGATAGCGACTGGGGAGGTTCAGAAGAGGATAGAAGGAGTACCTCAGGGTATGCATTCACCTTTGGCAGTGGCATATTTTCCTGGGCCTCTATCAAACAGAGAAGTATTGCCCTATCTACTGCAGAAGCAGAATATGTATCTGCTGCAGAAGCCATAACTCAGGCCATTTGGCTAAGATTTGTCCTACAGGATTTTGGGGAAGAGCAGCTAAGTCCTACAGCTCTAATGTGTGATAATATGTCAGCAATTTCAATGGCTAAAAACCCTGTGTTTCATCAAAGGACAAAACACATTAACAGAAAGTATCACTACATTAGGGAAGTAATCCAAAATGGTGACATTCTGCTGAACTACTGTAAGTCTGAGGAGTAACTAGCTGATATCTTCACCAAGCCACTTCCTAAAGTCAGGTTTACCTACCTAAGATCCTTGCTTGGGGTTAAATCAGTTAGCAGCTTAGAAGGGAGTGTTAGTGTGTAAGCTGCTACTGTAGCACGATTGATCATGGTGTACTGCACCTGATCTAAAGCCCTACTTAATTGGTGACATCTGTCCTAGACACTAGAGAGTGTGTGAGTGTCAGCAAGGCAGGTTGTTATAACTGATTTGAGTGAGGTGTGAGTTTCTTTGTGAGCAAGAAATGAGAGAAAACCGTGTAGAATGATGCCATGTGGCTCCAAAAGGTTTTGTGAGTGTAAAAAGGGTGAGAACACTTTTTGTAATCATAAGAAATCAAGAAGGTGTGTGTAACTCTCTCTAGATGGTGAGAGCACTAAGATCACTGAGAAATCTGTTTGGTGCATTTCTACAAACACCGTGTGTGCATTGAAAAAGTTCAATAGAACAGTATCATCACTGTGATCAATTTTCTTCCTCTCTTCAATTCAAATCCAATACAAAGCAAACACAACCTAAATCTGACATAAACCAATTTTTTCAGCTAAAAGTAAAAGTAAGAAAGTGTATGACAAGACCCGCCCTGATTATCACCTCAATAACCGAGGAGAACCCTGCTCCCGTCTGATAATTGCACACAAACAACCGAAATAACCAAATGATAATACATTACACAAACTGTCAGACCAGGGAGAAAGTACGAAACAACCAATGGTACAACCAGTCAACAGTATCACAGAGCATGGTTACAAAACAAGATAAAGATAAAACCCTACTCTGTGAACTAACTACACCGCAATGGGAAAACTTTATACCTCTGCCTCGGCTGTCAGGACCGGTCCCAAATCCCCCGGGATTAACGCGGAACCCGCCTGATCCCGTCTGACACCACGTGTCAGACCAGGGAAAATTCCATCTCTGCCCTCGCCAGGGCTATCAGAGTGCATCAGGATTGTAGGAGGAGGGGAGTGATGTCTCGTCTCTGCTAAAGCCCGCATCCGCTATTAACCTGAAGGGCATTAAAACACGAAAACTGTGAGTGGACAAAATAATAATTTATTAAAAACACATTTCGCATAAAGACATTTATGCCCTTCATAAAAGCATATGCATGCATTCAAAACCATTTATCAATTATTCATAAAATCATTTGTCAAACGTATCAAAACCTTTCAAGGGTTCATGCCCGGCCCCATAAACCGTCATGACCCATAAATCCATTTGGGTCCCTGACCCAAAATCACAATTCAAACCCGTAGGTCAAATCAATAGGGACTCAGCCCAAATCACATCAAGTACGGGGCCTCCCCCCCCCCCCCCCCCCCCAATCATTTCTAGAACATAAGGTCTCCACCCTCAAATCTCGCATACGGGGTTGCAGCCCCAAATCACTTATAAAAATCATAAAACATAGGGTCTCCGCCCTCAAATCACGTTTCCATAAAACCTCATACGTATCAACATACGTATAACTCATCCGCGGCACTTCCGAGAAGATGCCAACTCAGGGCACACAGCCCCTAGGGAACTCAGGGCACACAGCCCCTAGGGAACACATCCCCGATATAGTCACGACGCCAATCTCTATCTAGTGTGCACACTGCTCGGGGTCTCACTCCGAGTCTTCTCCCAGGAATCTCCATCTAGGAGGCTCAATCATTGGATCTAGTCCGAGCTCTCTCTCTGGATCTAGTCCACACATCCCTTCGGAATCTGGTCCGGGACCACATCATAAATCATAACTTCCACTCCTGGAACGAGATCCCTATGGGGATACCCATTCTGGTCTGTGGATCATGACTCTCCAGGACGACGTTGGAGGAGACCATATAATCAATATGGAGGGTTCAATATAATTTTCAAAACTCTTTCTTTCTTTCTTTGCACCCCAACCAATAACATTCTTGGATGAGGATATAGATGCTAGTAGACACCCACACCTAGATGCTGTCTACACTAACGCCTACGTAGGAGACAGCAGGATTAGACGAGCAATGGGTTACAATGGGGTCTCAAAACACTTTTCAATTGGGTCTCATACCCGATTCATCTCAATAGGATTCCTCGAATCCGATTCAAATCACTTTCACATGCCTCGGCCCAAATCCTCAGTTCAACTGGGTCTCATGCCCAAATACTCATTTCACAAATCGAACTGGGACTCAAGCCCGATTTCACAATCAACAGGGCCCTAAGCCCGAACCATGACTCAACAGGACCTCACGTCCGATTCCACAACCAACGGGGCCTTAAGCCCGATATCTCAACGAAATGGGTCTCAGGCCCGATATCATAAATCAACGGGGCATCAAGCCCGATAGTACTACTAACTGGGCCTTAAACCTGAATCGTAAACCAAATGGGCCCTCGGTCCGATCTTATTGTTCAAATGGACCCTAGGTCCGATTCCTTGTCAAATCAAATAGACTCCAAGTCCGAGAGTTGTAAATCAAATGGGACTCGTGCCCGATTTCATATTTCTAAATCTGAAATCCATTTATTAAACCCTCGTTGAAAACCTAGAACATATATGCATCGTATAAAACCGTAAATCACGAAATACGTGTAAATACTTAAATCCTAGGCTACCACAAAAAAAATGCACTCATGGAATCACAAAACATATATTAAAACAATTATAAAACATTTATGCATGCATCAATTTCGAGAGAAGGGTCCACTCACAGACTGTCTGAAGCCGTCCCTCGATACGCGTGCCATAATCGTCTCCCGGGTCAAACGTCGCCTCCGGGATCCCCAAACCTGTCCAAATTAATTTAGAGGGGGTTACAAACTACCTAAATAATCTCTCACTAAAGTCCCGTAATTTTCCCGATTTTCTAACTATTTTTAAACTCGAACCTAAACCTTCGGACGTCCCGAACTATATCGAAACGGTGTCTGATTGACACGAAACCAGTCCCAAAATGTTCGTTACATCGAATAGATGATTTCGTGTGTTGGAACCTTCCCCAAATTCCTCCCCACGCGCCCACACGCGCCGCCTGAAGTGGCTGTGTGTGGGCTTCACGCGCCTGCTACAGTACCCGTCTTCAACCTCTCGACGGCTGGTCTGAACCGGCCGGTTCGGTTCGTTCCTGCAACTGGACCGGCGTGACCGGTCCAGGGTTCTATCTTCCTCAATTTTCGTCCAATTTCTTCCAATCCAATCCCTAAATTCCTATTTTCTCATTTCCTACCCATTCTAATTAACCAAACTAGCTAAAACACCCAAAATCCTAACGGTTCGATTTCTTCCTCACGATCCACATTTTCAAAACTCATCCCAGGGCTTATCGATGTCTCACCACTCCCAAAACCTTCCTAAAAACTTCCTAGAAACTTTATTAACTCAAAACCAACTCCTAAAACGGCCCATAACAACCGAAATCGAAAATGAATTTAAAATGGGCAAAACCGATACCTGCACGGGTTTTGGGCCTCCGCCGTGCACGGCAGCGCCGTCCTGGCCGGCCACCACCTCCGTCAATCTTCTCCTCACTCCCTGGTCTCTGTCATGGTCGAAATGGGAAGGTTTGGATTGGTTTGGTTTCAAGGGAATGAGATCGGGTTTCTTTGGGAACAAAGAAAAGAAATGGTCGATGGTGTGGGTTATGCATGAATGTGGGCTAGTGGCCAGTGGATGAGTGACACTTGTCACTCATCCATTGGTTGCTGAAAAGTAACTGGGCCCACTAAAGACAAACGGTCCTCGTAAAACGTGTCGTCGTGAATAGTATCCTGAAACTTCCGTGAACCGTAAATTCGCCGTCGAACATCCGAATTCGACGTGCCGCCTGTCTACGAATTCGTATCGTCGTGATCTACGTAACGGTCTTCGGCCCTCAGCCATCGGACCTCCCGGTCAAAAAGTCAACTTTTGACCTCCTATTCACCCAAATTACCAAACTACCCTTGGGCTTCCGAACGTCATAACTTCCTCCTCGGACGTCGGAATCGAGCGTGCCACCTGTCTATGAACTCGTGACGTCACGAACTACGTCACGGTCATCACCCAAAGTCCATTTGACAGCCTGAACGAAAATTCAACGATTCGTCCATTCCAAGGGCAAAATCGTCATTCGCCCGAACGTCCGCTAATCCTCGTCTAATCTCCGATTAGTCTCTCTAATCTGTCATTAATTCTTAATTAATCCCGTTAATTTGGGATGGGTCGTTACATTGGCGTTAGCCCCCAAAACTTGTACCACGACCTGGAGGGTATTAAAACGAAAAAGTGTGAGTGGACTAAAACAAATGGTTCCAGAAAACAGTTCAATGAAATCGGGGTTCACCCTCCAGTTTTACAATAGGCATGCATAACTAAATATTTGAAAACACTTTTACGAATCATATGAAAAGCGTTACAGTAAACAGTCATAAAACCATGTAAAACCGAATGTAACATCAACAAATCAAGTCTGCTGGATCTATCCGAGTCTTTAAACTCATCTGTCAGGCCTTCCCAGGATATCAACGAGTCTTTAAACTCAGAACACAAACAATAGGCCTCGGGGGACATCACAATAACCGAGTCTTTAAACTCATCAAGGGCCCTCCCCCGTCATCAAGTAACGGGGTCTTTAAACCCAAAACCAGATCCAACAATCGTACCGGGTCTTTAAACCCAAAATCATGTGTAAAATCATAATAAACCAGGATCCATCGTGATCCATTTTCCAAAACCAATCCGAAATCACATTTTGTCATAATAGGACTTATGTCCGAACTTTCACATTCAATCCCAAATCTTACTCACAAATCATAATCAAATCATCATTAAAACGTGACATGCATAATCATATCAAATCACTTCATCAAACCATCATCAATGTACAGGAGAAAAACGTAATCTCGAAATACGTATAATGCGATAATCACATCGAAAAACGTGCAATCACGAAAAATAGAAATGTCATAATTATCACCATAAAACCATATATAGAAACATAAAACAAGTGAGTAAAAACAGTTATGCATGCTCGGTTAGAAATCAAAAGTCCACTCACGAAGTTCGAACGCGTCAATCGCGTCCCGTACGCTCCTCGGTTGCCTCGGGAATGTTCTGGCCTGTCAAATATCACAATTTGGGTCACAAACACTTCCAATAAGCTTATATTAATTTCCCTAATTTTTCGGGATTTTTCGACGTAATTAAATTAAAATCCTAAACCTTCGAACTCTCCCAACTATCCCGAACGACGTCTGATCGACTCGAAATTTAACTCAAAATGTTCGTTACACTGTAAGGATCAAATCACATGTTGACTGTGACTGGAGATATGGCCTCACGCGCCGCCCAAAGTGGCTGCGCGTGAAAGCCACGCGCCCTGCACTGTAGCTACAGTGTCGTCATCTTCACCCGACTCACTGCTAAATGGGTCCCAAACCCGCGACACAACCCGGTCCAATCTCCTACAAAACCAGCCTAATTCCTTCAATTTGTTCATCGAAAACCTTCCATGGTAACTTAATTTAGGTTCTCCATTATTAATTTCACACAACAAGCTCTAAATCCAACTCTTCTCTCAAGATCAAACAGACGGATCAAACTTTCGAACCTCACTCAATTCAACTCAGTTATCAAATTAATTGATACAGAAGTTTCGTATGACCTAAACAAACATTAAACCATAACCAATTTCATGAATACTTACCTGTAGGTAGTCGTCCTCAATCTTGAAAATTTCCAGAAACTGGAACTTGGGTTCTTGGCCAAACCGTGATCAACTTCCTTCGATTTTTGTATGGTTGAAGTCGAAATGAACCCAGAAGACTATTTCCAATCTCATTTTAGCTCCTCTCGACTCACAATTTAATTTTCGAAATTTCCCTCCATTTTCCCAGTTTTTCCCGATTCTGTTTTCTCTCAAGTTCCTCAGCCCTTTCTTCTCCAAACTGATCATCTCGACTCACTCTAACTCCCCATATTCAAACTGTCCACCCAACAGCTCGTGGGAATCTCTCAGTCACTCTGTGACTGTGTTTCCCGCAAATAGACCCACTCACGGCTGTTTTCAAACTGTGCCTTGGCAAATTACCATTTTGCCCTCCTTCACAAAATTACCAAAATGCCCTTCTCGTTCTAGAACCGTAACTCATCCGTCCGAGGTCCGTTTTCAGTGTGCCGCCTGTCTACGGACTCAGGGCATCGAGACCTTCCTAACGGTCCTCGAATTATGTGAAAAATAGTGGTCGAACAAAAAGTCAACAATTTCCTCCTTTTCAACCTAATTACGAAAATGCCCTTGAACTTCCGAATGTCATAACTTCTTCCCTGATCGTCGGAATCGGATGTGCCACCTGTCTATGGACTCGTGACATCCCGAACTACGTCACAGTCATCAGCCAACGTCCGTTCGACCTGCCAAACAAAAAGTCAACAATTTGACCATACTAATCACAAGGGTAAAATTGTCATTTCATTTATTATTTCACTAATTTACATCCTTAGAATTTCTGGGGCGTTACAGTGTACCTCACTGGAATCACCAGCGCAGGTTCTCTGCACAAAGCATTCCCGTGCTTCCTTCCCGGCGATCATTTGAGGTGCCTGAAACCAACAATCATGACTGGTATTGGTGGAGATCCGAAGATACTTGTATTTACATGGGTTAATTACGATTTCTGAAGCATTAAAATAAGAACAACATTAAAAGCATGTGATCTTGGCCTATTGTTACTCAGGGCTTACCTGAACCTGAGTATAATAGTGATGATCAAGAGATAGAGACAACCGCGAGTCATGCATATCAGATCAAGAATGCTAAGGCGTTGAAATTGATCCAGAATATTGTATTCGAAGAGAGTTTTCGAAGGATCTCAAACAATCGTCACGCCATATCGCGCCTTCCACAGGCTTGAGAACAAGTTCACAAAAGCCCCCCTATTTATTGATCTGCTGGTCAAGACTTATGCTACTGGGCTATAGTTAGACCCTAGTGGGACGTCGCCCACTTTCGCTTGTTCCAGTTTCACCCCAGCACATTCGCGCTATGAGAGTTGTGGATTACTCCCAAACCTCTGTTCAAGATCTTCCATCTATGTGTTCATCAGTGTCTCTCTCACGTTTCCTGAAGTTTCCGTCATCGTTTCCACTAGTTTAAACTCAAAACCTTAGGGTTTGGTGGCGCAAATCCTACTTACAAGGTTTTATTGTGTCTTACGCTAACTCTCCTCTTGAGAGACTTTTTTATGGGAACTTCCTAGTTCTTATTGTTTGTTTAACAACCTAACTTTTTTGATCGATAGGAGTTATTGTAGGGATTTCAAATAGGCAATTGTTAAGAGTTAGAAACAAAAATGCCATTAAATGAAAAGTTAGTGTCAAACCTAATAGTATAGATTTATAATTAATAATCGAGTTAAAGTGATTGACGGTCTAACTTTTAATTCGAAAAATGTGTATTTTGGTTTCATCATAATTAATATTCGGCGAAACAAAAAGTTAGTAGTCTATCCATCATAAATCTCGAAGAATAGATCCTATCCAATGATCCATCACGAGTCTCGTTACATATATGTGTAACAAGCTTACATGCTTCCTCATATATTTTTTGGGAATTGTGGGGCATGTCTATGCGATAAAAAGAGACAAATATACCAGCTGTGGAATTTTGACGTGCAAACTTACAAAGTCAGACATGCATGGAATCAAAACTTATCACCACTTGCACGAATCTATGATACCATGTTACACGATTACTAACCATGCAGGACACCATAAAACATGGAGGAAAAAAACACACACACACAACAGCGAGTCAGCGAATATATGATATGCCGAACATATATATATATATAACGAATATCAAAATGAGAAGGTATCAGAATCAAAATTTGTTTTTTGGTTAGGCCGTAACGGTATAGAAAACCATATCATGAATGCGATACCTAAGAACATTTGGTTAGATCACAAGGAATATGTATGTAACTTCTAAATATATATATAGGATCTTCTAGCTAGCTTGGCTTGTTTCACAAACCTTTTTGGAATATAACACATAAGGTGTCTAGAAATCCACCATATATACATGAAGAATAGAGAATCCCAAGAAATCTTGTAATAGCATATTATTTGTTTCTCCTTGTTTGTCAATCTTAAGAAATTTTAGTAATGGTCATCTACATGTACAAACCTGGAAGGATAAATAATTAAGAGAATAAATAAGGCAAATTATGACATGATAGGAAATATATTCAGTTGTGTCTTATAATAAAGTATTTTATCATTATAAGGAATGAATTTTTATTTTTCTAAAATCAAGTAGTACGTACTTGCATCCATTTTATGATGAATATACTTAATTATATATTCTCCCATATATGTTTAATAGGGTCAAAATTTCCCTATACGATCATTCTTATTTTTTAAAAGATCATCGTTATAAAAAAGAAAATTAAAAAAATTAGAAATAATTTAAATATACAAATATATCAATTAAATTAATGGGTTGCCATAAAAATCTTAATTGTCAACAAAGCCGCTGATTGCTTTGATCCATAGGGAGGACCAAACGGTCTTCATTTTGGTTTTGGTTGAAGTTTTGCTGAATTGATCACATAATTTTTTAACAAAATATATGATGAGCAGTTCTAATTATTGCACTTATATACATAGAAAAAGTTCAATAATCGATTACAGGGAGGCACAAGCCCGAGTATTTTCCTTTCTAATATACGTGTAACAATTGTTGAATTTAATGCATGCACTGAGTTTCATCCACTCTTTTATTAATGAAGAGCACTAAACCAAAATACATGTATGAATGGAAACGCACTATATTATGTCTCACTTTTGAATAACTTTCTCCTTCCATCATTTTAATTTAGTGTATTTTTCTTTTTCTTTTTTTTTCTTTTTTATATAATGTCATAATTATTATCTAAATAATAATTTCATGATTATCTCCACTCGTAAATAATAATAAAAAAAATTGATAATCATCTAGCTCACATTCATATATATCATATAACTCAATGTTTTGACAATAATTAAAATGATCACGGTACACCGTTTATTTAATTAATACATATAATTTTCAACGCATGGTTCTGATGGAAACGATGTTTAAAAGATAAAAGGAATTATGATATATGGAACCATCAAGTAGTTGAAACAGAAGAAAGTATCAGGTTTCCACAAGCATTTCCCAATGGAACTAGTACGTCAATTCATCTCTAGCTACACGGCCGATGCATGTTTTTTGTTTGCAAAGGATTTGTTTGTTCCATGTTGGGTCTCTCGAGAGCACTACTTAGACATGTAGTGGCCTTATGCGGATGACATGGCCAATTCAAAGTATGGTTGGACAGCCACTTATTCTTAAGGCACCCCATTACAAGTATCACTGATTGGACACCTTTTTTGGTCGATCGTCATTGGAAAATTATTACCAAATTAAATATGGATGGAAATGTAATATTATAAATTTAGTATCAAGTGTATTTAAAGTAGTGGTCACAAAATACATATATCAATATGTGATGATATATGTTATTAGAGTTAATTATGTTATAATCCCCATATATTTATTTATTTTAAAAAAAAAAAGATAAAAAAGATACAGATTAATTATATTATTCACTTTTTATTGTAATTATAAATGATTGGTGCTTACGCAGAGCATTAGATTTCTCCAAGATAAGGGCTTATGATTTGCTGATTGGTGAGGTCTATGCATGGAGCACATGCTTTTTGGAAATCTTTTTAATTGTTATCCTAAGTTAATCATGCTCATATCCCACTACAAATGTTTGGACTCGAGGACAAAATCACTGTCACATTTTTGACAAATTAAGTGAGAACCAAATAGACCATGAGAAAGGGAGAAGTTGATACCTAATTTGTTCATCATCAAATAGACGATGATATTTAGTATTTTGAAGTTCATGCTTTACTGCAGCTCCTTTCACTACTTGCATTCATGTGTTTTGTGTAGTGCTACTCAAAAAGATCAGTTACTATTTATAAAGGTTAATTAGACTGATGAATGAGGGATTAACAGTGAGTAGTGATGATGCACCAAACTTGGAAAGTTTATTTTCTGGGAAGAAACGGAGTTCATATTAATTTTGTCATTAGATTGAATGTATATATGTATCGTGACTGAATTAAAGGTAGTTTTTTAAAGGATGCATCGAGGAAATTAATTAGTGGGGAGTGAGTGCACAATCCCTCACGAGTCAAAGAAGAATGCGTGCCCTTCTTATTCTTTGGCTACATTTCCCTTCTTCCTGCGGGATCCTTGTCAGACTTTCACTCTTAATTCAAGCCCACCTAACTACTTAATAACGCTCTTCAGCCCTGTATTTTTGTTTCAATTTATACCGTAAACACCCTTCATATTTTGTGTGGAACACAAATTACCATAATGTAAAATTATAAATTAATAAGTATTTTGTGTTCATAAGTTAATACTATAAGATATCTTCACACTTAAAGAGATGAGTCTAATTCTCGTTCAAAGTGCGGCTTGCTCTTCATCACTAAATATTTCCAGCAAATTTCAAACTTGTATCAATTAGACACCAAAAAATTTGCTTTCTGAATGTGGTACTTTTCCATAAACATCACACCTTATGCTTGCCTAATAAGTTTTAAAATTGACAACTTTACCAAAACGCTTATTAATTGGCATTTTTGTCAAATATTATTTTCGGTTATTAATGTAGCGATCTGATATATTATATTATATTTCTTTCCTGTTATATGAAGTTCTATTCTGTTGATATGTTTAATTATTATGAGACTACGTTTAATTATTATGACTTCGTAAGTTACATTCAAAGTACAAGTATACCCAACTTAGTGACCCAATTAAGAAAAAAATGTACCAAAATTAAATTCCCATTGATTACAAAAACAAAAGTAAAACCAATCCTCCCTAATTAGGGTCACTCTCCCCGCAATGGCATCAACCAAACTGGAGTTGTAAAATTATCTAAACCCTTTCCCATTGGCATGCATATTGCCAGGTGCTCATTGTTTTGGCCATTTTAAGAAACTACAAAAGGAAGACGTAGTGTATACCACATCACGATTTTTCAGCCATGTTACTTCTGCATATTCACGTATGCAAGGATTTTAAGTATATATGTATATGTGTGTGTATATATATATATATGATATTTTGTTGATAAGGAAAGTAGTATATGTGATTACAAATCATTCACAAACCCTTTTAGCTTCCTTTTTTTATATCGATCTTTCAGTTTTTTCAAGCACCAATGAGGCAATTGCGTCCAAATGCCAAAGGCATACCTCAGCAGTAGTTGAGGGCGTGCAGCCTAAAAAGAAACGTCCCTGCCTAATCAAGAATATTTTTTTAGTAACATTCATAATAATATTATGTAAGGTTATTGTCATTTATATTAATTTATTTATTATCAACTTTTTTGTCCACGACTATGAATAACATCACATCCAGTGCACTAAAAATACTTAAAAAAAATCTCGGCAAATTAACGTATCGGGTTCCAACCAAAATTCTAGCGGAAAAAGAAAAAAGAAAACTCACTAACAAGCATAATGAAAAAGGGGTTTGGCAGATAGGGAAAACAAAAGCACGTCCACATTATTTGGCAAACCGTAATTTAGCAATAAAGTGGGGGTGTTTTTGCCTTACCCTTCTTTGTTTTTCATTTTGTATTTTATCCTTGCAAATTGCAATTCATGCATGCCCATGGATTTCCTAAGGTAGTACTTGCCCATTTAAACGGTCCACATTCATCATTTCCTAGTGTGTGGGCATATTATATTTTTATATATAGTGGATATATTCACATATATATAGCTGCTCATCAGGCACCAAAGTGAAGAAAGGAACATTGTGTGGGAGCTTATTAATTGAGAGAAGAGCACCCAAAGCGCCTCAAAAAAAAACCAAAAAAAAAGAAGAGAGAAATTGATTAAGCTAGTTAATTAGGAAGGTAGATATGGAATGGAGAAAATGCTACTTGGATGTGATTCTTGTACCGCTAGGGTTCCTCATTACTGCTTCTTATCATGCTTGGTTGTGGCATAAGGTTCGGACAAACCCTCACTCCACCATCATAGGCATCAACACCAGCGGCCGCCGCTTTTGGGTGTCTGCAATGATGAAGGTACGTACCAGCTGCTTGCGCACGCACCTACCTACGTACTTTTCTTGAATTGGTATTCCATCTTAAACTGATCACCTACCTTATATAATATCTTTTAATTAATTGTTATTAAATTGTGAATTTACACGCTCGTTGCTGGTTTCCAATTTTTTTCGTTGCTTGAATTTGGTGATTGCATTCGAAATAGTCTAACATGAAAACGTACATGCATTAGTGCATTACCCTCCAACCGTCGACGAAGAGCCAACCATTGCTAGCTTATTCACAATGGAAGCATGACTAATTAATCAAGCACACATTTAATTATAACATATTGGTTCATTAGCGTGGCACGTAATTTAAGAAACCATGAATGCCATTTCCTCACACGTACACGGCCGGTGGCAGGCTTAATGGAGTTTTCGCTTTCACTTTTTTAATTAAATTATGTTAATAAATATTCTAACTCTATATTTATTCTAATTTTAATTTACTTTCTCCTCTCTAAAGCGAGCTTTCTTGAATTTTTGTTTCATCATTATCTTCTCGCACAACTAATAATGAAAACATTTTGGAAGTGATTTTGTTTGCATATATCATTTGGTCCACTTCTATTAATTTTCGGGAGTGGCCTATTTCGGCAGGCAGGCCAGAGTGACCACCAACGCAACACATAGGATAAGTGAGATTAATTAATTGCATGCCACGCTATGCATATATGTATAAATATTGGTCCACTTCGCAAACCCACTAAAAGCAGGCCTCCTACTGCTTCACACGTCAACTTCTACGTACGTACATAGCATTTTTTAATATTAGTTATATATCTCGTCAAACAGCAAGATATTGTAGTGATCCATATATAATTGAACAACATTTGTAGTAGATCATATTAATGAACAATAATATTATGATTTTTCGTTTTAACTTTAGTTGCATTAATAAGCGTATGGGTCAACCTAAAATGCAACGTACGTATTTTGTGTATCTTTGGCAGGACAATGAAAAGAAGAACATCTTGGCCGTCCAAACCCTTCGAAACACAATCATGGGGTCAACCCTAATGGCCACTACATCAATCCTTCTATGCTCCGGCCTAGCAGCCGTGATAAGCAGCACATACAGCGTGAAGAAGCCGCTCAACGACGCCGTTTATGGGGCTCACGGCGAGTTCATGGTGGCTCTAAAATACGTAACCCTACTCACAATATTCCTCTTCTCATTCATGTGTCACTCGCTTTCAATTAGGTTCATAAACCAAGTGAACATCCTAATAAACAGCCCACAAGACCCCATGTCCTTGGTGACCGCAGAGTACGTGTCTGAGCTCTTAGAAAAGGGTTACTTGTTAAACACCGTCGGGAACCGGCTCTTCTACGCCGCGCTGCCACTTCTTCTTTGGATTTTCGGGCCGGTGTTGGTGTTTTTGTGTTCTGCGACAATGGTGCCCGTGCTTTACAATCTGGATTTTGTGTTTAGCAGCAATGAAAAGAGGAAGATAGACAGTAGTGAAAATAGGGCCGACTTTGTTTGAATAGGCCATGCTACCACTTGATGAGGTCCCCATGTCACGTGTTTTGCACGTGAGTGGGGGTGCATATATATATGGATTCCAACCCAAAAGAGATGTATGTGAATCATGAATATTTCAATTGAAAGAACCCAAGAGAGAAGCATAAATTGATCCCTGCATTGTAATCTTTGAAGTTTCATCGATCCCTTCATTTAATAATATATATCTATTATTATTATTAGAAATTCAAGAGGGTGAAATTTTTTTTGACGAAAATATTCTTTACATTATTTAATATTTAAAGATGTAATAATAAAATTAAATATTAAATTTTTAATTAAAAATATAATAATTAATTAATGGAAAAAAAATGATAATTAATTAATGGAAAGAGTGGTGGAAAAAAAAACTAGTGTTTCAGGTAGTTAATATTCTTATTTTTATTTAAAAATTAAAATTTATTAAATAATTTTATTTTAATCATAGAAATATAAAAAAAAATTACTATTTTTCTTAACAGATATGAAGAGTCTAATATATGCATATATATATATATATATACACACACAAATATGATAAATCAAACTATTAATTAAGTTACTAAAACATAATGTTCCGAAACATCGGAACTCAAGTGTTTTGAAGAACCCAAGGAAAACAAACGAACACTTGTGTTTTTTATCAAGCTCATATATGGAGCGTTTCCAAGCACAACAAACATATGCATGCAGATTCCTTCACCACAAAAGTCGAATCTCATCGCTTGCCATGTGAAGCTACTTGTGGTCGGCTATGGTCAAGATCAAGCCCAAACGACCTTGATAAAAACCTTTCAGGCCATTCATAATGAGGATTTATATTTGGGGCTACATTGATGATTGATCATAGCGGATGTAGCTTTAAATATTGTATATTCAAAACGAGTTTTTAGAATTAGATGGTATATTACTCACAATTATGAGTCTATATTTGAAGCTAGATATGGAGCCATGAAGGTACATATAAGTTTTAACCGAAAACTTAATTATGTAATAAATTAATTTTTTCTTTCTTTATTTTTTTTTGGTTAAATTTTATTTATGTTATTCTATGTTTTAATTGAAACGAAATGGTTTTTTTTTTTATAATAAAACAAAAAGAACAAGAAAAGTACTATATAAAATATAAAAAAATAACGAAAAATGAACAAATTAATCCTTTATTCTTTATCTTCTTTTTTTTTTTAATTAGGTCACATGATTGTTCTTAATGCATGATTTACAAGAAAATCAATTCGGATATTTTTATTCTTCATCTTTCTTGCAATTTGTAGCAAAATATCCCACCATTTGGGGTTGGATGGGCTTCATTTGGGTCTTGATTTTGGCAGCCTCAAGCTCAACCCTCACAAGAGACTTTGGTAGTTATAGCCCAAAAATATCACCATTAGTGATGCTTAGTTTTTTACAATAAGGTTGAATTTTCATTAATCTATGGTGGTTATGACCCCCATTGTGGGTGGCCTCATCACGAAAAGTGAAGATCATCAGTTGTCACCTGACACTTTACCCGTGGTCTTGCTTTGTTCAACATCATGCCCAAGTCAGTGGCGGACTTCTAAGGGTCAACATGTAGAATTGTTACATTCCAACCTATAAACTTGAAAACGCGAAATTATTTGACTATAAAGACCTACTAGAGGTTGTTGGACCTAGTTTTGTTAAACCAACATGATTTACTTGAGCCCAAATATCCAAAATTGAAAACCCACCTTGGAAGTCCAAGCACATGACCATCATTAATCATCTACATCACTCTCCCTCACGACTCTTCCACCTCTCCCCCTTATGCGATCACTCTTCTCTCTCGATGGCGAACATCGAAACCCACCCATACCAGAACCTCGAGACTCAAGCAAGCCACTATTTCATACTCTCTCTCTCTCTCTCTCCCTCTCCTCTGCTCATCTTCTTCATGCGAAGAGGATCGAGAACAGAGACCCCCAAGTCGGCCATCAGCCACCATCACTTCTTGAAATTAAAAAAGGAGAAATTTCAGAGGGAGCAACTAGGTGTAACGACTCGGATTTTTAAATACGATTTTTACGGGATTTTATGGAGATTTTTCGGGATTTTTATTGGATTTGGACCATTTTACCCTAGGCCTTTAGCTTGAGTTTCCTTTGTTGGAAAGGGAGCATCAAATAGGAAAATGTGATATTTTTAGCCAGGATTGTTTGTGCGGCTGGGAGCCCATTTCCATTTCATCTTATCACCTCTCATCCATCTCTCTTTTCTCCTTCACCCGTGCCAAAAAAAAAAAACCCATACACCCATATTTCAAGCTTTATTTTAGGGAAGTTTCTAGTTAAAACTGAGGCTAGGATAGTGTTTCTTGGACTCTCACGATCGAGAATAACCCAACTTCGTAGGTGGAAAGATGTGGACATGACTCATATCTTGTAATCCATATACTTTCTCTAAATTTTGGGCTTAGATTTGGATTTCTGGAATTGAGTAGATAGGTTTTGATTTAAATTTTGTCTAATTTGGTTGAGAAATTAGGGAGTTATGAAGGTTTGAAAATCGGGTCAAAATGGAGGTTTCCAACCGGCGGTAGCCACGACAACACCACCGTCTCCTCTGGTGAGGGATGACGTCAGCATGCCACGTGTTAGGGCCACATCAACAAGTAGGGTGACATCATCGAGCGACGTCAGCGATTCGTGGGCGGCACGTGGATGCAAATTTCAAGGCACATATGCGCTTTTTCAAACAGTTTCAACGAGGTGAATCCAATAAGGGTGGTTTCAGGCTGATCGGAGTTTGTTTAGGGGTAGTTTTGGGCGTCTAAAGTCTCAATATACCTGTTCCGGACGCGTGTACTATCTCGGAATTCGAGGGGGTTTATGTACGAGGTTTTATGTATTGTTGGTGACTCCCAATTGTTACTTTGACAGACGAGGATGCTCCAGGGACTTCTGGGGAGTGCACAGCTCAAGATTGAGTTACTGGTTGAACTGTGAGTGGGATTTTTTTTATTAATTGTGAAGCATATATATATGTATGATTTTATTGAATGGTTTGGTTTGCAATGGGTTGAATATATGATTCTAAATGTTTTCTGAATAATTTCTTGATTTTAGAATATATATTCGGAATGTGGTTTTTTGGACATATGTTAATGTAGATTGTGGGAAAAACTGGATTTTGGGTTTACTCTCGACTTACAATGGTTTTGGGCTTTTGTGGGTATTTCGAAAGCAAGTTAAAGACATTTTGTAAACTATTTTTTCCAGTATAGTCATCCTCGTACGATTGAATCGTTATTCCAGAGTTGGATTCTGAGGGTTCCCAGATACGGACTCGGACATAGTCGGAGTTGGACTCCACACGTTCCGACGGAGTTGAACTCTGCAGGTTCTGTGATTACCTATACGTAGTACATGAGATTAGCTAGTTGGATCAGCAGGGTTCGAGCTTTGACTATTATTGTCTGTTGTGTCCAAAGGTTTTCGAACTGCTTTTAAATAGGGATTTCATGGAAATGTGGATCATGGGTATTTATATGATTTACATGATTTATGTTGGATCAACCGCTTTATATATTTAATTCTTTTATCTGAAATCAAATTTTTATTTGTCTATGCATGCATGTTTTTATAATCTGGATAGGAAAAATGATTATTTCGGGAATTTTTTCCAAAGGCTTTTTTTTTTTTTCCACTCATAGTTTTTTGTGGTTTTGTACCCTTCAAGCTGATCTTGTAACGAGGGCTATGTTGAGGCCAAGGTATTTACATGAGGCTGCGCGCTCTCGTTAACCAGAGTAGGGTTCTAGTTATTTATTTTCTTGTCTAGTTCGCGGTATTATCGCAATTAGCGAACTTGTGTTTTACAGTCGACACTTGGAGTTTATCCTTTGTTTGACATTGTTTTCATATTTATAATTGGACTAAGGGTACTTTGAGGATTTATGATTTTTGTCTCACACGAGAGCATGTCATTTCACGAGCATCGAGGTGATGGATCCCAGATAGGACCCCTCAAGACCCAAATCACCAAAATCACTTCCAGCCTTAATTTTCCCATTGCTATCAAAAGGAAAATAAAATGGGAACTTGTAAGGGTTGTCTAATAATTTGAGAGCAGTGTCATCACCCTGGCTCATTGTTGGTCTCTAGACAAAGACAATCTGAATAGAATAGACATATCTAAAAGAGTCGGAGGCATAGGTCCAAGACAAAAATCAAAAAAATTTGTGTTACTAGTCCAAAAACACAAAGCAGAGCTAAGAAGACTAAAGTCGGGAATTATGGAAAGAGCAGAAAGGCTTACCAACTAATAAATTCCATTATTGTGAACCCATAGTGCCCAAAGACTAGCAAAGCCTGAATCCACCACTAAAGGAAAGAGATGTTCCCAGTTTGAACGCAACCTCTCCCATGGAAATGATCACCATTGATAAATCAGCGGGCCTAGGAATTTCTTTAAATAAGAACTTAAAGAATTCATTTCATCTGATGAGAGCCTTTAAAGAAAGGGCCCAAAGAAAAATGACGATTGGAGTCAACCATGAAATAAGGATCGTGGATGATCTCACCATTGTCGTCGAGGGACATTAGGGCATCGCAAGAGGCAGCTCCGTAATTTTTGAAACTTATACCACATACCCTAGGGCTGGTAGTAGTAGGTTCTAATACAAGAATCTAGAGCATCCCTATATTTTCACCTTGGTACAGGAAGCAACGAAGGAAGTGACAAGAAGCAAAGAAGGACTATAGCTTAAACAGACAAAAACACAAGAAGGGAATTCGACGAAGTTGCAAAGGTGCGATCGTATGAATTTAAATTGTTTTAATACAAAAATTTCAAATTCAGAGTGCAATGTTTACACCCGGAAAAAAATCCTTCCTTAAGCTAGAGCAAATGGACAAATGAATTAAATGCCCAACTCGATAAAACCTGGCCCAAAGATACTCACTTGGAATGTGTAGAGACGAGGACTGAGGAGCTAGATGACTACTTACCTGTAGGTATAGGCTTGTTTGAAAAAATTTCATTGAGAAACCTTCCTAACATTTATCTCAAGACACCCTTCCTCCTTAAGAATCTAACACAATTTGATTTCGTTTTAAATTGTGTGATGGTATTTTACTAAGCTAGTCCAAACAACTGATTAGCATGTAATCGGTACCAACCGAAAATTGCTATGATGTTCAATAGGCGACCACTGCATTAGTCAAGATGTGTCGGTAGACTTTTACTTGTCATAATATATATATATATAATGGATGAATGAAAGTGATGAACAGTTAAACGTCCATCATTGCAATATCTATGCTTCCATTAGTGATGAGGGTGATGAATGATGAGTGATGACAAAGATCATACGATATATATATACACGGGTCGCATTCTGTTAGGTTTATTTTAGGATCAAACAAATATCTCAAAAGTATAAGGGGTTTGGCTATGCATCTAGCAATGCTTTGCCAAGGAGGCAATGCCCCATGAGGCAGTCCGATGCTCGCCTATGAACCGAAGCAACAACTCCACCCTATAATACAAGGAGCCCTAGATAAAGCCCTCCATGCGTAAAAGGACTTGAGAGTCCTCTCAGTTTCTATCCATAGTTCTTCTTTTTTCAGTCTTCAAATTGATGGTGTATACAAGATATGCTGATTTGCTGAACAAATTGAACGATGATCCATATTGTTGTAAAGAAAAGAGGTGTTATATTATCAAATAGAGAGCCCTGCCAACATAACATCAACCAGAGAGTTATACTGACATCAATCCGGATGGCTAAAAAATTGGAACTGACATAAAACTAAAGTGGCCTAAGGACAAAGGTGAACTAAAAAAGAAGGCCTAGATAAGAATCAGGAGGGCTCTACCGGTCCAAAGCAAAAGGAGGCCTAAAGAAATAGACTTAGGACAAGTGACAATTAAAAACCTTGGAAGTATAAGTAATGCATTACTTACCACCAAATAGAATAAAGAATTAAGTCCATTTTTGTCGCATAAAATAGGAGAATACTAGTCTATATACATCATCATCAAACTTGTGATTTTATTTGGCCACTTTCCCATTTTATATTTGCAACTTTTCAACAAATTAGACCACTTTTCTTGGTGGTTCTGACGTGGGGGCTTTTTTGATAATTCACCTTAAGAAAAGTTAGGTATTTATTACTTCGTTTTAATTTGTTTTCGATATTGAATTAGATCTAAATTAAACATACGATAATTAGTTATATTTAAGTTCCCAACTCAACAAATAATTAGTATTATTTTATGTAATTTTTCTTTTTATTATGTTGTGGAGGTCTCGAGTCTCAAATTCGACACTTGCAAAATAAAATCGAAATCCAATATATATCGTTTTTTTATACAAAAAATAATAATTTTAATTTTAATATAAATATAAATTATTTTCATCATTCATATAAATCAAATTTAAAATCTTAACGTATAAAATAATTAAAAAAGAATTCATGACCTTAATTGAGAGCAAATAAAGTTATGAAAAAAGAAAGGTCATTACTTTATAAAACTCATAGAAAGTGAAGAGGGAAACCTCCTTTTTAGCAAGCAATGCAAAGCATCTGTCAGCATTTTTGTTTTTAGGTCGGTGCTTGTCCAAATCAAGCACCCCTCATTGCTTTGTCCTACTAAAAAAAAAGTCCCTAGTGATCCACTCTATTTACCTAAACACACCACAATCCCTAATGTGCTTGCCTTCAAGGCATTATTTTATACCCCTTTGCATCTCTAGAGCACAAAATAAAAATGGAAGATTACATAATGTGATATACCTTTTGTTGGTTTTTGACTGCATTTCATTGGTGGCCACCATGGTTTAAAGCTTATCCGAATTCATTAAGGAAACATGTAGAAATCAGAGTCTTTGCTTGATCAAATTCTCTAATTCAAATCAAACCTTATCCAAGAAATTATAAGGGAACTTTATGATAGGGGCATGAGCCAAAACTAGCAACTATCTATGCATTTCCATATTGTATCCAAGGCCAAGGACATAAAGCAAAGCGCAAATTCCTTGTCTAATTATAATGAATCCAATCTTATCCCTTTGAAGACATATAGGTCATGGAATTCATTACCAATTCTATCTTTTAGCAATAAATTATAGTATCAATCGTTTAAATGCACGTACAGGTCACCCTTAATCTCTTATGAATGTGTAGGCGATGAATGATATGCTTGCTTGTATTTTTCTATCATGAATATTACTAATGATTTAAGTTGTGTATTCCAGCATCATTACCAAATTCAATTGAAAAGAAATAGTAAAGTTTTTCCATCTCTTTAGTACGTACCATTCAAAAACAAAGTTCTTTGCATATTAATCTCTGAAGTCATAACAGATATTGAATTTTATTATAATATTATAAATCTTCTTCAATTTACGTATAAATCATCAATAATCCCAGGATCCTTTCAAACTAATGATAAGCGTGCAAGTTGTTCTATCATGAATATTACTAATGATATGGGTTTTGTAGCTTATATCATCATCACCCATTCAAATTGAAAAGAATTAGTAATTTGTTCTATCTCTTCAATATATAACATTAAAAATCATTCAAACCATGTCCAATTCCATACCTATGGAAAATGACCCAACAAATAAGAATAGCCACCGGCATCATTAAATATAGCCTTAGAGTGAAAATGGTCGAATAAAAAATTTAGACCTTCCATTACACTTATCAGGAGCAATAATACAGTCTAACAATTCTAGGAGGCGACTTAGCATGATAGTAAGTCTAACCTAATTCTTCTCAAAGAAAAAAAGAAAAAAAAGTCTAACCTAATTAAATATGAGGACCCAAATAATCTTCTCCATCTAATTTCATCTTCAATATTATAATTTCCCTAAGTTCAACAAACAAATTTGATTGGCCGGCCTTATAAATATCAATCCAATATTGTACTAGTGAGTGAGTTGCAACTAAGACATTATTATTGCAAGGGGGATGAGCATTATGAAGTGCTTCTAAAGGAAATTTAATAATACCTCAAATGAGCCACCTCCATTATATATCAAATTTTAAAATGCTTTACGGTTAAGTATATTTCTAAAAGAGTATCACTACGTATATACAGGAGTTATACAAAAATATAATACCAAATATTGTGGCATATCCAATTAAGTAAAGATTTAATTTATATATATTCAATTAATAACATGATTTATTTTTTCATTTTTTGGTATGCCAACTCATTTTGTTTCTAAAAATTATTTTCAGTGTTAGAATTGAAGGCCAATCAAATGCAAGTTTTATAATTTCAAAATTTAATTTTGTGACTAAATAAATAGGAAAAGCAAGACGTAAAATTCACATATTATTAAAAAGTACTAGGGTATTATTAAAAATGAAATGTACTAGGATTTAATGAAATGTACTATTTTCATGAAAATAGTAGGGTATTTAATATAAAAGCCGTAATATAAAAATATGTACGTTTAAGGTATTACCAAATATCTAAAGGTCTAAATTTAAATTCATCTTAAATTAAGGGTTGAGATTAACATTTTTCAATTTTACAACTCTATATTTTACAAATTCCCATCAAACTAAAATACGTTTACATCTTTTTTAGGGGATGACCCCACCAGATTCAGATGGCCCACTATATGAATCACACTTGTTTCGTGTCAGCATCTTGATTCTTTCTAGATTCTAGGAATCAACGGCTCAGATCTTCAAAAATAATAAATCAAAAATAAAGTTCAAATTTCATTACTTGAACACGAAGAACCCGCCATGTTCAATTACCATAGCACCCACGGTCCCCCCTCGAAAACACAGAGAACCCAGCCAAATCATCCCTGCCATCTCGCTCAACGATGGAGGGTATTTTCGTAATCCAATCAACAACAAACTTTTAACCTCATGTGCCGCCCACGTTTCCTTTACGTACTTTGCCACGTCAGCCTTTCTCCCTATTTATACCTTGCTGCCTCTGCTCTAATTCCCTCCCCCTTCCCTCTTTCTCCCCTCTTTTTGCTAATCTCACCTGCAGCAGCATGGAGCAGAAGCCGGCTGGCCACGTGGCGATGTGTTCCTCGGCACACTCGCAAACGGCGTCCTCGCTCTTTGCGAGCGGCAAATTGAAGCGGAGCTCGTCGGATTTTTCTCTCGGCGAGGCTCTGGAATATCTGGAGAAGTCTATGATCGCTCAGGAGGCCGCCGATGGTCACGGCCCCCACCGGGAAGAAAAAGTGGGCAAATTACGGGGTCATCCGAGGGACCGGAGCTTCGCCAATACGGATGGATTTTTCGGCGACGTTTATGGCGGTGACCTCAGCTTCGCTTTCAAAAATGGGGTTAGTCACTCTCAGTCCCTCTCACTGTCCGCCTACTTATTTTTGGAAACCGCCTCTGACCTGGCAATTTGACATGGCATTTATGCTTTTAGTATTTGGATTTAAACGTCGTCGTTGCTTAATAATATTTATTTACAAAAAAAAAATGCACATAGTGATTAATTAATTTAAATTTAAAAAATGTAATGGTTAGGTGCTTACATCATGCATGAGAGGAGGAAGTTTATGAAGTCATTCATAGAGGATGGAGAGGCTCATGTCAATCGTTTAAGAACATATATACCATGAACCTTTTTTAGTGGTATTCATGAACACCAATTGGTTGTTTTTGAGTTCGATTTTGATTTTTATATAAAAAAAACCGAGGTCAATTTATTATGTGATTTATTATATATATAATGAATGATTTGTTATGTGATTTAGTTCGAACATACTATAATTAAGAAAACCAAAATTCTATAATATTTCTCTTTTTATTTATTAAATTTATGAATTTAGTTATGGATGTATGGTAACTTTAAATATGCGCGCTGATTAAATTAAGAATCCCATGCTAAATAAAAGTAGCCAAAGTATGCATAAAAATACAATTTTTTACTTTCCTCTGCTCTTACCAACTTCGTTTTTAGTGAAACATGTTTTTTTTCTGATAAGAGTTTGAATAAGTAACTGTTAGTAAAAAGGGAATCAACTAGCTAGTAAAAAATAATTGAAATTGAAATTGAAAACAAGGGTAGTTTAGAAAGATAAAAACAAACAAAAAACATTAAAATATGTTATTTATTAATTAAAGCACTAGAGTGAATATGTAATTTTACGTAAGGTTAATCTCTAAACTTGATGATATTATCCAAGGATTAAAATCTAATTATTTGAAATTATCGCAAAGGTGAAAGAATTTCATGGGCATATATGTTATTTATTTTTCCAAGTAATTAATTGTGGGATCATCAAAATCTTGTAACAAAAAATTATGCAAAACAAATAGATAAACTTCAATACTTATTAAATAATAAGGGGTATTGTCATGTTCATGAAGAAATAGAAAATAATAAGTAAAAAATGTAAACAAACTTTAAGAATTTTAGTAACATCTGTGTAATTTGCATTTACATATATGCAAGAAGGATTCTAATCCCTGTGTGGCTTCGCCAATGAGTATAGTAATAGAACAAAGCTTGCATGTTGCATCCTTCTCCTCTCCAGCTTGATTAAGGAAAGAGACTCGTTCAATGAAAAAGAGATTCCACTTCGAGACTTTGGTTGCATAAGAGAGAGAACATACTTAATTTCTAACGAATATGACTATTTCTACAAAATATAGGTAGCTAGGTGTTGGTACCTTGCGTAAGCACAACCAATTAAGCATCCAAAATCAATTAATCACCTTTTTATCTTCTTATTTTATTCTGTTGGAAATTTTTTTGTTCTTAATTTGATTTTCATAATTAAGTGAGTGCTTTAAGTGGCACAGTGAATGACTTTTGAGACGCTACCAAAAGTTCATAGTAGCATTATACGACAAGGATAAAATGAAGTGTCAAATTTTGATTTTTAGCTTCCAAAAAAAAAGTGATTTTTATTTTTGAAAAGTTCCAGAGAAAATGATTAATTCAGAGTTTTTTTTTTAAAAAATATAAATATCAATCCATAAATGCAGGATATAATGAATGGTTTTTCAAGCAGTGGTGAACTCACAGAAACCCTTCTTTGCACTCAAAATCTCACTCCAAAAAACTCCAGCATCTCAGCAACCATGGATTCCCAATCATCAATTTGTGGTATGCTTTTCGTTCTCTCGGAGACTCATAAATAATAAAATGCACCTCTTTTGCTTTATCTTTGGTTTGATGTATAATTTGGTTTCATTGATGTGTGGAGTATTTTTCAGTTGGCAGTCCAACATCAGCTGCTAAACCAGTTGGCGTGGATAACCAAGGAAGAGGAGCCGAAAGTGGTTCATCCGGTGATCAATCCTATGAGGATGATTTTGAGACAGAAGCCGGTCCATGTGGAAACAGCACAGACCCCCTTGACACAAAGCGCATCAGACGGTATTTCATAATTTCAAGGTTTTTTTCCCCATGTATTTAGTTGCTAGAGTGGAATTGATCCCAAAACTAAATTAACGTGTCTTTTCCCTGCAGAATGGTCTCGAATAGGGAGTCTGCTAGACGATCAAGAAGGCGAAAGCAAGCACATTTGGCTGATCTCGAATTGCAGGTACCAAATTTTATGTGTAAACTTTAAGTAATGATATAAATTTAAAGTATCGTAACATTACTATCATTTCATTGTATTTCGGGTTAATTTGTGATTGTTTCCTTGATTATTTTGAAGCAAGTCTTATGAAGAAGTTCAATTTATGGTTTGGTTTTAGGTTGAACAACTGAGAGGCGAAAATTCAACCCTATATAGCCAGCTTACGGATGCTTCTCAACAATTTCGTGACGCTGGTACAAACAATAGAGTCCTAAAATCGGATGTGGAAGCTTTGAGAGCCAAGGTATAACCGAAAAATTATCAAAGATTCAAAAAATTAGGAAACGCAATACATAAGTCAAAAATCGGATGCTGTCTTGTCCATTGTTCTCTCAAGTGAAGTAGCAAATGCTTACCCAAAAAATGACTAGAAACTATAGACGAAATTATGTGATTTTGTTGTTTCATTTTAGGTGAAGCTAGCTGAAGATATGGTTACTAGGGGTTCCATAACCTCTAGCTTGAATCAAATTCTTCAAGGCCATTTAGGCCCCGCGCAAGTGCCACTCAACCCTCACCATAGTCTGCGCGGGGTTGCGCATGTCTCACCAACCATCGC
This sequence comes from Prinsepia uniflora, assembly GCA_032719365.1. Lineage (NCBI taxonomy): Eukaryota > Viridiplantae > Streptophyta > Magnoliopsida > Rosales > Rosaceae > Prinsepia > Prinsepia uniflora. Next base: position 32,972,295 of record CM064861.1, on the reverse strand, counting down.
CATTCACGGAGAGGATGCTTCATATGCTGGAATTGCAATGGCTGGACAGAACAATGCAGGGCTTGGGCTTGGAAATGCCGGGATGGCGAATAGCAATGTAAGTAGCCGGATCATGGGTGAGAACGTTAGCTGCGTGTCGGATATGTGGGGATGAAATAAAAGGATTATTGTAATACCTGTATCCTTTTTAGTAGATGAATCTGTTATAATATGCAGTAGGCAGCAGATTTGTTTGCAGTTTTCTTTTATGGTTTCCTAGCTTGTACAAGGCTTGTAATATTCTCCTGTAAAATTTAGTATTTTAGTGAAGAATATGTCTTCTTTTTAGTCTTCAACCGAGTTTGAAAGTTTCGATGCGATTTTGTTGTTTTTGTATGTCTTTTATTTATTTTTTTTTCCACTTACACACTTTATAAGTCAACCTAGGTTTCTTCTTCCTCTTTGTTTGTGTGTAATAATTGAGGTTGCATAGAGGAAGATGGTGGTGCCAAGTGCCAACTGTGCTTAATTGTATAAGGGGCATTATTTTCCTTCATTGGGAGTAGTTGACATGAAAAAAAATGAGAGAAACCGCGTTTTGTAGTTGAAAACTTTGGGATCCACATATGGCGCTTGGTAGACATTTTTTGGCATGGAATCCATTGATTATGTATTCACTTTCAGAAAATTATTCTAGGGTCATGAGTGATGAACTTTCCAATTGAGTTTTGTGATCAATCTTGTGGCCCTTTTTTTTTCAAATTTACATAATTAATGTGAAGATCGTAGTAGATTAGTAAGTGTGACTTTAATGTATTTGCTATATGAATATCAAAATTCATTCATCCACTGATAATAAATGTAATCGTAATAACTACCATCAAATCAAAGAAGAGATTTGTGGAGTTCAAATTAGAAGAGAAAAGAAATAGAGAAATAGTAATATTTACTTGGGCATATCTAGGTGAGGAAAAGATTATGAATCCATTGAATTTACAATGAAGCACAACATATTGTTGAAAAAAAAAGGACATTATTGTTTTTCACCCCATCATTAACTCAAACTCACGGAAATCAACCTTCCCATCAAAATTCAAGTCCACAACTTCCACCATCTTCTCAATTTGATCCATTTCCCACCCACTCCCCAACCCTAAACACTCCAACACCCTCTTCAACTCCACAGCCTCTATGAACCCATCACCATCCTCATCAAAAATCTTGAACGCTTCAAGCAAGAGCTCGTTGCGCTTCGGCCCGCCATCACCATCCTCCTCCTCCAATCCACCAAGAACCTCCTCCACCGGCACCTCTTGATCATCCCCCGGCAAATCGAAACTCGACTTGTCTTCTTCATGGCATATCAACCCTAGATTCTCCACCACCCGCCGCGCCTTGTCCTTCTTGATCCTTCCATTGGTCTCCATCCCAAACACTGTGATCAATGCCCTAGCCATTGACTCATCAACTTTGATGGCATTTTGTGGCTTATTGCATTTGGGATACTGTTGTTGTTGATCATTATGAGCTTCTTCTTTGCTGCTTGGCTTTGAGTTTAACACTCCTCCAATGGCTTGAACCAAGTCACCAAGCAATCTTGAGCAGACACCTGTAATTCCCATAATGCCACTTAAAAGTATATGTGCAAACCCTACGAACAAAGTGTGAAATATGGAGAAGTATATGAAATATTGTGTGATTTTTGTCACTGCTACTGTGTACCGTTTTATAGCGTTGGCCTTCGTAAAACGCCATTGTTGTTATGTGGAATGACGGGAATGCCATTGCAAAAAGATATAATTGTAATTATTATTGTTTGATAAATCTTTAAGATTCTTAAGGAAGCTGGCAATTTGAATTGAATATGAAGTTCATTAAGACAGTTGTGGTGCAGAGTGCAGTGCACAAAGGAGGATGGATGCCAATGCCATTTCCTGGAAGTGGATGGCATCATAATTATTTTAGAGTTGGTCGGTTTATCAGCAACAGTGCTTAGAAGAAAATTAAATGCGGGGGAAATTAAAAATAAATAAATCAATTGTATTTTAAATTTGTAATGGTGGAAGCGTCACAAGAAGTACTTCTCAAGATACAGAAATTACAGAAATAACTATTTCAAGATCCATGAATGCCACAAGTGTACACTTAATTTTCAAATTAATGGTTTTAATTAATAATTAGTTTTGGTTTAGATCAGTTGGAAATTATTGTTTACTTACCAATTTTGATTTATTGGTTTAAGTTCATTTCTTGTTCAATAAGGATTAGTTTGCAGACGATTGAGATAGTTAGATTCACACTTTGGAAATTGTTGCATATATAATTTACGCTTATAAATTGCAATCCTTCATAAACCTTTGTAACCTTTTAGCATACAGAAATATACTGATTTGTTTATGCTTGTAAAGTGTTCGCATCCGATGAGTGCACGGAGCTTAGTTGTTTAGTGCACCTATGAGCTACAAATTTACATACTGAGATTTCTACTACGTTAGTTTTCGTTTGTATTTATTTATTTAACATGATTTGAGAGTGGATTTGACCCGTCTTTTATGCTTTGTTCATTCTAAACTATCAATTTTTATTTTTTATTTTTTAAAAAGTGTCTTCTCATATACCAAAATAGTAGTTGAAAACATCATTTTCACTATGTCCAAATTGAAAACGAAAATAATATCTCAATTTAGAGGACATGGTTTGAAGCATGAAGAGCCATGGAGGGCACTGAGAAATGTGTCATGATCTGTTTAGTGGCCGTTATAAAATTAAGGAAATATGAAGTTGAAAAAAGAATAAAAATGTTTAATTTAGACTTTAGAGAGCACATGAAGAGGCAGAAACCGCGTTTTGTAGTTAAATATTTCTACTTATAAACATTAAATTATTAAATAATTTTCTTCGTCTAATCCACTGCATGCACTGCTCACCATCTCACGTGCGATCGCTGTTTTCAACTTCTAATGTGGAATACGGTTCGTCGGGAAATAACATATGGGAAATATTTGTTATTTTCTCTCTTTTAGTATCCGAAAATAACTATCGGATTCTAAATTTCTTATTAAGAAAACCCAAATTTTTGGACAATCCCTTGCCCATTAAGTTCTTATTTGTTTTCTATTGTTAAATAAAATGTATATAAAACGGTTACTTTTAAAAATTGTCATATAATAATCATTTGTAAAAATATAATAATGAAAAAGAATTCTTAAATTTTATTATTATTAGTAGATATTTATAAATTATATCTAAATGTTTAACGACGATCTTTCAGTTAAATTATTAAATTGTTTTCAATTAAAAAAATCTTTTATTTAAAATACCCCATAAATATCAAGTTAAGTCTAAAAAAGTCTTGTGAACACGATTTACGCCTGGAATATCTCATGAAGACGATTTTCATCTCAATTCCGTCCTCTAGATGTCTAATTTCACATATCGTTGTTAAATTAGAGAAGTAAACTTGTCCAAAGTTTGAGTGGCCAAAGAAAGAGGTGGCACAGCTGAGTAGGAGAAGCAAATAAGCAAATAAGGGAAATTCAATAAGAGAAATAAAGTAAACCAAAAAATAAAAGAAACTATTAAGAGAATTCAATAAAATGGTGGGGTTAACAAGTGGTGAAGTTAACTGGGAATTGGCATTGGTTGAGATGGCGAGTAATTTAGAAATCAGAAGGCTGATTTGGGTGGTGGGTTTGATCCACTGGTTTTGAATGGTAATGGTATGTATAAAAAGGGAGCAGTGAGGCAACGTGTGAGCACTTCACAGCTGAGCGGTGGGAGGTTCGCAGGTGCTGGCTCTGCTTGCGGTGGGGCACTCCAAGCGGTGGGGCAGCAGGACCCGTTTTCCGCCTCCCTCACGGTGCCTCCTCCTACATATGTTCAGATAGCAGACATCGAGACCAAGCGACATTTTCTTTCACAGGAACAACTTCTTTCGCAGCAATATGGAAGAGATGGGAATGAGATGCAAGGGCAAATGGGTCCACCCCTCCCCTCCGCTGCGGTCCGCCGACTTATCGATCTGGGTTACCTAATAAACCCGGCTCTCCAGCGTGAGATCTGGGCCCACCTCTTCTCCTTCCTTCTCCGGGTCAACCTAACCCACTCTCCCTCCCTGGCCCACCTCTACGAGGCCAGCCATCGAAAAATGAAGACCTAGTGCAGTCTCGTCGTCGACTGCGGCTTCTCTTTCACTCACGCCGTCTCCGTTTTCCAAAACTTCCCCATCAACTACGCTGCTAAGCGAATTGATTTAGGCAGCAAGGCCTTGACCAATTACTTGAAAGAACTTTCTCTTACCGCTCTATCAATGTCGTGGACGAGACCTTTCTCATTGACGACGTTAAGGAGAGGCTCTGCATTGTTTCTTTAGACGTTGCTCGTGACCTGATCGCAAAGTAGGTTAGTTTGGTTTCCCCTCGAATTTAATTCAATTTGGTTTTGGAGTTTTGTTGTTTATTGCTTGAATTGGGTGTTCAGGAAACAAGCGAAGGACAATGTTTTCAATTGCTCATATGTGTTGCCTGATGGTATTACACATACAAAAGGGTTCGTGAAGAACCCAGAAGACTTGGCTTTGGACAAGTTTGCCCTCTATCTTAACATAGCAGAGATCTGGGAAATTAGACTTTTAAGGGGTAGATTGGGACGAAAATAGTGTCTAAGAGGCATGCTTAGTCACAATTGTGTTCATGGATATTTTAAAGCTTAACTTAATATTCATGGGTATATTAAGTTAAAAATCTAAAAAAAAATACACATAATAAAACTACTTTACTCTTGTTCTTAATAGAAATAGTCGACATATTTAATTGAAAAATCTTTACACGTTTTTTTGATCAAAGGTAGACAAATTCATTAATTCAAGTGTAAAAAGAGGATCCAATTACAAAGGATAAAGAAAAACCCAACCAAGAAAATAACAATCAAAATAAAAGTTCTAACTACATACAAAAACAAAAGGTCCATAATAATAAAAAATCAAAACAACAAAACCCTAGCAACAGTAAAAACTAGGAGGCTACCATTTGTAGCTCTGATGCCGCCACTATCTACTCCGCCTCCACTGCCGCCACCACTAAGGGAATACCAGTGAAAAAGAGAACCATGAAAGCGGATTTGTAGAGGATGGTGTTTGGATGAAAATCATAAACAGTCTGCATACTCAAGCGATCCAAAGGGTCATCAAAAACCTTAAAACTAACCCATTTAAGAAAGAAATTGGGTTGTGGAATGGAGCTAGCAGTAAGGAAAGCTAATGGTTTTTGGGTTTTTGGATTTTGAATGAGATGAAGGATAGATTGTAAAGGAGGGACATGATATAATGAAGAGAGAAAATGGAAGATATTTGGGCTATCCAAATCGAAGCAAGGGAAGGGAAGCACATAGGATGAGGTAAAGAGCAACCTCCACAAGGATGCGGCAATCATCCCAAAGGATGGGGCGAGGAAAACCCCCAAGAGAGTATGAAGGTTTGGGGAGATCTGGAGGAGTCCCACCTGGTGCCATGGTTACAAGTCGAAATCTCTAATATCTTCAAGTTTTATTATTGAACAAAGAAAAATGAAATGAAAAAGGAGACTCAACTTCTTAAGTACGCTCAAATTTTCACTATTAGCATTTGAGTTGTTCGAATGAAAAATCACTATAACTATATGCATATACACTCATTCTTGTGGGGTAAAACAGAAAAAGTAAAAAACGATTCGTATTCGGCATTCGCATTCATAATGTGGCCAGACAAAAACAAGAAAAGGCATAATTTACTTTTACCAGTCTCAGTTAATCATAGGTCTCCCTCCATCAGATAATCCACCCTCTGCCAATTTTGAATAATCATCTGGCACTGGGATATTCAACTCTGAACAAACCAACTGTATAATCTTTCCAGTCTCACCACCAAATGACATTTTATTCAAGGTTACGGAAATTGCAAACCTATTTCTTATATCGCAAAAACCGGTTGATCCACCCATTCCCGAGTGCCCAAAGCCAACAAGAGATCCGTCCTTTGAATAGTATCTCTTAAAACCTAGTCCGAATTTCCCCTCTTGCTTTGCCAAATTTGCATATTCACCCACACCTAAGAAAGCATCATGAATTCTGGGGTTGCTGAACATCTTACTGCCGCTATCTTTAGAACTGGGACTGACAATGATCTCAGTCAGGCTGGAGTCACTTCCATTGCTACCGTTACTTTCATTGCTTTCGTTTCTACTGTGACTACCGATGTCGTGGTCTTGGATATCTTGTGGGGTCTTCTCATAATTATTTGTTCTGAACCTTAAAGCAGCAGCTAGCTTCTTCCTTCTGTTAACTTTCTGCTTTTTGGGTGAGTCCTGAGTCGCAAATTTGGGAATGTGAGCGTGGCTACCGAGAGCTGGCTTAGAGGAAGAGGAGTGAGGTGGTGGAACAACTCCACCATCCACTAAGGCTGCATAGTAACGTGCAAGTGCACGGGCTGAGCAATGTCCATTAGCTGCAGGTATGATGGCACGGCGAGTGTTTAGCATGTTAAATAGAGCAGGCACTACAGAAGCAAGTTGTATGATGTTCTCCGGCTGGAAAGAGGATGGTAGGTCAGTGCGCCTGCTAATCCCTGAAAGCTTCTTCAAATCATCTATAGCCGGTGTAAGGGTTGCAAGTCGAGATTCCACACCTAGAAGAGAAACAAAAGCCCGGGTACAGAAAAAAAGAAAAACGAAAGCTCATATTTATGATGATAGAACTCACTCTGATAAATAACTGCACCAATACTTTCATATTGGTGCAAAAGCATTGTACACTTACCTGGAGGGATTCCAATATATAGCTCGCCTTCAATTTGGAGGGGATGAACCAATGCTTCTTCAAGAATTTGCTTGAATTTCTTCCCCGATGCATGCTGTTCCGTTTGAACAGATAATTAGAAAAATGTACAAAGAAAGCTTTGAACATGGGAATTGACTATCATACGAAAATTGGTTCCACCACATGGTAAAAGTTGACGGAACCTTTAACATAAAAGATGTTAATAATATTCTGAAACATCAGCAGGCAATTATACCTCAATGATTCCACCACATATCCAACCAAAAGACAGATAATGATAGAACTGCTGCTGGCCCGGTTCAGTCTCAGGTTCTGACATGGCAATGCGTTTTAAACACTCCTCCCAGTCAGACATAAGCAAAGGGTTTTCTTTGCCAATGTCTGCCAAGGCATTGGGCAGTCCAGATGTATGGTTAAGCACATGATGGACCTAAATTAAAGAGAAAATGAAAATTATAGTGTTTATATGATATTGGAATAAGCATATTAGGAGGAGTTGAGCCAGATGCATATGCCTTTATGAGATCTTTTTTATACAATCCAAATTCTGGCCATATATTTGCTACATTTTCCTCGAGCTTCAATTTTCTGGAAGGCAGAATAATAAGAAACGTAATCCAGTAAGTTTTTAGATGAAAGAATAGTAACTGATTTGACAACATGGAAACATACTAATACCCACCCAGTGTCAACCAGCCAATGTAACATTCCAGCCGTTATACCCTTTGTTACAGAAAAAACCGGAAAAAGACTGTCGGGCTGAACTGGACGAGGATCATATCGGCCAAGCACTCCAGCAGCAGTGTCAATAATAACTTCCCCATCTTTGTAGGCACATACCTTAATGTACAATCATGAAGGTTAGATTAATATTATAACTTAAGAGAAATATGAAACAATTTCCATTTCGGAACGTCATGCATTGGAATTCCCTTTTATCAAACTTGGTAGACATCTTGTCTTTATTGTAACTCCAGCATAAATAATGTCTCTGACCAAAAAGATTAGTTTCATTCTCTTATTTTAGAATTCGTTGAATGACAGGCCATTATTCTTGTTCTCTTATTTCTATACAATCTTGTACATTTTGATTCTCTGAATAATTTTTTGGTCTTGACCAAGGAAAATAATTCATGGTGAAAACAAGAGAAACTTGGACCAGAAAAATCCTTGCTCAAAATAAATATTGGTTTAGAGCGGATTTTTGTCAATAAAAATATATGCCAGTAGAGTTTTCAGGAACGTATCAACTTTCTAACCTCACCTAGTCTGGTGTACATCATTAATATATAATCATAAGTAATCATAAGTAAAAATGTACAATTTCAAGGGGATCTAGCGTTCTTGCATCCACAATTTCACATTCATACAAGTAACTTCTAACTGAAAAGTACCTATTTTGAACATGTAAGGCTTTAACATAAAACTCTAGGGTATGTTTGGATGAGGAACTTGAAAGATTCAAGGAATTTGCAAATGATTAGATGCAATGCATATAGATGGGATTTGTAAGTTACATGTATGGAGGTGTTGCTTCGGAAATCCCTTATTTAGTGGTTTGTTATGCTCATGTGGTGCATGCGTTTCCTTACTAGTTGCTCAACTATCTACTCACAATGACCATATTTTTTTTGTTTTAAGTGCATATCTTAGTAATAGTCTAAATTCCATGGAACTTCAAAGTACCAAGGGAAAGCACATTAGTAATAAATGCATTACAAACAATTGAATAGAGTGCTTGCAAGTAACCAGTTGAAAAACAGCAAGGGAGCACACGCGCAAGGGATTTCTAAAGTAACACCTATCAAGGTGTTACATACAATGATACAAATCCCTCTAGATACAATGCACCTAATCATTTTCAAATTCCTTGATGCTTTAAAATTCCTCAATTTTAATTAATTTTTCCTAAATCCTTGGTAGTTTGAAGTTCCTCATCCAAACAAAACCTAAAGGAATATTCAGATCAATAACATAAGCTTTATAAGACATAAACTTAAAAGGACTGTTCAGAATACATGGCATCATATCGACAGAGAAATTGGTGTGCACCTGAACTCCAAGCATTTTATTCTTATTCCCCAGCTCAACTAGGAGTTGCCTCAGCTTGGCCTCCACATCAGAATGAGCAGGTGTGTCATAGACCCACTGTTCATTTACCGTGGGTCCACTATTTATGTTTCTAAAAATTTGGTTCCATCAGAATTGAACCGGATATGACAACAAACTAATACAAAAGAAATACTCAAGATAAACTTACCCTAAAACAGATTCAGCAAATGGTCTCATGATCTCTTGATATACAATACGGACATTCATTGTGGAAGAAAGCCCTGAATCAAAGAAAAAAAAAAACATTTTAAAAATTATATTTAGTTGATACTATCATCAATAGAGATGATTTTGAATATAGACAAACCTCGAAGAAGATTGAGAACTCGTGCAAAAATTACAATATCACCAGGAAATGCGTCAACCTGTTAAAAGAGATGATCACCAAAATAAATAGGGATGGAATTAACAAAAAAAACATAGCAGAGAATCAAGATGGACAGGAGGAGACATTTGGACAAGATGGAATTACCATATTTTAAATATGGCTATATAAAAAAAAAGCATTACAGGATTAAAACGTTTAGCCTCCTTTTTGTTGAGCTGCATCCTATCTTGTATAACCTTCATGTTTTTTGTTCTTTGATCCGCCAAGGATTTCATTGTTTCCTGAGAAAATCATAAGTAGATAAATTAAAGGGGATAGGAAAGGAAAATATAACTGGATAGTTACAAAGTTTGGAAACTTGGAACAATCTAACAAGCTCAAATTGAATAATCACAGAACTTATTGCATACTTACAAGAGACTCTTTGGCTGGTGTTGTACTACGGAAAAAAACAGTTGTTATCTCCATTGCCTGCTCTGGTATATCTAGGCGCAACTTAAGTCCCATTTCTGCGAAAGCAGACAATAGAGCAACATGGTCCCCCTGTGACAAAAGCCATGGCTATCTCATAAGTCCAAGGGAATCACAGTTTAATAGCAAACATAATCAACTCAGAAGGAAGATCTAAATTAAACACATTACTCTTCATCATCGAGATTTATAATTACAGTGCACTCATTTATTCTGCCAATCAATGTTAGCTTCATCAGTTAAAAAGCCATAATTATTAATCATTACAGTGCCCTTAATTTGTTTGGCAAAGGCGACCCTAGGTATCTAAAAGTCAAGGGTAGATAATAAATTTCTTCTGTAGTAGGAGCCATGCCTAAGAAGAATTACATATTATAGTTGCTGTCACATTCATACAGAGCAATTCATAACGGCTCTAAAATCTGAGTAAATGCCAAAATTCAACCATGGAACCTACTCACTTAAAATTCTTAACATCAAGCTGACCATATGATAACAAAACTAGAAACAGCTTGCACAAACCTCTGCAGATGCCAAGAACATCTTCGCTAGTGCTTTTTTAAAAGAGCTTGAGAGTTTCTTTGTAAGCCCAAAGTCAAGCAAAATAGGACGATGTGGAGGTTCCTTGCTCACAAGAAAGTTTCCTGCAAAAAGGATTAAGAAAGGAGCGAAACCAAGTTGAATATGATAACATTGAAACAAAATGCAGATGAAAATTGATAAAAAAAAATGGAGGGGAAAAAGGCATAATACCGGGATGAGGGTCTCCATTAAAAAATCCATCAACATAGATTTGGTGGGCATATGCACGTGTGATTTCTTCAATAACTTTTTGTTTGTCAACACCAAATGCTTCCAGCGATTCTATGTCATTTAAACGAATGCCATCCATAAACTCTGAAATGAGGACTTTCTCTGTTGACTGTCAAAAAAGTAGCAGGACGCAGAGTAAATAAGTAGCACACGTGAAAAAGAAAAGACAACATCTATAATTTAAAGAAATGAATTAGAACAGCCCAAATAAAGATCAGGCATTAAAGGACGACAACATCTACACCCCTTCTTTCATTTTTTTAATCACTAAAAGTCTAAAACCACATCTGTTCCACTATATATTATTTTCAAAATTTTCATATAAATAGAGACATGTATAAGCAACAATCATATCCCCATACTGTCCTTGGTAAAAAACAATTGTTCTTGTAGAGTCATGGATATTAGAATAATGAAGCAGATAGTACCTGAATAACCTCCGGAATCAAAACATCAACTTGATCAGCACGTGGGCCATCATCACATTTGGTTTTGCAGCCAAGATTTTTGGACACTGTTCTGGTATTCTCTAACAAAATAAAAACCAATGTGTTAGACAAATTGAGCAAACCTTTTTACGCAAACTTTCATTAAGATTTCGGCAGTACGACAAAATCTAGAGTATGGCAGACAGTTAATTCATGACTACAATAAACCCTGAGGTCAGTTTGGCAAATGGGGTCATGCATTTTCAACACCAAAGGGCCTCATTACTGAAAAAATTCATTAGAAGAGAACAAATCAAATAAATTGCACACAAATGCATGAGCTACATATTCCCACAACCCATTCTGGATCATAAATCTATAGTGGCCATTTATCTTCTAATCTGTTTTATTATAGAAAGAGGGTTCCTTTATCCCCATTTTTTTTCCAACAGAATATATGTCTTACTTCATCCCCCTATGATATGAGGGCACTCTTATCTTCATTCAGGGAGTATTATTATTATGTTTATATATATACATATATATATATATGACTAATAACTTACTAAGGCTCCACTTCTTCCTAAAACGGCTCCACTTAGCCCACATCCACACAAAGGATTTAAAAGACAAAGAAAAGGAAAGAAAAATTCGAAATTATATTCACAAGCATGTCAGAGTACAAGAACTAGTAAGTTTTCAAATAATTCAAACAAATTGATTATACCAGCTTCATGATTGAAGTCGAGTTCTTTGGGAGATTCTTTGCACCATTCATCTATCATAGGATTAAAATTGAAATGAGGCTCTGCCCATGCTATCCAGTCAACAATTGACTTTGCATTCTTCAAGTCCTACAAAACAAACGTATGTCCAACAATAATAATACTTACCCTCTTTTTCTTTTATTTAAGCCCAATCTTCTAAAATCCCTTTGACAAACCTCCAAGATGATTGTTTTGATGCCCTCATGTTGAACTTTAACAACTACTTCCTGCCCATCAAGCAAGGTTGCACGATGGACTTGGGCTATCTGCATAAAATGGGGAAACCGGTATGGTTTTTCTTTTTAGAATCAGAGTATCATCTAGCAATAACCCTGAGCTATGTGCCGATATTTGTTCATTCTGTTTCCAAGAATCTGAAATCTTACAGATGCTGTTGCCAAAGGAACTCTGAAAAAATTTAAGAACAACTCATCCATTGATTTCCCCAACTCCTTCTGTATAGTTCGACAAACCTATGCAAACAAAACTTTCAGATAATAACTGTAATATAAAACTACTGAGAGTGAGGAAGTTCAAAAGGTTAAAGCATGTGCTGAAAAATGGAAATAAAGCTTGGGCTAGACTGGGCTATAGCCTGACTAAGCCTAACAGAAAGAACAAAACAAAATCCTCAACCACATTTTGTAGGCTGCCTCCATCACTGAATTAGATAAAATTGACAAAACTACTATATTAGGTGCTCCCATGGTCCCATTGATTACATTCATTTTTTATTTTTACACCATTCAGCAATGACTTTCCAAGAACCCAATTACCATTCTTAATATCTCAACTTTCACCACTAACAGCCTACACTGAGCTTCAAGCTCTTTCCTTACTGGCAATGGCCTCACAAAGCACTGATCTCCCTGATGAACTTCATGAACTTCAGAATATTTTTTTGTTTGTTTTAGCAGTGAACTTCAGAACTTGAATGGCAGAAACTAAAATACTTACCAAGGGTTAATAGTATCATAAGAGATACTACATCAAGCAAAAAAAATAAAAATATAGATTTGCTAAAACATAAGGCAGAAAAGGCCAATAAACCATCATTGTGAGGAATTATATAGTATATGGACACTAAAAAGTTTGAAAACCTATAGAGACCAACCTCTTCCAAAGGACGAGGAGGAAGAGAGTCCTGTAATTGCTTGAGAAGGGAAATGTATGCCTCAGGAAGTACATCTGCTCGTGTAGATAAATATTGCCCAAGTTTCACCCACAATCCTTCCAACTCTACTATCAGATTAAGAACACGTTTAGCATTGCGCTCGTGAGCATTTTCCCATAAAGTAGCTCCTTTAGTTTTGCTAATCCATTTCTCTCTTTGCTGCAAAGCCTTCAGTGGTAAAAAGAAAAAATAACCAGTTAATACAGTCTACTACATATAAGTGGGCTACCTAGAACCTACTGGGGAACAGAAATGAATGAAATTTACCTTGTAATCAAGGTATATCATCAATGCAACTGCGCATACTTTCATCCGTCTTTTGTATATGGTTCCCCATCCCATCAGAGGAGGGTTGATAAAAATGGACCCAAGAGAATTCTAAATCACAAGTCTTTGCTTGAAGGAAGAAAAGGAAAAAAAAAAAAAAGGGAAAAGAAGTGGTCAGGCTCTAGAAAAAAATGGATAAAAAACCAGCACTAACATGTTCAGTAAGGGAAATAAAGCACAAAATGTAGTCATGGTATGTCCACAAACTGAAATCAGATAAGAATGCCCTACATATGACTAAATTCGGAAAAAGTGAACAATTGGGAAATGCAAATATCACAAATTGAAACTAAGTGGCTGAAAAACCAAGAAACTCAAATAATCGGACTATATATATGTAGTCATGTGAGATGTTACAACTTTGAAGTTATGTTTTACCGTACTGTTGCTATTGCACACAGAAATGAACTCCTAAAATAGAACCCCATCTATCTTGAAGCTATATTGCCTTCTAATGAAAAACAAAAGAACATGACAAAACTAATTTTCAGAACGCTATAAAACTTTACTGCTGGAGGAGATTCTACGTCCGCCTTACAACTGTATGTTGTGTGGAAGCATCTCAAAACAAGATAACAAATATGAAGGAAAAATATGAAAACTAACGATTCACAAAGAATCTAAAGAACTTCAAAGAACTGTTGTGGGTCGGTGATACTGCCTATATCCATGGAAAAGGGCGAGGAAATTCAACTAATAACAAAGGAGATCACAAAAAGAGATTAACTCTCAAAACCCAAATCCCAAATACACCTCAACCACTCTTTATTACAACGTTATAACACCACAACCAACACAGAATAAAGGTTTTTAGGAGAAACGATTATGCCTATCATATACTACTCTGACTTCACCAACTCAGTAACAATCTATAATCCTCATACCAAATCCTTATAAGACAGGGAACCAAAACGTCCAACAAGATTAAGTAACAAAGGAACCAAAAAAGCTAACTAATTGACCCAAAATGTAAGACCAAATTTACAACACTGTATTTGTAAGTCCATCCCCTTATCAAACGTCAAACTTCATTTTGGCCCCTTTCATACTAAGCACAAAACAAAACCTTTCGAATCTACTTATATGGTCAATGTGTCAGCACCAATTGGAGAACATAAACTCAAACTTAACTAAACCAGTAATCATAGCTACTAATACTAAGCAGTTCGTAACTCCCCAGTTGCCCTTCGAAGACATCTTGATCAATCACCTTCAGCTCCCTCCATTGCCATATGTATTCTATATGTATGTGCATTCAATCTTTGCTTTTTCCGTTGGCCATTGGAATTAAAAATTGTAGAAATGCGAAAAGATTTGAAATTTAGGAAATCCTATGCAGCTTTAACCAAAACAACAAAATCATACGAAAGTCATTTGTAACAGCCCTGAAATTCTAAATCAAATTTCATAAACCCTCTCCAAATTGTCAACAACAGAAAAAACATAAGACAAAAAAAAAAAGCTCATCCCAAAAGTGGAAATGTGAAATTACGTAAATATTAACGGCATTAAAAATCGAAGAAGATATCTCACCTCAAGTCGCCGGAGCTTGGTCTTGAAACTGGAGGATGTTGAGAAACCTGAAAGCTTTTCAAAACTGGAAACAGTTGGAGAAGAAATAATGATTATGTAAGCTTCGTCGAAACGATCAGAACCTGTGTCGTTTTCTTGAAGCGACTTAGAATCTTCCGCTTTTTGCTTTAGCGTTGGCCATCCCCAACAATTTGTCACACTGAGAACGATGTCACCGCTGCCGGTGAGTATCGTATCGCGAGACTCTCCAATCAGAAAAAAAAATCCGCGGGAAAATAAAAATGAGAAAATGACGAGGCGTGGAGTGATTGGTAGTTTTTAAACGGACAGGTGAGGTTAGTGTAGGTGACGTCTAAACGCTATGTGATTAACGGTCAAAGAAATATGAAAGAGAAGAAAAAAAAGAAAAAAGAAGCATGGTGAGCAAGGATGAAAATATCGATATCGACGGATATATCGCTCGCCGAATTTACGGATATCTCGCCCCAAATATCGATATCGATATCGATATCGTTTACGGTCAACAAAAATGACGGAAATTGAGTTCAAATGACGGAAATTTGGAATATAACTTTGGGAAAAACTTAAGTACCCAATAATTGTTATATAGGACTAATAAAAACTATAAAATGACTTTGATATGATAAATATATGACAATTGTTTGATGTAATATGATTCTGCCGATGACTAATAATATAAAATCTTAAATATAAATATAAATTGAAGTGAGTTACTATAATTGAATGTTAAAAAGGTTAAAAACATAACAATAAACATACAAAAATTCAATGTAAAAAAATGATAAAATAAGTTTAAATATATTTAATATTGAAAAAAAAAATGAAAAAATAGGGTCAAATTTTGTTTAAAAAATTGGAAGTAATTGATTATATAAAATTGAAAAAAAAATGGAAAAAAAAAAACCAACCTTTGAAAAATTTGAATAAATGAGTATACAATAAAAACTGGACTTTGTTCCAATAAAAACTGGACAATAAATGAGTATACAATAAAAATTGGAAAAAACAATAAAAACTGGAAAAAAAAACAATAAAAACAGACCTTTGGCAGCAAGGGGGGTCGAACCCGAGACCCCCCAAATGAGTCCAAAAACCCACACCAACTCTGCTGGGCTGGACTTTGTTAAATTATATAACGTCGATTATATAAGTATACAAATTAACCGGCTAGCAACAGTCTCCCCTTACCTCCCGCCGGGTCTGCAACTCGGGTTTTCCGACCCGGCGATATATACTTCGATTTAAGTTCGATTTTTACGAATTAATAGTGCATTTTCATCATTTTGATCCTAGAAAAAGATCTATGGACTCAAAACATGTCAATTGTTCGATATTTGGGCGAAATTTCCCCCCCCCCCCCCCTTCGTGCCGCCGGCCCAAAATGACGAAATTTCGGCGACATCCAGCGATATTTTCATCAATGATTGTGAGTGAACCCGCGCGGAATATTAGTACGATGTTGGCCGTTGGATTGGGCGCGTGAGAGAAGAACTCTTTGTAAGGCGTGGCCGTAGCTCACCGCCATCGTCATAATCTGATGAATATTCTGGCGGTCCATACAAAAATGAGGACAGTCATATTGAGTCGGTGTTGAATTTTATTTTCGAATTTTTAATGCAAAAATATTCTAATAATTGAAAATTTTGAATTTGTACTCGTGAATTTCTCGCGTTTTACTATGGAACTATTCAATTAATTATAAACATATATTTTATAAAATGAGAAAATTTTGAGAAGTTGATTAACTATTTACATGCATTATCATTTATTTATTTACATAATTTTATATTTATTATAAAAAAATTTATTTAAATTTTCAAGAAATAAAATATAAAATATAAACTTTAATAATCTAACATAAGTTATATAATCGACAAAATAGTCAAAATATTATTGATGAATGGTAATAAAAGGGTAAAATTGCAATTTTCGTATTCTTATAACAAAGAAAAAAAGTAAGGATATACAATAATAATGATTCATATAATAATAATAAAGACAACGAATAAGTACGAAAATTTGTAATTTCACTATTTAACACCATGAAAAAAGGACAAAATAGTCAAAATACAATTGATGAATAGTAAAAATAATATAAAGATAAATGAATATCTAAGGGTAAAATTGTAATTTATTATTTATAACAAAGAAATAATAATAATAATAAAGATAAATGAATATGTGAGGGAAAAATTGTAATTTCATTAGGCACAATTGTGGAACCCAAAATCATCCGAAAATTATGGAGCTGCCACGTGTCCCGTAATTCCCAAAAATGACCAAATTGCCCTTGGCAAATAACGCTGATCATTTGAAAAACACCCGCACATTAAATAATCTATTTACCAGTTAAATACGTTATTTGATCGGGTTAAAGTCTCTGTAATATTGGTATTCTCCCCGAGAGTTAATTATCGTTATTCTTAATAATGGATAATTAATATTAATATTAAAATACAATAAATATCATTACTATCATGATGAGCCATCATTACAATTACTAAATAATATATTTAATAATAATATATTATTTACTAATTAAATATTCAACCGACCAATCAGAACGTTCCAAGGCTCCCAAGATTTTCCTATAAATAGCAAGGCACATTTCATTTCCAAGGTACGTTGATTCTTCGCTTCGAAGTATATCCTTTTCCTCTCTCAAAGCTAACTTAAGCATCGGAGTGTTCTTGGTCGAACAACCCCCCGGGTAAATCGATCGAGGCAACGATAGCTAATTGTTTGCTGTTTGCAGGAATTGTGAGGACTTTTTCGCGGCGGGTTCAATCTTTGATTCAACAATTGGTGCTTTCATTGAGAGCTATTGAGTTATACTCAGAAGAAGCTCTCTCATTTGTTCATCGCTCATCAAGAATTTGATCATCGTTCATCTTTCTTCGTTCGTCGTTCATCGACATTGTTCGAAGATTTTGAACGTTGTTCATCACTCATCAAGAATTTGATCATCGTTCATCTTTCTTCGTTCGTCGTTCATCGACATTGTTCGAAGATTTTGAACGTTGTTCATCACTCATCAAGAATTCGTTCATCGTTCATCTTTCTTCGTTCGTCGTTCATCGACATTGTTCGAAGATTTTGAACTTTGTTCATCGTTCATCTCCCTTCGTTCGTCGTTCATCGACATTGTTCGAAGACTCTAAACGTTGTTCAAATTATCCATCAACAGCTTTCCAAATTCAAAATTCTTCGATTCGGCATGGCTAAGGTTCATCGATCCGTTCGATCAACTGGAGAAGGTGTTTCTGCCTCAACGGCTCAGACAAGGAATGAGACTCACATTGAAACATCGGAGAAGCGGCCAACTCAACCCAGGCGTGTGTCCATAGAATCACCCATGGTGTAACGACCCGTTCCAAATTCCTAGATTAGATTAGCGACTAATCACGATTAGTGAGGCTAATCGGTGATTAGTTAGGCGAAATCGGACGAACGATGCAAAATGACCATTTTGTCCCTGATGGTGGCAAAACGTTGACTTTTCATTCAGGCGGTCAAACTATGACCAATGACTGTGACGTAGTTCGTGACGTCACGAGTTCATAGACAGGTGGCACGTTCAATTCCGACGTCCGAGGAGGAAGTTATGACGTTCGGAAGTTTAGGGGCATTTTGGTAATTTTGGTTAAATGGGGTCAAAAGTTGACTTTTTGACCGGGATGTCCGATGGCTGAGGGCCGAGGACTATTATGTAGAGAAGGAAGATACGAATCCGTAGACAGGCGGCACGTCGAATTTTGACGTTCGACGACGAAGTTACGGTTCAAGGAAGTTCAAATGCACTATTGCACGAATTACGAAACGAGTTAACTTTTGGACTTAGTGGGGCCCAGGGCTGAGTCTGTGGACCAATGGATGAGTGACACTTGTCACCCATCCACAGGCCACCCAAATTGTATTCATGCATCTCCCTTCACCGTGCATTTTCATTTTCTTCGTTCAAACACACACCCATTACCCGATCTCACCCAACCATTCAAACCAATCCAACCCCATTTCGACCAGGACTGAGACCAGAGAGTGAGGGAGGATGTAGGACGCGGTGGCCGGCCCAGAAAGGCGCCGCCGTGGGCGGTGGAGCCGCGAACCCGTGCAGGTGCACGGTAAGCCCGATTCTTCCCATTTTTCAATATAGGTATTATGGGTTGTTTTGGTTGCTTTCAATGAATTAAAAATGTTGCTAGGAAGCTATTAGGACGGTTTTGAGGGAGATTGGACGATGAGAGACCTCTGGGGAGGAGTTTGGAGAATCGAACCGTGAGGTTCAAATTGGACCGGTCGGATTTCGAAGGTTTTAGGAGTTTTGGTTAATTGGGTTAGATAGGAAATGAAGAAATAGGAATTTAGGAATTGAAATGGATGCAAACGGACCGAAAATGAGGGAGAAGGAGACCTGGACCGGTTACGCCGGTCCAAGTTGCAGGAAGAACCGGACCGGACCGGTTCGGACCGGTCTGACCGAAGTAGGAGACGATACTGTAGCTGGCGCGTGAAGCCCAAGCGCAGCCACTTCAGGCGGCGCGTGTGGGCGCGTGGGGGAGAATTTGGGGATGTGTTCAACATGTGAAATCTTCTATTCGATTCAACGAACATTTTAGGACTGGTTTCGTGTCAATCGGACACCGTCTCGATATGTTTCAGGGCATCGGAAGGTTTAGGGTCGGTTTAAAAATAGTTAAAAGTTCGGGAAAATTACGGGGCTTTGATAGGAGGTTAATTAAGTAGTTATTAACCTTCTATTAAAATTTGGACAGGTTTGGGAGTCCCGGTGACGGTGATCGGCTCGGGGAGCCGTATGACACGCAAATCGAGGCGGCAGCTCGGACGGTCTGTGAGTGGACCTTGTTTTCTAAATTGGTGCATGCATAAATGTTTATTATATGTTTTAAATACTTGTTTGTGATTTGATGAGTTTTATTTGGATCTTTGTAAATTATATGGTTTCACGTATTTCAAGGCGATTTACGTGCTTGCACGTAAATCGAGGTTTTCCAGTTTTATACTGATTTTCCGTACTTATGATTTTGGAAATGATTTAATGAAATGGTTTTGGATTCGAAAAGGTAAACTCGGGTTCGAGACCCATTTGCTTTACAGAATCGGGCCGGAGGCCCAGTTGGTTTACGATTCGGACCGGAGGTCCAGTTTCTATGTGAATTCGGGCATAGGGCCCAGTTATGTATTCAAATGGTTTTTATGGTTCATGACGGTTTATGGGAACCGGCATGAACCCATGAAAGGATTTTATGGTTCATGACGGCTTATGGGGGCCGGGCATGAATCCTTGAAAGGTTTCAAGAATGATTTCAAAGGTTTTTCATACTCCATCCTTTATATATGATTGTCTCCTCCGGGGAGGGTCGTTGGCCTGGGTGGACCCCGGAGTAGTCACGAAGCACTGACTGAGTGGAGTCACCCCCAAGTTGGGTTCCTTACTCTCAGGATGGGCATGGTTCGTTACCTCCAGGGAGGGTCATTGATCTACGGACATTGACCTGGGTGGACCCTGGAGAGACTTGGGTTTGAGACCCCGGTTAGCACACATGTAGCTTTATTTTACCGTGACAGGTTCTGGATATGAATATAATGGATAAACATGATTTCAATTGGTTTTGGGAAATTGTGTTTATAATGATAAATGGATTTGGGCTGAGATCCCACGTATGTTCACTTTGTTATGGTTTTCTGTAAATGGTTTTGGGCAGGAGCCGTGTGATTTGTATTTACGGAACTTGGGGCTGAGACCCTAATTATGGTTGTTTAAACATATGTGTTTTGGATAAATAGTTTTACTATGCATGCATGCTTTTTAGTGGAGGGTATAAATGTCTTCTCGTTAAAATGTTTTTATAAACTCTTTATTTTTGTCCACTCACAGTCTTTCTATTTTTAATACCCTTCAGGTTGACATCGGATGTGGACTGTAGTAGAGACCGAGATATCACATGCCTCCTCCGGATCCTGGCGTGCTCTGATAGCCCGGGAGGGCAAAGGTCGGAAATATCCGTTGTCTGACACTTCGTGTCAGACGGGAGCAGGGTCATCCCGCATTAATCCCCGGGGGGGGGGGGGGGGGGGGGGGGGGGGATTGGGATGGGTCCTGTCACATGGAGACACTTGAAGGGAGGCCAACCTTCAGTTTTGGAGCGTTCCCCTCTCCAGCTGACCAAGTACCCACGCTAGGGGAAGGAACTTCGGCTTTACAACAAGCAAACGAGAGGTTGATGGAAATACATCACGACATGATCAACCCACAACAAACATGGTCCTAGGGGACTTTCTGGACGGGTGTCATGACATCTCAGGGAGAAGTCGTCACCAACCTCCCCAGGACAACTTGGCGCAGTAAGTTGAAGGGTTAAGCAAACAAGTTCAACTTCAGTCAGAGCTCTTGCAGCAACTCCTAGCAGAGAGACCAGTCCAAGAGCAGGACAAACATTCCACGTCACGTGGAAAACATGAGCATGCTCAAAGGCGTCCTGGGAAAGAACCAGTCCACTGTCGAACAATGTCACGAGACACTTCGCTAAGCGATTCCAGTAAAGAAAGTCATGCTCACCGAGCAAAAAACCCTCAACGCCTAAGGTCATCAGTACGTGAACGGCTAGGAAATAAGCTTGGGGCAACCTCACAAGCAGAGCGCTCATAGCACTCCCATGGAGGCAAGGGGCAACTTCGAGCTCTACACAAAAACCCAAAACAATCTGCCCATGGCAGTAAAGGGGAAGACGAAGCCTACTCCCCTGCACGATCTCAGAAATCAAGGGGTGAAGCTCAAAAAGGTTCTCGACGATTAGCACAAAGGGACTCATCGCCTCAGCAAGGAGCATTGCGGGCTAATGATGTTAAAAAATTGCTGGACATGCACCTTCGTGCTTGACAGGACCCGTCCCAACTGGACGTCAAAAACCGTGTCTGGTCCTGCTCCCGTCTGTCAAGTCAACTAAAGATCCGAAACTACCCTTCAGTGCTTGCCACTGCCTCACGATCAGTCCCAAACGTCGTACCACGGCCTGGAGGGTCGCAAAACAGAAAAGGTGTGAGTGGACAAAAATGACCTCTTGTAAAAACATTTATCAAAATACAATCTTACCCTCCAGTTTTCACAAACTTGCATGCATATCGTAAAACATGAGTGACCGATAAAATCAAAACATATTTTCCCATGGTCCATAAAACTCATGTTCACCAAATAAGTTCATGTTATAAAACATCAAATCCCGGCTCTCAGGCCAACACATGTGAAAACATAATCACCTGGCCACAAAGACCAAAAACCTGTACTCCATACCAGTACGTCATCACAAATAACATCAATCAGCACTAATCACAAGTGCACAATAAATATATCAATCCAATCAATCCGCACTACTCACAAGTGCACAATATCACAAATCACATCTGCACTACTCACAAGTGCACAATTAATCAAACTGCACTACTCACCAGTGCTGCACTACGCGTAGGCCAATAACCAGTCACTCTCTCGGGAATAAACACCTCTGGGCTCAACCCCCTCGGGCTCAGTCACCTCTGGGCGAACACATCCCCAGGTTCAGACACTTCCGAGTGGTACATCCAGGCTCAGTCTCATCCGAGAAGCTGACTACCATAGGATCAACTCCGGATCCTACAATCACATCCCCCAAGCTCCGGTCGTCTGGGTAATCCCCCCCCCCCCCCCCCCCCAAGCACCGACCGTCTGGGAATATCACAATCACAATGAAAACCATCCCGGGAATTACATCCCAAAACATTTCAATCAAATCTTGACTTCATACCAAGTCAAGGTCATTCTCAACTGGGTCTCAAGCCCAAAATATCTTTTACACATAAACCGTTAAAATCACATTTAAATCAATAGAATAATCCGGAAATCATCATTGACTCACCAACCAAGTCAAAATATCATTTTAGAAATCATTTAAATTCCGGGCCTAGCCCAAAACATCATTTGCACGTTCCCCGTAAAACGTGCCCAAAAGACTGATTAAAATAATCATAAAATCCCAATAAATCATTAATTTCACAATTTCACAAATGACTCCAAATCCGAGTCAAAATCACTATTCACTTGGGTTCTCATGCCCAAAATAACATTATCACGCAAATCCATGCGTTGCAACCTCCGTTGCCATTTTCACGTAAATCCACGAAATTGACCCTCGACTCATTCCCGAGTCACCACATCATTTTTCAATCCAGGACTCAATAACCCGAGTCCAAACATTATTCTCACTCAATTTCAATCTCGGACTCATAAACCAAGTCCAAACATCATTTTTACCAAATTTCGTAATTTCTCGAAAATCGCCCAAAATAATAATGTAATATTCACAAAACCGAGAGTTTACCGGATTGAAACACAAATCATGCCCAAGCATATAAAATCATATAATAAGGCATTTAAATCATATATGCATGCATCACGGTTAGAAAACAAAAGTCCACTCACACACACCGTCCAAAACGGTCCGTTTCCGAGCTGCACGTTTTTCCGTAAAATCTGGAAATCACAACTCCTGTCCAAAATCATTATAGAGGGTTACTAACATCTCAAAATACATCATATAATTTTCACCAATTTTTCCGGGATTTAAATACGTATTTTTAACGTAATACAAAACTTCGGATACGCGGAACATT
This sequence comes from Prinsepia uniflora, assembly GCA_032719365.1. Lineage (NCBI taxonomy): Eukaryota > Viridiplantae > Streptophyta > Magnoliopsida > Rosales > Rosaceae > Prinsepia > Prinsepia uniflora. The sequence continues at coordinate 32,948,868 of CM064861.1, read as the reverse complement.
ATCGAAACAATATCCGATTTCCCCGAAATCAACGTCAAAATGTTCGTTACACTGAGAGGATCAAAAGTCATGTTGACCTCACCTTGAGACTAGGCCGGACGCGCCCCCACGCGCCGCCGTGAGTGGCTGCGCGTGAAACCCACGCGCCAGCTACAATGTCGTCGTTCAAGCCCGTTTGTCTGGTAAACGGGTCGTTTAACCCGCGATCAGACCCGTTTGGTTTTCTATCAATTCCACACTGAATTCATCAATTGAACATTCATACAGCCTCGAATTAAGTTCAATTAAAGATCTGTGGACTCAATTTCAAACAATCTTACCTATAACCCCACGATCACAGTTGATCATTCGAAGGTCCTCCGGCCATTGTTCATCATTCGAAGTCCTTCATTTTCAATCGATTTCTCTCAATTGATGCCACCAGAAGCTTCAGTGGATTCAGGTAAACTCTTTCCCCATCTCAATTGCATCAATTCATGGCTCAAACGCCACGACTCAAACTCGACATTTTCATGGTTACCCGACTCAGTTCATAGCCAATTGGGCCTCGATTTCTTCCGTTCTTGATGTGGTTCGACTCGTACAGACCTCAGGAAGCTAACTCGAGCTTCAATTCCACTCCTCACGGCCCAATTCTTTCAATTCGATTTTTCCTCCCAAAAACTAAATTTTCGAATTTCCAGTTCCCAGCTCACTCTCAATCTCCCGTTTTTCCCAGACAATTCAATCTCAAAAATCTCTCAATTTTCCCCTCAGAACCGGCAGTGGAAGGGAGCTGAATTCTCTCAATTTTGTTTCCCCCAATTTGCACGGTTTGAAGAACATGGATGGTTAATGGAGGAAAGAAATATAATTAAACATAATTAATTAATATAACATCATAATTGTGTCTTCCCTAAAACATGGGATCTGGTTTCATGCCTGAATTTAAGGGATGAGTGACACTTATCACTCATCCAAGTGTGTCCAGTCACCGGGTACTGTTCATATTAAAATATTATTTTATTCCCGGTTCGTTCGGTTAACCGAGCCCGATTCCGTGACCATAACTTCGTCGTCGAATCTCCGATTTCGGCATGCCGCCTGTCGTTGGATTCGCATCGACGAGACCTACGTAACGGTCCTTGGCCCTCGTCCATCGGACCTCCCGATCAAAAAGTCAACATTTAGCCCCTAATATGCCAAATTACCAAAATACCCCTCAACTTCCGAACATCATAACTTTCACCTCGAATGTCGGAATCGAACGTGCCACCTGTCTATGAACTCGTAATGTCCCGAACTACGTCACAGTCATCGGCCAAAGTCCATTTGACCGCCCGAACTAAAAGTCAACATTTTGCCCACGCTAGGGGCAAAACGGTCATTTTGCACGTTTCGTCCGATTTCACTCAACTAATCCCCGATTAGTCGTTCTAATTCATAATTAATTAATATTCAATCCCGATATTCGGGACGGGTCATTACAGTGCTCAACAAGGTGGCGATCTAGAGGACGATCTACGTCGCCAGATATAGCTCTCTACGCCCTTTATAAGGGATATTGAGGAGGAGCCATTCCCCCAGAGATTCGCAACACCAAACTTCACTTCATTCAAAGGAGCCTCCGACCCGGTAAAACACATAGATTATTACCGAGGAGTCGTGATCCCCCACAGGTCTAACGATGCGCTCATGTGCAAGGTTTTTCAAGCTTCTCTTCAAGGCCAAGCCATGACTTGGTTCAATCATCTCCCCCCGAGGTCGATTCAGTCCTTCGAAGAGTTGGCCCTGGAATTTGTGAAGGAATACGCACAACTTCGGACAATCGAAGTGAAAGATGACCATCTTTTCTCTATCCGAAAGAGAGCAAAAGACACTCTGCGACAATACATACGGAGATTTTGTGAGGAAAAGTCTTGCATTATCGGCTGTAATGACCTTATTGCGGCAATGGCATTTAAGCAAGGACTCCCTCGAGACAGCCAACTTTACGGGGACATCGTCATGAGCAATGCGCGAAGTCATTCCAAAATACTTTCGCTGGCAGAGCGACATGCAAGTTGGGAGGACGAGAAGAGTGCCGCTCATGCTCAGGACCATGCCAGGACTAGCGAAAAGTCCTCTAATGAGGATGAACCCCATGGAAAGTTTGCGACTGGAAAGCTCAACAAGCGCAAAGCGGGGCAACACTCCCAAACTCCAGTTATGGGGAGGCCTAACTTGCAGCTATCTTTACCAGTCCATCAGATCTACAATGAAATTAAGAACAAGCCATGGTTTAAGAAGCCGAAGCCAGTCAAAGGCAATCAAGAGAATGGTGATAAAACCAAATGGTGCACCTATCATGAATGTTATGGGCACAATATCAGCACTTGTATATCTTTCGAAAGATATCTCCGAAATCTCCTGAAGGAGGGGCATTGTACAGACTACATCAAGAAGAAGACTGTAAATCACATGGAGAACAAAGAGCCAAACGAGCCAGCATCAAAGGTGATCCGCATCAACTAGACGCGAGACAACATTAGAGAGACATAAAATTCTACGGAGCTTTTCAATTTTGCTTTTCAATTTGTCTTCTAAATTCAAGTATCAATGAAATGAGATTAACAAATTGATTTTTTCACCATGTACAAATTTCAAAGCTTATTCTCTCTAGTGTAAAAAGCCTTCGTCATCGAAGCATCCAAGCCTTCGTCATCGAAGCATCCAAGCCTTCGTCATCGAAGCATCCAAGCCTTCGTCATCGAAGCATCCAAACTTTCGCCCTGCGAAGCATCCAAGCCTTCGTCTTCGAAGCATCCAAGCCTTCGTCTTCGAAGCATCCAAGCCTTCGTCATCGAAGCGTCCAAGCCTTCGCCCTGCGAGGCATCTAAGCCTCCGCCATGCGAAGCACCTAAGCCTTCGTCATCGAAGCATCCAAGCCTTCGCCCTGCGAAGCATTCAAGCCTTCGTCATCGAAGAATCTAAGCCTTCTAAGTCCTGCAAATTTCTACGCAGCAAGGAGAGCTCATCTCGAGCGGTATCTCGCTCATTTTCTATCAGCATCATCTCCGCATGGCTCATCTCCAACTCGCCCACCTTGGCTTCCGATGTGAAATTAAGACCTTAAGTTTTCTTAAGTTATCGTAATATCACATCAACAACATAACTTTCCATTTCTGCGGCCCTTCAAGATAGCACATTCATAGGGCCAGAACGGAAAGGTTAGGAAAGAAGTTGCTCGGTATGCTTTTTGGTTAGGAAAGAAGTTGCTCGACATGCTTTTTTCTCCCAAGAGCCAATAGGTCCTTGATTATTGTTCTCCTTCTGAACAACGATTTCTATCAAGCACAGTGGAACGCTCAACCACTCCTTGATCGGGATGTCTGAAAGCCTCCCGCCATTCATGGAGGAAGTAGCCGGCTCATGTCCCGGAACTCTGGAAGAACATCTGTCGCCAAGCTCCACGAGAACGTCACTTGGAAAGGCAATTTGATTGCAAGCCTTCCACTCCATGAAGTCTTCAGGCTTCTCAGAACCCATATCTTTCCCTCGGAATGGATTTAGGCCACTAGAACCGCCACGCTCCCACAGAGCAAGTTTGCTGGGTCTCTCGGCACCTTGACGCATAGCGAGCATATTTGTGGTACTAGCAAGAGTCACAATGAATGTGATCCTGCCTACCGATGCTCACTAGTCACGTCTGCAAGCGCACTCAGTCATCGCCAAATCCCCGTCTTCTGTTCTTCCCCAATTTGACACGATTCCTCTTCGTTTTCGTTGCAGGGAGTTTCGTTTTGATCCCAGGAGCTTAATTCAATCCTCAATTTCCCTTCTCCTAGCTTACAAATTCGAATTCGAATTTCCCTTGATTTTCTGAATTTTCGAACTCTGAATACACCCAGTTCTCTCAGTCCCTCGAGTTCCTCTCTCTCAATTCAGTTCCTTAAGCTTTTAAATTGCACAATGACGGTGAGACAGTGGGATATCACGGATCAATTTGGACAAAATGATTACAATTACCCTTAATTAAAGGTGAGTATCATTTGCCCCAAAACTGGATTCCATGTTATGTGGGGCAAGAAGAAGACAAAGGACAGGTGTCATTGTCTGATCAAGGTTAAAAGACCATTTTGCCCCTGGTTCGACAAATTACCATTTTGCCCCTAGCCTTCCGTGACCCGTAGCGTTCGCATCCGAACTCCGTTTTCGACGTGACGAGTGGAAGTGTGAGGCAATACTCAGGTCCGGGGAGGCGTGTTTGTCCCATGCACCGCCAACTTCGATACAGTTAACTCTGCACGTGCTGTCATTGAACTCCATCCTAAAAAATAGCTCCACTTTAGGTACGACCCGAAAAAGCCGACCGCCGACAGGGTTTTTTCTTCTCCCATGCTTAAGAGCCTTCATGGAAGAACATCTGTCGCCAAGCTCCACAAAAACATCGTCTCGAAAAGCAATTTGATTGCGAGCCTTCCACTCCTTGAAGTCTTCGGGTTTCTCAAACTCCACATCTTTCCCTCGGAATGGACTAAGGCAACAAGAACCGCCACGCTCCCACAAAGCAAGTTTGCTGGGTCTCTCGGCACCTTGACGCATAGCGAGCATATTTGTGGTACTAGCAAGAGTCACAGTGAATGTGATCCAGCCTACCAATGCTCACTAGTCACGCCTGCTAGTGCACTCAGTCGCCGCCACATCCCCGTCGACTGTTCAGCCAAACTCCGTTCACCATGTAGCAAGCATATTTGTGGTACTAGCAAGAGTCACATTGAACGTGATCTAGCCTACCAATGCAAGCGCGCACCGACCAAAAACTGTTCGTTTTCCAAACTGCATGCGATTCTGTAATTTCTGACACTTTTCAGGAATTTCGAATCCTGCCCAAAAAACATCATGAAAGGTCAATAATGACACTATGAATATCATATCAATTTCCCACAATTTTCTGGGAATTAAATATTAATTTAAACATAACCTAAACCTTCGGTGAACAGTATTTTGCTACAGTGCGCAGTGAACAGTGTTTTTACTACAGCGCACGGTTTTTGCTACAGTGTTCTTCCTTCTATCTCCATCAGAACTTCCCTCACTTTCATTTCCTGAAGAAGATGACGATGACTCATCCAAAGAATACCACTTTTTTCTAGACCCCTTTTTCATTTTATTAAGCTTATCATCATCAGAACTAGAATAATGTGAATTCCTTCCCTTCCCATGCCTATCCCCCTTACTACCAGACCTTTTCTTCTGGTTGTGTTTCTGTCTCCTAGAAGCACTCAGATTTTCATCCTGTAGCAGAAAATATTAATCTACTCTCCAAAAAGAACAAATTAAAATACAACAACAAAAGAAGGGAAAGGCTTTACTTTATTAAGCTGGTCACGAGGTATGACCTTCACTCCTGCAAGCATTGTCCGTTGTAATTGGCAATAATTTGAACTAGTTTCGTGCAATCAGACAAATAGTTTCCTGCAGATAATTAAAAAAAAAAATTGCAAAATCTGTTACTTCCCAAAGATGAACGTCAACAATGCCACTTGATGTTAAACAAAATCTAGAGAGATAAAGGTGGAACGAAGATAATGTTGTTCTTCCCCCCGTTCCCTCCTTAAAGTTGCTCTTTTTTTCCCTGAACGTTGAGTGATGCGATGTTGTATGGTATTCTTCTGATATAATTCTTCTTATTTGGAAAATATATAGAATGGAGGGAAAGGAAATGGACGGTCCAGATTCAATCTGGAGGAATAAGATCAAGGGTTCAGATTAAGCCTGGGTACTTTAGATGGATGGCTGAAATTAAAAGTTGGTTTTAATCCTAATTAATCACTTAGTGGAGCTTGATCCAATCTAACCAATGGGTGAGTGACAACTTGTCACTCATCCAGGTGTCCTCCAATCACAATATCAGAATAAAATAATCAACACGAATACCAAGACGCAAACCTCCCGATTTCACGTTTCTGACCATAACTTCCTCGTACGAAGTCCGATTTCGGTGTGCCACCTGTCTACGGACTCAGGGCATCGAGACCTACCTAACGGTTCTTGAGTCGTGTGAAAATTAGTTGTCAGACGAAAAGTCAAAATTACGGTAATGCCCCTGAACTTCCGATAGTCATAACTTTTTCCCTGATCGTCCGAATTGGACGTGCCACCTGTCTATGGACTCGTGAAGTCCCGAACTACGCCACAATAATTGGTCAAAGTCCATTTGACCGTCCGAAATAAAAATCAATATTTTACCCACGCCCAGGGGCAAAATGGTCATTTTGCACATTATGTCCGATTCACACCACTAATCCCAGATTAGTCATTCCAAAACTAAAAATGGACTTTTAACCCTTATAATCAGGGGCAAAATCGTCAAGTAAACGCTGACTCATTTCTTGAACCCAACAGTAACTGGTAACCCGGTAATATGAGATTCCAAAGTACATCCCTCCGGATTCCCTGAATACCGAATCGATGTGGGGGCATTTGTGGAACCCAAAATCATCCGAAAATTATGGAGCTGCCACGTGTCCCGTAATTCCCAAAAATGACCAAATTGCCCTTGGCAAATAACGCTGATCATTTGAAAAACACCTGCACATTAAATAATATATTTACCAGTTAAATACGTTATTTGATCGGGTTAAAGTCTCCGTAATATTGGTATTCTCCCCGAGAGTTAATTATCGTTATTCTTAATAATGGATAATTAATATTAATATTAAAATACAATAAATATCATTACTATCATGATGAGCCATCATTACAATTACTAAATAATATATTTAATAATAATATATTATTTACTAATTAAATATTCAACCGACCAATCAGAACGTTCCAAGGGTCCCAAGATTTTCCTATAAATTAGCAAGGCACATTTCATTTCCAAGGTACGTTGATTCTTCGCTTCGAAGTATATCCTTTTCCTCTCTCAAAGCTAACTTAAGCATCGGAGTGTTCTTGGTCGAACAACCCCTCGGGTAAATCGATCAAGGCAACGATAGCTAATTGTTTGCTATTTGCAGGAATTGTGAGGACTTTTCGCGGCGGGTTCAATCTTTGATTCAACAACAATAAAGAAAAAGAAAAAAACAAGGGTAAAATTGTAATTTTCACTAATAAAGGAAAAGAAAAAATTAATTATTCATAAATAATAATAATAATAATATTATTAAAGATAAATTAATATGATACATCCCGTATTGAAATTGTGAATCGAAAATTAGGAAAAATTACCATTCTACGCCTTTTAATTATTTAGATTTCTTGATTGGGCTCCCATTGGATTGATTAACGGGATTGGGCTTGTGAACTTTGTCTTGGGGGCCCGAAACACAAAACCCAAATGTTCCAAATTTGACCTTTGTATCTCTTTATAAGGCCCAAGCCCAACTGGAGATAGTGACTTGAACTTTTGTGAGAGACACTTGAAAGGCATGCATTCGGAAGTGAGCACGGTCACACCCATGTGTACATGGGAGATTACATTTGAGGGAGTGAACAATAGCTAGGAAGCTTCTCCCCCTACACGTACACATGTTTGATGGGGATCTGGTGGATTGCATCTCCTTCACTCTTTCGGACTTGTTCGACCATGGGTTTGGCGACCATCCACCGAAACGGTGATGGCCGTCACCTTTCCCTCTACTCAGGACCGTACCCTTCCCCAATTTCCTCGATATTTTCTTCCTCACTAATCCTCTCCTCCCTCGAAACCTCTCATCTTCTCTAGAGCTTTGTCAAGAGATTACAGAAGAGAAAGGAAACGGAGCACCATCCACCTATTCCCCTTCAATGATGCTAATATCGATCAATCCAGGCACTCGAAGATGTGACCCGGTGCATTCGAGCTCGAATCGAGTATCATCTAAAGCCCTAAGCTTTGTCATTCGACTAGCCTAGATCAAACCTCTAAGAAAAGTCGTTTGCATGTTGTTCTGGGGGTAGTATGTGGCGAAGGAGACAATGGCCAAAAAATGTTGGAGGGCCGGGAAACCAGACCTTCACCATTACTCAAGTACAATCTCCCATTGAAAACTTGATTTCTGAACTCCTCTCCTCACAACGTTCTTATCTTTGGGCTTGCATGTTGATTCAGGTGGAGGATGGCGGCATCGCTAGCTCGTCGGAATCTAGGAATCGCTTGAGACCACGGTAACCCTCGACTCGGTTCTGTGCTACTCAGGTAGTCCGTAACATTTAAAGCTAGCTTATTAGCTTCCTTGTTTCACCATGATCCTAACCATACAATTGCATGAGAGATTCGAACACATATGCGCCTTGATTGGAACCCCATCAGACTATGGTCGACCGAGGAACTTTTGAACCTTGCAGACCATTGTTGGACACTTTAGGGTAAATTCTTGACTTACTAATCTCATATTTGGAACCCTGAGTCAATTGCGAACATGTTGGTGAAAATGGACTGAAAACTGAGTTTTCTGGGTTCAGGTAACCGTGAGGGATGACAGCGACGGCGGTGATGGCGGTCTGGCCGTCGTCTCCAACGAGACCCCCGCGACTGGACCAGCCGTCAAAATTAACGATGACCGTTAACTTTTGACGGAATATGCTAAGTTCATTAACATATTCCGTTAGAAGATGATAGAGTCTTAACGGGGGTTAAAAGGGAATATTTCCTAGGAATATTCCACACGTGTGCACTATGATGCTCGTGTGTCACGTGCGACACGTGTGGGCACTGTAGCACACGCATAGAGACTAGAAACACGCGCGTGGGGCACGTGAGACGTTTTTCTGGGCCTCCTCCAACACATGGAGGTGCGTTAGGCCCTTTCCACGCCCAATGCAGCGCCTGGGCACACTTTCAGATCATTTAGGATTGTTTTAGGCAGTCTTCCAACCCCAAAAAAGGTGCGTAGAGTCGATTTTTGACTCCCATCAGTGTATAGGCGTTGTTTTCCTGGTCCTGGCAATGTGTGGGTGTTTTTTCCGGGGTATTGGGTGGTTTAGAAAGTGTCTAGGCCTGTGTTAAGCAATTCTAGGCTTCATTTTGGGCCACCCTTGAGTATTTCGACTTGCGTTTTGGGTTTTCTAACAATTGCAACATTTATGGGTGATTTTTTATGGCAAAATGGACTTGTGAGCCCGAGAGTTGCTCGATATGTCTGGTGATCTGACTCCTCGACTAGTGTGAGTTGCCCCTCTTCCCTAAACCTATGTTTTGATATTATCTTACTTGCACATTTTACAATGTTTCACATTTGGTAACAGTTGAGCATGCATGATTTATTATGTGATAAATGTGGTATATGATCGTGGTGTATGGTTTAAAATGCATATCTGGTTATGTTGTTGCACTATAATATGTTATGGTGAGTATGCATAGTTGTATGATAATGTGTCACATATTGTATTGCATATGAGTCCTCGAGGTATTGATGAGATTGAGATAGAGATAGAACCCACTTAGGAGTCGCTAGTATTTAGTACCGGTCTGTAGGCCACAGACCAGTCCTCCATGTGATCGTTCACCCGCGCTGTTCGCTATACTAGTAAAAACGTGCCAGTCCTATCCTCGAGCTCTAAGGGACTTGTGGTGATGGTGCATTGCACCTAGTCCTTCACGTGGTCGTGGTACGCTAGCAGGATACCTAGTCTATATTCTAAGTATGAGACTCAAGGCGACTCAAGAGCAATTTGATGTGGGTTGATATTGAGACATATTTATGGTTTCTGCATGGCTCATTTGTGCACATCAATTAAAGTATTATTAAATTGTTGTTATGATTATTTCTCGTATTACATGCAAGTACGTTATAATTTTTTTGGTTTTATTCTAAAAACGAAGGGTTAAAGGTTATTTATTGAAAAATGGTTTTACACTGAAATAACAATTGGGTCTATTCACCCTTTGTGTTTTTAAACCCCTTAGGTTTCTGTGGTGCGCACGCACGTCGAGGAGTTAGGATGATGATTTGACACTCATTCCTTAGCGTGTGAAGTGAAGTTGACTAGACAATCAAGTATTAACAGGTAAAGTTTATGTGTATGAACATTAAATTTACTTTGTCCATGCTCTATGCTTCCGCTATAGGGTGAAATGTGATCAGTTTTCACCGGTTGGGTTTCACCCAACTCTTCAAAATGTGTTGCTTTAACTCAAGATGGCTTCATCATCTAGACATCATCGTTTAGATGTCAGCCAGCATGCCTCAACCTTAGTGCCAATAATAGACTTTCCAGGTCGGGGTGTGCCAGTTTGGTACCAGAGCATGATTTTAGGATGCGTCATTAGTTTTGGACGCTTGATGATCATACGACCTGATTTACGGTGTCAGAGCCACTCCTCGACCAGTTAGTTGCACCTTTTTATCGTTAGTTGTTAATGGTATACAGTATGATCGCGCGTTTCCACGATTTGATCAGAGTTTGACTTAACTTTTGTCGCCTATAGTACACAATTAGTAAGATGGTTTTCCGTCGAAATTCGTGTTCGGGTGGTGCTTACGAGATTGGGGCCCATAATGGGTGGTGTGAACGGGTCTTTCGGCGATGAGTGTTGAATTCGTGGTTATCGGGCGAACTTGTTTGATGATTTGCCTAGCGGAAAAATATCTTGCATCGTTTTGCATACTGGAGTTAACTTGTTGACTAAGACTTTCGGGAACTACGACGTTATGATTGACTAATGAGGTCATCCTTTTAGGACATGGGAACCTCCTTTGGGAATTTCTGCAAAGGTTTTGGCAAGTGACATCTTCGTGAACTTGTGAAGCCTTAATGGCCACGAAACGAAATGTGCCTCGACTATCGTGCCCGAGAGACTTTTATTTCATATCAAGAGCATGTAACCCATCGTAGTTTCTTATTGAGAATCTTCCAGCAGTTTGGGAATCCTATCACTATTTTGTAACTGTATGACCTAAACTCTCGTAGTACGAACCCTAGGAACTTTTTCGATTTCTTGGCTCTAAAAGTTCCTTGCTTATTACACCTTTGCTTTGAGAAACATCCTGTTAAACCGAGTCATTATTCCCTTAGACGTTTTAAAACGAGGCTAACAGATTTCTTTCAAAAAACAAAAACAAAAACAAAAAAGTAGTTTTAGTAGTTTTACTTTGCTTTATTCTTATCACTAGATTACTTACTAGTGACGTCTACTTCTTCATGTGAAGTTATCGTGGTGACGTTTTACTTTCAAATAACTTGAGTTTACTCAACGAAATCCCGGTATCGAGATTGTACCACATATTATGATGTAATACATCTAGACACCATATAGATTCACCAGACTTGTTGCTAAATTTCTTTACGACTTGAAATTTCATTTTACTAAATCACGCATTTTTACAACCGGGGATCATGTTTCCCTATTTTTTGCTCCTACTTGAAGTTTTTTTAAACCACAATCTTGAAATTGATTTTAGAGGCTACTTTTGACTTTTGGGGACCGTCCCATTTCAATAAATTCTATCTTATGGTGGTTTTAGCAACACTTTTAAGTTCTATAACCTAGTTGCGTGTTTTTGTGTTTGCACCATGTCTTACACACCCAATTTTAAACTATCATTTTTCTTATCCTTTTGAAAAATTCACGTGACCTTGTAATTTAGACAAATTTGAGTTTCACGTATGTTTTTTTTAAATGAACGTCCTTGGAAATGAATTTTGAAACCCTTGAGTTTTAACTTCTGTTTTTTGGAGCAATTATATCCGTCTGGGATAACACGGCTTTTTAGGAAAAAAAATTCGGGTTACAGGCATTTCAGTTGTGAGTTATTTAATCCTAGTTTTGGAAGCCCTGTTTCACAGTGTTTTTAGCACCCCCTATGTTTGAGTATTTAGCTACCAGATGTAGTCGGAAGCTTGTCCATTGATCCCAAATTACGTCATTGACTTGGAGGGCGTGTGTGGTAGGAGAAGTGCTCCAGCAACATTATTGCTTGTGATCATTGATTCTGATGACGAATTAAGGAGATATTTGGAATGAAATGTCATTGCAACTAGGACCTAACAATGTTGAACTTGGATAAGTTTGCCGCATTTTGGACGTTTGGATTTTCGGTTTTATTCAAAAACCATTCACTCCTCATCACACCCTCTCTGCCTCAGTTTGTGTGACGGGAAGTCATAGGGTTAGTTACCCACGCTTAACAATGGCTACCGAGATTGTGATGAATTTCTCACTTCTTAGATACTAACCTTCTTCTCTTAGTGGTCACTCGAAAACTTTATCGTTCGGTGTTTTGGATCACAAATCCTGAGTTCGGAAATAAGCCACCCCCAACGAGATTGGATCACTACATTTTATCATGTCTAGCTTAGCCTTCTATCCCCGGACCTTAAGTCATTCTAGGTAGTATACCTTTTACCCTATCAATGTGTTTGTTACGCTAATGTTTGGACTTTACACTTATGACACCTTGAACACTTGATGGTAGGAATGAGACTTCATTGAGAATTAAGGGTTTATGTACGTTGGGAATTTTCTCTCCAACATTGCCTTGGAATTCAATACTCTAGCCTGATACGAACTAGCACCTTGAATTGGGTCGCTTGTTGAGGATCTTCCATACTACGCTCGACTCAGTTGGTTTGATCCGAACTTTATCCATTGTTGTGCACTCCAAGTCGAGTAGGTTACGGTGATGTTCTCAATCCCCCTTTTATTCGAAGTATAAGCATGATGTCCTTATCCTACTGGCACAAATGATAACTCTACCTGTAAGACCCGTGTCCTAGAGGGAACGGTGAACAATCCCATATTCTTGCGAGGGGGAATGGTCTGGGAAGGGAATGGTGGTGTGCCTTAAAGGTGTAGCCACACACCTATCTAGTACGAGGCCTTTTGGGAGCTCAGTGGTTTTGGGTTCGGTTGGAACTTCAAAGTTAAGGAAGTTGAGGTTGGTGAAATTCCATGATGGGTGACCCCCTGGGAAGTTGCACCGTGAGCTCCCGAAAACAAAATCGTGAGCTCCCGAAAACAAAACCGTGAGGGCAAGGGCAAGGATGCCCAAAATGGAAAATATCGTGCTAGATGAGTCGGGTCCTGACCGAGGAGGGTTGGGTTCTGACACTACCTTGACCCAAAGTATATTTATTATTAGGAAAATCTTGAATCAAGGATTGAATGATGATCTCCATCTCATGGTGAGGGAACCTGCCCTAACTTGTACGCATTCGGTGGATATGACTTCATGACTGGTATTAGTGTCGTCAAAGTTTACTTCGGGATCAGTGGAACTAGTTTTGGACATAAAAAATTTCTTTGGCCACGCTTTGGAAACTTTGGTAAGTTTAGTTGAATGAATAGGTAGACATGGTGGTCTTACTACTAAGGTAAATTGCAATATGGAACAATATGAACTTCTAGTGGAAGGATTACAAGTGAACGTTAACCTAGGGCGAGATTTTTTGGTCATAAGTCTGAGAGGAAGTTGGGCTAATCGACATGAATTCATACCACTTTTGATAAGGGCCCGAGTATTAAGAACCCTCGTCACTAACCACGTACGTCGCTTGGATCTTCTACGGGCACTTCACTAATAGTTCGTTAGTGGTGAAACTCTTTCCCTGTTGAAACTGCTATACCTTATTGGGAAACATTTTGATTACATATTGACCTTGAGTCTTTGGGCATTATTTCGCCACTCCAATTTTCTTACAGCAATTGTATACTCTCCTTTTGGACTACCCCATCCATGTATTTCTTTTGTCCTGGACGCCACTTGAGTTGTAAAGTGACGCCTTGGTCCTTTGAGTTTCCTCTATTGTTCAGACTTAGTAGAAGTCGAATTTTGGACGTTCTTGAAACGTGTTGTACGAAGATTTAGACACTCCCGCGATGGAAGCCATCCCGTATTACATAGTAAGGTAAGTGTTTCCTTTGGGGTTATCGCTCCACTCAATCCTTTTCCTAGAGGTTACCATGTTTCGAGTAGTGAGTGATTTAGAACATTACGCCAATCGAACACATGAGTTATAATTGATCTTCTCAGTAATTCATACCTTCTCGTTGAAGTGACAACTTGGACTTGTTGATTGTTGAGAGATATTAGAGGGACCGTTAGTTGAGGATTCTCGGCCTGAGGCACGTGGTACTATCCTTTCTTCTCCTGAAGATTTAAATCGAATCAGCCGTGTACTTGACATCTTCCGTGTTCTTTTGATGGACCATTGGATAAAAGTAATCATTTAGCCATGTCAGCTATTTGATGAACCCCAAACATATGTGGACTGCGTGTCCATTACCCTAATCCCTAAAGATCGGTAGGGTCTACTTATTCTTATCCCATACTTAAACCAATATTTTATACAAAGAGTTGTACCATATTTACTTTTTACCCCGAGGTCGTTCAAGATTAGCTACCCTATTACGAGTTGGACATCGTAAACCTTAGTTTGGGAGAACTGTTACGAAGCTCGTATTAGTTGGTGGACCCCAATTTGACATGATGCACCACTACAAAATGCTCTGAGCTCTCCTATTATCCAAGTACCATTTGCATGGTCATCGGGAAGACTACCTCGATGTTGGCTCCACCAGCACTTGTGAGTGACTAGTTCATCAATGCATCGAGCTCTCTTATATACCAAGCACCACAAGCATGTCAATTGAAAGAGTATCTTGATGTCACTCCATCATCTCTTGAAGTCGAAAGCCCCAACAAAAACTAGGACACGCCATTAGATGGTCTTACGGCATATTACTCCACAAAATGAGTTTTTCAAGGCCTCATTGGAATTATGCCTCCATGCATCTTGAAATGTTCTGCTCATAGAGTAGACCGCAACACCGCTTGAATCATTGCCATCAGACTACTGCAATGTTCGAAATATTCAAAAAATCAATATATATATATATATATATTAAAATACATAATGAATGTAGTAAGTGTATCTCATGTTCCATTAGACTTGCGGCAGTGTAACGACTCGGAAATTCGAAAAAGAAAAATTTGGATAATTTGAAGGAAATGACGATTTTTGCCCTTGGTTATGGGGGCGAAAGTTGACTTTTTGATCGGGACCTTGTTTGGACTTTTCGGAAGGACCCTTAGATAGGTCTCAGGACGCTGAATTCGTAGACAGGCAGCATGCATCAATCGGAGGTTGGATGTGAAAGTTATGGGTCTCGAACGGTGATGGGTATTTTGGTAATTAGCCAAGGAAGGGCAAAATGGTAATTTTGGGCAGCAGGGTGAATTAGACAGTTAATTGGCTGATTTAGCCGTGTGGATGAGTCGCTTATGTGATTAAGTGACACATGTCACTGTGCAGATTGCAATTAGTGGCAGATGACGGTGAAATGGATTTAAAGGGGTTTGTGTATGGCTTTTAGGAAGGAAAAATAGAGTTTGATGAATGATAAACCATATCCCTACAATCACACCAGTTAGTTGATTCAATTGGGAGGATGAACTAGAGTGAGAAACGAGTCAGAATAAGAGAAGAAATGAGAGGGAAGAGAAGAGAAAACTGGAAAACACCTCAAGAACCTGAGAATGTGTTTTTGAAATTGATAATCGAAATTTGAGTTTGAGACGTTAATTGGACAAACTAAGCTTGAATTAAGCTTCTGGAGGAAGGAACGACTTGAACTACTATTGAATTCGAAGGAAATTGATGAACAAACACTAAGAATACACCTTGCGACATCTTTGAATTGTGGAGGTTGAGTTCAAGTAATTGGAGGTAAGAAATATTGAAATTGGTTTCGAATTCATGTTTATAATGATCTTAAGACACTTTATGGTTGATTAGATTCTCGAATTGAACTCAAATTGGATACAATTGGACTTATAACCAACCGGGTATCGACTTGGAAATCGACCCGTTTATGATGTTAATTTGTGAAAGTAAGAAGACAGATCTCTAATTAAGTTAGATTAGATGAAAATTTATGAAAGAAACAAAGAAATTGGGGTCGAATTGATTGAGAACTAACTGGGTTGAATTGCGGGTTACCGGACCCGTTTGCAGGCTAATCGGGTGAAGAAGGCGACTGTGCAGGGTACTGTAGCACGCGCCTGGGTTTCACGCGCAACCACTCACGGCGGCGTGTGAGGGCGCGTGGGCACGATTCCTGAGGTGAGATCAACATGACTTTTGTTCTATGCAATGTAACGAACATTTTAGCGTTGGTTTTGAGTCAATCGAACACCGTTTCGATATTGTTTCGAGGGTCCGAAGGTTTATATCATGTTTTTAATTCGTAATTAATTCCCGAAAAAATTATGGAAAATTAATATGATGTTAATTAAGTCACTAGTGAGCCTTAATGATGAATTTGGGCAGGCCTTGGAATTCCTGGATGGTACCGGAAATTACGGAAACGCGTGCAGCTCGGAAAGCGAGCGGTTCAGACGGTGTGTGAGTGGTCGTTTGTTTTATAAATTGATATGCATGCATTGTTCAATGTTTTACATGATTGATTGCATGATTTTAATGGAAATGATGTCATGGTGATTTGGCATGATTAATTGTGATTTAATGATTATTTTAATCGGTCTTTCGGGCTTATTTTACGAGGAAAGTGTAATTGGTCTTTTGGGCTAGGCCCAGAGTCAAAAAGATTTCAAAAAGGATATTTTGACTTAATTGGTGAGTCAAGGATGATTTGTGGACTATTTTAATGTTTTCAAATGAGATTTTACGGATTTACGTGTAAATGGTATTTGGGGCTTGAGTCCCGGTCGAAAATGATTTTGACTTGGTTTGAAGTCAAGGATTTGATTGAAATTTTTTGGGATGTAATCCCGAGATGGTTTTCATTGTGATTGTGAGTGCACAGACGGTCGAAGCTAGGGGATCACCCAGACGACCGGAGCTTGGGGGATATGATTAGGAGTTGTTTTTACGGTAAGCCAGCTTCTCGGATGCGACTGAGCCTAGATGTACCACTCGGATGTGTCTGAGCCTGGGGATGTGTTCGCCCAGATGTGACTGAGCCCGAGGGTTGAGCCCAGATGTGTCTGATCCCGAGAATGGGGTTGGATGGTTTGTGAGTAGTGCTGTTTGATGTTGATTTTGATTGCGTACTGGTATTGAGTACGGGTTTTGGCCTTTGTGGTCAGGTTAGTGTTTTTACATGTTTGGCTTGAGAGCCTGGATTTGATATGTTTCATGTGATTTGGCTGGAAAGCCGATGATTATTATTCATATGTTTTACCCTATGCATACGTGGTTTGATAAACTGGAGGGGAAACGGTCTATTTGAAATGTATTTTGAAATGATATTATTTTTGTCCACTCACACCTTTTATGTTTTGATGACTCTCCAGGCCGTGGCACGACGTTCGGGGCTAATCGAGAGGTGGAGGCATGAACGGAAATCAGTGCAGTTATCCCTTATTTGGCAAGTGCTGAGGTTAATTTTGTAACTTCAGTTGACTTGTCAGACGGGAGTAGGACTGGACACGATTATCAAAGTCCTTTGGGGACGGGTCCTGTCAGGCAGAGAAAAGAAAAAACCAAAAAAAAACAAAAAAGCAAGGAAAAAGTAGATGTTTGATAGCAATTGAAAAAAAAAATACAAATGTTATAGGGGAAAAATAGCAAAAAGGGCAAAAGATGCAAAGGCTAATTAAACAAATACAATCCTTATCATATGACAAGCAATAACAGATTGAAAAAATGAAAAAGAAATTTCACTTTACGCAAGCCAATATGAGTTAGACATCGTAAATTGATATGCATATGTCTCATAACTGCTTGCTAGAGATTTTAATGAATTCTAGGGTACTAGAACTTATTCTATGTGATTTTCAAAGATTTTAAGTGGATAAACTCTCTGATATTGGACATGATTAAGACAATAAGGTTAACACCACATATCCAAATATCCAAGCCCTATTTGATCGCAGAAGTGTGATCCCCCTAGTTAAACCCTTTTGAGCCTACATTGAGCCTTTCTTTCATCACCCTCAAAGATCTATTCACTTAAACCTAGTATAGACAATATTTACCCTTGTTCCTTGGACTTGGTTGAAGATTTGAAAGATGGCGTGAGATAAAAGTAATCGCTTTGATGAAGGAAGACTTATATGAAACTATAGGAAATGACTTGATCAAACATTGCATTACCTCTCAAAAGAAGAAGAAAGAAAGAAAAAAAAAGAATAGAGTTCTATGAGATAATAAGTTATGAGTTGAGCTAAGTCCCCTATACTTGTGATTTGGAACAATGAAGAATGAAGGCCTACATGAAGAATCTCGGCCCTTGTCCTAATTGCAAACTCAAAGATGTTGATAATGAAGATAAAAGCCAAACAAGATGATACTTGGCTATGATTATGAGAGAACACTTATGCCTTTGTGAGGGAGCCATCAGTTGAGTCCTGGAACAACATTTAACACCACTATCATAAAATTCCATGCCTTTATGCGTAGCCCCATTACAACCATCAAATAAAGACTTTATGATCCCTAAGATGAGTAAACTTTGATTAGTTGAGTCTATCACTTGAGTAAGCATATGTTTTTGGTTCATTTGTGCAAGTATGTTACTTTCTTATGGTTTATGTTTGAGATTTTTATGAAGTACTTACTTTATATTATGTGAGCATATTTCTCACATATCTTGAGTGCAAACACAAACCCCTATACACATTGAGTGGAAATCATGAGTGCATATCCCTGTGAGTTGATGCATACTTGTTTTATTCATGTTGAGATACATTCCACCAAGTTTACTCATAGTCTTACTTGTCAAGGCATTGTAATGTTGTACTAGCTTTTGAATTCTATATGCTACATTGTGACGACCCGTCCCGAATTAATGGGATTAATTAAGAATTAATGACGGATTAGCCTCGCTAATCGAAGACTAATCGCGGATTAGATGAGGATTAGCGGACGTTCGGGCAAAATGACAATTTTGCCCCTAGAATGGGCAAATCATTGAATTTTCGTTCAGCTGGTTAAATGGACTTTGGCCGATGACTGTGACATAGTTCTTGACGTCACGAGTTCATAGACAGGTGGCACGCCCGATTCCGACATTCATGGAAGAAGTTATGATGTTCGGAAGTTCAAGGGCATTTTGGTAATTTGGGGCAAAAGTTGACTTTTGACCTGAGAGGTCCAATGGTCGAGGGCCGAAGACTGTTACGTAGATCAAGACGATACGAATCCGTAGACAGACGGCACGTCGAATTCGGACGTTCGACGACGAAGTTACGGTTCACGGAAGTTGTGAAGTACTATTCATAATGGCACGTTTTTCGGGGCAAGTGGAATTAGGTGGGGTCCAGGAAATTGTCAGTGGACCAATGGATGAATGACAAGTGTCACCCATCCACTGGCCCTTAGTTCCCATTCATGCATCTCCCCTTCCATTTCATCGTTCATTTTCTATTTCCTCCAACCCAAACCGATCGCCATTTTCAATCCAAAACCAAAACCTTGACCCAGTTGATCATGCCCGTGAAGCCCAGAGGCTAAGAGAATGAAGGGTGGATAATGGTGGCCAGCTGGAAGCCACGCCGCCGTGGACGGCGGCCTTGAGCCCGAGAACATACCCGGTTAGGCCCAAAACCCATTTATTTTCGATTTTCTCATTATCGGCTGTATTGGATGATTAGGAAATGGTTATTAGGTTGCTAGGAGGTTTCCAAGAATGTTTGGGAAGTTTTGGACCGCTGGGAAGCCATGGGTGAGTTTTGGGAAAACTTGGACCGTGAGGTTCAAATTGAACCAAGGGTTTTAGATGGGTTTTAGTTAGTTTTAAGGATTTGAATGGATATGAAACTTGAAAAGAGGAATTTTAGGATTGAAATAGAGGCAAACGGACGAGAAATGAGTGAGGAAACGAGTCAGACCGGTCACGCCGGTCCAGGAAAACCAGAGAACTGGACCGGCCAGTTCAGACCAGCCGCGCAAAGAGGAAGAAGGAACTGTGCAGGGCGCGTGAGGCCCACGCGCAGTCCCTTCTAGGGGCGCGTCCCTTCTAGGGGCGCGTGCGGGCGCGTGAACCGTCCTTTGGGGGTGATTTCAACATGTAAATCCATCTATTCGATGTAACGAACATTTTGGGACTGGTTTCGTGTCAATCGGACATCGTTTCGATATAGTTCGGGATTTCCGAAGGTTTAGGTTCGAGTTTAAAAATAGTTAGAAAATCCGGAAAATTACGGGGCTTTAGTGAGGGATTATATAAGTAGTTAGTAACCCTCTAAATTAATTTGGACAGGTTCGAGAATCCCGGAGACGACGTTTGGCCTGGGAGATGCTTATGGCACGAGTATCGAGGCGTGGCTTCGGACGGTCTGTGAGTGGACCCTTCTTTCGAAATTGATGCATGCATAAATGTTTTATAATTGTTTTAATATATTTTTTGTGATGCCATGAGTGCATTTGTTTGTGGTAGCCTAGGATTTACGTATTTGCGATATACGATCGGACTGAGGGTCCATTTGAGTTATACGATCGGACTGAGGGTCCAGTTGGTTATAATCTCGGGCTTGAGGCCCTATTGGTTGTGAAATTGGGCTTGAGGCCCTGTTGATTTGTGGTTTCGGGCTTAGGGCCCAGTTAGCTGTAGTATCGGGCTTGAGGCCCATTTGATTGTAACATCGGGCGTGAGTCCCAATTCCGTTTACGAAATGAGTATTCGGGCTTGAGACCCTGTTGAACTGTAGATTTAGGCCGAGGCCTGTGAAACTGGATTTGAATCGGATTCGAGGAATCCTGTTGAGATGAATCGGGTACGAGACCCAGTTGAAATATGTTTTGAGAAAGAAAG
This sequence comes from Prinsepia uniflora, assembly GCA_032719365.1. Taxonomy (NCBI): domain Eukaryota; kingdom Viridiplantae; phylum Streptophyta; class Magnoliopsida; order Rosales; family Rosaceae; genus Prinsepia; species Prinsepia uniflora. The sequence goes on along the minus strand of CM064861.1, from coordinate 32,928,200 downwards.
AAAGTATTTGAAAATGTATGAAACCCTCCACATGATTTATATGGTCTCCTCCAGACGTCGACCTGGAGAGTCACGATCCGCAGACCAGAATGGGTATCCCCATAGGGATCCCGTTCCAGGATTGGGGGTTACTATTTATGATGTGGTCCCGGACCAGATTCCGGAGAGATGATCGGACTAGGTCCGAAGATAGAGCCTCCCAGATGGAGAATTCCTGGGAGAAGACTCGGAGTGAGACCCCGAGTAGTGTGCACACTAGTATAGATTCGATATCGTGACATTTATCGGGGATGTGTTCCCTAGGGGCTGTGTGCCCTGAGTTGGCATCTTCTCCGAAGTTCCGCGGATGGGTTATACGTATATTGATACGTATGAGATTTATAGAAAGAGATTTAAGGGCGGAGACCCTGTGTTCATGTTTTAGAAAATGGTTTTGGGCTGAGACCCACATATGTTGATTTGGACTGAGTTCCCACATTTATGGATTTACAGGTTTTTGTGAATTCGGGCTGGGGACCCAAATGGATTTATGGTTCATGACGGTTTATGGGAACCGAGCATGAACCGTTGAATGATTTTGAATATGGTTGACAAATGGTTTTACGAACGTTTTGATAAACGGTTTTCGAATGCATGCATATGCTTTTAATGAAGGGCATAAAGGTCTTTATGTGAAAATGTTTTAATGAAAATGTTTATTTTGTCCACTCACAGTTTTCGTGTTTTAATGCCCTTCGGGTTGATCGCGGATGCAGGCTGTAGCAGAGACGAGACATCACACTCCTCCTCTTACGATCCTGGCGTGCTCTGGACGCCCCGGTGAGGGCTAGAGATGGAATTTTCCCTGGTCTGACACTTTGTGTCAGACGGGATCATGCATGTCCCACGTTAATCCCATGGGATTTGGGACGGGTCCTGACAAGTTGGTATCAAAGCAGGTTGGCTCTTGTGATACTTATGGTACTCTGATACCAAAGTGGTATCAGAGCGTAGAGTACGCGCAGGTCAAGGATGTGATGTCTCTGAAGTCGTAATAGCCCGTGATCAACCTGGTAGTTAGGGCATTAGTACGAGGATTCAGTAGAATCAAACCTTAGTTAGATGGTGTTTGGCACGTGATCCGATAGTTTGAGGTTCGATTGGCATGGAATGCCACGTGTTTCGAGGTTGGATCCCTAGGAGGATTAGTATTCGTGTGAATCCGACGGCTTAGAGCCGTACTGTTACTGGAAATAGAATCCAGTGGATCAGTAGAGACTGTATGACGACTTGAGAGTCTTGACTGCTTGACGGTAGTGTCGTGTCGGAAAGAGGATGTACAGATTAATACCAGTGGTAGTCAGAGGTCAGGGTCGCCCAATTTAAGATGACCCTGTACGACTACAGTCACGACGGTTGGGAATAGGGACGTGTAATTCTATTTGGCATGTGTTGCCATGTTTCGATGTGTCGAATCCCGATGGGATGTCGACTGGCAGGAGATGTCCAGAGTAGTTTTGGTGTGACGCGCTAGGATGCGTTTGTGCACGTTGCGTTTGTGTAGTATTGGACCCGGAGTACGACCAATTCTTGTGGAGGCCAGCGGCTGAGAGTCGTAGAGTTACGGGAGGATGAGATCCTCACAGTGTGGTTACTAGTTGTTTGGGCACCAGTATTGGAGTACGACGACTCTTGGGAGTCGAGAGCGAGGGATCGGTTAGGATGGTTGGGCTGCAGCGGGCATCCGGGTTGTGGTAACCCTAGTTGGCGATTGATTGGAAAAGTTACCAGGAGTGTGGTACTTGTGATCGGATCCTGAGGTGGACCGATCAGTGGATGTTGTGCGTTGAGAGGTTAGTACCGGCGGTGAGACTACCGCATGGATTGGGAGTCTCAGTAGCAGAGTGCTTCTGAGATTGGTCTGCACGAGGTTGTGGCAGACGCTGCTATCGATTGACGTAGTTGAGTCTTATCGAGTTGGCTGGACTTAGGTTGCCGTGACGATTGTGGCGATGGGATTCGTCAATCATGATGATGATACGTGGTGCGTGAGTGATGCACAGTACGAGCATAGATTCTGGATTCGACTCGGTTACGACTGAGTCCGATCGTAGAATGAGATGCTGATGTTGGAGGTTGGCATACTTGCCACGCTCTTGTGAAGGTGGTAGTTATAAGTGGGACAGAGAGGATCCCGAGTGGCTCAGTGCGAAGTACGGGAGTACTTGGTATGGAGATCAGTTTCCTCAGTGATGGAGACCAGTTTCCCAGTGATGGAGACCAGTTTCCTCAGTGATGGAGACCAATTTCCCCTGTGATGGAGATCAGTTTTCCCAGTAAAGGAGACTAGTTCCCCAGTGCTGCGAAGTGAAATGTGAGATCCAGATACGAATGGATGATGTAAGTGACGTCTTATGACGTATTAGTCGGTTTGTCAGATTTGGTAGTACCCAGAGATTTGGGTTCGGATCACGATAGACGTTGCGATCTGTTTAGCCTACTGACCGAGATCAATGGATTCCGACCAATTCTGTGAATCAGAGTTGGATCCGGTGGATTAAAGGTACGAGATGTGAGTGTTGGAGGCCATTATGCACATCCGTAAATAGTTGCAAGGTTTAACCTTGAGTAGTGTGAATTCCACTCGGAATGAGTGTATCTACTTAAACGGTATTCACGGACGCGTGGATGGTGTCTAGTTGAGTCAAGGACTTGAGAGTCCGTTGCGGATTGGTTTTGGTTGACTACGGTTGTCCAAACCTCCTGAGTTAGGGACTTAGAAATCGTTTGCCTGTAGGATACAGGAAATGCTCGTGTAGTAAGTGAGCTTAGTGTTTGGATAAGAAACACGATTCCAACGTGATTGGTACTTCGGAATCACGAGAGGTTGTAATCAAGATGATGACATCAAAGTCCTTTTGACGATGACATCAAATCTCATCAACTTGGCGTCTCTTGGATTCGTCCCTAGGTAGGACGACGAGGAGTGTTGTGACAGCTAGGAGTTCAAGAGGGTGTAAGAACCGAACACCTAGCCTGTGAGTCAATTTGTTTGACTTGACGAGTAGATGGTGCTTAGCATCACAGAATGTGACAAGTGAGTGTCCTAGGTGATAGATTGATGTTCGCCTGGTGACGGACGATTGGGGTCCGAACCATGATTGATGTGCGGATAGTAGTATGTGGTTGGACGTTGCCAGAGTGCAGTCCTTGAGTCGGTCGGGTGGCGCCCCGATGTTGATGTGATGTGGGTGCACCGGTGTGTTGTGCACGTTGGACGATGGGATTGACCACGGTCAATCGATATGTCGGGTTGAAAGTGCCCGAGAGTTTGAGTATGTTGTAGATTGCATCGAGTCCTAGATGGACATGAGTGGCGATCGGATTAGATCCGATAGTGACAGTTTGGAGACTCGAGGTGAGTCTAGATGTCAGTGGAGATCGCTGAGTGATGCGAGATACGATGCGAGAACTCGAGAACGAGTCGAGATCAGAGTAGAGCAGCGAAGCGCAGTGGAGCCGGGAGTTGTCGGCTGGTCACGAAGGCGTGACATATCGTGGTAACGAATAGATAGGTATCCAATGCGTTCGGATCGATGTAGAGTGATGAGACTCTAAGGAGAGTCAGTATAGACATTAGAGTCAGTATGGACCTTAGAGTCAGTTTTGACTTTGAGTATAGGAATTTGAGAGAGTTGATTCTTGCGAGTCTCGAGAGCCAGTATGGACATAGTTGGAGTATAGTCTGCAAAGTTGGATTCGTGTCATTGTGATGGCAGGATCTAGGGAATGTTGTTCGATCAGATGCTGGGCAAGATGCCAGCTTGGTTGTGATAGCCCTTAGTGGGGATGCGTTTTCAGCCTGACGACTGCAGGATGGAACGTGTCAGAATGTCAGACTGAAAAGCCGTTTGGATGTCAGTCTGGTATTGCTGACCTGTCAAAGTGAGTGACAGGCGAATAGACGAGTACGACATGTGTGTTGGACGTGTACCGAGGAGTACCGTAGGTGTGTTGGACGCGTACTGCTACACGAGTATTCTCGTGTGGGTGCAGCGATCCAAGTCGAAGAAAAAGGTTGGATTCCACAGTTTGGCTGTGGAATCGGGTCGATTTAAATTTCGAGGACTAGATTCCTTAAAGGGGAAGTTTGTGACGACCCGTCCCGAATTAACGGTATTAATTAAGAACTAATGACAGATTAGCCTCGCTAATCGAAGACTAATCGCGGATTAGACGAGGATTAGCGGACGTTCGGGCGAAATGATGATTTTGCCCCTAGAATGGGCAAATCGTTGACTTTTTGTTCAGGCGGTCAAATGGACTTTGGCCGATGACTGTGACGTAATTCTTAACGTCACGAGTTCATAGACGGGTGGCACGCCCGATTTCGACATTCGTGGAAGAAGTTATGATGTTTGGAAGTTCAAGGGAATTTTGGTAATTTGAGCCAAAAGTTGACTTTTGACATGAGAGGTCCAATAACCGAGGGCCGAAGACCATTACGTAGATCGAGATGATACGAATCCGTAGACAGGCAGCACGTCGAATTCGGACGTTCGACGGTGAAGTTACGGTTCACGGAAGTTGTGAAGTACTATTCGTAATAGCACGTTTTTCGGGGCAAGTGGAATTAGGTGGGGCCCAGGAAATTGTCAGTGGACCAATGGATGAGTGACAAGTGTCACCCATCCACTGGCCCTTAGTTCCCATTCATGCATCTCCCCTTCCATTTCATCGTTCATTTTCCATTTCCTCCAACCCAAACCGATCGCCATTTTTAATCCAAAACCAAAACCTTGACCCAGTTGATAATTCCCGTGAAGCCCAGAGGCTGAGAGAATGAAGGGTGGATAATGGTGGCCGGTTGGAAGCCACGCCACTGTGGACGGCGACCTTGAGCCCGAGAACATACCCGGTTAGGCCCAAAACCCATTTATTTTCGATTTTATCATTATGGGCTGTATTGGATGATTAGGAAATGGTTATTAGGTTGCTATGAGGTTTCTAAGAAGATTTGGGAAGTTTTGGACGGCTGGGAAGCCATGGGTGAGTTTTGGGAAAACTTGAGGTTCAAATTGAACCAAGGGTTTTAGATGGGTTTTAGTTAGTTTTAAGGATTTGAATGGATAGGAAACTTGAAAAGAGGAATTTTAGAATTGAAATGGAGGCAAATGGACGAGAAATGAGTGAGGAAATGAGTCGGACCGGTCACGCCGGTCCAAGAAAACTAGAGAACCGGACCGGCCAGTTCAGACCAGCTGTCGCAAGGAGGAAGAAGGAACTGTGCAGGGCGCGTGAGGCCCACGTGTAGTCCCTTCTAGGGGCGCGTGTGGGCGCGTGAGCCATCCTTTGGGGGTGGTTCCAACATGTAATTTCATCTATTCGATGTAACGAACATTTTGGGACTGGTTTCGTGTCAATCAGACATCGTTTCAATATAGTTCGGGCTATCCGAAGGTTTAGGTTCGAGTTTAAAAATAGTTAGAAAATTCGAAAAATTACGGGGCTTTAGGGAAGGATTATATAAGTAGTTAGTAACCCTCTAAATTAATTTGGACAGGTTCGGGAATCCCGGAGGCGATGTTTGGCTCGGGATATGCTTATGGCACGCGTATCGAGGCGCGACTTCGGACGGTCTGTGAGTGGACCCTTCTTTCAAAATTGATGCATGCATAAATATTTTATAATTGCTTTAATATATGTTTTGTGATGCCATAAGTGAATTTGTTTGTGGTAGCCTAGGATTTAGGTATTTGCACGTATTTCGAGATTTACGGTTTTATACGATGCATATACGTTCTAGGTTTTCAACGAGGGTTTAATAAATGGATTTCGGATTTAGAAATATGAAATCGGGCACGAGACCCATTTGATTTGCAAACTCTCGGACTTGGAGTCCATTTGATTTGACGAGGAATCTAACCGAGGGTCCATTTGAGTTATACGATCGGACTGAGGGTCCAGTTGGTTATAATCTCGGGCTTGAGGCCCTATTGGTTGTGAAATCGGGCTTGAGGCGCTGTTGATTTGTGGTTTCGGGCTTAGGGCCCAGTTAGCTGAGTATCGGGCTTAAGGCCCATTTGATTGTAACATCGGGCGTGAGTCCCAGTTCGGTTTACGAAATGAGTATTCGGGCTTGAGACCCTGTTGAACTGTGGATTTAGGCCGAGGCCTGTGAAACTGGATTTGAATCGGATTCGAGGAATCCTGTTGAGTTGAATCGGGTATGAGATCCAGTTGAAATATGTTTTGAGAAAGAAAGAAAGTATTTGAAAATGTATGAAACCCTCCACATGATTTCTATGGTCTCCTTCAGACGTCGACCTGGAGAGTCACAATCCACATACCAGAATGGGTATCCCCATAGGGATCCCGTTCTAGGAGTGTGTGTTACTATTTATGATGTGGTCCCAGACCAGATTCCGGAGAGATGATCGGACTAGGTCAGAAGATAGAGCCTCCTAGATGGAGAATTTCTAGGAGAAGACTCGGAGTGAAACCCCGAGTAGTGTGCACACTAGTATAGATTCGATATCGTGACATTTATCGGGGATGTGTTCTCTAGGGGCTGTGTGCCCCGAGTTGGCATCTTCTCGGAAGTGTCGCGGATGGGTTATACGTATATTGATACGTATGAGATTTATAGAAAGAGATTTGAGGGCAGAGACCCTGTGTTCCATGTTTTAGAAAATGTTTTTGGACTGAGACCCACATATGTTGATTTGGGCTTAGTTCCCTCATTTATGGATTTACAGGTTTTTGTGATTTCGGGCCGGGGAACCAAATAGATTTATGGTTCATGACGGTTTATGGGAACCGAGTATGAACCCTTGAATGATTTTGAATATGGTTGACAAATGGTTTTACGAACATTTTGATAAACGGTTTTCGAATGCATGCATTTGCTTTTAATGAAGGGCATAAAGGTCTTTATGTGAAAATGTTTTAATGAAAATGTTTATTTTGTCCACTCACAGTTTTCGTGTTTTAATGCCCTTCGGGTTGATCGCGGATGCAGGCTGTAGTAGAGACGAGACATCACACTCCTCCTCCTACGATCCTGGCGTGCTCTGGACGCCCCGGTGAGGGCTAGAGACGGAATTTTTCCTTGTCTGACACTTCGTGTCAGACGGGATCAGGCGTGTCCCACGTTAATCCCAGGGAATTTGGGACGGGTCCTAACATACATAGCTCTTTAGTGTAAATATTTGATGCCATACTTATGTTGATACAATTTGAGAAAATGGTTAAAGGTTTAGTAGTTATGTTTATTGTTTTTAAAGAAAAAGAAAAGTTTCAAAGCCTTAGTTTAATTTGATGTTTGCTAGGGACTAGCAAGGTCTAAGTGTGGGGGAATTTGATAAGCACATAATTGATCATGTTTGTATCTCAATTATTCTTACATTTTACCTTGTTATTATCTTAATAATGTCATTTCTAACTAATCTTATGAATTCCAGGTACTGATTGCAAAACATGAAATTTTAATGGCAAAACATGAAATTTTAATGGCAAAACATGGAAATTTGTGAATCATGTCACCAATGACCTCATTTGAGTCCCAACTGAGAACCTAGAAGCCATGGTATGTCTCTCGGTGTACCACCAAGAAGGACTTGCATGTGTGCCTGACCTTGTGCCAACCACATGTCACCATAACTAGTTCCAAGGCGTGTTCCATCCTTGTTCCAAGGCTTGGTCGTAGTTACATGTTCCTAGCTAGGACCTATGTTGTTCTAGCAAATGCCCACTCAAGAATCAGGCCATGTGCTAACTAAAGAACAAAATATGTCCCCTAATGATATGTTTTGAGGTCTTGTTTCATTTTGTTCCATCAAATGACACCCATGTTCCACATTTCCAGCTTTAGGCCTAGCTGAGGACCAGTTCCACGACTAGCCGAGGACCAGACCCATGACTAGACTCGTGTGCCTCAGTTTGTGCCAACATAAGTGCTAGTGACATGTCAATGGTGACATGTCACCAGCATTCTCGGCCAGCCCCGAAATCATGTCCTTTTGCGATTGGGACACCTTGAAGCCTTTTTTGCGATTAAGGGCAATTCTCACCATTTTTGTGATTAGGCATCATTAGTACAATGTTAGACTTCTCTTTTTGTCAAGGATTCAAATGTTATCAAGGCAATACAAATCTCCAATGTTGGCTAGGATTTGATTACTCAAAGGACAAGGTTTGCATTCCTTGCACCTCAAGGAATGACTATATACGACCAAGACTAAAAATCTTCCCTTTTGTGATTAAGATTCCAGGACTTTACAAGTTCGACATGGTTACAATTTCCAATCCAAATGCGACTAGAACTTGAAGATTCCCTCCTCAAAATGAAGTCAAACTTGTGCAAGGAACAACTTATGACAAGACCCATCCCAACTGGACATTGATAACCGTGCCCGGTCCTCCTCCCGTTTGACAAGTCAACTGAAGTTCCGAAACTACCCTTCAGCACCTGTCAGACAAGGGATAATTGCACTAATTTCCGCTCATGCCTCCGCCTCTCAATCAGCCCCGAACGTCTTGCCACGTCCTGAAGGGTCATCAAAATAGGAAAGGTGTGAGTGGACAAAAATAATATCATTTCAAAATACATTTCAAAATACATCATTTACCCTCCAGTTTATCAAACCATGCATGCATAGAATCAAACATATGAATCATTTCATAAAACCATTTTATCATACAATAAAGCATATAACTCAGGAATTACACATCTGAGGGTCCTCTGGGAATTACACATCCAGAGTTATCATCCTACTGGGAATTACACATCCAGCCTCACCGGGAATTACACATCCGGTCCCTCCGGGAATTACGCATCCGGAGTCCCTCCGGGAATTACACATCCGAAATCTACCCAGGAATTACACATCTGGGGGCACTGAACATAAATCCAAATAAAAAAATTTTATTTCAAAATCATCATTTAAAACCACGTCAAAACCATTTATCACGGGGTCTCAAGCCCAAATCTCATTTTCACGTAAATCCGTGCAGCCGCAACCTAAGTTGCCATTTTCACATAAATCCATAAAATATATCCAAAAACATTACAAATCCATCAAATCAATTTTCTGACTCATAATCCGAGTCAAAACCAATCTCAAATCCCAGGCCTTCGCCCAAAACAGCAATTTCACAGTTTCTAGAAAAACGTGCCCAAAACACTAATTAAAATAATCATTAAATCCAGAAATAATCATGCCAAATCATTGCAATTCAAATCATGCAATAAATCATGTAAAACATTTAACTATGCATGCATATCAATTTATAAAACAAACGTCCACTCACACACCGTCCAAACCGCTCGCTTTCCGAGCTACACGAGTTTCTGTAATTTTCGGTACTTTCCAGGAATCTCGAATCCTATCCAAAATCATTATTCAGGGTCACTAATGGCTTAATTAACAACATATTAATTTCTCAGAACTTTTTGGCAATTAATTATGAATTAAAAATGTAACATAAACCTTCGGACCCTCGAAACAATATCGAAACGGTGTCCGATTGACTCGAAACCAACGCTAAAATGTTCGTTATATTAAAGGGAAGAAAAGTCATGCTGACATCACCTCGGGAATCGTGCCCACGCGCCCTCACACGCCGCCGTGAGTGGCTGCGTGTGAAGTCCACGCGCCTGCTACAGTCACCTTCCTCGCCCGTTTCTCTGTTAAACGGATCCTGCAACCCGCGACAGAACCCTCAATCCTGTTCATTCCAACTCTATTTCTTCAATTGATTCAGCCAATAGCATCGTTTTAAGTTTAATTAAATTTCTGTAAACTTAATTACATGGCAACTTACCTCAATTCTTCCATTCGATCTCGACTTTTCGACGAACACCCAAGCACTGTTCATCCTCCAATTTCATTCCAACTTGATTGTTTTCTTTCAATTGATGCATCGACAAGCGTCGTTGGATCCTACTAAGCATATTTCCAAGTCCAATTTTAGCATTCAACCCCTCCAATCACTCGAATTAAAACTCGAAAATCCATAGTCCTCCTCCCTTCTATCCTAAGGCAAAACGACCTCAGTTCTCTTCACACTTGATCTGGTCCTAGTCGAAATGATCCCAGAAGACTTAATTCAATCTCAATTTGAAGCATCACGACCTATAAATTCATCTTTGATTTTGTAGGCTATGAATTCCCACGATTTTGGGTTTTGGGTTTCCTTTACAATTTCCCTACTTTCTTCCCTTGTTCTCCTTCGTTTTCCTTTCTTAAATTGTCTCCTAATCTCAGCTGTGCACAATCAGACCTATCCTTATCGAATTGATTGAAGATTGGGTGAAGGGGCTTCCGGTTTTGTTAGTGTCCATACACATACAGGACCACCAATCCATCCAATTTCAGTGACATGTGTCACTTACTGGCCAGCTGAGTCACAAAACGCTGATTCATCAATTGGCTCAGCCACAATTACCATCTTACCCCTGCACAAATAATTACCAAACTGCCCCTAGCCTTCGCAGACCCCCAACTTTCACATCCGACCTCCGATTGATGCATACCGTCTGTCTACGGATTCAGCGTCTCGAGACCTACCCAACTATCCTTCCGGAAAGTCCAAACAAGATTCCGATCAAAAAGTCAACTTTCGGCCCTCAAAACTAGGGGCAAAATCGTCATTTCCTTCCAATTTTTTCAATTTTTCCTTTTTCAAATTTCTAGGTCGTCACAACTTAAGTGGTCCTTGCCCCTCAAAAAAGGATTTGTGGCAAATGGAATATTAATTGGATTAGGACTTGTACTTCTATTTTAATTAAGAGTTGAGCTAAGGTCTGTCCTCTGCCTTTAAATATTTTAGTTTTCTCCTTATTTGAGTTTAGTCACTCATTATTTACACCAAAACTCTGCTTAACCAATTTTACCTTTTCAACAATTCGATATTTCTTTTGCAATAGCTAGTTACACCATACTCCATCATAAACACCTTCGTCCGTGACAATCTAGGGAAAATCCTGGTTGTCTCACCAAGGAGTGTCGAACCATTTTGTATCCCTGGGGAAATTCCTGAGATTAAAAGTGTAACAGGATCCTTTTATTAAATATCATTTTGTTGGATTGATCTTTAATACAATTCTGGTTTTATATCTTTATGAATTTCAATAATCTTCCATGTGTTCTAATATCTTAGTTTTTGTTATGTTTGCATGTTGTGCTTAATGCTTGATTGAATCTCGAGGGCAATTCCCAAGTCTAGATCATTGAAAGTGTCTAGGGCAATTCTTGACATGTACTTGAGATAATATGCTTGTATTTCGTAGAACTACATTTATGGAATTTCTTAGGTTTTGGAATTGGCATAATCTATGAATGAGTTAGGTTTAAAGATGAGTTGACCATGTAAATAATAAATTAGGTTATATCAGATTAGATTAGGTTAGTTAATCACGTAGAATGATAGAAACAATCAATTACCTCCTAGTTAATCAATCAAATGACAATCATGCTTAGGTACCCTCAATCTCTAGTTAAGAAGGATCCCTACTTATCAATGCTACACTCTACAAAAAAGGGTGTTAATTTTCATATGTGTTCATTAAGTGTTGAGTGTGACTTTGTGTTTACTTTAATGCTTAGTTCTACCATATCAGCCCTTGTCGTGAAGAATTCAATAGTCAAGGTTAAAAGTTAGTAAGTTACCTAGTCTGTTTAATGGGCCACTATGAAGGTGGCATGTCTTTAATTCCGGTGACGCCTCCGTCATTGTACCTCCCTTGAAACCCACATGCCAGCTCACAGTTAAACTTCTCTCGATGATATGAAATGGAATATAGGGTTAAAGATTAGAGAGACTACCTAGTTCAAGCTTTGCCCCTCCGGGTTGGACTCAGGTCCAAGTTGAGTCTTCCCTCATGACTCGAGGCATGGTGGTTGGCATAGATTACCATCTATCCCATCAAACCCACAAGGATGAGGCAGAGAGGGTCGACGTTGTTTGGAGTCATGTCTCGAAGCTTCAGGTGGACGGTGGCATCCATGGTTTCTTTGTCGCACCATCATCGTCAAAACCCTAACCACAATGTTGATTCTCCCTCAAGTGGTCATACGGATCATGGCGGGTGTAGTGAGTTCGATGGGGATTGAGGGTCGTAGGGGTGTATCAACCTAATCATGTTTGTGAATTTTTTGAAGGAACAATGAATATAGTTTGAGAGTAGGAGTGAAAGTGACATTGTTGAATATATGACTAAATGGGATGTAAACTGGGCTTCCAATTGGGCTTGTGTTAACTTGGGTTTTGATGATTGTTTTCGACCTACAACACACACCCACCAAGTAACTTGTTTAAGAAGTAATCGAGGCCCAAAAAACTTGTGGGGGTAATTTGGTAATTTCGCATTTTTTATTTCTAAATTCAATACGGGGTGTAACGGTCAACCTCCCTTAAAGAAATTTAGCCCCCGAAATTTACTCAATGAAATTCATTGGTAGAATACCACGGTTATTTGATCTCATTCGTGCATCCACAAATTGTAAGGTCCAACAGATTGTAGTCTTTCTCAAGTAGTTCATTAGTTTCTAACATCAACTTCTTATGCGACTTTCCGACTGAAGTATTCTACAGACTTGGTGCTACCACAACTTGAGGTCTTCCTGACATGACCTGTCTAGAATTCCTATGAACTTTAGCTAGTCATGCTCCTGTCTGACAGGTTGTCAAACAAGGAATATTACCAACTTTATCCACGTCCCGATTTTATAATTAAACTAACCAAATTAACTTCGTCCTTAACCCTCGTCAAGGAGAGAAATCTGTTATGTAAAGTCCTCTCACATGTTTTCCATCAATACTGTCGTAACGTCATATCAATTTCATATATACCATTATATATATACCTCATATTGTTGTACCATCATTTATCATATCATCAACATATTCATTGTGACGACCCGTCCCAAATTAACGGGATTAATTCAGGATTAATGACGGATTAGCAAGGCTAATCGGAGATTAGTCGAGGATTAGAGGACATTCGGGCGAAATGACGATTTTGCCCCTAGAATGGGCAAATCGCTGACTTTTCATTCGGACGGCCAAATGGACTTTGGCCAATGACTGTGACGTAGTTCGTGACGTCACGAGTTCATAGACAGGTGGCACGCTCGATTCCGACGTTCGAGGAGGAAGTTATGACGTTCGGAAGTTCAAGGCCATTTTGGTAATTTGAGCCAAATGTTGACTTTTTGATCCAGAGGTCCGATGGCCGAGGGCTGAAGACCGTTATGTAGATCGAGATGATACGAATCCGTAGACAGGCGGCACGTCGAATTCGGACGTTCGACGGGGAAGTTACGGTTCACGGAAGTTGAGAAGTACTATTCATAATAGCGCGTTTTTCGAGGCAAGTGGAATTAAGTGGGGCTCAGTGATTTGTCAGTGGCCCAATGGATGAGTGAAAAGTGTCACTCATCCACTGGACATCACTTTTCATTCATGCATCTTCCATTTCCTCTTCATCGATCATTTTCTTCATTTTTTCCTAAACCAAACCCGATCAAACTTTCACCCCAAATCCAACCCCTCAGCCCAATGATCATATCTGAGAGACCAGAGAGTGAGGGAGGACCGGTGGACACTGGTGTCCGGCCAGGAACGGCGCCGCCGTGGACAGCGGATGAGGAGTGCACGGTAAGCCCGATAAACCCATTTTTCTTCTATTTTCGATTTGGACATTATGGTTGCTATTAGATGATTAGGATGAGCTTAGGGGGTTATTAGGAAGCTATTAAGATGATTTTGGGAGGTGTTGGACGGTTGTGAAGCCGTGAGTGAATTTGAGAGAAAATGAACCGTGAGGTTCAAAATTAAACCATAGGATTTAGGCGTTTTTAGATTGTTTTATTGATTGGGTTAGTTAGGAAACTTGAAAATAGGAATTTAGGAATTGGAATGGAGGCAAACAGATGAAAATTGAGGGAGAAACTGAGTCGAACCAGTCACGCCGGTCTGAACCGGCTGTCGCAGGGACAGGGACGATCCACATTAGCCGGCGCGTGGGTCCACGCGCAGGCCACTTTTAGGGGCGCGTGACGGCACATGACTGGGTATTTGGGGATGTGTTCAACACACAAAATCATCTATTCGATGTAACGAACATTTTGGGACTGGTTTCGTGTCAATCAGACATCGTTTCGATAGGGTTCGGACTGTCCGAAGGTTTAGGTTCGGTTTTAAAAATAGTTAGAAATTCTGAAAAATTACGGGGCTTTAGTGAGGGGTTATATAAGTAGTTAATAACCCTCTAAATTAATTTAGACAGGTTCGGGAATCCCGGAGGTGATGTTTGACCCAGGAGACGGTTATGGCATGCGTATCGAGGCGCGGCTTCGGACGGTCTGTGAGTGGACCCTTCTCTCGAAATTGATGCATGCATAAATGTTTTATAATTGTTTTAATATATGTTTTGTGATGCCATGAGTGCATTTGTTTATGGTAGCTTAGGATCGACATAATTGCACGTATTTCAAGGTTTTCGACTTTATGTCGTACCTTTGCGTCTCACATTTTCAACGATGGTTTAATAAATGAATTTCGGATTTAGAAATATGAAATCGGGCACGAGACCCATTTGATTTACGAACTCTCGGACTTTGAGTCCATTTGATTTGATAAGGAATCAGACCTAGGGTCCATTTGAGCTATACGATCGGACCGAGGGTCCAGTTGGTTTACGATTCGGGTTTGAGGTCCAGTTAATGGTACTATCAGGCTTGATGCCCCGTTGCTTATGATATCGGGCCTGAGACCCATTTCGTTGAGTTATCGGGCTTAAGGCCCCGTTGGTTGTGAAATCGGACGTGAGGTCCTGTTAGGTTATGGTTTCGGGCTTAGGGCCCAGTTAGTCTTGATATCGAGCTTGAGGCCCTGTTAACTGTGAAATCGGGCTTGAGTCCCAGTTCAGTTTATGAAATGAGAATTCGGGCATGAGACCCTGTTGAACTGTGGATTTAGGCCGAGGCCTGTGAAAGTAATTTGAATCGGATTCAAGGAATCCTGTTGAGATGAATCGGGTATGAGACCCAGTTGAAAAGTGATTTGAGAAAGAAAAAAAGAGATTTGAAAATGTATATGAACCCTCCATATTGATTATATGGTCTCCTCCAGCGTCGACCTGGAGAGTCACGATCCACAGACCAGAGTGGGTATCCCCATAGGGATCCCGTTCTAGGAGTGGTGGTTACTTTTTATGTTGTGGTCGCGGACCAGATTCCGGAAAGATGTGTGGACTAGATCCAGAGAGAGAGCTCAGACTAGATCCAGTGATTGAGCCTCCCAGATGGAGATTCCTGGGAGAAGACTCGGAGTGAGACCCCGAGTAGTGTGCACACCAGATAGAGATTGACATCGTGACTATATCGGGGATGTGTTCCCTAGGGGATGTGTGCCCCGAGTTGGCATCTTCTCGGAAGTTCTGCGGATGGGTTATACGTATGTTGATACGTATGAGGTTTTATCGAAAAGTGATTTGAGGGCAGAGACCCTATGTTTTATGATTAGAAACTGATTTGGGGCTGCGACCCCGTATACGAGATTTGAGGGCGGAGACCGTATGTTTTATGATTTAGAAAGTGATTTGGGGCGGAGACCTCGTATTCGATGTTTTAGAAATGATTTGGGGGCGGAGACCCCGTACGTGATGTGATTTGGGCTGAGTCCCTATTGATTTGACCTACGGGTTTTAAATTGTGATTTCGGGTCGAGGACCCAAATGGATTTATGGTTCATGACGGTTTATGGGAACCGGCATGAACCCTTGAAAGGTTTTGAAAATGTTTGACAAAGGCTTTTACAAATGTTTGATAAATGGTTTGAATGCATGCGTATGTTTTTATGAAGGGCATAAATGTCTTTATGCGAAAAGGTGTTTAAATGAAAAGTTTAAATTGTCCACTCACAGTTTTCGTGTTTTAATGCTCTTCAGGTTGATCGCGGATGCGGGCTGTAGCAGAGACGAGACATCACTCCCCTCCTCCTATGATCCTGATGCACTCTGATAGCCGCGACGAGGGCTAGAGATGGAATTTTTCCTGGCCTGACACTTCGTGTCAGACGGGATCAGACGGGTCCCACGTTAATCCCGGGGGATTTGGGGCCGGTCCTGACATTCATCATCGACATCATAAATTCATCATATACATATATAGTTAAAATTTGTAACTTCATGGATAAACACAATAATATAGTCAATATATAAAATAAAGTCATAGAATAAATCCTATAATACTCATGATTTCTTACAAATTATACATTAAGTCACGCAAGAATTCCTTGTAAATTCCATTCACAATTACCATTATAGTTATTTAATTTGCTTATGTGGAAAATTATTCGAATATTCGTTCCTCAATGTTATAATAATTCACCCTTATTCTTCCTTACTCAAATTGTGTTTTAAATTGTCATGAAGCATATTTATATATATACTTGGACAACCAAATTCATAATAATCAATAATAATTTTTTATAAAACTACCAATTACTTAATAATCTAATTATAAAGCTTTGTATACCCTCCATAAAAACAGTTTACGTTCAAGGGCTTTTTTAGTGAATAAATTATCCTTATCTGATACTTAATACCATTATAGTAATTGTTAATATAAATATAACCCTAATATATTGGAAATTCAGAAATAAATCCAAACGTTGTCAAAATAACTCACACTTGGTACTGATAAACTTTGGACTTTTAGACAATTAACTCTAGTGTTGGTCCGACGGTGAGATTTCATCGCACGCGTCATCACGCACTGGGGAGACTCTCTTCGCATGGTGACCACGCACGTCTTAGGGTCATCGTCTTCCTTGACTAGACCCGGTTGTTTGGTTTTTCGGGTCGCCCGACCCACGATGGTGACCCGGCTGTTTCTCGGCCATTTCATGTCCATTTTCAACATTCCAAACATCAAACTTTATCTAAACTAGCTAAAGAGAATATCTATGAGGTCGAAAAGAAGAAACACTTACATAAACTCATTGTTCGACCCTATCACCCTTCGGTCATGGCTTCCAACAGTGTTTCCCTAGGGTTTCCTGTGTCCAACTATAAGTATTTCTAACTTAAAATGATTGTGGGGACTTAACTCACTTGTTATAGTCCTTGTTTTTGGGCTGGATATCTACAAAACAGCCTGATACTTCTCGGTTAGACTTTGAATTTTCACGATTTTTCGATTTGGTTCTCGGGTATGGGCTTCTATCTCTTTCTTTCTCAACTTTTAACCTTCATTCGTTCAATATTTTATCCTCCCTAGTTCTCCTTATCTGTTACTCGCATGCCATGCCTTACTTTCATTTTTCGGCCATACTTACCCGAACTCCTTTCGCACACACAACACACTCCGATATATAGTAATGTAAGTCTATAGGGATATTTAGGAGGGAAAAATCAGGAGAAACCTGGATTATTCTAGGTCTTTCTTACCAAATGACCAAAATACCATTTAGTAGTAAAATAACCAAAATGCGCCCAAGCCTTCCTTGACCCATAATATACCTATTTGACCTCTATTTTTGATATGCCACCTATCTACGTATTTAGGAAGTCGAGACCTTTAAAACGGCCTTTACGGAACTTCCCGAAAAATTCCCGATAAAAAAGTCAGCCATTGACCCTTTAAGGGCAAAATGGTCATTTTCATTTCTATTTTCCAATTTTTTTTTCTCCAGATTCAGGTCGCTACAATTCCTGAATAGTTTTTTGAATGTCCTGTGTGGATTCCTCCATCAACAACTAGTCTCTTCCCAATAAACACTAAACCATAGAAGTAAGTTTTTCTTCATGAATAAATTCAAATAAGGTAAGTGACTAACAAGTCCTTGGTGTTCTAAATGTCTCTTAGCGTAACTCATGTTAATGCATTTCTATTTGTTGTTTAACCAATCTAGGCATGTACAAGAAGGTGATAGCTACTAACATCAAGCCCAAAAAACTCAACCACTCGGTTAAATAAGGTTGTAACTAATCCTCCTACTAACTTACACAATCCCAGAGATCACAATGAATAACTTTATTCCAAAAGGTCACTGTAAAGAAAAAGGACCTTCCTAATTATATTCTTAAGATTTCTCAACTCTCCAACAAAAAACGAAAGGGCCAATTCCTGATTTCAAGTTCGATACTACAAAAGGTTCATCCTGGTTCCAATTCTCATGTGACGACCCGGAAATTCAAAACAAAAAAGGAAGGAAAACATTGGAAAATTTGAGGAAAATGACGATTTTGCCTCTAGTTATAAGGACCGAAAGTTGAATTTTTGATTGAGGCATTGTTGGGACTTTCCAGAAGTACCGTTGGATAGGTCCCGGGACGCTGAATCCGTAGACAGGCGGCATGCGTCAATAGGAGTTCGGACGAGAAAGTTATGGGTCTAGAATTGTGAGGGGCATTTTGGTAATTTGTTACGGCAAGGGTAAAATGGTAATTTTCTGCAGCAGTGATAATTGTGATGATTAACCTGGCTGATTCAGTTAATTTGGATGTGGATTGGCCATTTGGTGACACTTGTCACCATGTTTGAAAGATTAGTGGTTGAATGCCTAATGTTGCGTAAGTGCAGTTCCCGAGTATGTGGTACGTCTAGATGGTGCGTGTGCAGTCCCCAGACATGATGGATATGACTCGGATGATGCCTGAGTGCAGTTCTCGAGATTGGCCTACGTGTAGTGCGGATGTGACTGTGTGACTATTTGAATTGATTGCGAACTTGTGCATAGTGTTGTTTGATGTTGATTGTGCTTACGTACTGGTATCGAGTACGGGTTCTGGTCTGTGTGGCCAGGTGATTATGTTTTCATATATTTTGGCCTGAGAACCAGGATTTGACTTGTTAGGTGATTTGGCTGGAAAGCCGGTGATTGTTATTCATATGTTTTCCCTATGCATGCATGGTTTGATAAACTGGAGGGTAACTGATGCATTTCAAATTTGTTTTAAATGATATTATTTTTGTCCACTCACACCTTTTCTGTTTTGATGACCCTCCAGGCCGTGGCACGACGTTCGGGGCTGATAGAGAGGAGGAGGCATGAGCAGAAATCAGTGCAGTTTTCCCTTGTCTGACAGGTGCTGAAGGGTACTTCCGGGACTTCAGTTGACTTGTCAGACGGGAGCAGGACCGGGCACGGTTATCAAAGTCCAGTTGGGTCGGGTCCTGTCATCTCATTAATAAGTATGGTAAAAAGGTTTTCGATGATGTAGCAACGTCACTCGACCACTCGAATGTTGCTAGGTAGGTCTAAGGAAGAAATCGTAAGTATGTAAAATCAACCAATTCGTGAAAAGAATTCAGGTGGCGAAGTGAAACCCTACGACTTAGAACCAAAATACGAGTCCAAGACGACAAGTCCCGTCCCTAAATTAGGTGAACACTCGACCAGACATGCTCCCGTATGAGAACTCTTGTCAAACTAAGGATTTCTTTAACCTTATTCATTGTTTGTTGTTTAATACTTAGCCAACAAAATTTACCTTTTGCAGGGTCCCGCCCACTTCTGACTCACTTACCTCGGCAAGTAATGAAAACCTCGGATTTTTGTTTAATCTAAACTTTAGTGTCATATCCCATGACCATAAGTAATTACTAAAAATAGAATTGTACATTCGCTTATTAGGCATCACACTTATAATTATCGTCAAACTTCTTAATCCCAAATGTTCACTCTTTAGTCAATAGTAATTCTCCTTTACTTTTCCTTACTCTTACTTTTAAAAGTTATGACTACGTGTAAAATATATGTCACAACCATATAATAATTCATGTGACAACTCTGCATCATAACTTAATAATTCAGTTTTACGTAGTTCCTTAATTAACCATCTCATTCACATTTCCACAAATCTTGTATTCATCATAATTTATCAAACAATTAAAGAAAGGTGTACTACTAATATCAAATCCACATAAATCATATATAGTAGATTATAAATAAATATGTACCATAACATAGGTTTATAAGATCAATATGCATAAATCATATTTGTAAACAGATTAATTAACCACCAACCTCTTATGTAACTTTTTCACACACTAATTAAACGTACAAAAATTCCTCTTAATACCCCATTTAATATTTTCAACATCAAACAATAAGCATCAAAGCGTACTTATTAATCTAACTTCATATATTGAATTAAGGAACACTATTAATTCATCTTAGGGCTTCACCTAATCCATAATTATAATATTCAAATTAAAAACTAAACATAATACTTCCTAAATCCAGAATTATATCTAAACGGTGTCCAAATTCCTCAAAATTTTTACCATTGGACTCATAATTAAGTAAGGAAAAATTTTTGTGTTGGACGGACGACCAAAGAAGGCTGCACTCGCCCCTACGCACAACTGTGGTTCTCTGCACGTGGGCCTCATGCGCATCACAATCACCATCAACCTTCAGCCAGGTTGACTCGTGGGCCTACGCACATGACCCGACCCGGCATCTTCACCCAATTGGAATTTAATCATTTCTTCGTCATTTCACATGTTGTACACGTCCATGCTCATTTATTCAATCCCATAAAAGGTTTTGCGAGCTCAAAACGGGGAAAAGACTTACCTCTCATTCGAAACCTGATTGAGAGCTCTCAGCTGACCTTCAATCACACTGTCCTGGTGTTTCCCACGTCCAAATTTCATCCATTTTAGCTCACAAAGGTCGTAAGAACCCATAAATCCTGCCAGAGTCCTTTGTTTCGAGCTAGGGGGCCTCGAAACTAAGTATGGATCCATAATCACAATTTAAGCTCTTTGGATTATGGAGGTATCTTCTTCTTCTTCTTCTTCTTCTTCTTCTCCTCTTTTTTTTCCTTCTTTACTAATTGTTTCTCTCATCTTTCTGGTTTCATTCTCTTAGGCCATCCCTTTTATGGCTTTTGGCCTGACTCCCCCAGAAATCCCTAAGCCAAACATGCATACATGTATATATATATATATATAAGGTAGGTCGGTGGCTGCATAAGGGAGATAAAACTCAAGAATTTTCTAGATCAACTCACACATGATTCACATGCTAAAATGTAAAATTACAAAATTACCCTTTAGTCCAAACTTACCCTTTAGTCCAAAATTACCATAATTCCCTAGCTATTTTTGACGTGTAACGTGCTTATCCGAACTCGATTTTTCATTGTATCGCCTATCTACATATTCAGGAGTTTTTGTTTAAGCGCTTACGACACTTTTAGAAGGTCTCTTGGTAAAAAAAGTAAACTTTTGACCTTTAGGGGTAAAATTGTCATTTTCATTTTCTCTGATTTTCGGGGAATTACACAACACTCCTGACAATGATTACCAACTCAACTGGGGAGTGGAACTCTTTCAATTACTTAGCTAGTAGACGTTCATTAGGAAAGGTTGACATTACAAGCATAGGTAGTGACTAAAAAATTTCCATGCAAGGATCTTTACTAACTAGGGTATTCTTTCGGTCGATCATTCCAACTTCCACTTTAGAGCTTGTCCAAAGTTGACCATCGATCGTAAAGCTTGTAACTCCTAGCGCTAAATTGTAGCGCAAATTGACCATGACAATAGGACCATCAAAAACTACCGGTCTGTCAACTAATCATCAACAATAGGTAATATCTAACAAGGGATAACTTCCAACTTTAAGGGTAAAAACTAAGGCAGGCAGGCCGTATTGAGCATTCTAGAAGATTCAAACTATGGCACAATGCCAATGAGATGGTCGTTGATGACAGGACCCCACTAGAAACACACTAGAAAAGTCTATGCGGGCTCTGTTTCCGTCTGACAAGAATCAATATATACGTATGAAATCTTGTTGGACAAGGGATACACATAAATGTCTCTAGTTCATGCCTCCACCTTCAGAGCCTCGATTCTCATGCAACGCCCCTGGTGGGTCACAAAACCAATAAAACGTGTGAGTGAACAAAAAGAATAATTTAAAAACATTCTTTTAAAACAACCCACATTTATCCTCTTTTTTTTAAAACCATACAAAACCACCAACATTATCATTATTCAAATCAAAGGTCATGCTAAATCTAGAAACCACATTCGAATCGGAATCCAAAACGTAATTACGAAAGATCTCGTAAAATGCGCAATAAAATAATATTAAAATATTCATAAATCACCAAAAATTCATATAAAATTCCAACCACTCAAATGTCATCATAATCACATTGAAACACATTTAAATCATATAAGTATGCATGCATAATAGTTTAAGGAAAAGAAAGTCAACTCACACACCGTTCGTATAACCGAGTTCCGCTTTGCACGTATTTCCATAATTTTTCGAGAATCTTAGAACGTGTCATAAACCACATCCAAAGGTCATCAACAATTCCAATTATCTTATATTTTAATCCTATAATTTTCGGGATTTTAAAACTTATTTAAAATGAACCCTAAACCTTCAGACAACTGAAACTGTCTTAATACGATGTCTGATCGCCTCGCAAATCGTATCGATGGACTCGTATGATCGAATACTATAACGTTCATGTTGAAGTCACCTCAAAACTCCCTCTCACGCACCCCCACGTGCCACCGAAAGTGGCTGCGGGTGGGAGCCTCGTGCTAGTTATAGTGGATGCTACAATGTTCTTCCTCACCCATTTTCCCTTCAAACCGGATCATCCGACCCAGTTTCATGAACTTGTTCTATCTCACTAGTTTTTCACTCTCTTTCACTTCCAGGACCGACCAATAGGGACGGCAAGAGGGGCATCGACTCCGGGCCCAAAGATGTTTGAGGGCCCAATTTTTTTTTTAATGTTTAAAAAAGTATAGGAAGATGAATGATAATTTAGATGGGGAGATACGAGGGAGCGAGGAACGGAATGAGAGTCTCATTCAAAGTTTCAAGAAGAAGATGTAGGGTTTCAATGTTATAATCAATGTTCAAATTCAATATTCGAAGGTTAAATATCAATCTCATTCAATCTCAAATTCTCAATTGTTCTAAATTTTTAATTTCTTGCAACTCATTCAAACTCTCAAACCCTAATCTCAAGTTCTCAACAATTGGCTTGTCCTGTTGAAGGCATCCAAGACTTTTCACCTCCCCTTCTGAAAGGTCTAGCCGAGATATTTGATAGGTCATAATTTATACATGTTTTATCCATGATTTAATGCCTTTTTACTTAAGTTTTATTAATATTTCATTCTATGAAATTGGAGAAAATAATATATTTTATGAGAAATGTGTAGATCAAATATAGCATGGAATTACGAAAATTTGAGCGAAAGAATCACCTAAATCGGAGTTGAAACGGAGAAGTTATGAAGGAAAGAAAATGGCACAAGAATTAGGTGGCCATCCATCGAAATCAGCATCACGGGTCCTTGCGTATGCACTGTAGCGCTACCTCCCATTTGGTGCACGCCTACCGAATACGCTACTTGACTCTTCAATGCGCGCATGTTGATGCTCTTCTTCAGGATTCGGTGGCCTTCCACCGAAACCTCCAAGCAGCAGCCCTGTGCCTTTGACCAGGGTTGACCGCGCCTTTGACCGCCTCAATTTCGGTGGTTGACCACCGAAGACGATCCTCGAAGGTTTATTCCGAGTTTTTGGCATTTTTAGCATAATTCCAAGTTGCTTTCACATTTATTCTCCATAATGTATAAGGATTTTAGTCCTACTTTCTTTTTTATTTCTTATTTTCAATTCCTTTACTTGTAAGAAAGGTTTTAATTAGATTTCTTAATTATTTAGGAAGCCTTTTCCTTATAGAATTTAATTGAAAACTTCTATTTGTAGGAGGATTAATTATTCTCTTATAAATAGAGGTATTAGGGTTTATGACAGGGGACTAAATTTACCTCTGGAAGGTCCCCGAAACTCTGTCAAAATTCGTACTTCAATTCATGTTCTTAGTTTAGAGTTTTGTATCTTAATTCAAACACTCTTTACAATTCAAGAATCTTCAAATTCAGCACGTCTACATTGAGAGAGTTTTCCTTCATTCCTTTTATTATTTATTGCTTTATTTATATTTATGCATCTTTCTTTTATGCCTTTTCTTAATTCAATAATGTTTGAATAGTGTAATTAGGGCTAGGGGTACCATGGAGCCTTGGAATTCTAATTACTATCCTCAAGGTTGGGCCTATGAGCCCTATGCACACATTCCTTCAGTTCCAAGTAATCAAGGGGGATGGGCATACCCCCAAGATTTCATGTACATGCCTGAGCCTTACAATCAGCCCTATATGGAGCCATACCACCATGGATGGAGTGAGCCAGCACCATACCCTTGAACTCCTCCTCCTTAGGATCCTAGGCCTGTTCGACCTCAAAAAACACTCTGGGATGCACTAACGGAGGCCCGACCTCAAAGAACATTATGAGAAGCCTTCTTAGAGGACAAAGAACTAGAGCACCTTTGACTGAAACTTCTTTGGGAACCCGATTGGGATGATGAGGATAATGATGTGTATGTCCTTTTGCCACCCACGAACAACACCAATGAATGCACCTCGGGCCATGCCCTTGATATTCATGAAATAGAACCAAACCCGCAAGCATTGCACCAAGTTTTGGCCGAGGTCCCTGAAATTCCAGCACCTATCCTTGAAGTCCCTGAAATTCCAACACCTATCCTTATCCATGGCACACCCACGAACGCAACCCTTAAGCACATTATTCCAGCACCTATGGGTTTGGGCAGGAATTGGGCATTTCCAGGGCCTTCCTTATCCTTATCTTCACCATTTAAGTTCCTTACTCAACTTAGGCGTTTTGGTGAGAAATTTAATGTTGTGCCTAATGATTTGTGCAGGTTTAATGATCCTTGTAGGAGGCAAGACGAAGGAAGTTTCGCGATAGTGGTATGCCCCTTTGAGACATTTAGCTCCACCCAAGGCTCAAGGCCACAACCCAAGCAGCCCAAAGCTCCTTCATGCCCACCCCCCAATACCAGATACCACTAAAGGAAGGATAGGTTTGGAGCCCCTCGAGTGCCCCATGGACTGCAAGCATCCTAGGAGGCTCAACTAGTCCTGGTTTGTTCCCTTTTTCTTATGGACGTTTTCACCTTCTAACTCATGACTTTGTCTTCCTTTTATGCTCAAAACATTGAGGACAATGTTTCATTTAGGTTTGGGGGTATTGGACTTAAGTTTAGGCATACACAACTCAGTTTCTATTTTGATTTCCTTGCTGTTTTTTGTTTTCTACTCTTATTTCCTTACTGTTTTTTGTTTTGTTTTCTTTGTTGTTTTTTATTTTGTGATGCTAGATTTTATGCTAAAACAAGTTAATATGAATGTATAGAACATGAGAATCGCTTGTACTTACTAAGAATCATTGACATTGCCATTGAATTCACACTTGTACTTCACGATACCATAATCAAGTGATTAAACAACCAAAACAATTGAATTTGTGCATGCTTAGAAAATTAGTGGAGACTACCATTGTGAGATTTTTGAGCTTGATTGCCTTTCTTTCTAAGTGATCTACTTGTTTCTACTCTTAAACACTCATCACTTTGTTCATAATTGCATCATCTCTTTCTATTTGCATTGATGTTTAAAGAACCATATCTATTGGATGCTCTTGATTTGATGTATGATTGTTTATGAGATGTGATATAGGCTATGTGTGTTTTAGCTCCTAAAGGCCCTTCTTTTCCCCGTCCACATTGCATGCTTCCTAGCCCCTTTGAAGCCAAACACTTAGCCGTTTTGTTCTTCACCTACAATATGACCTAACCGAGTTTTGAACCGTTCATAATGGCTACACCCTATAATCTAAACTTGTGTCAATGTTCAATCAAATGAGATTCATGGTGAGGAGAAAATATGTTGATGTTTTGTGCTACTTATACTCATGTGATGGAAGTATGCTTGAATGGAAAAGATCGTTCGTTTATTTGTAAAATGAGGAAGTTATTGCATGATCTTGGCTCGGCTCATATAAACAAAATTGTATCAAGTTCATTAGTGGAAAGAAAAGAATAGAATGCAAAAGAAAAAAAAATTGCGATTAAAAAAGAAAGAAAAAAGAAAGCAATGAACTTAGAGCTGAGTCAAGTGAGCCAAGTACCTAGAGCAATGTAGTGAGCTTAAGCACAGTTTCATTATCTAGTACTCAAGGTCCGAGTCATGACTTCTCATGCCTTGATGCGGTTTAGGTTCATTGAATTCTAACTTTCCTTTCTAAACCCAAGAACCTAGCCCATTACAACCCTCGAATAAAGACCTATTGATCTTGTGAATTTTTATGCAAAGGATTAAGGTACGTATCTCTGTTCTTAAACTTCAATTTCTTTGTGAGATCATATTTTCAGATAAAGTGCTTTTCTTCAATGAAATTCTTATGTGATTAACTTGATTGTCTTTACATAAACTCATCACATATGCTTGTTGAGTGAATGCCTTAGGATTCGTGTGCTTATTGAGTGATGCCTAGTGAGGATTAGAGTCAAGACGAAATCTTTCTAAGGTGTTTAGATGATGTTGTTTTCTAATTTGATCATTTGAGATGTTGGTATAAACACTAGACACTTTGAGTTCACGGTTATGGCATGTTCTTGGTTTTTATGAGTTTGTTTTCTATTCTTGATTCTTATTAACTTGTTGATGCATGATTTCTAGCATCATTTTTGTTAAGTAAAACGTTTGTGGGTATCGTGCTGCTATAATCCTCAGGAGACAAAACTCCTCATACTAGGTGAACCTAGAGGTTTAAATGTTTATCTTAACTAGATCGAGTATTTGGTTTTTGTGTTTTGCTCGAGGACTAGAAAAATATAGGTTTGAGGGTATTTGATAGGTCATAATTTTTTCATGTTTTATCCATGATTTAATGCCCTTTTACTTATGTTTTGTTAATATTTTGCAAAATAATATATTTTGTGAGAAATGTGTAGATCAAATAGAGCTTGGAATTACGAGAATTTGAGCGAAAGAATCATCTAAATCAAAGTTGAAACGAAGAAGTTACGAAGGAAAAAAAATGACACAAGCATTCAGTGGCCATCCACCAAAATCAGCATCAGAGGTTGCGCATGCACTGTAGTGCTACCTCCCATTCGGTGCACGCCTACCGAATACGATGCCTGACTCTTCAGCACACACATGTTGATGCTCTTCTTCCTGATTCGGTGGCCTTCCACTGAAACCTCCAAGCAGCATCCTTGCGCCTTTGACCAGGGTTGACCGCACATTTGACCGCCTCAATTTCGGTGGTTAACCACCAAAAACGATCCCTGAGGGTTTATTTCTAGTTTTTGGCCTTTTTAGCATAATTCCAAGTTGCTTTCACATTTATTCTCCATAATGTATAAGGATTTTAGTCCTACTTCCTTTTTTATTTCTTATTTTCAATTCCTTTACTTGTAGAAAAAGTTTTAATTAGATTTCTTAATTATTTAGAAAGTCTTTTCCTTATAGAATTTAATTGAATAATAAAGGTATTAGGGTTTATGAAAGGGGACCAAATTTACCTCTGGAAGGTCCCCGAAACTCTGTCAAAATTCGTACTTCAATTCATGTTCTTAGTTTAGAGTTTTGTAATCTTAATTCAAGCACTCTTTACAATTCAAGCATCTTCAAATTCAGCACGTCTACCTTGAGGGAGTTTTCCTTCATTCCTTTTATTATTTATTGCTTTATTTATGTTTATGCATCTTTCTTTTATGTCTTTGCATTCAATAATGTTTGAGTAGTGTAATTAGGGCTAGGGGTACTTGAAGCCCTAGCCATGTTAGTTCGTACTTAGATTTCTGGCTCTTGATTATGATTGTTATGCATGCTTGGATTTGTTGGATTACTTTGTTTCATGAACTCAATTTATGCTTATAAGCTTAGCTACCTTATTTGTGTATAATTGTCGATATAATTGCTTGACGGATCATCTCGTTGTTTGTGTTCACACTTCAATTTGTAGCATCACGTTTAGGGAGGGGGACTCTTATTCGTAATCTAAACTCGTGACTCCCTAGGATTGCACATCACTTTTCTAGGGATCATGTAGTGTCATTAAATCTTCTTCATGTTTCATGAACTTTCATGCACCATCGATAATAGTTGTTTAAGGGCGAGTACATCATGCTTAAATATGCAATCTAAGAGAAGATAATATGTGTATGGTGAGCCTTAGTCGGACCCCTACACATGCACTTAATTCAGATACATGCATAGTAATCTAATCATGGAAATCTAATAGAACTATAATTGGTAAAGGTGGATAGAAACCCTAGCTCAACTTAGTTAGCTATTATTAGTTAATTTACTTCCTTCATAAAACGTATCAAACCCTTCATATTTGCATTTTAATTACTCCACTTAAGTCAATTGGGTTAAACGGAATTGGATATCATTGAGCAAGTCTTCGTGGGATCGACCTTTGCTTGCATCTATACTATCTACACGTCTTGTGCGCTTGCAAAGTTTATTACACGTAAAGGTTTTTCCTAGTACATCTTTTGTGGTTGGTAAAATCTCTATCATGTTTTTGGCGCCGTTGCCGGGGACTTGTTCCTCAACAGTGTCCATTTTATTTG
The DNA here is from genome assembly GCA_032719365.1 of Prinsepia uniflora. Classification (NCBI taxonomy): domain Eukaryota; kingdom Viridiplantae; phylum Streptophyta; class Magnoliopsida; order Rosales; family Rosaceae; genus Prinsepia; species Prinsepia uniflora. Next base: position 32,899,696 of record CM064861.1, on the reverse strand, counting down.
ATTCCTTTGACTTAGTAGTTTTTCTTTTTGTTTTGTATATAACTTTTTGGTTTTCTTTTTGTTACATGTTTAGGTACCATGGAGCCGTGGAATTCTAATTACTATCCTCAAGGTTGGGGCTATGAGCCCTATGCACACATTCCTTCGGTTCCAAGTAATCAAGGGGGATGGCCATACCCCTAAGATTGCATGTACATGCCTGAGCCTTACAATCAGCCCCAAGATTGTGTGTTTATTCAAGACTTCATCAATTTTGGCGTCGTGTCGCTGGGGATTATTTCCCTAATTGTTAACCGGAAATTTGTTTGTTTAATTTTATGTTTGATATTTTCTTTTTGTTTCGTCTTAACTAATGTATTAGTTTTGTTTTCCAGATTCTTTGGTACTCTTGTTCATGTCCGAAGGTAGTGACCCTTTTGCGACCATAGATGAGAGCCTTGAACGACTCAAGAACCTGGTTCAATTTGAGCACGTTGTGAACACTTCCCTGCCACCTTCACCTCAAAATTCAGATTCAAGTGAAGAAGAGGAAGCACAACAAGAAGAGATGGCAGCAACTCCAACCTTTCCATGATGCAACTCGTGGCAACCACCAATGAACCTGACACACCACTATGCATCACATATCCAGCCATTGGAGGGTTCGAGCTCAAATCTAGAACGCTTCATTACCTACCTATCTTTCATGGTTTCGTTGGAGATGATCCACATACACATATGAAGGGATTTCATATGGTTTGCTTTGGGATGAAACCTGAAGAGGAGAGTAAGGAGAATGTCAAGTTAAAGACTTTTCCTTTCTCATTGGCTGATAATGCAAGAGAGTGGCTCTATGACCTTCCACCCGGATTAATCACCACATGGGATGAAATGCAACACCAATTTTTGGAGAAGTATTTCCCTGCTTCCAAGGTTGTAACTCTGAGGAAAGCTATACGTGGTGTGCAACAAGAACATGGGGAACTACTATGTGAATATTGGCAGCATTACAAGAAGTTTTGTTCCGCATGCCCTAGGCACCAGTTTACTAATTTGTCCCTCGTGCAATATTTATATGAAGGCTTGTGTCCTGCGGATAGGACCATGCTTGATTCCACTGCTGGAGGAGCTCTTATTGACAAAACACCTACACAAGCAAGGACGTTGATCGCCACCATGGCTGCTCAGACTCAACAATTTGGATCAAGAAGAGCATCTTCTCACAAGGTTAATGAGGTTAGTACAAATAATGAACTTCTTGCTCATATTGCTAAACTAGCAAACCTTGTGGAGAAAGTGGTGGTTCAACCAAGGTAGGTCTGTGGTGTGTGCTCAATGAATGGGTATTCATCTGATGCATGTCCAAGCTTGATAGAGGGAACATTGGAACAAGTGCACACTTTAGGTGGCGGTTTCCAGGGGCAGCAAAGGCCAAAAAATGATCCATTTTCCAACACTTATAATGAGGGTTGGAAAAATCATCCTAACCGGAGATGGAGCAACAATGATCAGGTGCCCCAACCACCTCAAAATGATCCAACTGGTTTCTACCAACTAAAGCCTCAAGCTTTGAATTACCAACAAACAACTCAAGGTATGTCATATATCGATGAAAAGTTGAATTTGATCTTACAATATTTTGCTAGTATGGTGCAGTTTCAACAAGAACATAGAAGCATTAATCAATGCCAAAAAGGTATAAATCAAGAGAAAAAGAAGGCGATCGAGAACTTGGAAAGATCCATGAGCCAAATGGCATCCTCTTTGCATCAATTCAATCAGCAAGGAGTGTTACCAAGCCAAACTCTCCCAAATCCAAAAGGTGGATTTGAGCAAACAAAATCTGTCACTTTAAGGAGTGGTAAGCAAGCTTTGGAAGAGCCTTTTTTGACCAAGAAAGCAAGGAAAATGTCTAGTGATGAAGAAGAGCACCCATCGTGGTCATTCGTGGAGGACAAGGCTGCAACAAACATTGAACAAGGCTTCCCTAGTTCTGAAACCATGAAATCAGCTCATTTCAATGAAAAGGTACATAGTGAGATTACAGTTCCTACTAATGTTCCTTGTGTCCCTTTTCCTCACAGATTTGCAAAGTCAAAGAAAGAGGAGCACGAGAAGTCCATTTTGGATACATTTCACAAGGTCCAAGTGAACCTTCCTCTCTTGGATGCCATCAAGCAAATTCCTGCTTATGCAATGTTCCTGAAAGAACTCTGCACTACAAAGAGGAGGCGTCAAGTAGGTGAGATCATCAAGGTAAGTGAGAATGTATCTCAAATTATTCAGAGAAAGCTACCACCTAAATGTAAAGATGCAGGTAGTTTCACTATCCCTTGCACCATTGGAGAAACCGGGTTTGAACGTGCTTTGCTAGACTTAGGATCTTCTATCAATGTTATGCCATATAGCATTTATGCAGCTTTAAGTCTTGGAGCACTTAAATATGATGGTATTATTATCCAACTTGTTGATCGTTCTAATGTTTACCATAAAGGCTTGTTGGAAGATGTTTTTGTGCAAGTTGGAGAATTCTTTTTTCCTGTAGACTTTTATGTGTTAGAAATGGAGGAGGAGTCACCTGCCTATGATGCCACACCCTTATTTCTTGGAAGACATTTCATGCGCACAACGAGGATACAGATTGATTTTTATAACGGGTCATTGACAATGGAATTTGACGGACACGTGATCAGCTTCAACATGTACGAAGCAATGAGGTACCCTAGTGTTATGCATACTTGTTTTTCCGTTGATGTGTTTGAAGATCTATCCTAGAGATTATTTGAATCAATTAATGAGGATGAATTGGAGGCCACCATCACTCAAGGGTTGGAACTTGAGCCAAATAGGTTCCCAAAGAGGATAAGAAACACTGATTTTGACTACAATGAATGGGTAGTCCAAACAATGGCTTCGCTTGAGTCACTACCACCCATGCCCTATAAGTACAACTTTTTTCTTCCTCTTCCTTTGTCTACTAATAAGGTTCTTCCTTCAGTTATTCAGGCCTCTAAGTTAGAGCTTAAACTACTTTCAAACTATTTGAAGTATGTTTATTTGGGAGAAGAAAAGACATTGCCTATAATAATTTCCTCAACACTCTCAACCTTAGAAGAAGACATGCTGATCCGTGTGCTAAGGGATTACAAAACCACCATTGGTTGGACCATTGAAGACATAAAGGGAATTAGTTTGGCGATGCGCATGCATAAGATATTTCTAGAGGAAGGAACAAAGCCATCTAGAGAGGGCCAAAGTAGGCTCAATCTGCCAATGATAGAAGTTGTGAAGAAAGAGGTCTTGAAACTTCGTGATGCTAGTATCATTTACCCTATATCTGATAGTAAATGGGTTAGCCCTATTCAAGTTTTTCCAAAGAAGTTTGGAGTCACCATTGTGAAGAATGATAACAATGAATTGGTACCTCAAAGATTGCATAGTGGTTGGAGAATGTGCATTGACTACGGAAAGCTCAACACATCAACACGTAAGGATCACATCCCCTTGTCTTCCTTGATCAAATGTTGGAGCGTCTTGCAGGTCACAATTTTTATTGCTTCTTAGATGGATACTCTGGGTACATCCAGATTGCGATTGCACTTGAGGATCAAGAAAATACCACTTTTACATGCCTTTATGGCACCTTTGTTTATAGGCGCATGCCCTTTGGCTTGTGTAATGCTCTTACGACATTTAAAAGATGTATTATGAACATCTTTTTGGACATGGTTGAGAAGATCATAGAGGTATTCATGGATGACTTTTCAGTTTTTGGGAATTCATTTGACGCATGCTTAAATAACCTCTTTGTCGTTCTTGCTCGCTGTCAACAAACAAACCTTGTTTTGAATTGGGAGAAGTGCCATTTTTTGGTTACAAAAGGGATAGTCTTGGGTCATATCATCCCGTATAAGGGAATAGAAGTAGATAAAGCTAAAATAGATATCATGCGCTCCTTACTCTGTCCCACTTGTGTGAGAGACGTTCGTTCGTTTTTGGGTCATGCAGGTTTCCATAGGCGCTTTATCAAGGACTTCTCAATGATCGCAAGGCCTCTAACCTAACTCTTGAAAAATAAGTGGCGTTTGTAGTTGATAACAAGTGCATGCAAGCATTTCAAAAGCTCAAGGAGTTGTTGTCCATACCACCTATCATTCGACCACCAAATTGGGATCTATAGTTCGAATTGATATGCGATGCAAGTGATTATGTTGTTGGGGTTGTATTAGGGCAGCGTGTTGACAAGGTCCACTATGACATTTACTATGCATCTACCTTGAATGATGTACAACTCAACTACTACACCACTGAGAAGGAACTTCTAGCTGTGATTTTTGCTCTTGAAAAATTTTGATCTCTCTAAACTCTCTCTTTTCATTTCGTGCTTCATTGGTGTCTTTGGTGTTTTATTTGTTGCCTACAATCTGTTTTCTTTCTCTTTAGCTAAATCTAATCATTGCATGCTTATGTTTCAACCATTGAGGACAATGTCAGATTTAAGTGTGGGGGGAAGGCTAATCGATTTTTTTTTTGTGTGTTTGTTGTGTCAAATTTTTCACAATTGTGCTGTTGTTTTTTTTTTCTTTTCGTTTTTAGTCTTAGGATCCTTCCAAAGTTGATGATGAAGACTGAAATTAAATGCACTAAGATGACACATAATCATTATTTAAGGTCCAAGTATTCTTTGGTTAATCTGTGTACATGGTTGTCATGTTTGAAACTTGGTGCACATAGCCAATAATTGACAAGTTGTAAGTGTAAGTGATCTGAGCATGTGAACGCTTGGATTAAACTAGCCCTTAGGAGAGCTCTTGAGCCTTGACGACAGTGTATTCATCATTTTATGCACTAAATTTTTATTGGAGTGGTTGTACATGTCATGCATCGCTAGAACTTGTTTTGAGATAGTTTTTGTGACTTTTTAATCATATGATTCCCAAAGCTTGGATGTGATATGAGGCATTAGGACTTAATCACCATGGCCAAACTGACCTATGTCCTAGTTATATCAACTAGTTAACCCTTTGAGCCTACAATGTTTAGCCTTTCTTTCATTTAACCACATTGACTACCTTTATAGCCTAAACACGTTATCCAACCCTAATTCATTGGACGTAAGAGTAAAAGAGATAATGAGCCACTATTTCGTGGTTGAGGATTCCGAAGTTCAAGTGTGGGGGTTGCGCCTATCTATTATGGAGTATGGTTTTTATGTGTATGCATTTTTAGTTTCAAAAAGAAAGAATAAAAAGGGAAAGAAAAAAAAAAGAAAAAAAACCCTTACTTTTATCAATCATGTTTCTATTCTAGTTAAAAGAAGGACGCGTACGAATTGTCCTTGGAACTTTGGAAGTGTATATGATGCATAGATTGACGTCTCGGGCCAACATGATCCAATCAACCCCTCAATATTGACGTCTGCTTTAGGATTTTTACTACTTACATGATTGTGATGGAATCACGTCTCTTAATTCTTCATATACTCTACATTTATGTCCCAATGAATTTTGTTTTTTGTGATATCCATGTCTTCTTTCTTTTAACCGTGACCCTAAGCCCCTTTACAACCTTGATATTTTCCAAATTGATCCAAGGGGAAGAATTAATTATGTCGAGATTAGATTGATTTACAAGCTTATGGTAGATGGTGCATGTACAATGTTAAGTGGCGTGGAGAACCCTAAACACTTTGAGCGTAAACACATGTGTGAATCCGTGAATGGTTAAAACCGAGTTTAATATGCTTTGGTTGTTTGTCCTTATAACGAGTTGATCAAAAGTTATTGCACATTGCATTCAAATGTGATCACCATGACCATGTATTAGCTCTTGAATACCCAAGGCCTGATGTAGTCCTTATGTTAATCTTGACGCAATCATTTGTTCCCAGGAAAAAAAAACCAAAAAAAAAAAAAAATTGGAAGGTTTTCCGTGAGTTTGTTCGAGTGTCTTTATTTTGTTCTTTTTCTTTGTTTTGCTTTGCTCAAGGACTAGCAAATGCTAAGTGTGGGGGTATTTGATGTGTGCATATCAATAATGTTTTAAGCTTTAATTACCTTACAAGAAGCAGCTAAATATTCATTACTGGTGGTTCTTATTTTAGTTTAATGTTTTGTAGGACAAATGAAGTATTGGATCAAAAGGGAAGCAAAAAGAGCTAAAACGGGAAGGAATCCTATCTGGAGCTAGGAATCTTTGTTGAACTAGGAATCCTAATTGAAGTAGGAATCCTTGATCAACTAGGAATCCTAATTGGAGTAGGAATCCTTGTTGGACTAGGAGTCCTCATTCAAGTGGGAATCTTTCTTCAACTATAAGTCCTCATTAAAGTGGGAAACCTCGTTGAACTAGGAGTCCTTATCAAAGTAGGATTGTATTACTTTCCTAATTGGAGTAGGAAACCTTTCCTAATGGTGATAGGAGAAGAAGCTACAAATCCTAATGGGAGAAGGATCGTGGCCGGCCAACATAATTCAGAGCGAGCCAAGATTTATAAAGAATAATTCAAGACTCATCAAGATGGGTCAAGACGATGTCCACATGTGAAAGAAGGCCCAAGACTAAGCCCAAATTCGTCATTGGAGAAACCCTAATAAGTCTGCTATTTAAATTAGAGTACCACCTAAGCAGAGGAGGAATTAGGGTTTCCTAGGTGCCTGCCTATATAAGGAAAATTCGGCCAAATGCTAGGGGTTCTTCTTTTTCTCTCTTTGTGCAACGACAGAGACTATTTTTCCCTTGGAGAATTCGTGCTTCTTGGTTGTGGCTCTTCCTGTCCTCCATTTTCATTAGTTCTATCTCAACTTTTTTTTCTTATTTTGGTTTAGGATGCTAGACGTTATGGCTGGCTAATTTTATGTAACTAGGGGCTATGCCCTAAACATGTTTGATTATATGCAATAACGTTCAGTTTCTGTCCCTTATGATTCTTAATTAAAGTTTTTGTTTCACTGGGCTTAATAACATGATTTCTGGTTTGTTTGTTTGGGTGGCCAACTAGATGAGCATGCTAGGATACTAATATTAGTTACATCTGCGTAATACATAATCGTTATGCATATGTACCCTAGGTAACAAAGTTAATGATTTAACTTGTTAAACAATCTCTAGGTTTATTAAGACTACTCTAGTATTTGTAAACCCTAGTCTCATCCTAAACCTTTTTTGTGTCCATTGATTCTGATTTGTTAAATCTTACGAGCTTATGTCTTGATTGTATGTTCAGAAATAGATTAAGTGTCGAGCTTGTGTACACTTAATGATTAACTAAGAAAAAGGTAATAAACTGGTTCGAGCTTGTGAATTAGTTTGGGATGACTTCAAATGAGCTTATAAGTGATGTAATCTGGAAATTGAATGTAATTGAATGTGCTTGGTGGTGGATAATATGTCTCTAGTCTTTTCTCTCATTGGTTTCTAAATCAAAAATCTCAAAACCCCCAGGTTTACATACCTTATTGTTTCTTTGTTTTCGGTTGATAATTTCCAACAATCCTATGTGGGAAAGACCCTTGCTTCAATCTATACTTAATAACGACTTATCAATGCAAGGTTAATTGTGTGTCTATTCAAGACTCCATCAACTCTCCTCTTTAAAGTATAATAATTCAAGTTACAATCCCTTAAATAAATGAATTACATAAGTAGGATTCAGGAAGAAGTTCCCAACTAACATGTATCTGAGTTTCTCAACAAACCTCAAATGCAAAAACCGAAACGTTAACTATCAAGCACACCAACAAAGTCATGGATGTAGAACTTGGAACTATCTTAAGAACTAATAATGGTAGGCTTACCAAGGTAGGACAAAATGCAATGGTCAAATCTAATCCAAAAGGCACTTCAATTCCAAGCTCAGGGTCAGTGTCAAACTAAACCACAAGGGTAAAGTTTCTAGATTACTCCCGAAAAAGAAATTATTCACAATCTCGATGATCATTAATAAATGTGGGTAACTAAACTCACAACTTCACCGACACACTAAAACCCGAGTCTTCAAAGAAAGGTCTAGCTCATAGCCATAATGGATACAATCAGTACTCTAATCAATGACTCAAGGGAACAAGGAGTTGGACATTTAACAATGAAGTAAAAGATGTGACGAAAACAAAATGGTTTTGGAATAAGACCAAGAAATCAATACCAATGTAAGAGGGGATTAGGATAATAAAGAAATTTGTACAAAGTATAAGATTCTAGAATCAAATTCAAGAAATTCGCGATCTAAAACACTGGGGGCACAAAAACTCCCCAAAAATCAAAGTTGCCAGACTAAAAAGAATTGTGTTAAGTATAGGTTGAAACTCACCAAAACCCAATTTTTTTTCTTTCCAAAGCGTTTGGTTAACAAAAAATGCATAAGGTTTCAAATTGGTCCAAATCTCAAGGACATGTAATTCACCCGAAATAAGAGAAATCAGTAGAAATAAGCCAAGTACGAAAATGAGGCACATATGTTGAAACGTGAAATCAGGTTGATAAGCTTTAAAACATTTACTAACAACTGCAAGGTGAGCAAAACATTCCACAAACATAATCACAAGGGTATATGATGGTAGTTGGAAATGATTTCAAAAAGAAATCAGCAGTGATTTCTTAAACTTTTGATTAAACAGATTCAACTCGGACTTTCAGTGCAGTTCCGAAGATCTCGTTACCCAAGGTAAACCTCTAAACGAGACAAAAACTTAAAAGTAAATTTTCCATGTGCATTTTCGAATAACTTATTCACACCACACCACCCATACGAGTCCTAAGTTCGCAAACACCACCCAAACGTGAATTCTATAGAAAGAAAATCTAACTAACCCGTAACTAAAGAATATATAGGCTAAAATGAACTTCTTTATACTCATGAAAACTCAGGTTAGGTCATAAATGAAGTAAAACTAATGTCAAGAAATGATTCTAGCTATTCGAGGAGTTTCTCTAACATGGGAAATCGAGGTGTATGATCATCACATGTCCAAAAACTAACAATACATCCTAAAACTATGGATACATCCTAAAACTATATTTCGATACCAAAATGGCACACCCCGATCTGGAAAGTCCACCAGGGCTCTAAGATCGAGGCATGTTGGCTGACATCTGGACAGTGACGTCTAGATGACAAAAGCCAGTTAATTAAAACGTTGCATTTTAGGTGGTTGATTAAAACATAACCAATGAATACCGATTATATTTCACAGCAACAACAGAAGTATAGAGCACATGTTTACCCGATTTCCACTGTGTCACACCACGCCTCGAGAGTGAATGTCAGAGCATCTAACGAAGCCTCCTCGAAGTATGTGTAACACCGACAAGACCCCAGGGGCTAAAAAAAAGGCTAAGTGGACCAAATAGTTTATTTCAATGTAAAACCACGAATAGTAAAATATACTTCAACACCTCAGGTTTTATAGAAAACCAAAATAGTAATTTTAGATTTTCACGTTAAACGAGAAATAATAATAGAATAATAAGTTATCGAATGAGTCAAGCTGAACATAAATACAACAATGTCAACCCACAAAACGCTAGCTCATGAGTAGCTCGGGTCATATGCATATGACATAACTGGGTATCCTTACTCGCGTACCATGACCACATGAAAGTTGGGTACTGAGCACTATCACCACATGTTCCCTAGAGCTTGGGAATAATTTGGCGCTATTAACTAGTATTGCGAGCGGCACAGATGAACAATCACGTGGAGACTGGTTTGTGGTCGACAAATTGGTATTAGATACCAGCCAGCGACTTCTAAAGTGACTTCTAACATCTCTATCATAATAAGGCCCCGTGGAATAATATGCACTAATTGCCAACCATGAAACTATCTTAATATGGATATGCAGCAAATATCACAACCATACACATAGAAAACTCGTGATAAAGCAATATCTCATACTAGCATACAAGAGTGGTACCGTAAGATAAGCAATCATAAAATGGCCACTCAAGGTATAAAACATCATACATTTAACCAATCAAGCATGCTCGAAAAGTAACTCACAATAATCAGCATAAAACGTGCTAATAAAACATCATTATAAAACAAGATGAGTAAAGGGGTCACTCACACATAGTCGAGGGGTTGGATCACTCGATAATCCAAACTAATACAAGCTCTAATCTGATCCAACCCTAGGAAAATCATTTGCGAAGGATACAAATGACCCATAAGTCAATATCTAAGTCAAACTCCTCTAAGGTAGCCCAAAACAGGGCTTAGAAACACGTAATACATACCAAAACAAGTTCAAAATTGTCCAAAACACCTCAAAAATAGGTCAACGCACTGCTATGGGCTATAAAACATTGCTACGCGCTGTCATGCGCCTGTGGAACAATGGAAAATTGCCTCATGCGCCACCACGCGCGGGCTAAAGATCACACGTGTTGCCCACGCGCCCCCACTCACAACCACACGCCTCTATGCGCCTCCACGTGCGGCCACACGACCACACGCTTCACATGTGTGCCTCACATGTGCCATATGTGCAGAAATCCTCTCTAGAACACTCCTAAAATATTCCTTGGAATATTCTGTTAGTTGACCATTAGAACTAACAGTTAGACTAAAAAATATTCCTAAAAGATTCCTCGGAATATTTCTAGAATATTCCGTTAGTTGACCATTATAACTAATAGTTGGACTAACCATTGACTAACGTCCGACCACGGGTACCAGAGCATCGCTTGAGAGGATGGCTGGACTACCATCCACGGTGGCAAACATAAGGGATTTTCGCGCTGAAAATATCTAGATTCCGGCGAGGTCCAACTTCATCGATTCTACTTGACTCCTAGATTTCGAATTTCCAACTTATAGGCCAAGAAAGTACGAGACGACGTTAAAAAACCCCTAGGAAGTCACGGTGACTCCCTGGATTCTTAGATTCTGATGAGCTGGTGCTGCGGTGGTTTGTCGCTCAAATTAAAAATGCAAACACTGTAAAGTGAGGCCCTCGCCGTAAAGAATTCAATAGTCAAGGTTAAAATCTAGGAAGTTACCTAGTCTGCTCGATTGTCCAGTGGGAAGACGACGAGTCTCTAATTTTGGGGAAGCCTTCATCGTCGTGCCTCCCTCGAAACTCACATGCAAGCTCATGGTTAAACTTCTTTCGACTATATGAAGTGGAATTTAGGGTTAAAGATTAGAGAGATTACCTGGTTTGAGCCTTGTCTCTCCGAGTTGGCCTCGGGTCCAATTTGATATGCCTTTGTGACTCGAGGCATGGTGGCCAGCATAGCTCACGATCTAGCCCATCAGAGCCACGAGGAGGAAGCAGAGAGAGTCAGTGTTGTTTGGTGTCCTGTCTTGAAGTTCCAGGTGGACGGTGGGGTTCATAGCTTCACTATTGCACCACCGCGGTCAAAACCCCAACGACAGTGTCAATTCTCCCTCAAGTGGTCATAAGGATCACGACGGTGTAGTGAGTTCGCTAGGGATTGAGGGTCATAGGGGTGCATCAACGTAATCGTGTTTGTGGAGCTTTTGAAGGCATATGGAAGATAGTTTGAGAGTGACATTGTTGAATCTATGACTAAATGGGATGTAAACTGGGCTTTCTGTTGAGCCTGGGTTAACTTGAGTTTTGATGATTGTTTTGGACCTATGAAACACACATTCAAACACAAGAAGTAGCCCGTTTAAGAAGTAGTCAAGGAATCATGGGAGTAATTTGGTAATTTTGCATATCCAATTTCTAAATTTTGATGCGGGTATAACAAAGCATGTCTATAGGGAGTTTAATTCAGTGGCAAATAAAAATAGCTGATTTGGCGGGCTTGGTGGTTGATCGTAAAAAGATGGAAAAAGAAATACAATCCGGTTTATAAAAAGGTTGGAAAATAAATAAATTATGCAGGGTGTACTTTTTAGGTTAGGTGTGATTTTGTGTTCATATTTAATTTTTGATGATAGCTTGTTTAATTTTGGTTAGGTGTGCAGCAATTTGTGGTTAGGTGAGCCAAAGTTATGTCCCCAGGTAAAAGAATATGGTTACCAAACTGTTAAACATTCTTAGTACAGTTCGATGAACATTCATTGGGACGGAAAGAAAATCTACTAAATCGCCATGATTCAAACGTTACCATTTTTAGGACAGATAGTGAGCTATATCAAGGTTACCAGGTTCGGTCAAATGCACACCGACCAGCGATCCGGAATGCCCAACCCCAAACGGGGTACGGTTCCGATCCAAATTGCTAATTTGAACGATCCATATATTCAAGTCAACTATGCATCCATCTCCAAGTTGAGGGAAAATACCTTCGTTTCGATCTTATTTGGAGTGGTCTCAATTGCGATCAGATCAGCACCGAAGTTGGCCAGAATCTGCACCCTTTCCCTGTGGAAATCCTTCAATGTTTCAATGGTGACCGCGTCACCCTAGTCTCCAGCTCTCCGTTGCATAACAAGAATCCGACCAAAATAAATTAAATGAACCCAAAATCAAGGGCAGGTTGGGTATTTCAGATTTCAAATTCAGAACACTGGAGCGGCATGGGGGATGGAATCATGGAAGTAGATGAAGAAAATTCTATCGAAATTTTTTTTGATTGGAACTAACAAAACACTGGAGTGGTAAGAAAAAATGAAATCGATGAAGTGCAGAAGAGAGGAAGTCGATGGGATTGAACACTGGAGCGACAAGGGGAGGCTAGGCCACTGTTAGGTTGGGACCTTCGGTCGTGCGATTGAAGAACACTAGAGTAGTGGAGCGACAAGGGAATAAAAAAGCTATATTTTTTAGAACTTTAGATTAAATTAGCAAAAAGCCGAGAGACTTTAGATTGAATTAACTCACCCTAATTGCTAATTTAAAAATTAACAGTAATAAAAATATTGTTATATTATAATTAAATTATTTAGAGAAATAGGTTGAATTCTGAAAGAGCTGATAAATTTGTGTATATTCATTCCAATATTCGCCTCTTGTCACGTTTTACTGAAAGCTATAAAGAAGGGCCTTATAAAAAATGGGATGTTGAACCAGAATCAACAATTATAAACGTTTCTGTTGAGAGATTAGAAGATTTGCGATGGAGGAATTTAGATAATCATTCCCAATAAGGTTTTAATGAGGTCATTTTAAACACTTTTTTTTTTCTCAAAAGAATAAAAAGAAAAAAATTTGTTAGTTTATTATTTTGTTATGAATTTGATTGGAAATTTGTTATTTTTTTGGAATTTGTTAGAGATTTTTTATTTATATGATCTTTTATTTCTAAATATGATGACCAAAAAAGTTAAATAAAGTAACTATTAAATTTATATTAACTAAATTTTGAGCGTCCTACAATACAAACTGAAAAAAATAAACAAGCGACTTGCGACCAAAAAATCCATACTGATTATGTATACTTTAACCTACCGGGATCCATCTACCCTATCGTACCCCGTACCCGCTCCCATTTTTCGTACCGGACCGATCTGCGAATCAGGTAATATTGAGCTATATACCTTAGATATAATCCCACTATAATTACTTTTTCGAATTTTAAAAAATTGAGATTTACTCTGAGTACATTTCATTTATAAAAAAAGAAAAATGATGAACGAATATTAAGATTAAATCTATACTTTTTTTAAATAAAAAAAATTCGACTCGTTTCTTGATGTCAATCAGTTATTTTTCTGATGCCATCTTAACAATCAGGTTGATATTTGATCTAAACTCGACTTCATATGGAGTTGAAATCGGTTTTGTTTGATATTTCAAATTGTCAGTATTTTGATGTCGACGGCCTATTGCCAGCAGCAGTCACACACCGTCATTGTCCATGGAGAAGACGATGATCATCCGCGTCGTCTTTTAGCATGACGATGACTCTTTGAGCCCAATTGCATATCTAGTGGTGAAGTCTCATAGAGATTGGATTTGGAGGGCTCCCTAACATTCATGTGAATCACTCATATATATATAATGTATATGCAAATCACGTACATATTCGTTAATGTTTTTGAAATTTACTTTGTATTCCTCTATTAACATGCCAATGTAACTTACTGCTTAATCAATATTGAAGCTTGAGTCACTAATATTTATTCTCCATACTTTCGAGTACTTATACATTAACTGATATCACAATTACTTATAGGAATATAAACAACATATATGTCATTGCAATTTTCTCACATGTTGCTTTGATTTTTTTTGCTCTTTTGTTAACATTATCGCTGTCTACATAAAGTACTATTTTCGGACTAGATCAAACACTTGATTCCTAAGCAATCTTATAGAGAATGCTCTTCATAAACTAAATTTCTTACCATACCACCGGCCATATCCAATTCCTTGGAATATGGGAATCAAGTCAATGGTTAGGAACCAAGTGTCAAGTAAGCTCAAGTAACCACTCACTCCATTTTGGTCTCTGAAGGTCCATTGTTTTTATCAAAGAATGCTCTGAAAGTCAAATAAATACACAACATTGAAAACCCAATAATAAAGAGAGTTTAAAAGAGACTAAACATATACGCATAAATTTCACAAAGTCCATATACATCAGAAAAATCTATTAACCTAAAAAATAGAAAATTTAAATGAAACCCTAAATCTAAAACAAGGAAGGCCTCCATCCTTCCACTCGCTGCCTCACATAGCAGCCGATACCGCCCACTTGTAAACACAAAGCCATCAAAATCAAGAAAAGTGAAGGTACCAAAGAATCTAGCGGAGAATATGGGTGAACAGGTCACCCGTGCAAGTAACTTCATTTGATTTTTTTTAGTTATGGACATGATTTGGTATGGAGGTGATATCGGAATCGCATTTTAACCGGTTTGGTATGGTACAATATTTTAAAATATGAAATTGATACTATAATGTACCGTATTAATTAATTATGTTCGGTACAGTTTCGGTTTTACGCCCAAATTCATAATTTCATTTACGAATTACTTGATTGAATGTCTAAAAACCACAGTTTGATGAAGTTGAGTAATTGAGCCTCTGGCTGGGTAACAAATATTGCTCAAAATGTATAAAAAATTCGTAAGGCATCAACTAAAATTAACTCCATCAACTAAAAAATCCTAAATATACAATTAAAGCCATCAATTAAAATCAATATACAATTAAATCCATCAACTAAAAAACCCTAACATACAATTGAATCTATTAGCTAAAATTAACATACAATTAAATTCATCATTAGTTATTAGCCTCTTAGGGTATTAGACTATTAGGGTTTTTTTATTTTTTATTTTTGGATTTAATTTAATTTTTAATTAATTAAAAAAACTAAAACTAATTCGATTTCGGTACAAGATGATATTTCTTAACATCAAAATCGATCTCGTACTGATTTGAATATGTATAATATCAATACTGTACCAATTTTCATTTGGTTTTACCATTTAATTTTTTATTTTATTTAGTATTATACCGTATGAGACGATTTATAATTTTTTGAGACGATAGTTTCATCGTTTTTCCCGAGTCACGACTCACTGAGTCTATTCGTTATTTCCAAACCTCCCTTGGCGGCATCTCGACCACCGCCACCAACCCCACCCACCGGTTCCGCAAACCATAAGTCGCCCACATTCATTGACAAGTGCCTCTCCCTCCACGCGTCGACAATCCACCCACTCCCATAGCCTCCCTGATCCCTTCGACAACCCGCACGTGGCAGCTCTTAAAATCGCCTTCTCTATTCACCTTTTTGTAATAAAAGATTTGGGAAGATTTTTGGTACCAAATTGATATTCGATATTTGCGAACTGAACAGGAACCAAAACTAGAACTCACAAACTCGAACTCACGCACACTCAAACTGTCGCCGTTGAGTTTTCTTGGCTGCGATTTCATGCTCCATGGCTGCCTCGAAGCTCGTGATTCTCTCTATCTTCCTAGCCCTAAGTTGCTCTCGGATTAGGGCTGATGTTTCAGTCAATGGAGAAGAAGACGAGCCAGTGAAATTCATCCGATCGGATAGCCCTGATTCGTCCGCTCTGAAAATCGAGTTGGATCAGCTTAAGGCTAAGATCCACACTCTGGGTTTGTTTTCTCTCTTAATTTACGATTTCTAGGTTTTGTTGGAAGTTTGATCTCATTGCTGTTCGTTTCTTTGATTTTCCTCGGTTTTCTCGCTCTCCAAACAGATATTTCTAAAACTTAGAAATCGTTCTCTTTTTGAAATTTGTCGAAGTTTATTACTTTCTTTCCTCTTCAATTTTTTTTTTTTCAATTGTTGGAATTTATCTAATACGAATAGGTTGAACTCCGAGGTTAACTTGTAGAGCATTGGGAATTTTAAAGAAATTAAAATGCTGATATTCAGTTACCCGTTTGAGTAGAAACAGTGTTCAGAAGAGCATAAGTTGAATATTGGCTTTGTTCTGACGAAATTCCTAATTGCTTACTAAAATCAATGTTAAAGAGTACTTTTTTTTTAAATTTGTGAATGGTGCTTTTAGTGCTCTTAGTGCTGCGTTTCTTTTTGTTGTTGTCTGACGTTTTGTCTTTATGTTCCTGATGAAGAATCCGATGTTGATGAGAAGGTTATAGAACTGGAAAAGAAGAATGAAATAATAGAACAGAAGGAGAAAACCATTCAAGAGAGTTCAAATGGCATTGCTTCGTTGCAGAGTGAAATCGAGTCTCTCCAGGTTGGGCATTTTGTTTTAGAAGCAAGAAAACGAATAACCCACTATGTTGTTGATTGATGATCTGCTTGTTCGAATATGGTTCAATTCGTAATTAGTTCTTTCGTTGTTACTGTATCTTAGAAAAAAGGGTCAGATGATGTTGAAAAGCAGCTTGGGAAGGCTCATGCCCGTGCTGGTGTATTAGAGAAGAAGGTAAGATATGGACAAGTGAAATATTTTGGTCGATGAAAACTACTGCATTCTAAATTCAATCTATTCTGCAGGTTGCTGAATTAAAAAAGGAAGTGGAATCTCAACGTAAGGAGAAAGAGAGCTTGGAAGCCCGCGCTAATGAAGCTGAGAAGAAGATTGATGTTTTGATTTTAAAAATAGACCTCGTGAGTTATTTTCTTTTCCCCATTGGCTAAGGAAAGTAATTTTGCAGTCTTGTGCTGGTAATGAAAGTTCTTATTGATTCTTCTTATAACAAACATTTTTTGCATTACATAAAGTTGAATTCAATACATATCGGGATTAATGATATCAAGGGATGCGTAAGGATACTAAAAGTCTTATCTGCAGTTCTGTCGATCTATCACTGATTTTTTTTTTTTTGGTTGTATTCTTGTGACTTGGTAGTTATTATCAATCACTTTCATGCGTTCTTTTGTGATGGTGTCGCTGTTTTTTCCTGAGAAACAAGTTTGTTGATGTCAATGTTCTTTCTATTGAATGTAAGCTGTTGTTAAGTTTACATCCTCGGTCAGCACCAATGTGGACGCACTTGGATGTTGTGGTGTTTTGTGATTACAGTTTATTTTAATTCTCTACAATGTTGAATAAAATATTTCAGTTTGTCTTTGCTTTCAGATGATTTATACTAGCTGTAATGCAACATGTGCTTTACTTAATTTTATCCCGTGGATAGTAGAATAATGCTATATAATTCGTTTACAGATGGAGAAGACTAATAATGAACAAAAGTCCAAAATCCGCAAAACTGAGCGCGCTCTCAAAGTTGCTGAGGTAATTTTAAGTCTCTGCTAAAGCTGATTTCTAGATGGTGGTTGGTGCTTATGCCCAGTTTATGCTAACCCATTTATCTTCAGGAAGAAATGTTGAAGGCAAAGTTTGAAGCTACTTCAAAAGCAAAAGAGTTGAAGAAGGTAGTAAGTTTCATAAATTTTGTCTCTCATTTATTTGTCTTCCGATGTTTTCTTATATTCTTTCTGTAGAAAAATAGAACCGTAACATTTGTGTAAAGTTTACCCCTCAAGGTCCGTTAACAAAATCTGCCTGTAATAGAAGGCATCATTTACCATCATCTTCTTAAGACTGGCAGATAATACCTCACTTCTGCAATTGTCTTCACGCATCTTTCCTCTCTTGCATGTTCTCTGCCACGAAGCTTGGTCATGTTTAGTTTTTGGTTGCAAGCCCTAATGCATATTGTGTTTTAAATCAGGTTCATGGTGCATGGCTTCCAACATGGCTTGCTGTACATCTTATCCAGTGTCAGGTAAACTGAGTGAATTTTTGTTTAACCAGAAGTTTATTTTAATGAATTTTTTTTTCAAGAGCTGAAGTTATTATCATATTGCAGTCCTTTGTAGAGACACACTGGAATGCACATGGAAAACCTGCCTTGGATATTGCAATACAGAAGGTATTGCAAGTGGTCACTTAAAGAATCTCATACATTACTTATGGAATTCTCTTTTATAAGTTTGTCTAATGTACCAAAAATCTTATCATACATTAGCTGAGAAGCTGCTTAAATTTTTTTCAGGCCGTGGAGAAAAAAGCCCATGCTGAAAAGTGGGCTGAACCCCATGTTGAAACACTTAAAACTGTAAGCTACATTACTTTTATTTATTTTCAATTCTCCATTTCTGTATAATAATGTAGGGTTTCATATCATTACACTATGTAGATACCTGAATTTGGTTGTATGCTATTTCTTTACATCTTTTGCATTGTGACCATTCCAAGACAAAGAGAATATTAAGCAAGGCACACAAGCTGACACACTGCATGCTACTAATGTCTACATGTATGTTAGTATTCTAGTATGTATGCATGCATGCTAGTAAACTCTATTCTATTATGATTTTTTCCTATTTATAAAAAAGGCTTTAGTATTCTAGTATGTATGTATGTATGCATGCATGCTAAGTAAACTCTATTCAAATACGATTTTTTCCTATTTATAAGAAATGCTTTTATTTCAATTTCGTATTAAACTGGATTTTCGCCCTTTTTTGGCCCGTCCTATACCTTAAAAGAAATGGATACCAGCAATCAAGGAACATTGGGTAGTGGTGAAAGAAACTGTTGAACCTCATGTGAAAACTTTAAGTACAAAAACTATTGAAGTATATGAGACGTCAAAGAGTACATTAGCTCCACGTGTTACCAGAGCACAAGAAGTTGTTGATCCTTATTTCCAGGTATCTATCATGTCTTGTACTTTCTTAAAAAAAAATTGATTTATCTGTATCGCCTACGTGCATCCTACAACAGTGTTTTTTGGGTGACAGGAAGCTAAAAAGTTCAGCAAGCCATATGTTGATCAGGTGGCCACTGTTGCAAAACCTCATGTTGACAAAGTTCGAGTGGTGTTGAAGCCTTATACAAAGAAGGCAGTTAAAGCCTACAAGAAATTTCTCAAATCTGCAACAACATACCATCGTCAGGTAACCTGCATCAATTTGGCATTAACTCTTCATTATACTACTGTTAGATACTAATTATTTCAAAAACTTATTGTTGCAAGCTTTGTTTTCCTTTCCTTTTCGTTCTTTTCTTTTGCTTCTCCATTTGATGACTCGAATTTCAATTTCATTTGTGACTGCTTTGGCCAAGCCAAATCATCTGTACATATTTTGACTTTACCGGTATGTTTAGCTTTGTTTTCTAATAATGATTGGTAAGCAGAGTGTTTGCCGTATGTATCTTATTTTCTGTTTATTAGTACATGGTTTTTATGTCTAGTATGTTAATTGTCATCAAGTAATGCTGAGAAGTCACTAAATCGGTGGTTTCTGGCAAAACATTCTACTATTTACCATACATTTTCACACGTAATGCATGTACTGAATGAATTGTGTTGATTTTCTTGCGATCTTTTTTCTTCTAGCAGCACTGAATGAATTCTTCTTCCTTACTAGTTTCTATCCACAGTGGATGTACCTTTGTCATAAACCATTCACTGAGAGTAGTTTATTAATTTTGTAATTAATATTTCTTTAAGGTTCAAGGTACTGTAAACGATTTGCTAAAGAGACATGAACTGACCAGGCCTCTTGCTACAAAGGAGTTGGAGTGGTTTGCGGTATGTGTTATGAAGTCATTTTTTTCCGGACTTATTATTCCTCTTAATTTTATACTCGACAACCTTATGTAGTTGAATTTAAATGTTCCAGGCCTCTGCTTTGTTGGCCCTGCCCATCATAATTCTGTTCAGATTTTTCTCCTCACTTTTCTGGTTAGTTTCTCAAGAGTGTTACGTTTCCAGCTACATGAAAAGTTGCGACATATTTCCCTTTTCTGTTTACAATTGCATGTTATTGTGCAGTACGAAGAGTAAGAAACCTGTTCGAAGTACCAACCATTCACGTCGTAAGGCTAAAAGGAGTCATGCAGACAAGTAGACTGCCACCGGTTTGTTCACGAGTGTTTTTACCTGTCGATGGTTGAAGGTATACTTCATTTCATATCAAAGTAATACACAAAAAAGTTACGTACATCATGTATCTGGTACTGTTGTACTGTACGGCTATAGTTGGTAGGTAGAAATTTCCACTCCCTCCCTACTTCTTTACCTCAAATCTAGAATGTCTATAGTGGCCGTCACGTAATCTTGTCAAATCTCTCGAAAGATCTTGGGAGTTTGATTTTGGTTTACTCAGTCGTCTGCGTATCTTTTTTTTTGCAGGTTGGTTTGTGGTTTATAGCAAGGGTATTTCGAGGTTGGTTATACATACATACGTGTGAATCAGATTCAGCCCTGCTTGTGTTCCAATCCTTTGCTTAAATTTTTTAGAAACCGTCATACGCCCTATAGACGTTCATCAGATAATCTAGGAGTTGAGGTTCATGTAGTAGTGTGGACAGTTTTTGATTATGTTGTTACAAGTTGTATTTTAGTTTAGTTTTTATTCTAAACCAGGTTCATTGCCCCGTGTTTTGGTTATTATGATTTATGACATTTGTTTTATTTAATTATAAATTGTTTCCCTTTGAACTGGAACAAAATCAATATTTTAGTGAGATGGCCAAGAGCCCAAGAGGTTTGTTTCTTATTGATTTGCATTTTATGTACAGTTGATTACATAGAGGCAATTTTGGTTACGGAAAAAAAATTTAGTATTAAGAGCAAAAGATTTCTTTTACAATCAAGTCTCCACAATCCGGATCGTACTGGTTTCAGTTTTATCTGAAATCTGCACCCAAGCGATTGCTGTGCTACTATTTGGTTTGGTTTGATTCTGTTCGGGTTTAAAAGAGTTGAATTAGGAAACCAAACTACCTTTTCTTTTGTATGGTCAATTTTTCAGCCAGTTAGAACCTAAAATTTATGGTAAATGGTAATTAAGTTTGCAATAAGATAAATTAAGTTTGCAATAAGATAAATCGCATAATATCCCAGACTTGTGCTCGTACCTTTTGGACCTCCCTTAGTGGTTTACAATAGGTGATTATGAGTTCAATTTTCATAGTAAAAGATAAATTAGTTTATTCATATAGTTTATGTAATCAATGTTCTAAAAGGAATAACCGATTCTATAAATATATTCTATGGAGCCCTCTAAAATTTACTTATCGTATTATTAATCAAGAATTTCGTATATTTTGTTTCAAAGAAAAGAAAACATGTAGTCGAAATAACTCACTCAAAACGCCCTTTAAAAAGTTTACGTGGTGTCGATTAGATCGAATAAATCCACTTGGATTTTGATACGAATGCGGAAAAAAATTATGCATAGATTTTTGCGGGCATATAGCTGATGTTCGACGCCACTAGGCAATGCTGGAAGTTGTTAGGCGGGTGGACTTATTTTTCTTTCTTCCTTTCCCTTTGGCTCTCTCAGAATGTATCCTTTTGGAAACTATATTATGAACATTAATCTTTCGTCAAATCCTAACCTTAGCCATCTCTCATTCCTTGATAAAATTGTCAATGGCTATATTTATTGTGGTTGCGTTGTTGCGGCTAAGTTGCAATTCCAAGCTTCCTCGCAAGAAAGACGAGAGCGCACAATGCGGTTTGTTTTTATTTTTATATTTTTATTGTAAGTCACAAACTTACATCACATATTTAATTTTAAATACTATATATATATATATTAAAAAAAAAGGTTTAATATTTTTTTTATATTTTTTTTAAGATATCCTTTTCTTTTTTAAGATTGCTTTTATTGTTTTATTATAAATTATTTTCGTCTTGAATTAATTTTATATATCATCTCTTATTTAATATTTAATTTCCAAAACGTTTTATGTATTAGAAATTATTGTAAATTCAAAAGTAAATAGGGTACAACGCAGTAGGTAGAGCCTAGCGAAATCTAATAAGGTACAATCTCCATATATTTCATATTCAAGATGTTCCTATAAAACCATTGACTATTTAAACCACTAATCAGATATGAAATTAGACATATGACTACTACAAAATTCCCTTTAGAAAACAGAGAAAAGTTATTGCGCATTCGACTTTTATACCATGGTATTACTCAGTATTGCCAATTGGGGGTGGTCTTTGGACAACGGATTTTCTCCGTCGTCTAAAGTACCTTTTCACAATAGTTTTTATCACAAATATTTGTTGTGTATTCTAATTTAGACAACAATATTTATTATGATCTGGTTGAAAAAAAGGATATAAAGACAATAGTATTATCTAAACACCATTGTGATATTGTAGAAATAACATTGTGTATGATAAAAAAAATTAGCGTACAAATATATCGTGTACCAACTTGAGGTAAACAATATATCCTATACTACCTCGAGCTAGCAATATGACCCCTCACCCTTGTTGCAAAATTTAAAAAACTTAGAGTATCATTCAAATCCTGGTCTTGCACAAACATTCCAACATAGCAATATTTTATCACCATTACACCCATTTTAATATTATATTATCTTGCCCATTCTTCTTATTAGCAAGAGCAATGTAACTACCACGATAAGGACACAGAGATTCAGCAAAGAGGCAAGTAACATGGTATATGTTGACACTATATCTGACCAGACCATAGAATGTATACCTAAAGCCCAAACACCCAATATAAACTAAGCCCACATCACTTACATGGTCCCAACAATGGGCCCAAGACAGGACGACATGTGGAAGTATCTCCATCGTCGATCTGCGTGCCACGTATCTGCACGTAAACCGAGGAGAATTTTTCCCACATCGAAATTTTAACAATCCGTCCCGAATATCAGGATTAAATATTAATTAATTATAGTTTAGAATGACTAATCGGGGATTAATTGAGAGAAATTGGACGGACGGTGCGTAATGATCGTTTTGCCCCTAGGTTGGGCAAAATGTTGACTTTTGGCTCGGGGAGTCAAACGTACGAGGAACGATGACCGTGACGTAGATCGGGATATCACGAGTCCGTAGACAAGCGGCACGTCGAAATCAAACGTCGGACGGAAACGTTATGGTCACGGGAAGTTTGTTTGGACTATGCACGCTTTACGAGGCAAGGATTAGGTGGCAATATCTGATTGGGCAGATATTTGAGTGGGGCCCTTGGGTGAGTGACAAGTGTCACTCATCCGTTGCTGACTTTTCCCTAAAAAGGGGATCTCTGATTGGTCCATTTAATTAATCAGCCCTTTTCTCTCTCTCTCTCTCTCCTTCCCGTGATCACCTTCTTTGTTTTCTACAAAAACCCGAACCCCCAACCCAACAATAAACCCTCTAAACCTTCCCCATTGTTGTTGGAGTGGAAATGAAGTTGAGAGAATGAGAGGAGATGAGTTGATTGGTGGCACGGGCATCGACCGTCATGCACGGTGGCACGAGTTAACGGTAAATAACCGAAAAAGGTGAGCCCTGGGTTTTGAACTTGAATATTGGTTTCAAATGCTTATCAATCGATTCCATTAATTAGAGAAGATTCCTGGTAATCTTAGGGATAGCATGGGATTGGAAGCTTGGCTGGGAGTGGTCAGAATCGTGTAGACAATGAGAGCGAAAACTGGGTCGTGGAACTCGATCCAAATAGGTACGTTCTAGGACGGTTTTCTTTGTTAAAATGGTAGGATGATAAGAATGGGAAGGATGAACAAGTAGGGATGGAAAGGATTGAAAATGGACTGAAAATGGAGGAAAACCGGGGATACCGGTTCGGGTTAGACCTGACTGGTCTGTATCGGGTCGACCAGAGGTTGACGATGAATAGTGTACCAGCGCGTGGGGTTTCACGCGCAGGGACTATAGGCCACGCGTGGGGGCGCGTGAGGGGCCTTTTGGGGAACTTTCAACATGTGAAATCATCTTTTCGATGTAACGAACATTTTGGGACTAGTTTCGTATCGATCGGGCACTGTCTCGATATGTTTCTAGGTGTCCGAAAGTCTAGAATCGAGTTTAAAAATAGTTAAAAATTCAGAAAAATTACGGAGATTTAATGAGAGGTTAATGAAGAGGTTAGTAACCCTATGATATGATTTGGACAGGTTTGAAAGTCCCGGTGATAGTGGCGTGGGGCTGGAGGGCTTATGGCACGCGTATCGAGGCGACAGCGTAGGACGATCTATGAGTGGACTTCGTTTTCTAAACTGTTATGCATGCATAACTATTTTATATGTTTTACATACGTGATTTTTATGATGATGATTGTGGCACTGGTGGTTTACATGATGATACGTATTTCGAGGTAATTCCGTATTTACACGTATTTCGAAGTTTACGAGTTTATGTGATTGCTATATGATTATGAGTTTAATAATGATTCTATGCCATGGTTTTGGTTTTGGAAAGATGAACTCGGGCATGAGACCCATTTGAATTATGTGATCGGGTCGGGGGCCGAGTTGGTTTAGGAAATCGGGCTGAGACCTTTTTGAGTTATGTGATCGGGCCGGGGGCCCAGTGGTTTACAAAATCGGCATGAGGCCCAGTCGAGTTTTATAAATGTGATTTCGGGTCTGGGACCCTATGTTTCATAAACGTGATTTCCGGTCGGGGTCCCTAAATGGATTTGTGATGTTTTATGGGAATTTTGGGTAGGGCCCATTGAGATGTTTTGAAATGACTTTGTAAAACTGTTTTCCATATACCATCTTGATACGAGGATATGTGATGGTCTTCTCCAAGTGTCTGGGACACTGGGGAAGTCACGGTGCATTGCTTGTGAGGGGTCATTATACGGAGCTACCGGACCGTATAGTGACTTAAGAGCAGAATTGCTATGATTATATGTCTGGGGCGTCATACATCTGGGATGTCAGAGATATTGACTCGGAGAGACCCCAAGTAGCACGCGTTTCTTATTACCGTGATATATGACGTTTGGGACGTCGAGCGTCTGGGATGCCGGGGATGGTTATGTGGTAAATATGGATTATTGGATTCATGAAATGGTATTTCAGTATTTGTGGATTTGTGGTTGTGGATTTGGGCAGTGGCCCACTTGGTTTTGGATTTACGAATTTTGGTATTCCAATGTTTTGGGCTGAGTTCCCACACTTGGTTTTGAGTTACGGTTTTTGGGCTAAGCCCCTAATGGTTCATTTGAGTAAATGTTTTGATTACTGATTTTGCGATGCATGCATACTTTTTAGTGAAGGGTATAATTATCTTTATGAAATGTGTTTTTACAAACTTATTGACTTTCGTCCACTCACAGTTCTTAATGGTTTTAATGCCCTTCAGGTTGATCACGGATGTGGGTTGTAGCAGAGACCGAGACATCGCACTCCTCCATCGTTCCTGGCGCGCTATGGGAGCCCCGTATGGGCTGAGGTACGTATTATTAATTATCTGACAATTCGTGTCAGACGGGAGCATGGTACATCCCACGTTAATCCCGGGGGGATTGGGATGGGTCGTGTCAAGTGGTATCAGAGCGAGGTTGTCGCTATTCAGTAGTTCTTGTGGTACTCCCAGGTCGAAGATGTGATGTCTCTACGCGATCAGCCCATTATCAACCTGATAATAGGATGCCAGTTTGGTAGTTTTTGAGATTGAATAGTGGATAGTGTGTGATTGACCTGATACCCCATGCGTTAGTGTGATTCGACCCAAGTGGGGTTGTATGTGACGAACTGGTAATGTGGGACCGTTGGTTCATTCATGTGATGTTAGATTGTGGTGATTCTGGGAGCAGCTGGGTTCGGGGAATCCCATTCGAGTGGTAATCTGGAAATGTGAACCTTAGTTGAGTGATGGTCTGAGAATGTGAACCCTAGTGGTGATTGCTAGTGTGGGGAATGTTAGTACGTTGAAGTTAGCTGATGACCTTAGTGGTGGAACCCCAGTTGCATTGATGGTAGGATTAGAGTGACATCCATACGATGTCAGGACCGCGGGATCGGTCAGATTGCAGATTTTATTGCAGAGAGCAGTTGGGTTCAAAGGAACCCTAGGGTGTGATTGTGGAACCCTAATTTATGATGGATGGACTGGAAAGGTGAACTTTAGTTGTGATTGCTGAATTAGAATTGTAAGTCCGTAGTTGTTTAGGATTGGACGACTTTCCGAAGTCGGGGTGGTCTGTCGAGTCAAACCTCAGATTTTGACAGTTGGATTGGAACTTGTGCTGCAAAGAGCGGCTGAGGTCATGTGCTAGGAACTATCCCAATCCCCCCGGGAATAACGCGGGATGACCCAGCTCCCGTCTGACACGAAGTGTCAGACAAGGGATATTTCCGACCTTTGCCCTCCCGGGCTATCAGAGTACGTCAGGATCCGGAGGAGGTATGTGATATCTCGGTCTCTGCTACAGTCCACATCCGATGTCAACCTGAAGGGCAGTCAAAACATTAAAAACTGTAAGTGGACAAAACAACTAATTTATAAAAAAACGTTTCACAAGACATTTGTACCCTTCACTAAAAAGCATGCATGCATTCGAAAACCATTTAACCAAAGAAACCATATGTGGGACTAAGCCCAAAACTATAATAAAATAGACCATACGGGCCACTGCCCAAATCATAAAGAAACCAATAAGGGAATCAGCCCAAAACCATAACCATACTGAAATCAAGTACACGAGCTCCTGCTCAAATCTTGTATCCACATAATATGTATCATGTTTATATCACATACACATATAATTCACATAACCAATCCTGTCACGGTTTCCAAAGCTACGCGTGTGCTACCCGGGTCTCAATTCCAGTCATCTCAAAGTCAAGGTCAATGTCCCCAGACCACTGACCCTACCCGAGGTAATAGTAACCATAGCCTTCCTGAGAGTAAGGAACCCAACTGGGGGGGGGGGGGGTGACTCCACTCAATCGGTGCTCCGTGACTACTCCGGGGTCCACCCAGGGCAACGACCCTCCCCGGAGGAGATAGAACATGTAAAGGAAGGTAGATGAACATATATATATATACATAACATAAACATTCATGCCCGGTTCCCCTGAAGCATCATGATCCATAACATCCATTCCATGCCCGGTTCCCATAAACCGTCATGTACCATAAAATCCTTTCATGGGTTCATGTCGGTTCCCATAAACCGTCATGATCCATAAATCCATTTCAAGGGTTCATGCCGGTTCCCATAAACCGTCATGACCCGTAAAAACCATTTGTAACACATAGCTGGGCCCTAGTCCCAAATCCACATAGAAACTGGACCTCAAGTCCGAATCGTAAACCAAATGGGCCACCGGCCCGATTACGTAAATCAAATGGGTCTCGAACCCGAGTTTACCTTTTCGAATCCAAAACCATTTCACGAAATCATATCCAAAACCATAAGTATGGAAAATCATTGTAAAACCGGAAAACCTCGATTTACTTGCAAGCACGTAAATCTCCTCGAAATATGTGAAACCATATAATTCACAAACATCCAACTCAACATTATCAAATCACATTCATTATCCTTTTGGAAATCCAAAACCATTTCATTTAGACCAATAAAGACATATCGACCCGTATAGGCACCGTATATGGCCGAAACCTCGAAATAGTGCCTATATGTAACCACACATCCAAATGCACTCATGACATCACAAAAAAGTATTTAAAACATATAATAAACATTTATGCATGCACCAATTTAGAAAACAACGTCCACTCACTGACCGTCCGAAGCCCCGCCTCGATACACGTGTCATAATCGTCTCCCGGGTCAATCGTCGTCACCGGGACTCCCAAACCTGTCCAAATTCATTTAGAGGGTTACTAATAGCCTCATTAACCTCTCATTGAAGTCCCATAATTTTCCCGATTTTCTAACTATTTTTAAAACCGAACCTAAACCTTCGGACAACCCGAAACCTATCGAAACGATGTCCGATTGACTCGAAACCAGTCCCAAAATGTTTGTTACATCGAATAGATGATTTGACATGTTGGAACCTTGCCCAAAATATCCCCCACGCGCTCGTACATACCGTCTAAAGTGGCTACGCGTGGGCCTCACGGGCCTAGCTACAGTGTCACCCCTAACCTTCAGCCGACCGGTCCGGCCGGTTCGACTGTGCAGTCAGGTCCAGCTGGACCGGCGTGACCGGTCCGGCCCTCCTACTCCCTCATTTTTGGTCCTTTTTCCTCCATTTCAATCCCTAAATTCCTCTTTTTCTCATTTCCTATCTAACCCAATCCCTAAAACTAAGAAAAACCACCCGAAACCCCTTGGTTCGAAATGGACCTCACGGTCCTATTTTCCCATTTCCTTCCCCACGGCTTCTCAACCGTCAATCACCACCAAAACCATCATATCAACCCCCCATAAACCTAATGGACTCATTAGAACCATTAAAAATGAACCATAACAATAAAAATGGAAAAATGGATTAAATCGGTTAAAACCGATTACCTTTCAGGTTTTGGGCCTCCGCCGTGCACGGTGGCTCCATACTCGCCGGCCACAATCATCCACCGTCCTCTCCTCACTCTCTGGTCCACTCAGTCATGATCAAATAAGGTTGGGTTGGATTTGGGTGAAGGTTAGAATGAGATCGAGTAATGGGTGTGTGTTTGAATGAAGAAATGAAAATGCAGGGGGAAACGAAGATGCATGAAGAGAAATTGTTGTCCATTGGATGGGTGACACTTGTCACTCATCCATTGGGCCTTGAGAGAAATATCTGGGCCCACTAACTGCCAAAAGTTAAGTTGTTTCGTAAAACATGCAATAGTGCACTTAAACTTCCGTGAACCGTAACTTCGCCGTCGAACGACCAAATTCGACGTGCCGCCTGTCTATGGATTCGTATCGTCATGATCTACGTAACGGTTCTCGGCCCTCGGCCATCGGACATCCCGGTCAAAAACTCAACATTTGACCCCTTTTAACCAAAATTACCAAAATGCCCCTAAAATTCCGCACGTCATAACTTCTTCCTCGAATGTCGGAATTGAATGTGCCACCTGTCTATGAACTCGTGACGTCCTAAACTACGTCACGGTCATCGGTCAAAGTCCATTTGACCATCTGAATGAAAAGTCAACGTTTTGCCCACGCCCAAGGGCAAAACGGTCATTTCGCATCGTTCGTCCGATTTCGCCTAACTAATCACGGATTAGCCTCACTAATCGTGATTAATCACTAATCTAATCATGGAATTCGGGACGAGTCGTTACATCATGGATGACCATGTGGATAACTCTAGTGAGTCTAGTCGAAACTATGGAGATTAGTTGGTCCGACACGAAAGAAAATGATGGGATTCGATCCACGAGTATGATTTTGAGATAAGATATAGAATCTCGGGTTAGACCGGATAATAGTGTGATATGTGGATGTGGATCTCGATAGCCATGATTGTTGGTCGACAGTCGTCTGGAAATGGTTGGCTATCGAGGGTGATTGATGTAGTGGTTGTAGTTGAGGATCGGGGGATGTTCAGGGAACGTTCATTATCTTGTTGTGGATTGTCCGAATGCTGGTACCCATAGTTGTGGGGTACGAGAGGGGCAAAGTTCCTTTCACTTGAGCGGAGATGCAGGGTTGTTGCTCGATATGAGTAACGACTCAGGGTTGTCTGATTCGTACGTAGTGTGCTGGTGCTGGTGATTATGATGACGATGAAAGAAACCCGTTCTAAAACGTACCTGTTTGGATCGAGTTCCACGACCCAGTTTTCCCTCTCACTGTCCACACGATTCTGACCACTCCCAACCAAGCTTCCAATCCCACACTGTCCCTAAGATTACCAGAAATCTTCTCTAATTAATGGAATCGATCGATAAGCATTTGAATTCAATATTCAAGTTCAAAATCCAGGGCTCACCTTTTTCGGTTATTTACCGTCGACTCGTGCCACCGTGCACAACGGTTGATGCCCGTGCCACCAGTTAACTCGTCTCCTTTCATTCTTTCAACTTCATTTACACTCCAACAGCAATGGGGAAGGTTTAGAGGGTTTATTGTTGTGTTGGGGGTTCGGGTTTTTGTAGAAAACAGAGAAGGTGATCGTGGGAAAGAGAGAGAGAGAGAAGGGCTGATTAATTAAATGGACCAATCAGATATCCCCTTTTTAGGGAAAAGTCAACAACAGATGAGTGACACTTGTCACTCATCCAAGGGCCCCACTCAAATATCTACCCATTCAGATATTGCCACCTAATCCTTTCCTCGTAAAGTGTGCATAGTCCAAACGAACTTCCCATGACCATAACGTTTCCGTTCGACGTTCGATTTCGAATTTCCACCTGTCTACGGACTCGTGACGTCCCGATCTACGTCATGGTCATCGGTCCTCGTATGTTTGACTCCCCGAGCCAACAGTCAACATTTTTCCCAACCTAGGGGTAAAATGGTCATTTCGCATCGTCCGTCCGATTTCTCTCAACTAATCCCCGATTAGTCATTCTAAATCATAATTAATTAATATTTAATCCTGATATTCGGGATAGGTCGTTACAACCTTCCCCCTCTTAAATAATTTCGTCCTCGAAATTCCAACTATCCCGATTCCACATCCACCCCGTGGAAAACAATTCGATCTCACATCATGTGTACACCTGTACACCCACTAACAAGCACAATACTTGTCTACACCAAGACGTTCCATCACGAACCCACGTCATACCGACTATACCCGACCACGTCGAGTGACATTGATCATACGATCCGATTTAATACCACTTGAAAATTCTACTCTTACTCTGACACATTTAACTCGACACATTCAGCTTGATGGTTCATCTCAATCACCAATCCACTCTGACATCTGCTCCCATGGGGAGTCACCAAATCCTACTCATCAATCCACGCTGACACATTTAACCAAACTGTCACCACTTGGCCAGTCGTAAATCAATCCGACATCTCTCCCACACCAAGAGTTACCAATTCTCATTTCTTCTTCGCATTTTCGGAATTTTACTATGTCAACAACACACGTTCCAAAACTTCGCGCTCAGCCCTCACTCACGGCTCCATGGTCGCAATTCGAATCACTGACACATCCTGACTCACTCTCGAGTCATACCAAGGTACCTCATACCAAAATTTCCTCATAATCCATGCTGCCATTAGTGAGAGTCATAGAGCAGCCGACCCAAGAAAAACAACCCGTAGTTACACCAACCACCAACTCACTCAACCTGAGTATACATACACCAACATCTCACTCAACCCGTATGTAACTGGGTCCCATTGAATACCTGACCAACAGTAATACACATCCCATCTCTAGGGTTCCATTAGCCATCCACGGCTCTGAGCACCTCTCATACGATCACTGAATCCGTCAAAATCACTCTGCCCAGCGTACAATATTCAATGTTCAGTTCACGTCCTCAACCACTCCAATGATATCAGAACTAAGCCGATTACCAACCCGCTCATCAATATACCGCTGGTACATCCCATGTATCGTCACTAGGCACCACTCGGCCCATCCAGTATCGATCCTCGCACAACGTACAGGGTACATACATCCAACCTCCAACCAGTCCACCATATGGTTCGTAGTCAATCACGATTTAATACTGGGGTTCATCTGTCCAATCCCGTACTAGACAAATTGATTACTCCAACTCATCATCCATTCTGAGTCCCATGGTCACCCGACCAGCAACACAACGTCTACTCCCAAACACGCAATCCAACACGTACCAATCTGCTCATGCCTACCAAGGCGTACCCATTCATGCCAATTGAGCATCCAATCTCACCCACCTCTACCGAGACGCACCAACACCGAACCTATCAGTTACCTGCTCATTCGATTAACACATTACATTCGATTGACTTCATAGGGAAGCCAATCCTACCATCCACACATCTAAGGCTAACCAAATCCGACCACGTAGGATACCCACTCGTTCACAAAGTCAAATACCCAAGCCAAATCGTAAACATCTCAACTCACTCAAGTACCGTCTCATACCGGATTAACTTCGAAATTAAGTTCAATCCCAACATTTCCATATCCAAATATTCACGACAGGGAAATAAACTCTCCACCTAACCTGATTAATTAGATCACGATCCAAGTCCATCACTACGTCACCCGACCAGTAACATCACGATCCTAGATCGTCACAATGCCCAAAGTCCACAACATCACAAATCCTGATCCACCTAGGATCCACACATGCTCACTTAGCTAACAATCCACCTGAAATCTGATCATAGGGTCATACACCCTCTTGAATCCTTTGTCAGCCACCACACTCCTCAACCAATTCTCACATCTAAACAGATCAGTCAACGACGAGACATGTCGAGATTGTGGGTCCCCACCAATTACCTCATTTCGACCCTTGACATCCCACGTCATCATTCTGCTCACCTTGTCCTATCCGGACTCCCTCGTCATATTCCCTAGGTAAGATGATAGTCCCGACATCCACCACTAATCCAGAATCAAACACAACTTATCTTGTCCAATGACCCAAAGCAAATCATGGGTCCACCAACCAATACACGTTCAACGTACTGGTGACAAAAAACATTATCTGCCATGGGCAGGAAATGAGAAGTCACCCTCAGTGACTTCAGAGTATCCATCACCAATGCTGAAACAAACACTCATCTCGCCTCCTCAATCATAACTCTCCTCGAATTTGAAGTTCCAACCATGTTGGAAACAAATATGCTTCCAACGAGATGTCAAGTCTAACCTCTGGACTTCCCAAATCCTCAACTCACTTGGACAACCACGTGTCCGCAATCAATCTATTACTCAGACCTCATGTCCGTTCAACACCATTTATGCACATCCGAAAGGATGTAATTCGTTACTATCTCGTTCTCACATCTCAACCTTTACAGACTCAACTCTCGGGTCTCCATGTTATTCACAATCCTAAAATCTCACATCAACACCACCAATGATTCTCTTCGGCTTCTTCCAATTTCAATAATTTCTTTGCACTTCCTCGTGGTACTAGAAACACACAACCACGCAGGTTTCGGAGTTGACGACAACTCCCTGAATCCACTAATTTCCATGACGTCCCATGCGTCATCCAAAAACTCCTCATGTCTCCATCGTACCTCTTCATCCATTCACCACTTAGTCATCTCATAACTGTTGGGACTTATCCCAACACATCACAATCCCTACTGGATCCTATCCAGTCCATCACTCAACCACTACCGAATCTTAGATACTGAACATATGCCGATCACGACGAAGTCACATCTCAACTCATAGCTTAAATGGTAGGATGATAGGAATGGGAAGGACGAACAGGTCGGGATGTAAAGGATTGCAAATGGACTAAAAATGGAGGAAAACCGGAGACGCCAGTTCGGGTTAGACTAGACTGGTCTGAACCTGGCCGACCAGAGGTTGACGATGAATAGTGTCCCAGCGCGTAGGTTTCACGCGCAGGGACTATAGGTCGCGCATGGGGGCGCATGAGGGGCCTTTTGGGGAACTTTCAACATTTGAAATCATCTATTCGATGTAACGAACATTTTGGGACTGGTTTCGTGTCGATCGGACACCGTCTCGATATGTTTCGGGGTGTCCAAAGATCTAGAATCGAGTTTAAAAATAGTTAAAAATTCGGAAAAATTACGAGGCTTTAATGGAAGGTTAATGAAGAGGTTAGTAACCCTCTGGTATGATTTGGACAGGTTTGGAAGTCCCGGTAATAGTGGTGTGGCCCGGGAGGGCTTATGGCTCGCGTATTGAGGCGGTAACGTAGGACGGTCTGTGAGTGGACTTCGTTTTCTAAAATATGATGCATGCATAACTATTTTGTATGTTTTACATACATGATTTCTATGATGATGATTGTGGCACTAGTGGTATACATGGCATGTATTTCGAGGTAATTCCATATTTACACGTATTTCAGGGTTTACGAGTTTATGCGATTGCTATGTGATTGTGAGTTTAATAATGATTCTATGCCATGGTTTTGGTTTTGGAAAGATAAACTCGGGCATGAAACCCATTTGAATTATGTGATCGGGCCAAGGGCCCAGTTGGTTTACGAAATTGGGCTAAAACCCTTTTGAGTTATGTGATCGGGTCGGGGGCCGAGTGGTTTACAAAATCGAGCATGAGGCCCAGTTGAGTTTTGTAAATGTGATTTCGGGTCTGGACCCTATGTTTCATAAACGTGATTTCGGGTCGGGGATCCTAAATGCATTTGTGATGTTTTATGGGAATTTTGGGCAGGGCCCATTGAGATGTTTTGAAATAACTTTGTAAAACTGTTTTCCATATACCATTTTGATACGAGGATATGTGATGGTCTCCTCCAGGTGTCTGGGACACTAGGGAAGTCATGGTGCATTGCCTGTGAGGGGTCATTATACGGAGCTACCGGATCGTATAGAGACTCAGGAGAAAGATTGCTATGATTAGATGTCTGGAACGTCAAACATCTGGGATGTCAGAGATATTGACTCGGACAGACCCCAGGTAGCATGCGTTGCTTATTACCGTAAGATATGACGTCTGGGACGTCGAGCGTCTGGGACGTCGAGCGTCTGGGACACTCGGCATCTGGGATGTCGGGGATGGTTATGTGGTAAATATGGATTATTGGATTCATGAAATGGTATTTCAGTATTTGTGGATTTGTGGTTGTGGATTTGGGCAGTGGCCCACTTGGTTTTGGATTTACGAATTTTGGTATTCCACTATTTTGGACTGAGTTCCCACACTTGGTTTTGAGTTACGGTTTTTGGGCTAAGCCCTTAATGGTTCATTTGAGTAAATATTTTGATTATTGATTTGTCGATGCATGCATACTTTTTAGTGAAGGGCATAATTATCTTTATGAAATGTGTTTTTATAAACTTATTAACTTTCGTCCATTCACAGTTTTTAATGGTTTTAATGCCCTTCAGGTTGATCACGGATGCGGGCTGTAGTAGAGATCGAGACATCGCACTCCTCCACCTTTCCTGGCGCGCTCTGGTAGCTCCGTATGGGCTGAGGTATGTTTTATCCCTTGTCTGATATTTCGTGTCAGACGAGAGTATGACACATCCCACGTTAATCCCGAGGGGATTGGGATGGATCGTGTCAGAAATTATGAGAAATGAACACTCCACTGACTCATACATAAGAGGTGCACATTTAACGATAAACGTAATTAATACTTACTATTCACTATTACTCTGCCAAACTTATCATTTACCGTTTTTTCTTACGAACAAAATTACTAATTTAACCATTAGAGAACCTTAGGTCGGCATCGCACCGGTGTCCGTACTAACGGAAGACTCATGACTTTTCCTAGTTGACAGGTTATGAGGAAGGACACACATCACTTGGTGATTGGGCGACGAGTAATCAACCATTGGAATATTTATTGTTTCAATAGTTTGACGTCGTATGTGGGAAACTGACTAAGTCTGCTCACTCTATACTGAGCCAAGCATACACTCGTCCAAACAGCGAACATGCTAGGTGACCAGGACCTCGGCGAAATCACGCCTAGACAAGGATTCAGGGCGCCGAGAGACAACTCTCCCAATTTTTTACAAATCATTGAGAAGCTAAAAAGCGACGTGGTCGAGGTGAAATCAAAGGGCACACAGACCGAGTCGAGATGTCAGGCGCTCGATGATCAGTACACTGAGGTGGTGGAATGACTCCGAGTCGCACATATCTAACACAATGCCCACCGAGATCGGGTCGGTTTAGAAGAGGCTAAGCGGGTGGTAGCTGCGTGCAATGAGCGTACCGAGAGGAACCGCCGAGCGGCAGGAGAAGAGAAACTTCACACACCCATTGAACCAGCCAAAAAACCCACTCGGATGCTCATCATCGCAGGCAACAAATAAGGGAAAACCAGAATATATTGAGATACTCACGATGTCTTGAGTGAAGGCTCTCGAAGACATCAGTCACCTCTCGGACACTAGGACCAGCGACACCACTCTTGGCCCACAGGGAAAAAGATAGCTCAACACTGAGAAAACTGCACTGCTCGGTGGAATCTTCCGGACACCAACCATGAAGGACTTCCTTTGAAAGATCTCATCCCAATCCCTAGCATGAAATCCGAAGGCGCTGACTCTTCACACGAGACCCAGAGTACCGCCCAAACAGCTTGGCGTGCTCGACAGATGGATGACCAATAATAGCATCAGAGACCCATTTCTCAATCCTCCTGCAGGGATACCGAGCCGCCTAGACGTGTCGGTGGACATTGAGAAGGCCCCCAGAATTTTTCCCTCAGGAAGGACATTAAGCGATCTAAACGGGTCAGTGGACACCACGTGTCGGCACGTAAACTAAGGAGCATTTTTGACAGGACCCGTCCCAACTAGACGTTGATAACCGTGCCTGGTCCTGCTCCCGTCTGACAAGTCGACCGAAGCCCCGAAATTACCCCTCAGCACCTGTCAGACAAGGGATAACTGCACTGACTTCCACTCATGCCTCCGCCTCTCGATTAGCCCCGAACGTCGTACCACGGCCTGGAGGGTCATCAAAACAGAAAAGGTGTGAGTGGACAAAATCATAACATTTAAAACACATTTAAAAATACATCATTTACCCTCCAGTTTATCAAACCATGCATGCATAGGGAAAAACACCTGAATCACAATCACCGGCTTTCCAGCCGAATCACATAATAAGTATCTAATCCCGGCTCTCAAGCCAAACATTTGAAAACATAATCACCTGGCCACACAGACCAGAAACCCGTACTCAATACTAGTACGTAATCACAGTCAACATCAAATAGCACTATTTACAAGTTCACAATCAATCAATCAATCAATCTGTACTATTCACAAGTGCACAAACAGTCACACTGTCACATCCGCACTACGCGTAGGCCAACCTCGGGAACTACACTCAGGCACCATCCGAGTCATATCAGTCATGTCTGGGAACTGCACACGCACCATCTAGACATACCACATACTCGGGAACTGCACTCACGCAACATCCGAGTCACGTCTAGGAACTGCACTCGCACCATCCAGAACATGATCCAGTATCCAGTATCAACAATCACAAACACAATCCATACCACCACATATATCAATCATATCCATGACTTTAAACCAAGTCAAAAGCATTCCCAACAGGGTTTCAAGCCCAAATGCCATTTACACATAAATCCGTAAAATCACATTGAAAACATTCAAATAATCCAGAATTCATCCTTGACTCACCAATTAAGTCAAAATATCCTTTTTAAAACCATTTTGACTCCGGGCCTAGCCCAAAATATCATTTGCACATTTTCTCAAAAAACGTGCCTGAAAGACCGATTAAAATAATCATTAAATCACAAATAATCATGCCACATCATTAGGACATCATTGCAATTCAATTCATGCAATCAATCATGTAAAACATTTAACTATGCATGCATAATGGTTTATAAAACAAACGTCCACTCACACACCGTCCAAACCGCTCGCTTTCCGAGCTGCACGTGTTTCCGTAATTTCTGACATTTTTCAGGAATCTCGAATTATGTCCAAAATCATTATTCAGGGTCACTAACAACTCAATTTACATTATATCAATTCTCCATAATTTTTCGGGAATTAAATATTAATTTAAAACATAACATAAACCTTTGGACCCTCGAAACATTATCGAGACGGTATCCGATTTCCTCGAAACTAGTGTCAAAATGTTCGTTACATTAAATAGGAAAAAAGTCATGTTAAACTCACCTCGGGAATCGTGCCCACGCGCCCTCACGGGCCGCCGTGAGTGGCTGTGCGTGAAACCCGCGCGCCTTGCTACAGTGCATCGTCCCTACCCGTTTACCTGGTAAACGGATCCTGCGACCCGTGAGGTGACCCAGTTCGATATCCATCAATTCGACATCAATTCCTTATCGAACTCGACCTTCGAAGAACACCCGTACACTGTGCCTTCATTGAACTCCATCGTTTTCCTTCAATTGATGCATCAGGAAGCATCGTGGGATCCTAGTGAACATATTTCCACGATCAATTTCATGGTTCCATGTCCCTAATTCCACGACCCAAGCTCGAAAATCCAACATCCTTCCCCTTTCTGTTCTAAGGCAAAACGCCCCCAATTTTCTTCATTTTTAATCTGGTTCAACTCGTCTCACTCCCAGGGAGCTAAATTAAAGGTCAATTTCACTCCTCAATGTCTACAAATTCAAATTCGACATTAATGGTCATGGGTGGTTCTCGAGTTCGTAAGTTTGGTCTCAGCTGAGTTCAAGGTTCCTACTTCACCATTTAATTTGCTTTCTTTTCCTTTCTAAATTTCCCATTCAATCGCTCTGTTCCTGGTTTTAATTCAAGTCGTATATGTAGTGATCAAACAACAAAACGGTTTGATTGTTATCATTTTTGAATATTAAAAACATCACTTTACACTAATTGTTGTTTGTACAGTGACAGATGTCACTCAGATAATAAAGCCTCATCCACACAATTGACTCACCAAAACAGCCGACTCATCACAGCCCAGCTCAAATTACTTTTTTTCCCTTTACCAACAAAATGAGCATAATGCCCCTAGCCGTCCAAGACCCATAACTTTTCCATTCGGACTCCGATTGACGCATGCCGCCTTTCCATGGATTCAGCGTCCCGAGACCTATCCAACGATCCTTCCGGAAAGTCCAACCAAGGTCCCGATCAAAAAGTAAACTTTCGGCCCTTATAACCAGGGGCAAAATCGTAATTTCCTTCCAATTTTCCAATTTTTTCTTTTTCGGATTTCCAGGTCGTTACAATTTTTCCCACATCGAAACTATGAGAAATGAACACTCCACTCACCCATACATAAGGGGTGCACATTTCCCGATAAAAGGCAATTAAAACATACTATTCACTATTACTTTGCCAAACTTATCATTTACCGTTTTCTCTTATGAACAAAGTTGCTAACTTGACCATTAGAGAATTTTAGACCGGCACCACATTGGTGTCCGTATTAACGGAAGATCCACGACTCTTCTTAGTTGGCAGGTTGTAAGGAAGGACATGCGTCACTTGTGATTGGACGACGAGTAATCAACCGTTGGAACATTTATTACTTCAACAATATATATACTCAAGAATATGTATGTCTACTTCCTGCCCC
Source organism: Prinsepia uniflora (assembly GCA_032719365.1). NCBI lineage: Eukaryota > Viridiplantae > Streptophyta > Magnoliopsida > Rosales > Rosaceae > Prinsepia > Prinsepia uniflora. The sequence continues at coordinate 32,860,452 of CM064861.1, read as the reverse complement.
AACATAAGAGGAACAAAAAAATCAGGACATCAACACATGGCAAGACAAAAAACAAAGTAAAAAAAGAGGTTTTCTCATATTAAATCATATAACCTCTCCCTATCTCTCTCCATCCTTCCCTCCCTCTCTTCTTTTCTATCTACTCACCAGTTATTAGCAATCAGATATGTTTGTGAAGCATAAGTATCCAGCTATCTAGTACCACTAAGATGAATAAAAACTTACTTTAATGTTTCTCCTTTTTGTAAATAAGCAAATAGCTCCAATTACACCAGTTTACCTCCTATAGTTTGCACCCACGGGCAGATACATAAGAAATCTTTTGTATGAGATAACACAGCATGCAAATATTGTTTGCATCAATCTTTTATGTGAGATAGCACAACATGCAATATATTTCTGTTGCAGTTTTTAATAGAAGCCAGCTTCACATCTTATTCTATCAGTTTTCACCCCTAGTCTTTGAACTGTTTCAATAAATGATTAATCTTTTTAATAGCCATACTTTCTACCTTAAAAAAAATTAACTGAGAGACCTTCTCAGAAGGGAAAAAAGAATCATAGATACAAAAAGGTAAGGGATGAATATTGGCATTAAGCACTACTAAGGCAAAAATATGCCGTATAGTTTCAAAGATTTCTACTTGCCTATCATGGCATTAAGCACATGAAGAATCGTGGTTTGAATTTTGAAATACTCACTCCGAGGGATTTGTTCAGTCTTCTTGCAAGTGCCAACAAGAAAGTGGTGTTCCCACACCCTGGGGGACACTCCGTGGGATTTGTCCAGTCTTCCTGCAAGAGCCAACAAGAAAGTGGTTTTCCTACACCGTGGGGGACCAAGAAGGAGATTATGCTTGCATTTAGATCAAAGTCATCTTTATGAGTAACAAACTGCAACAAATGAGTATTGTGTTTGTAAAAACCTGCTCAAAATCAAACTCTCAACACACTGCAACATATGATATCTCACTAACACTAACCAATGAAATCAAAATTTGGCTACCGAAAACCAGCTTCGGAGACAGTTCCATAGAATTGGGAGTGGCTTTCCTTGCACAACATCACACTCTGCTTGCACACACAAATTCTTGTACCTCACCTCCACCTTTGGCAATTCCACTTGCACCCTACAACAAAATTCTTCAAACTATATATGTTCTGTATTTTCGTAGATTTTTATTGTATTTGAGAAATAAAAATAACATCAAGCACCTTTCCATTCTTGCGCTCAGTTTCTGTAGAAGTTAGATTGTCATTCTCTATGTGTTTGATGAGTTTCTCAATGAACGTCTGCCTCTCATGTGCTCTTAACTTTGTAACATCAACCACCTTGCTACTCTTCCCTCCATCGCCATTGTCACTGCTAGAATCAAAAACCGAGATTCTCACCCGTTCATGAAACAACAAAACAATCAATTAAAAGGCCATAATTACGGGTTATTAAATTTCATGTTTACAAACTTGAAATGAATATATCATATGGAATACGAATCTGTTTACATTATTCATGTCAGTTACGAGATTTTATGAATATATCATATGAAAAATAGAAGATATGTTTACGTTAAGCGTGAAAGATAATTAAAAATAGAAGATATGTTACTTTCTTTCTACTTTGTTGATTTTGGCTGAGTTTTGTAGCAGTTAAATTTGATACATTTGTATTATTTATGTTCCAATGGATATTTTAGACTTTTCTTTGGTTACTTTTCCGCTCTTCAGAGTCAGTTGGATTTCTTTTTTGGGGTAGTAGTTAAAATTTGAAAACAAGAAATGAGACCTTTCCTGCAGCTGTATAGGAATAACTTGATAGGATTCAGGATAATGTAGGTGTTATGCATAGAGATGATGGTATTGTGCTTTGATTAGCGTAAGGAAATTTTATTGTGAGTTATCAACATGTGGAGATCATTAAAGATATGTTTAATTGGATAATAGCATTTCCGATTAGTGTCCCCGATTGGAGGTGTTTAATTGAGAACTTCGTGGTATCTTAATTCTAGTGTTTAGTTAATTAAGCAGATTTCAGCTAATGTCCAAGTGCAAGTTTTGGATGGATTCTACCTAATCCTTTCTTTACTTGTTTGTGTGGTGCATGAGCTCTAGCATATCCAAATGTAAATTTAGGATGGATTCATATCCAAAGATGTTGCTAATGCACATATTCAAGCATTATTTAAGATTCTTTCATAAGCTAGTGGCAAGCATTGTTTAATTAGTTGAGACAATTACACACTTCTCAGAAGTTGTGAGAATTTTGCACGAGCTAGCTATACCCTGGTTTGCAACTTCCAGACAAGTAAGTCATTATTCCCCAACCAATTTAAACTTCGGTATGATTTTACGATTAGCAATGATTAATACTTCATTTCCGCATTAATAGGTCCCATGATTTGTTTTCTTTTGCTATTGAATTGTTTATGACACAAACTCAGAATTTCCAAATTGCAAAATTTTCAGGTGTAGCTTGGTTTCAGTGATTATTTTGTATTCAAAATAAGTGAATAGTGGTTAAAAGCTACAACTTGATCCTACTGATCAGTTTGTAGCCTCCGAATGTCTGAAGCATGTTGGAAAATGCACTAGATTGCCTTGAAAATTGTTACAACTATGAAAGTTTTCATCTATTGTCCTCTTGTTTTCATATGGCAGTTTCCTGGATATTAAGTGTGTAAATGGCATTTTCAGGTGTGCGGATGATACGCCTTTTGTGCCAGCATATCATGTGTTTTTTATAAACCGTAGTTCATTAATACTATGTAGCATGCCCTCACAGTTCATGAAACTAAACTTAAGGTGAGTCCTTTTAGCCAATTCTTTATTTGGGATTGTCAAGATTTTGCTTTATAATGTGATTTCAACTAATCTTATTTTTCAAATTGAATGTGAGGAATATGGCTAAAATTAGATTGAACTCATCTGCTTTAAGCCTGCAAGAAGGATATTTGTTGGTGAACATGTCTTTAGAGTTGGAAAGTGGCCTCTTTAATTATCAAGGTAAAAACAATACTTTGAATAAAGAAGGCGACAACACTAGCGCAAGGGGAAAATAAATGGATTAGAGAGTTATGCAGATGGAATAAACATATATAGGCAACATCACAAAGAAAGTAAATCGTTGGATATTCTCAGTTTGCTCGACTTGTCAATAGCTGCCCAAGAACACATATCTACTTTCCCCAAATGTAAGTTTCTAATCTCTAAATTATTTAGAAACTCTCTTGGAGTAATTTTCATTTCTCCCTGTTATGGTTATTGATAATTGAAAACAAGCTATGATGTAAATGATAATGTTTCATCACTTAAATGCTCATTAGATAAGTCTACAAAATAGGTTTTATTATTTCTTGATGAGATAAATAAGATTTATGAGAACTCAGAAGTTCGAAGTGATGTGGCACTGCAATGAAATGAATTAGTCTTGATCTTTACCTGCGGAATTGTGACTAATAAGTTCTGGATTTTTGACACAAGTTTGCTTTTTTGAGTATGTCTCTCAGATAATACTTTTCCCTTTGTATAGTGTTTCCTGTATTTCTGGTTCTTCCATTTTCATAGATTGTAGTTTTCTGTAATGTTTCTTCCAAGGGATTCTATTAAAAAATTTTTGTTATCTTTCCCTCTTTTTATACTTTTACAACCATGCAAGGAAGTGATGACCTAGAAGTCAATGCTTTAAGAGGGAAGTGTAATATCATGAAGGATCCACCAATGGTGCCTTCAAAGATGCTTGCTCCTCACAACTCTGTTGAATTTAACAAAGCAAGTATGCCTTCTACTTTATTTCTTATCTTTTTGGGCCTCTTCTTTCCTTACCCAATTTTTTTCATCAGATTCAATCTCTGCGTGCTTAGTAAGTGGAACAGATTATTTTTATACACTGATACATGAGATAAATCAGGCTTCCATATGGATATTGCTTCTCCAAAGACGTGACTTGTGTATGTCTACTTCTGTGGAATATCATCCCTCTCACACATACCCATACTCAACTCATTCCAAATCCTTATTTTTACCTGTAAGTGACTAAAGGAATGCAAGCTACTTTGGTCAAACTGATTTTATATAACTGGTCAGTTGACTTCGCACTTATTGACTATGGGTTGTCTGCTGTTAAATTTGTAGTAATTTTCACAGTTGTGTGTGCTTAGGTGCTTCTTTTAGTGATATTTTTACTAGAGTGCAACTTTTCATGTGGAGAGTTAATATTTTTTTAGGACCACAGGTTTACGCTTGTTGCTCCTGATATTCATAGCAAGTGTTTCAATGAAGTCAAATGTAAACCTGATAACCGGAGAACATGTACCAAGGAGCGTAAGTACAAAAGTATCCAATACAGTTTTTTGTTGTATCTTTCTTTACAGATTTAGCATGCTAAAACAGTTTATGGTTGCAGTAGAACTATGGTGTTTTGAAAGAAACTTCTTTCTTTGCCATTATGTAGACCTCTGAATAGAAACCTCCTTTATAAAAACTTGTTCCCTTCTGTTTCAGAGTATTCTGTACTTGATTTTCTTAGCGATGATGTGTTGAATGATCATGTGGAAAGAAGTCCAGTTAGTGAAGCTCATGTTGCATTTTCAGTTGAAGGTAGAATTCTATCATTCATCAATATTTTATATTTCTTACTCATATATACAACACTTTGTAAAGAAGATACTTCTATAATTGGTTGTCAGACCATTGACCTGATGTAGTTTTTAACACTTTGTAAAGAAACTTTTAGGACCATGAAACATAGTATCTGCAAGTTCTCTTAGTTTTTAATTTTTTCTGGAATTGATAAGTATCTTCACTGCCCATTCTTATTTTTTCAGGTAAAATGGGAATGGAAAGACCATTCCATTCACCTAAACATACTAAAACGTAACTCTTCTTGAATGTTGTAAATGGATAGATAAGAACCCTTGAAAGTTTTTATTTAAGTTACCAATAGAAATGTTATAGCCATGCTGATACTTTTTTTTTGTCAAATCATGACTCTTTAAGTTTTTTTTAAGGTTCTAATTATATCTGCACAATGTCGTAACTTTGTGTGATTATAGAACCTTCTCTTATGATTGCTTCTCGCCCTTAATTGCTGCAAGGGAACTAAATTATAAAACATGTGGTTTTTGCGTAATGAAATACATGTAAGAGATTTGTGGAGATTCAGATCTTTTATATGTCACTAAGGTACATATTTATCTTTTTGAACATTAATGTTATTCTTTGCAATTGGTGCCATAGAATGAAAACTTCGGGTCTTTAATTTGCCAAATTTAATATCTGTTTATATTTTTTACATAGTATTTGAAGTCCGCGAATAAGTCGAAGGTTCATTACACCTATAATGACCTTTTAGACAACGATATTTTTAAATAAATCGTTGTGTAAAACACCTTTTAGACAACAGTATTCTTTAATAAACCGTTTTGTAAAGTTGCCTTTAGACAATGAACCCTTTAGACAACGGTATGCATAAATTCCGTTGTCTAAAGGGTACTTTAGACAACGGTATTCATAAATTTTGTTGTCTAAACACCCCCCTTTAGACAATAGGAGCAATTGCAACTGTATTTATAGGGAATAGACAATGGATTTTCTCTGTTGTCTAAGGAAAATTTGTTGTAATGCTAGGAAGGGTTGACCAGCACTGACACGTATATAGACCCCCTCCGTCCACCATCAGGATACTTGTCAGCGTAACAATGAATGCCCTTTCTTCCATATCGGAAGAACATATTCATCATCACCCTGACACCTATACAAAATGGATCACTTTTCTCAATAAAGGTAACTAAGCATTCACACCTACTTTATGAATTACTATTCATCACTCACTCTTTACACAGACCTGTGTTGAAGTACCATTAGGCTAGCACCACACCGGTGCCTATTTCTGATCGACGACTAATTACCCTCTTTTGACTAGTCAGTTTAAGGACATGTGGCTGAGCATGATTCACCCTTAAGTTGGTACATTTTGTGCATCAACAGTTTGGTGTCGTCTGTGAGAACTCTGACTAAGTTTCCCCACCATTCTACCGACCCGAGCACCACTTTTTCCTTGCCATCCAGATAGCATGTAAGACAGCGTGGACGGTAAGGTCACACCCGCATCAGGGGTTTGGGTACCAAGGGACACCTCTCCCGACGTAGCTCGAGTGCTAGAAAGACTACATTGCGATATGGCCGAGATCAACACCACAGATCTTTCTTTTCCATTACACACACACACACACACACACACACACACACACACACCTTCTTCGATACCTCTCGTTATTCACGTTTCCCAAAAAGAGGGAATGCCACTCAAGTCGAAGTATGGTACATGGAGTTGAGCGGGCAATACATCGATGTGTTGGCCTAACTCCAAGCTGCCCAGTCGAGCGGGATACTCTCCATGCTCAAAACGAGGCTCACGGAGCCAAGAGGGTCATGGTCGACTGTGTCGAGTGTTCGAGCGCCTATGACAAGTGGCTGGGAAGGAGAAGGCTACTATTAAGGCTGCACTGACCGACAAGGCTTCTCGGTTCTTGATCCTACTAGGGAAGGGTCCCCGGGGAACTAGAATCTTCCGCGACGCTCGCGAAGCCCTAAGTGGAACAACTCGACCGGATAGTAGACAACTCAGTCCCATCAGGCTTACATTCCCTTGGGAAAATAGTTTACCACCGACGGAGCAGACCGGTTAGATACCTTTCGAGACACATCAATGATATCCCCTTTATACTAATAGCCCTACTCACATCTCTATCACAGAGGGCGCCAACTCATCCCAAGAGGTCGTTAGCATACGTCGATCCAACTGATCCTCTCGCAACACTCGTTCCAAGGAACACAAGAGAGCCTCCTCGTAATGAGAAGTCCACCGACCTGTTCAGCACACCGACTACCAAAGTCGAAGCAAAGGCCCCATTGCCAACCCACTTTTCAAGAAAATTCTCGACTGAGTAAAAAGCCTAGATGAAGTGAAAGGGCCATCTTAAACACCGACTTGGGACAAAACCAATTTGGGCCCATTCACTATCCGGATCAATTAGTTCCAGTAGGACGACGAGATTAAGCCACTCAAGATTACGCAGGAAAGGGAGACTCGATGAATCACCTCAACAACTACCAGTCTGCTCTAGTCTTCAAGAACTTGTCCGACGAGGCTTGGTGCCTTGTTTTCAGCTCTACTTTCACTGAGGCAGCGATCAACTAGTTCTACTGAATGGAGTCTAGTACTATAAACTTCTTCAAGCATCTCTAGATGATCTTCCTCAACCAGTTTATGTTCCAAACCAACCTCCTGTTCTCAGCAGAGGATCTATTCCTGTTGAAGCAAGGGGAGTTTGAGGCACTTTAGAAGTACGTCGCTCGATTCAACCATGAGTACTCTTGGTGTGCCAAGACAGACAACAAAGCCGCCTTCACTGCTTTCAAGGGCGGTCTACGCGAATCACACTTAGGGTATGTCGTACATATTCAAGGTTGGTCTACCTATAATGAGTTGATGAAATAGGCCGCCATTCATGCTAAGGTCGAGCTGCTAACCCAAAAAGGCGGCATTACACCAACCAACACTTATCGGCCCAGTGCTAGGGACTTAGTCACCACATATCGATCGAGTCACTCCAATACTAATCCCTCCCCTCAGTTACCGTCTTAGCTAGAACCATAACCAACACTCCCTGAGTGAAAAAAAAGAAAGGATTACTCCTGCTCTTATATCCCAGGAAAGAAGGGGAAGAATCATGGCCACCACAACAATCCGCAAGGGTAGCATCAAGATTATTTGCAAAATGGCACCAACACCGAGCGGCCACCCCCTTGGTCAAAGTATGAGACGTACAACATCTTGAACAGCTTTTATGAGAACGTTCTCATGAACTTGGAAACATGATTCCCAAACCAGCATGGGCACCAGTAACTGGCCGGCTGGTAAAGAACACTGGCATCTACTCCCAGTACTACAAGTACAACCCTTAACAACATCGATCGGTACGTGGCTTTTAGCGATCTGGTGGAGGAACTCATCCGAGATGACAAGATCAACCAGTTCTTGGAAAAGGCTCCTCAACAGCCTCGTCATCCCTAGATCAATATAATCAACGACGACACATCTATCTCCCCGTCTTTAGCATCCAACCGAGTCAAGAAGAACATCATATGCTCCTTGCAATAAAACCATCAGGTCTTCCACATCAAGGAAGGCAGAGCCAAGCAAGTTGCGAAGAATATCTGGGAGACCATATCCTTCTCATAGGAAGAGGAATGAGGGGTGGTCTACCCATATGACGACATGATCGTCATCTTTTCCTTCATCGAAAACTTTGATGTCGGTCGGATCATGGTTAACACTAGGAGCTCTGTCAACGTAATCTTCATGGATGCCTAAAAGTAGCTAGGTATCTCAAAGTCAACCTGGACTGATCCCCGGCTCCTCTTTTTAGTTTCACCAGGGACTCGATCGTCTCAGTCGGTATTGTGACTTTTCCTTTCTCGATTAGAGAAAACCCCAAGTGCGCCATTATTCTAGTTCCCTTCCTAGTGGTCGATTGCTCGACCGCATACAATGTGTTACTGGGGTGCGGTGTGATCAATCAATTTCAAGTAGTCATGTCTACTCGCCTACTACTAATCAAGATCTCGATTCTCATAGGTATCAGATAGGTTCGAAGAGACCAGATGACAGCTCAAACTTACAACTCTACCACTCTGGAAGGTAAGGCCATCACCCAACCGAATGAAACAGTAAATATCACCAAATCCGGGTTTGAGGCCGACCCCGTCGATCCCCAAGTCACCCAATACATCAGGGATGGACCGATCGAGGATCTGTGCGTTCATTCAACCATACCACACCTTCAACCTATCGAGGAGATCGAGGAAATCATCCTCTCCCACGACTTCACCAACTGGAAGGTCAAAATCGGTACAACGCTTAACCCTTTTTTATGCACCTAACTGATCAAGTTCCTCCGCGACAATGCTGAAGTCTTCGCATGGTCCTACGCGGACATGCTCGGCATCTCAACCGACGTCATATGCCATTGAATTAGCATCAGCCCGAGCTTCAAGCCTGTCGAGCAGGAGAGGCACATCTACGACGTCGAGTCAACCTAAAACATGAAGGCAAAAATTTTCAAGCTCAACAGTATCCATTTCATTCGAAAAGCAGTCTATGCAGTTTAGGTAGCCAATGTTGTCTTGATTAAGAATCCCTCTGGCGCCTGGTGCATGTGCATTGACTTCACTGACCTAAAAAATGCGTGCTTTAAGAACAGTTTCCCTCCGCTGAAGATCGAGCAACTAGTTGACGCCACTATTGGGTAGGAGCAACTGAGCTTTATGGATTCCTACTCAGGGTACAATCAAATATTCATGCATCCATCCGACTAGATCCACACTACCTTCCATACCGACCAGGGCTGGTATTGCTACAACGTGATGCCCTTCAACCTGAAGAATACTGACACAAACTACCAAAGCCTGGTCAATTACATGTTCACCGATCATATTTGGAAGACCATATAGGTCTACGTGGACGATATGCTCATCAAGAACAAGATAGCCAACCAACACATCAACGACCTTGCTCAGATGTTCGCCATCCTAAAGTAGTTCTGAATGTACCTTAATCAACCAAGTGCGTCTTTGGGATTGGCTAAGGTAAGTTCATTGGCTTCATGATCAGCCAACGTGGCATTAAGGCCAACCTCGAGAAGATCCAGGCCCTTCTAGACATGGAGCCCCCTTGAACACATAAGGATATCCAGAGCATGATAGGCCTAGTGGCAACATTAACCTGATTCATTTTGAAGGCCACTAACAAGTGTGTTCCCTTCTTCAAAGCCCTCAAAACCAAGTCCAAACATATTACTTGGACCGAGGAATGTACGAAGACCTTCACTGAGCTAAAGAATTACATGAGCAGAGTACCTCTGTTGGCCAGACCTGGGATTGGCGAACCACTGATCGTGTACCTGTCTGTTTCCAACTCTGCGCTCACCTCGATACTCATTAGGAAGACTAACGGGGCTGAGCACCCAGTGTACTACGTCAACAGAGCACTGTAAGACGCATAAACGAGGTACACCGACCTCGAAAAAATTACTTTTTCTCTGATCATTTCATCCGGGAAGGCACGATCGTACTTCTAGGTTCATGCCATCATCATCGTGACCAACCAGACACTCCGCCAAGTACTGCAGAAATCAAAAACATCTGATCGGTTACTAAAGCAGACCATCAAACTCAGCGAGTTTGACATCACTTTCGCCCCCAGACCGGTCGAGAAGGGACATGCCTTCGTGGACTTCATCTCAAAGTTCACCTACCGACCAGTTAAGCCAGTTGTACTAGTCGACCCAGCCACATTTGAGCTCCCGTCCACATCCAAACTAGCCTTGGATGCCGACCGACCCATATGGCTCCTCCACGTGGATGGCTCTTCCTGCCACAATGACTCTATTGCAAGACTTCACCTCACCACCATCAAAAAGTACCTAGTGGAGTATGCCTTCTGCTTCATGTTCAAGGCCTCCAACAACGAGGCAGAGTATGAAGCCCTACTTGCAGATCTACGAGTGAAAAAACACATGGAGGCCAAGTAGATACACGTCTATAATGACTTCTAGCTCGTCGCCAACCAAGTCAACGATGAGTTTAAGGCCAAGGATGCCTCCATGGATCTGTATAAGATGATGGGGCAGTGCTTCCTTGGCAGCTTCATGGCCCATGTCATCACACGGATCCTCGAATCCGAGAATAACCACGTTGATGCGCTCACTAGAATAGATTTATCCTTGGACGAGAAGATAGGTAAGCACGTCCTAGACAAGTTACTCCAGCGGCCGAGCACCACCCCCTCAGTGGTCCTCTACATCAACACCAACTCCACATAGATGGTACCCTTCATCAGATTCCTCACCAACGGGAGCCTATCGACCTACAAGGTCGAAACCAAGAAAATATGCCGACATGTAGCTTGGTACACACTCATATGTGGTTAGCTCTACAAGCGAGGCTACACATTACTCCTACTCAGGTGCCTCAACTCACTGACCGAGAAGATCCTTATAGAGGAGATACATATGGGGGTCTGTGGCAATCAATCAGGCCCCTGATCACTAGCATACAAGGCTTTTCACTAAGGCTTCTACTAGCCGACCGTGTATATCGACGCAGCTGAATTCACTCAGCATTGCGATAAATGTTAATGATTCGCTTCATTCATCCTACTTCCTCTAGAGAACTTGACACTTATGCTCAGTCCATGACCCTTTGCCCAATGGGGACTCAACCTGATTAGAAAGATGCCGATCGGGATGAGACGTACTGAGTACGAAGTCATCTCTATGGACTACTTCACCAAGTGGGTTGAAGAAAAGGCCCTCGGCTCAATCACAATGGCTCAGATCGAGACTTTTATTTTCTAGAACATTATCCTCCTGATTCAGTTTCCCTCACACCATCATCACCGATAACTGGAAGCAATTCGACTACCACCAGTTCAGAGCCTTCTACGCTCGGTATGAGATCAACCTCTACTTTTACTCCCCTATTATAATGGCTCGGACTCTCAAAAAGGATGAAATTGACCATTTTTCCACTGAAAGTCAAATAATTGATTTTGACCAAAAGTCGAAGTGTTGACTTTTTGATTGGTACCTCTTTTGGATAATTCGAGAAGACCGTAGAGAAGGTCTTGGCCTCCCAAGTATGTCGACATGGGTTATGCTGAAAACACAGTTTGGTTGGTTTCGTTATTGGTCTAAGTTACGTAGGGAAATTTTTGTAATTTGGTGAATAGGGGCATTTTTGTAATTTACTTGTGAGATATTTTTGTGGTTGAATAGAGAAGTGACAAGTGTCCTTATCCCTTATGATCAAGTGCCACCGACTTGTGTGTGTTGTGTGCTTGTTTTATGTTTATGGGTGTGTGTGTTTTGTGTTTTTTGGACAAGAAAGAGAAAAAAAAAACTAAGAGAAGAAGTAGGGGAGAAAAAAGAGGAGAGAAAAGGAGAGAGGGAGGAAGAAAGAAAAGAGAAAAGAAGAAGAAGGGAGTACTGGTGAGTCTAGACCCGAGAAGGAAGAGTGAACCTGATAAGGATTTTCGGGTTTGAGATTCCTCGAACCAGTTTTCGTCAAGGAACTTGAGAAACAAGTTCTTCCTCTTTGGGTTCATACGACTTAAACATGCTGCTAAGGTGAGGATTTGAATGCTGGGATCACCCAAACAGGAAGGGTACAGTTTGGTCGTGAGTTTATCGATTGGTCGAATGTGTTTTAAGGTGAGTTTTCTCATTTTAATTGTAAAGATATCCTCCTAAGCTACATTAGAATGAACTGGTTGAAACAGAAATGAAAGAGGACTTAAAACGAAGGATCTAGGATCGAGTCGGGTGACCCAAAAATTAGAGAATCAGTTAGCGAAGGTGACATTGTAGCAATTACTGTAGCTGGCGCGTGGGCTTCACGCCCAGTCGCTTTAGGCAACGCGTAGGGGCATGTGCTAGTGATTTTGAGGGTACGACCAACATGTGTTATTATCCTTTCGATGTTACGAATATTTTGGCACAGATTTCGAGTCGATCAAACACCATTTTGAGGCAGTTTTGACTGTCCGAATGTTTAAGGTTATTTTAAATTCCTTTAAAAATGCCTGAAAATAATGGGATTAAAATAGAAGATATATAGAATGGTTCATGACCTTTAGATGTGATTTATGACAGGTTTTGAGATTCCCATAAATTACAAAAATGCGTGCAAAGCGAGATTCGACTATACAGATGGTGTGAGTGGAATTTCTTTTTCCTAAATGATTATGCATGCATATCTACATGATTTAAATGTGTTTCTTTATGATTTTGGTGATATCTTGTTGATTGGGATTTTTATATGTTTTTTTTTCCAGTTTTACGATAGTTATTCCATTGTCCGTTTTATGAGATTTATGAGATTTCAATCCCAGATTTCTTTTAAATTGTGGATTTGGGTTGAATATAGTTTGTGACATGAGATATCAAGATTTTGAAATGTTTCATAAATTTCGTATGGTTTTAGGTGATTTATTTTACTTAAATTGTTTTATGACACGTTTTACGAGATTGAGCTTGACTTGTGTTTTGGGCTTAGGCCCAAGGTTCTGATTGTGGATTTAACTTGTGATATTAAGATGTGATATGGATATGTATTTCATGGTACTGATGAATGTGTTGATTAGATGGTTAGTCTCGGACGTCAAGCCAGGCTCCGATTCTTGAGTCGGATTTCACTAGTGTGCGGATGTGATGGCCTATTGGTAATGCACTTATGATATGATGATTGATGTTGTGCTTGTGCTTCGAAGATGGCTTGGATGTTGTCTGATTGTGTATAAGTATTGTGTTGACATTGAGTTGACTATATGAGAATTCCGTGGAGATGTTGGATAAGGACTAATTATGTGTTATTGATGTGATGAGTCGTGATGCATGATGTATGTTGTGATTATGCCTAATGGTTGGTTAGTTTCAGATGTCGAGTTGGGCTTCTTTTCTGAGTTGGGTCCCCACTCGTACGTGGAGCTAAGCTCATTTCCTGAGTGGTGTGCCTACTAATGGTGCAATAGTTTGATGTTTGACATTGTGTGTCGATGACGGGTTGACTGTGCGTGATTTCTGTTATGGTGACTTGGGTGACATTTATGTTAAGTTATGGGTGTTTTTTATGGTTAAATGTTTCTCTTTACGTGAGGTTCCTTTTCATGGATTTCAAGATTATTAACTGTTTTTTGTTTAATTAAAGTGAAATGGTTTTCGTATGCATGCATAGTTTTCTAAAACGGAGGATAAATTCTGGTTGTTTTCAAAGTATGTTTTTGAAATATTTCTTTTTGTTCACTAACACTTTTTTTTTTGGTTTTGTAACCCTCCAAGGCCGCTGCACGAAAATTGAGACTCGAGAGGTGGAGGCATGAACTCGCGAGATTTGCGTGTATTCCTTTATCTGACAAGGTTTCATGGGTATGCTTGATTCTTGCCAGACGAGAGTAGGACCCGAATGTACTTTTTTTAGTGTTTTTTGTGTGGGGTTGTGTCAACTTGATATCAGAGCTAAAGTTATGAGTTGTGTTGATTTCATGCCCCTGAAATCCCAGTCCCATGCATGCCCTAGTGATGTGACAAGTAGATGAGCCCAAGATAGTTATAGGGTTGTTAGTGGTTCTCGATTCTTAGATCAAACTGTGGATGTTTTGCTCTTTTATAGGAGAAATTGTGTGAATGTTGGATAATGAGTAAGATTCAGTGTGATTGTGGCTGTTGTGCATTAGATTATTCGTATATACATTGGTTACAGATATGATATGAATTGATAATTAGTTAAGTTTGTTTTAGTCATGATTACGCTCTGGACTATGACTTTGGTTTAGTTCTGAAATTTCAAGGATGAAATTCTTTTTAAGGAGAGTAGATTGTAATGGCCCGGACTCTAAAAAAGAATGAAATTGATCACGTTACCCTTGAAAGTTAAATAGTTGACTTTTGATCAAAAGTCAAAGTGTTGACTTTTTGATATTGGGACCTCTTTTGAGTAATTCGAGAAGATCGTCGAAAACAGTGATCGGTTAGTTTCGTTCTTAGTCTAAGTTACGTAAGGGCATTTTGGTAATTTGGTGAATGGGAGCATTTTTGTAACTTGTGAGATATTTTTTTGGGCTGAATAGGGATTTGACAAGTGTCCTTATCCCTTATGATCAAGTGCCACCAACTTGTGTGTGTTGTGTGCTTGGTTTATGTTTGTGGGTGTGTGTGTTTTGTGTTTTTTTGGCCGAGAAAGAGAAAAAGAAAGAAAACAAAGAGAAGAAGAAGCAGTGGAGAAGAAGAGAGAAGAGAGGAGAGAAAAGGAGATAGGGGAGAAGAAATAAAAAAAGAGAAAAAAAACCAAGAAAGGAGTATTGGTGAGTCCAAACCCGAGAAAGAAGAGTGAATCCGAGAAGGATTCTTAGGTTTGAGATTCCTCAAACCAATTTTCATCGAGAAACTTGAGAAACGAGCCTACTATCTTCCTCCTTGGGTTCCTACGAGTTAAATAGGTTACTAAAGTGAGGATTTGAACGTTGGGATCACCCAAACAGGAAGGGTACCGTTTGGCCGTGAGTTCATCGATTGGTCGAATGGGTTTTAAGGTGATTTTTCTCGTTTTAATTGTACAAATATCCTCCAAAGCTAGATTATAATGAACTAGTCGAAATAGATATGAAAAAGGACTTAAAACGAAGGATCTAGGATCTGGTCGGATCGTGGGGTCGGGCAACCCGAAAACTAGAGAATCGATTAGATAGGGTGACACTATAGTAATTACTATAGCTGGCTCGTGGGCTACCAATGATTTTGGGGGTACGACCAAGATATGTTTTTATATTTTTAATGTTACGAACTTTTTGGTTCAGGTTTCGAGTCGATCAGTCATCGTTTTGCGGCAGTTTTGGCTGTTCGAAAATTGAAGGGTTATTTTAAATTCCATTAAATATTCTGGAAAATTGTGGGATTAAAATAAAAGATATATGGGATGGTTAATGGCCTTTAGATGTGATTTATAACTGGTTAGGAGATTTGTGAAAATGACAGAAATGCATGCAAAGCGAGATTCAACTATACAAATGGTGTGTGAGCGAACTTTCTTTTTTTCTAAATGATTATGCATGCATATTTACATGATTTAAGTGTGTTTGTATATAATTTCAGTGATATCTTGTTGATTGAGATTTTTATATGATTTTGTCCAGTTTTTACGATAGTTATTACATTACACGTTTTACGAGGTTTGTGATATTTTGATCCCGGATTTCTTTTAGATTATGGATTTGGGTTGAATGTGTGGCCTGAGATATCGTGATGTTGGAATGTTTCATGAATTTCATATGAATTTCGGTAATTTATTTTACAGAAATTATTTTATGGCATGTTTTACGGTAACTGAGCTTGAGTTGTGTTTTGGGCTTAGGCCTGAGGTCTTGATTGTGGATTTGACTTGTGATATTGAGATGTGATATGAATGTGTTTCTCGATACTCGTGATGTGTGAAATGTGGTGATGACTGTGTTGATTATATGGTTAGTGTCAGATGTCGAGTTGGGGGCTCCGAATCCTGAGACTGGAATTGTGTTGGCGACTTAGACGTCGAGCCAGACTCTTAATCTTGAGTTGAATTTCACTCGGACGTCAAGTTGGGCTCCGATTCCCGAGTGAGTATGTGATGGCCTACCAGTAGTGAACTTGTGATATGATGATTGATATTGTGCTTGTGCTTCGAAGATGGCTTAGATGTGGTCTGATTGTGTATAAGTACGGTGATTTCGTTGAGTTGAATATATGTGAATTCTGTGTTGATGTTGGATAAGTATTGATTGTGTGTTATTAATGTGATGAGTTGTGATGTGTAATGTATGTTGTAGTTTACAGGATTCGTCCCGATCCCTCTAGATCATAGGGGAACCTGCTGCTCTCGTCTGACAATCATACTCAAAGTACCGAAAAACCCTTTATGGGTTTAAAAGTAAACAGAGTTCAACTACAACATTGTCAGCCAAGGGATAAGTATCTATATATATAGCCGAGCATATATCTCAATACAATACAAGTACTAGAACCTACCTTAAAAGGTGTTAGGTGTGCAGCAGTACTGTTTATTCCTCTACCTCGGTGTCAGCCCCTGCCTCTGTGTCATGGCCTAGAGGGTTAATAAAACAGTCAAAATGTGAGTGGACTAAAAATAACCATTTTCGAAATACAGTTTAAGAACGATAATATTTTCCCCTCTTTTTTATAAGCATACATGCATTCAAATCAAATCGTATGAACACAATTCAAATCATACATATATATATTTTTATATCTGAACACACATATCAGTAAAACACAATATAACCAATCCTTGACATCCACGATGTCTATAACCAATACCACTCACGATTTCCAATGCTACGCGTGCAACTTGGGGTCTCATCTTTGAGTACCTCTCTTGGATCCAACTCAATGACGTCCAAGGTGATATCATAATGGGGTGCCTTCCCTAAATCTACCATGTCCGGGGTGATATCATAATCTCGCACTCTTGAACTTGAGCCTCTCTTTGGAGCTACTCATTTCAAGCAGTGCACCGTGACTACTCGAGGATCCTCGACGTCTGGATGAGACTATCCAACTCACCAGGATGGTATATGTGGAATAGTAACCAAATACATTGAAATCATTTTAAAATTGTTTATGTCTCAACTCGAGTCAAAACACTATTCAATTGCGTCTATTCCCGAGACATAACTCTCGCCTGTCTTTTCCACAAAAACCAGCAGAAAACCGTGTCTAAAAGTCATTTATAAATCCCAATTTATCCAAACCGATCATGCCAGATCGCCATTCAAATTCAGTTGAAGTACAACCTTTCTTTCTAAATCCAGTTTGACTCTAAATCTAAGTCAAATCATTACTCAACTGGGTCTCAAGTCCAAAACATCAATTTCAAGTAAATCCGTAAAACAGTTTGTAAACCGATGATTAAATCCACAACATCATCAAATACACTATCAAAGCATTTCAACTTAAATAATATAATAAAGCATTCAAAACAGTTATGCATTCATTTCAGTTATAAAACAAAAGTCCACTCACGCTCGTTCCACACTGCGTGCTCAATATCCGCACGGTAATGTCACACCGAGCTAGCCCAAGGTCTCCGGGCCTATCCAAATCACATCTGAGAGTCACTAATGTTCTATACAAGTTCATACACTACACCCTCACAAAGCTCGATACCAGAAATGTGTCCTAGACACGTTTCCCAAGGTTAAAAACCCCTAGATGACCTATCAAACGGTCTCCGATAGACTTGAACCACCATCATTAGATTCAAAACGTCGAAACCTTTCAAACAAGATCGGTTTGACCTTGAAATTCATATCCACGAGTCCCCACGCGCCAGTCAAAGTCTGGTCAATGCTAGTCATCGCTAGTCAACGACGGTCAACGCCGATCAACCGTGGTCCACGCCGGTTAATGGCTGACATCATCGTGACGTCATGCTGACGTAAGCTTAATAGGTCTGACAGCCTGACACGTGGCACTCCCTAATTGGTGCCACGTGTCCTTCCACGTGTTCTTGACACTTCTGACAATTTTTTGACACACTGCCAAGTGACACCACTCTATTGGTCCACGTGTTCTGACAGTGTTGATTGAACATGCCACGTCAGTTGCCGCGTAGACCTGATAAGTCATGACAAGTTGCCATGTGGCACCATCCTATTAGTCCACGTGGTCTGACATGCTAACATGGACCTGACATGTCAGCTGCTGACTAGGCTTGATAGCCTGCCATGTGGCATCACCTAATTTGCCACGAATGACAAGTCTTATGAGAAGATGACGTGGACTGCCACGTCATCATCGTCATCCTCTGGCCGGATCGACTCGTTTCTCTATAATGGGTCATTTGACCCTCGATCCAAACCCGACCATATCTCTCTCATTCCTCAACCATTTCACCCCATTTTTCTTCCTACATGCTCCCAATGATCCCAGAAAGGGATCTATGACCTCAAAATCAACTAAAAAGTCCTAGAAATTACATGTCAAGGTTGATGCAATTCATCCAACTTCCAAGGTCCACCCAGGTCCAATCCAGCCACCAACTCCTCCCTTTTTGGTTCCTATAAACCCCCATAAGCTCAAGGATCAAAACCTTGGCCTTAAAATCTCCCAACAACCGCTCAAAATTGAATTCGAAATTTTGAACCACACGGCTTACCATCTAGATTTTTCGGCCACCGTACGCGGTTGTCCTCACCGTCGCCACCTTCCTCTTCGTCGCAGATCACTCTCTCACTTTGTTTCACTCAAGCAGTAGCAAGGATGAGAGAAGGATGATTGTAGGTTAGGTTGGGTTGGTTTGTGGGTTTCGGGTAACAAAGAACAAAGAGGATAAATATGAGATGAAAATAGGTGCATGAACGTAGGTTAATGGGCCAATGGACTTGTCACTCATCCATTGGTCCACTTTAGATACTTTGGACTAATTAAATCTTGCCAACTGTACCCGTCTGGAAAAGCATGAATAGTACCCAATTTCTTCAGTGACCCGTAACTTTCCCATCGAACCTTCGATTTCGACGTGCCGCTTGTCTACAGACTCACGACGTCTCGATCTACATAGAGGGCCTTAGTCAAAGTCCAAATAGTATTTCAGATCAAAAGTCAACTTTTTTTCCGAACTAGAGGTAAAATAGTAATTTTACATTAAATTTCCGAATTTACATTTTATTAAAAGTTCAGGGTATTACAGTAGTTATGTCTATTGGTTGGTTAGTCTCAGACGTCGAGCTGTGCTCGTTTCCTGAGACTGAGACGACTAAGACGTCGAGCTGAGATAATTTTCTGAGTCGGGTTCCCACTTCGACGTTGAGCTGGGCTCCTTTCCTATGCGGTGTGCCTACCATTGGTGCAGCGGTTTGATGTTTGACATTGTGTGTTGATGATGGGTTGACTATGTGTGATTTTTATTATGGTGACTTGAGTGAGGTTTATGTTGAGTTATGGGTGCTTTTAATGGTTAATTGTTGCTTTTTATGTGAGGTTACTTTTCTTGGACAAAGCACATGTTAGCAAGATACACAAAAAAAACAGAAAAAATAAAAGTATGAAATAGTCTGAATACTTACGTGCGAGGCAATAAGGAGAGACTTCTCTATGTGCTTAGACATCGAGCTCTCAGGCAAAATGTCCAACTCGGATAACTCCCTCGAGGAGCCAGCCGCCAGGCCATTAATGATCGGCAGGATCTTCTCTCGGATGGCGACCGAGATGTCCTCTCACTTAGCGCCTAGCTTGGTGAACTTGCCAAGCTCTACACTCGCGTGGTCAGCCATCTCCTCCGCGCACCGACCGGCTTGACGACAAGATGGTGGTAGAGGATGATATTGTGGCAGAGGATGAGATTGTGGCACAAGGAAGAGGAACAGTGACTGAGCTTACTGATGAGAGAGTGACGGAGGATGAGATCCAGTTAGATATGGTGGGGGTTGATAAGACAGACGGCGAAATAGAGGGGCAGGCTCTAGAAACCTAGGACTGCTTCACACCTTTTGTAGCTTTCTCGAGGGTGTTTCAAAATTGCCTCTCTCGCTCGGTATCATTCTCCAAGACCTCAATCCCTATTATCCCCTCAGATTCCCTCTTCTGCCTTGAGCCTTTGGTCTCTTTTTTATCCAACTCGATGACTTGGACTGCTGGCACACTGATCGACTCAGAGGGACGGACAACCAGCTTAGAGGGACAAACAACCAACTCAGACAGACGAGCAACTAGCTAAGAAGAAGGATTTACCAACTTAGTTTTGGTCTTTGCAGGCACCCTTTTCGGATTCTTGGTCTTATTGGCCTCCAGCAAACGATGCATCCTCTTAGCCAACCTTGGATTGACGGTTGACTCGTTCCTCATTCCCTACTGACGCTCGATGCCTCATTCCTTTTCTTGCCAACCGACCCCTGTGGAGGAGGAGTCGAGGTTGACTCAGACTCTCGGTCTTGCACATTCGAGTCAGCCATAGCCTAGCTGTCTGCTTCCAATACTTCCCGGGTCGACCAGTCAATGCACCCTTTGTAGTTTTTAGGAACAACTTGCAACAGAAAAAAAGGAATCATCACACCGATAAAATCTATTAACAAAATATTACTTTGACGACATGTCCTTACCTAAGTTTGGAATGAGGCCAACCTCCAACAACATTTGCGGCACTCGAAAAATGCTCCGATGGCGCTAAGTCGGTCTGAGCATCTTCCTGATCCGCTCACAGACCGCCCTATTCTGGTTTGAGATCCCCACCCCATGAAGAGTACATGTATACACATAACCAAGTCAGACAAAGAAAAACCAACCCGTATAAACAGAAACACAAAAATAATAAAACACATGTCGCAATGATCGACCCTCATCACTCATGTCTTAGAACTCTGACGGGATGCCCTATCCTCCATAGTTCCCACTGAAAAAGATGAACTTCATCTTATATGTCTTCTAAGATGACGACAGACTGAAGATGAACTCCCTTCGAGTCATTTTATTCCTACATCTAGCATGCACCCAACCCCGACTCTACTATTGCAGACCAAACTCATACAGGTGCACCACCTAGCCATACATGGGCGGGTTTTTCCCCTCCTTCACAAATGCGGCATATAGACTAATCAGTATTATCCAGACGTTTGGATTAAGCTAACCAAGGGCCACCCTTAGTTTTCGAACCATGAAATTTAGCCAAGGGTGTAGGGGGAGCCTCAACCTATGCGTGTACAACTCCAGGTAGAAGAAGGCATACCCTGAAGGAGGATCGCTCAACACCTCCCTGGGACCGATCACTCTCAACTCTATGTTGGAAATTTTTTTCCAAACTAACTAGAACCTCGCTAGAGTTGCCTCCGTCTCCTTGCTCTTGAGCTCATCAACAGTGAACTTGGCCTTCTTTATATGCAAGGCAGTCAGGATCTCTTCCTCAGGGGCCTCCTCAGTCACCTTACGGATTACCCTTATTAGCTTCATATCTGGTCCAACCATCGACCTCACAACAAGGATGACCCCAAATAGATCCCCAGCAATCAAAGAAACTTCTTCATTGCCCACAGGTCGACCCGATGTTGATACGCTAGTCTGATCACCCCGACCGGGATTCTTGTTGATCTTCCCATTGTCGCTGATTTCCACTGATGCACTCCTTTCCACTAACAACGATGCATCAAACTAGTCATCGCCAGCTTAATCCTGAACCTCGTTGGACTCGCTATCCCGGTCGAACATCATAGTAATCTACGAAAAGAAAGAAATTTTTTATGTCACTGATCACTATTCTCCTCGGATTCATACCCAGTTTATCCATGAAACCAATCCTTAATCGAACAAGGAAGTCAAAAAGAGGCATACCTTGCTTTTACAAGGCGATCATCCTTGCTGGAAATCGCACCACCGAACTCTCTTCCATATTGATCATCGCCGGAAATTGCCTGGATGGAAGAGCAGCAATTCACCAAAGCCAAAATCATGAAACGTAAAAGTGAAAATCCTTTCCCACTCTATCCACTATTTATAAAAGCATCTCGACATACAAAATGTCTCCTTGGTAAATAACCCAGCATTTATTACTGGTGTATCCCTACGCACACTCACACTGGTCTCACGCATCCCTACGCACTGGTCTTACGCATCCTTGACCTGCCCTGCCAACACTGCTTGGCTCATACGCCCTTTGGAAGACCGTGACATAATCAGGTCAGACCACGCCCGCTCACCCAGCAAAGGCACCCCATATCGACTAGACATGTCGCTCGGTACACTCCTTCGCCTGGGGGATTTGGGGGACTACAGATATATCTCTACATTGAGTTTGGGACAGTTTTACAAGTGCCTAATGGAGAAATTCCACCTCAGTCAAGAACTTGGGGGATTTATGTTGATACCATATTAGTCCAGACTCATTTGGGCTCAATACATCTAGCCCAACATACTCTTATGAAACTCAAGGGGCCTAAGCCCACACCAATAAACAAACCCTAGCAAGGGCTGACTAGCACTGACGCGTGGATAGACCCTCTCCGGCCACCATCAGGACATGTGTCAGCCTCAAAATGAATGCTCATTCTCCCACATCGAAAGAACATATTCATCATCACCCTCACACCCATACAAAAGGGGTTACTTTTCCTAATAAAGGTAACTAAGTATTTACAATTCACACCTACTTTACAAATTACTATTCACCACTCACTTCTTACTCACAAACTCATCACTGACTTGGTCGTCGAAGTACCCTTAAGCTGGTACCACATCAGTGTCTATCTCTAACTGATGACCAATTATCCTTTTTTGACAGGTTAGTACAAGGATACGTGGCTGAGCAGGATTCACCCCTAAGTTGGCACATTTCTGATTAAACCTACGAGTGTAAAATGTGAGTACACAAACAAGAAAGAAGATAAAGACTATCATTTATCAAAGAAAAGATGAACAAATATCATTTATAGCTTCTCAATTTAGTACATTCTTAAAACCCATAAAAACTAACACACCCCATCATAAGAATAATACATAAGAAAAAACTATGGTGCCATAATTGAGCTCAAAATTCATCAGCAGCAACATCAAAACACACAATAATGAATAATTAGCAACAACGCCATCAATAATCGAACTAATAGTTCAAAAGAAAAAGCTAAGAAACAAACAAGGAACAAAAAAAAAAACACTCAATTAGTGAATTACCCATGGCCAATTATGTGCCCTTGAGTACCACCACCGATCCACTAGTCTCTGAAAAATCGAAACACCTATTATTTAACATTCAATTATACATAAACTGAAAAGTAAAAACATGGGAAATATGAAAATATTCTTACAATCCGCTCACCTTTGGCAATACGTTTGACGTGAAAGAGGGAGAGATCGAGCATGGCGATTGAGATAGGGGTACTAGCAAGTTGATAAAAACTGGCGAGTTGTTCGGTACTAAAACTCTAATTGATAAAAACCCAAATTGACCACAAACATAAGTGGGAGATCAAGATAAGGAGAGATTGAGCAGGACGATTTAGAGAAGGAGACTAGTGACTGAGAGATATATAGGCAACTGTGAGGTAATTGAGAGATGGTGAGATCTAGAATGACGACTGAAAGGCGGCTGAGAGAGGAAGATCGAGCAAATAGGCTTGAAAATAGGTTGAAAATAGGAATAAAAGAGAAACCACGAATACGCCAGGTATCAAACTCGGGAGTTGGCCGGGTGTTAGTGTGAACAGTAACTCCTATGTCTTTTTCTCACTGTTGGTCTCTATCACTTTTAGCTTTGTAAAGAAGTCTGCACTTTCCGTTGCTTTTTAGTTATAATTTTGTCGATGTT
The DNA here is from genome assembly GCA_032719365.1 of Prinsepia uniflora. Taxonomy (NCBI): domain Eukaryota; kingdom Viridiplantae; phylum Streptophyta; class Magnoliopsida; order Rosales; family Rosaceae; genus Prinsepia; species Prinsepia uniflora. Next base: position 32,836,557 of record CM064861.1, on the reverse strand, counting down.
AAATTAACGACAAATGTATATTTACATGCTGATGTTATATTATACATTAGACAACATCAATTGTAAAATTGATGTTGTCGATACTACATCTGTTAGAGCAACGGACTTATCAAATACTACATCGGACCAAGTAATAAGACGTCCAGAAGGCTTCGATGATCACACAAAGCTCACCGTCGAGGCCCTATAACAATGCTCATCTCAAAGGCTTATCACTAAAACCCATATTCGGATCCCACCATCATAACCTAATATTGCCTATATAAGGGGCACTATCACCCTCATTTGAGGGATCCCCACTCTCTCGCTAGAGAAACCTCTCTCTAGACTTTGGTGCTCTCACATCTCACTACATTTACTTTCTTTCTCTAAAGGTTCTAGACCTATTGTATCATGTACATAAACACCATTATACTAATGAGAATGTGGTAACACCATGGACGTAGCCTGATTTGGGTGAACCACGTATATCTTGTGTTCTTGGGTGAGTGTGGTCTTCCTAAATCTAAGTTGGAAAATTTTATGCTTCAACAGTTTGGAACCGTCTATGGGAATTGTAACAAAAAGCTATGTCGGTTATCCCATAAACTCACCTCGCGAAGGCTGATCATCTCCACAGCAATGTTGGCCGGAGCTACTCCATCGCATTGGCCTACCTCTCGACTGTATGAACCTGGGGCGACCGACAAGCTATACTAACCGAGCCACACATATAGACTGCCCTTGTCATCTCAAGGAACCACATGATCTTCCTCACTCGGACCTGCCATGCCGATCCATCATTGCCTGCACCATGATCCACATCCATCCAAGTTGACGGTCATCTCGGTGAAAGAATACCAAAGTTCCTAACCACTACTTGTTTAGCGCTCGTCGAAGTCCTCCTTTAGTATTCGTCCACCAAAGTTTCTTCAGACTGCTCGGTTGGTACTCGTTGAAGACCTTTTTGACAGTCACCCACTGTGCTTCATAGCTCCACACAGATGGTGCTCATTGACTACCCTTTCGGTAGCCTTCCATCGAGCACCGCTGGTTAGCTCTGTTACATGCTCTTGACCACCCATTCAGCAGTTTTCCACTAAACCTCAGCCTTGTCACCGATTATGGGAGACCGCTCGGCGTCAATGCTCTCGGTCAATCATCAAGGACCTAGTGCATGTGGGGCCAATTATCAGTTTTCCATCGACTAGAAAGTCCATAGGCCGACCGAGGGATACCTCTACATACATCTTGCATGACTAAACCGAACAGAAGTCCATGGCTTGGTAGCCACCAGTTTGGGGTCTGAGGACTCGGTCCAATAGAAATCCACCATGCGGTCTAGCTACTTGATAAAAAAAAACAAACAAACCATTTTGTTTTTGGGATTTACTTCGTAGTTTTGAAGGGCTCCACTGAGCGGCCAACCCCACTTGGCCCTCCAAAACGAAAAAAATAAAAAAAAAATATTTTGGCCTTACTTCTCGTTTTTTAAGAGGTCCATTGAGTAGCCAAGCCCACTCGAGCCTAAAAATAACATTTTGTTTCTAGGCCTTACTTCTCGATTTTGAAGAGGCCCACCGAGTGGCCAAGCCCACTTGAACCTCCAGAAAAACCATTTTGTTTTTGGGCCTTACTTCTCGATATTGAAGAGGCCCACTATTAGGACCCGAACCTCCTCGGTCAAGACCCAACTCTAGTACGATATTGTACGTTTTGGGCCTCCTCGTCCTCACGGTTTTGTTTTCGGGAGCTCACAGTGCAACTTTCCATGGGGTAACCCATCAAGGAATTGCATCAACCTCAGCTCGCTTAACTTTGGAGTTCCAACCGAACCCAAAGCCACTGAGCTCTTAAAAGGCCTTGTGTTAGATAGTTGTGTGTCTACACCTTTAAGGTACACCACCATTCCCCTCCCAGATCATTTCTTCATCGCAAAAATGTGGGACTGTTCATCGTTCCCTTCAGAACACGGGTCTTACAATCCACCCCCTTAGAGCCTAGTTTCCTCGCTAGCACACTTCCCGATCGAGGTCTGGCTCTGATACCATTCTGTCAGGACCTGACTATCCTCGATCAGGACTCAACTCTAGCACGATATTGTTCACTTTGGGCCTCCTCGCCCTCACAGTTTTGTTTTCGGGAGCTCACGGTGAAACTTCCTAGGGGGTCACCCATCATGGAATTGCACCAACCTCAACTCGCTTAACTTTGGATGTCCAACCAAACCCAAAGCCACTGAGCTCCCAAAAGGCCTCGTGCTAGATAGGTGTGTGCCTACACCTTTAAGGCACACCACCATTTCCCTCCCAGACCATTCCCCCCTCGCAGGAATGTGGGATCGTTCATTGTTCCCTCCAGGACACGAGTCTTACATCCACCAAGTGGCCAAGCCCACTAGGGCCTAAAAAAAACCAAACAATTTTGTTTTTGGGCCTTACTTGTCGGTCCAATAGATATCCACAACGTGGTCTGGCCCACTCAGACACCAAAAAGAAAAACAAAACAAAAACATTTTTGTTTTGGTCATGGGCCCTTTCAACTCGGTTTGCTTCTCTTACACTGAACGGTCAAAACAACTCGACCCACAAAAAAATAGAATAAAAAATTGAAAACTTTTTTGCTTTGGGCTTAGGCCCTTACAACTCGGCATCAAAGCATTCCACTGAGCGGTACTTGGCCCACAAGTTGATATCACTGAGTGGTACCAAGACTGAGCTACAAACATTCAACTAGCAGGGGACACTATCTTTCCCTCATCATTTATTGATTGATCACTCTCAATAGACCAACACCACTTCAAGTCTCGGTCTATAAACAAGGCCTAACATGGAATGATGTCCATCACCCACGATAGAGTGGGATATGTTCTTCCATTGCAACTTGGGCGCATTGCCACTCTATCATGATGAATTGGATGAACAACCAACCAAACTCGACCAACCATGACGACTCATCCATCACAACTTCTATCTCGGTATGATCACCATCTATATAGGTTATGCTCTACTCTCCTACTAAAATTTGGAGGCACCGCTACTATGTCATGAAAAATCGGACGAGTGACCTACCATTCTCGACCTACTACTTGAGCGGTTTTTCCTTCAACACACTTCCATGGAAATGACTCAGCTCACACCACGGAAGACCTCATAATACACCTCCACAAAACTATGTAACACTTCAAAACATAAAATTATGAACATTATAAACATCATAAGCATACATGTTGAACATACATGCACTCATACATGCAGGTGTTGGGATTTTCCCAGTTAGCTCAGTAAGCTTGGAGTGAATTTTAGGCTGTACCGAGTTTCCCTCGATAACGCAGGGTTTACATGGTTGCCACATCTAGGGAATGTTTACCAGGTACGTAATCCATTGTGCAACCACCTTATCGGAAGATACCGACAGAGTTGAGAGTATTAAGAGTCCATTGGTAGGACTTAGTGGATTTGGGGTTTAGTTGGCTTGGTATGCCACTGTTGGGAGACTTAGTATTCCTTGTCGAAATTCGATGGAACTTCGAGAGTTGAATTTAACAAGACAATTGAATGAGGAAATCGTGCGGAACTAGTACTCCTTATCGTGGAAGTTCTTAGTGAACTATATTCATACCCCATTGATGTATAAGCTTGTAAAAGTCAAGCTGATTTGAGGAGTTATACGATCGTGGGAGGATCGCTACAATAGCTATCAACATATATTATTGGTTGGTGAAGGAGACTTCTTATTTTCCACTTATTTGATAAGGACTTCTTGGTATACTTGCAACATTGTTGCAATTTCAATGTTGCAATTTCTGTTGGTTTCAAGGGTTGTTTAAGGACTTGACACCCTGGCTGTGGGCCAAATTTGATTTAGTTGAGGAGCGGAAGGTGCTTGATATCACCGAATGTGATGAGTGAGTATCAAATTTAGTGGACCCGTGTTGGTGTTATGGGTTATGTTACGTTGGCAGATAGAGCTAGTATGGATCCACTAATGATGGGGAGTTGTGGATCGAGATGATCGAGATGAGTGCGAATCGATTTGGGTGTGGATCGAGGTGGTTGAGGATCACGATGAGTATGAATCGAGATGATTGAGATCAAGTTGGCTATTAATTAGTGAGATCGAGATGGTAGAGGATCGAGTAAGTTGAGGATCGAGATAATGTTGGATTAGCATCAGCCAATTATGACGATTGAGATTGGATTCACTCAGATTGGATAAGTGTCATTGATTGTCGGGTGGAGGTTATTCCCTGTCAGGACCCAACCCTCCTCTGTCAGGTCCCGACTCATCTAGCACGATATTGTCCTCTTTGGGCCACATCAATACTCAACGGCAAGCCTGCGCCCTCAAGGTTTTGTTTTCGGGAGCTCACGGTGCAACTTCCCAGGGGGTCACCCATCATGGAATTGCACCAGCCTTAACTCGCTTAACTTTGGGGTTCCAATCCCCCCCAAAGCCACTGAGCTCCCAAAAGGCCTCATGCTAGATAGGTGTGTGCCTACACCTTTAAGGCACACCACCATCCTCTCCCAGACCATTCCCCCCTCGCAGGAATGTGGGATTGTTCACCGTTCCCTCCAGGACACGGGTCTTACAATCCACCCCCCTTAGGGCCCAGCGTCCTCGCTGGCATACTTCCCGGTTGGGGTCTGGCTCTGATACCATTCTGTCAGGACCCGACCCTCCTCTGTCAGGTCCCGACTCATCTAGCACGATATTGTCCTCTTTGGGCCACAACAATACTCAACGGCAAGCCTGCGCCCTCAAGGTTTTGTTTTCGTGAGGGACAGGTGAGATCGACGAGTGTCGATGTCTCATTCGAGACTGAAGATTGAGTGTTGGGATTTCTAGGGAAAGTTGGTCAAGCACTTGTTGGATATGGTCATAGAGGAAGAGTTGAGCTTCAGCATTAACCGTTGGATTGTGATTGACGACGAGTGATGTAACAACCCATCCCGGAATCCAGAATAAGATTAGTACCTAATCATGATTAGCAGGGTTAATCGGTGATTAGTTGGGCGAAATCGGCCGAACGATGCAAAATGACCGTTTTGTCCTTAGTCGTGGGTAAAACGTTGACTTTTGATTCGGGAGGTCAAATGGACTTTGACCGGGGACCGTGACGTAGTTTGGGACGTCACGAGTTCATAGACAGGTGGCACGTTCGATTCCGACGTTCGGGGTGAAAGTTATGACGTTCGGAAGCCCGAGGGCATTTTCGTAAATTGGACGAAATGGGGGAATGTTGACTATTTGACCGGGAGGTCCGATGGCTGAGGACCAAGGACCGTTAGGATGGTCTCGATGCCCTGAGTCCGTAGACATGCGGCACGCGTCAATCGGAGTTCAAATGACCAAGTTACGGGTCTAGATGCATGAAGGGCATTTTGGTAATTTGGCTAGTGAGGGCAAAATGGTAATTTTGGCTGCTGCTTGTGAGACACCGTGAGTGGGTGAATTTTGAATTGAAAAACAGAGTGTGGCTGGTGGGTTTGTTTATGGAACATAATGCTTGGGCTTTGTGTGAGGGATTTGTTTATGCAATTGGGAGTGGAGACCTTGCACGGGTTGCAGTAGGGTGCTGGTGGTTTTGGGTACTGAGTGCACAGTTTTGTGCTGGTGGCGCATTTGAAAAATTGGAAAAAAGAGCACGAGTAATTGTTTAGGGAGTTGAGTGGTTAGAGCAGTGCACTGTGTGTGTTGGTGTGCTTGGAACCAGTGCGGGGTCAGGAGTTGGAAATGGTTGCTGGGTGAGTGTTTAGACAAAGAAAAACAGAAACATTGTGCAGGGCGTGATCGACCTTTCCAAGGCCAAATTGAGTGAAATTGTGAACGGGAAAGGGATCAAGGAGGAGAGAGCTGAGTTCTGAGATGGAGAGAAGAAAGAAAGGGAGGAAATTGGGAGAGGAGAGTTCCAAAAATCCGAAACCTGTTCTTGAGTGAATTTAAATCCGAATTTGAATTTTAGGCCAGCCCAAGCCAAATTGAGGCTCGAATGAGTCTTCTGGAACCTTATGTAGTCGATCCAAATCGATATTTGCAAGCTTCGAAGTTCCTGAAGCCATGAACGGACGTCGTGGGTGGCCGGAAAATCGAGCATTGTGTTCGTGCAATTGGAGGTTAGTTTTCGTGAAATTGAAGCCTAAATTATCCTTACCATAAGGTTATGATGCTTGACTACCAGCTAATTGAAGACTCCCTTGGTTATTAGACAAACCCAGACGAAGAACATGTTTTTGAACTTGGATTACGTCGTGATGGTTTGAGGTAATGACGACTGCAATGGATGTTACAGATCCTTAATTCATTTGGTTGCAAAGATAATGGAGTGTTCAATTGTTCCAAATGATGTCGAATTGAGGGAATACTAGCCGGGTCAAGTCGCGGGCAACCGGACCCGTTTACCAGTCAATCGGGTAAGGAAGGCGACTGTACAGGCACTGTAGCAGGCGTGTGGCCTCCACGTGCAGCCACTCACGGCAGCGCGTGAGGGCGCGTGGGCCCGATTTTCGAGGTAAGTCCAACACGACTTTTATCCTATGCATTTTGACGAACATTTTAACGTTGGTTTCGAATTTATCGGACACCGTTTCGATGTTGTTTAGAGGGTCCGAAGGTTTACGTTACGGTTTTAATTAACGATTAATTCTCAAAAAAATTATGGGAAATTAGTATGCTGTTATCTAAGTCCTTAGTGACGCTAAAGTATGTTTTCGGACAGGATTTGAGATACCTGGAAAATGAAGGGAAATACGGGAACGCGTGCAGCGCGAAATCGAGCCTTAAGAACGGTGTGTGAGTTGACGTTACTTTCAAAATTTAATGCATGCATAAATATTTCTCTGATTTCTATGATCATGATTATGACTTGTGATAATTTCGATTTCCGTATTTTATACGTATTTTTGAAATGCATACGAACTTGCATGTATTTCGAGACTATGGTTCCCCTTATGTTTTGATGATGGTTTAATGAATGATTTATTATGATTTGTGCGTATCATGTTTTAATGAGGTTTCGATTTCGATTGTGAGTATGGTTTACGGTTTTGACACGTATTTCGAGAATGTCACGGTTTTGCAAGTTTTACGAGATTCGAGTCTGTTGTGGTTTGACCATGATTTTGGTGATTTGATTTTGGTTTTGATGTCTTGACCTTTTGATTTGGAAATGAGGTGTTTTCAAGGATTTAAAACAGATTTTGAAAAAGGAGATTTCGGGCTTGATGCTCGGGGCATAAAAGTAATTTTGATGAACGAGATTTCGGTTTCTGGAAGTTTGAAAATGGATTCTTGGTTTGGGTTCAGGATGATGTTTCCGGATGCCAGCTTACGGAATCATTATTGCGAATTCGAATTCGGGAATGGAAAAGGATTTAATAAAGTGATTTGGTATGATTGTACATGCCCCGTGTTTAATGATGATTTGATTATGTTTTGTGAAGTAAGATTTAGGGATTTGAATGTGGAAATTCGGACCATGACTCTTGTTATGACAAAATGTGATTTTGGGATGGATCCCGAGTTCTTATGATTGACAAATGTTTTGGGTTTAAAGACCCGTTGAAAACTGTTTTGGGTTTAAAGACCCGGTGCTATTGCTGGAGCACGTTTTGAGTTTAAAGACTCGGTTAATTGATGACGGGGGCGGGCCCGAAAATTGTGTTTAAAGACCCGGATTGAGTTTAAAGACTCGTGAGTTTAAAGACTCGGTTATTGTGATACCCCCGAGGCCTATTGATTATGTTCTGAGTTTAAAGACTCGTTGATATCCCGGAAAGGCCTGATTATGCGCATGGTTTTGAGTTTAAAGACTCGGGCGCACTTGATATCCAGCAAAATGATTGACTTGTGATTTATTGTTAATTTCTGATGTTTCGGTTGAGTTGAGCAGTGGCCCGGTTTATATGGTTGATGGATTTGGATTATGTTGAGTACTTGGTTTTGATTCATGGTTTTGAGCTGAAGCCCCGTGTTATGTTTGCGGGCTAAGACCCGAAGGTTTAGAGAAGGAAAATGATTTTGATTTTTCATGCACGGTTTTCTTACGTTGAAAATGTAACCGATTGCGAAATGATTTTTGAATGCATGCATTGGTTTTACGTGGAGGGTAAAAACGTCTTTCTGTAACTATTTTGTAAACTGATTTATTTTTGTCCACTCACATCTTTTGGTTTTTATTGACCCTCCAGGTCGTGGCGCGTTGATCGAGGCTGATCAAGTGGCGGAGGCTTGAGCAAGTACGTGTGGCTATCCCTGGTCTGGCAAGTACAGAGGGTAACCTGGGAATTCAGTCGTCTTGCCAGACGGGAGCAGGACCGAGCACAGTTAACAATGCCCTTTTCGGGGCGGTCCTGTCAAGTGAGGTTTGATTAGGTATATGTAATGTGGATGGATGTTGGACTTGTACGTACACACGCAAGAGCCTCAAATTGGAGGCAAGATTGGATTTTCGCAGTTTGGCATGGATTAGAGTCGATTTGAATTTCTAGGATAAAATTATTTAAGGGGGTATATTTCAAGGACCGTGTTTTGAACTATTCATGATTGCACGAATTACGAGGAGTTGAATTTTTGGGATTTGAAAATGGGGCCCAAAACTTATTCTACAGACCAATGGATGAGTGACAAGTATCACTCATCCTTTGGTCCACACACTACATACATGCATCTTATCTCCCATTTTCCTGTTCATCTTCATCCTACCCGAAACTCATCCCAATGGATGAGTGAAAACCGTGAGAGGCTGAGTAGGGTGACAAGGACAGCGGAGTTGTCCTGTAGGTGGCCGACAACCATGAAAAAGGTAAACCCGTGGGTTTTGAAAAATTGGATTTTGGTTTATTGATGTTTGGGCCATGATTTGATGCCATGGTTGTGTTCTTAGATCTCATACGAGCCTGTATGCTAGAAAATGGAAGGTTGGGAACGCTGGGAGTGGCCAGAACATGGACTCAAAGTTTGGCCAAAACTTTGGAAGCTCATATCGTGAAAACCAGGTACTTTCTCTCAATTCTGGATTCAGATTTGGATTCCTTGCACGAGTAAATAGTTTTTCATATAAAGAACATAAGATATGGTTGAGAATTTAGAGAGTTATGAAGGTTTGAAAAACCAGCCAACAATGACGGTTTTCCTGTTGGTGGACGACGAACCATTTTGGGGCGCACGACAGTACTAGTCATCTTCTCCGGTCAATCGTGACACGTGGCAGTGCCACATCAGCAGACACGTGGCAAATGGTACCACGTGGCATAGAGGTGTTAGAGGCTGTCAGTGTAATGACCCGTCCCCAATTTCGGGATTATATTAGTGACTAATTAAGGATTAGGGGGGTTAATCGATGATTAGTGGGGTACTTTCGGACGGACGCTGCAAAATGACAATTTTACCCTTGAAATGGGCAAACCGTTGACTTTTCGTTCTGGCGGTCAAATCGACGTTGGCCGATGACTGTGACGTAGTTCGGGACGTCACAAGTTCATAGACATGTGGCATGTCCGATTCCGACATTCGAGGAAGAAGTTATGGCGTTCGGATTTGGAAATATGAACTGGGTACGATACCCATTTGATTTACGAACTCTCGGACCTGAAATCCATTTGATTTAACAAGGCATCGGGCTGGAGGCCCAGTTGGTTTGTGTATCGGGCTCGAGGCCCAATTGGTTTGTGTATCGGGCTCGAGGCCCAGTTGACTTACGTATCGGGCACCAGGTCCATTTGGTTTACGAAATCGGGCACAAGGCCCATTTAGCTTACGAAATTGGGCACGAGGCCCAGTTGGTTTACGATTCAGGCTGGAGGCCCAGTTTGTATGTGGATTCGGGCTTAGGGCCCAGTTATATTTTAAGGTTGTGATTTCGGGTTGGGGACCCATAAATGGATTTATGGTTCATGACGGTTTATGGGGACCGGCATGAACAATTGAAAGGTTTTTATGGTTCATGACGGTTTATAGGGACCGACATGTACCCTTGAAAGGTTTTAAGAATGATTTCAAAAGGTTTTTCGTATGCCATCCATTATATATGAATTTTCTCCTCCGGGGAGGGTCGTTGGCCTAGGTAGACCCCGGAGTAGTCACAGAGCACTGACTGAGTGGAGTCGCCCCCGTTGGGTTCCTTACTCTCAGAAAGGCTATGGATAATAACCCCCAGGGAGGGTCATTGATCTACAGACATTGACCTGGGTGGACCCTAGGGAGACGTGGGCTTTGAGACCCCGGGTAGCACGCGCGTAGCTCTAGATACCGTGACAGGATTGGTTATACGAATTAGATGAACATGATTTCAATTAGTTCGCGAAATTGTGTTTTATGACTGATAAATGGATTTGGGCTGAGATCTCATATATGTTTATTATGTTCTTGATTTCTGTAAATGGTTTTAGGCAGAGGCATGTTTGATTATGGTTGTTTAAACATATGTGATTGGATAAATGGTTTTACTATGCATGCATGCTTTTTAGTGAAGGGCATAAAGGTCTTTTATGAAATATGTTTTATCAACTCTTTATTTTTGTTCACTCACAGTCTTGCTGGTTTTCGATGCCCTTCAGGTTGAATACGTTGCGGATTGTAGCAGAGACCGATACATCACATACCTCCTCCGGATCCTGGCGTATTCTGAAAGCCTTCGGACTAAAGGTTCAAATTTTCGGTGGTCTGACACTCCGTGTCAGACAGGATCAGGAGTGTCCCTCATTAATCCCGGGGGGATTGGGACGGGTCCTGACAAGTGGTATCAGAGCGCGTTTTGCGCGTCACTCTGTGCACAGGTCGAGGATGTGATGTCTCAGTGAGCTGTAGTTCATGGTCAACCTAACAATTAGAATGCCAGTACGATAGTTAGTAGGATTGAATCGCAGATTTTTTTGGTTTGGCATTTGATGCCGGAGTTGCCATAGTTCTGTCGTGGATGACAATGTGGGACCCTACGAAGGGATAAACGTAACAGTACTTTAGAGTTTTGATCTTGAGACGGTTAGTTGGGATCGTCTTTCACGATGTTGTAGGATCAGTTTTGATGATTGTTTAGGAGTTGTGACCATTAGATGGTCGGATCTTGTTGAGTTAGATGGATATACTGCTGGGAGCAGCCGGGTTCGAGAAATCCTAGTTGGACGGATGGTAGGATTGGATTGACGTCCATGCGAGGTCGGTCAGATTGTGGATTATATTGCCTTCTACAGTTGGGTTCAGGGGAACCCTAGGTGGTGATTGTGGAACCCTAAGGTAGGGTGTATGGTTCAGGAATGTGAGTTGGCGAGTGGTATGATTTTGACGACTTTTCAGAGTCGAGACCGTCGGTCGGTCTAGTCATGTCAGCTTTAGTGACGAGACTGCACTCTGCAGTCGAGGTTGTGTTAATCGGTTAGACTTAGTTGGTTGTCGTACTACTCTAGTTGTGATGGATTTTTGGTGCAACTAAGGTCATGGGCGACCTGGTAGACGACATTGGTTGAGAAGAGTTACGACTGTTTAGAGTTTGGTTGGACAGGTTACCAGGGTTGGTACTTGCGATGGAATTTCGGAGTGGGGATACAGAGTAGTGAGTACAGGCGGTCGATTCTGTTGGATGCGGAGTCTCGATAGCGAGGTCTGGTAGTTAGGTCTGCACGAGTCTGTGACAGGCACTACTACCGAGAGTAGTTGTAGTTGTGGTTGTTGGGAATCGGGGACATTCGAGGAACGTTTCCCTTTCTCGTATGAAATGTCAGGGTGACTGTACCCATAGTTGTTGGGTACGAGGGAGGCAGAGTTTCTCCCATTTGAGTAGAGGTACGGGGTCGTCGCTCGGTATGAGCGGAGATCCAGGGTTGTCTGATTTGCACACGGTGTGCTGGTGTTAGTGATGGTGCTGGTACTAGTGCTAGTGCTGGTGCCGATGACTGTGATGACGATGAGTCACGAGTCGGGATGTGACTCTGTCGAGATGGGCATGTGTTCGGTATCTGTAGTCCGGCAGTGGATCACGGATAGAGTTAGACTGGTTACAGACACGTGGTTGATGTTCGACTGTGTTGGTTTCGACATGGTTGGAGCTTCAAAATGGAGAGAGGTTGTGCTTGAGGTGATGAGATGAGTGCGGGTTGTTCGCATTAGTAATGGGTATTTCGAAGTCATTTAGGGTGACTTCTCAGGTTCTGCCATGGCAGATGATGTTTGTGTCACCAGTACGTTGATCGTGTATTGGTTGGTGGACCCGGGATTTGTCTTGGGTCACCAGGAGGAGTTGGGTATATCGAAGTTAGGTGAATGAGATTTCTCATTTTCTGCTTGGTGGTAGACGATGTCGGATTACATGGCGTGGTGAATGCAATGAGTTTTGGTTGCATTCACGTGGGATGAATCTTGGTGTCATCGCCTTGGATCATCCTTGATTTTTCTAGGAGGAATGCCAAGGATCGATACGAGGTAATTGGAGAAGACCCACAGTCTCGGCGTGTCTCGTCGTTAACTGATCTGTTTAGATGTGGGAATTGGTTGAGGAGTTATGTGGCTGACGAAGGATTCAAGAGGGTGTGAAACCCTATGATCGAATTCCAGGTGGATTATTAGTTGAGTGAACTTGTGTGGATCCTAGGTGGATCGGGATTCTGATGTTGAGGACCTTGGGCATCGTGATGATCGAGGATCGTGACGTGTATGGTCAGGTGACATAGCGATGGATCTGAATCGTGATCTTGATGGTCCAGATAGGTGGAGAGTTTATCGTTCTTACTTGGATATTTGAGTTGAGGATGATGGGATTGAACTTCTTTTCGAGGTAAATCTCGTATGATGTATTAATCGAACGAGTAGGTGTCCGACGGAGTCGGATTTGGTCAGCCTTAGATGGGTGAATGATGGGATTGGCTTCCCTATGAAGTCAATCTAATGTATGGTGAGGTGATCGATTGAGCAGGTAATCGATAGGTTCGGAATTGGTACGCCTTGGTGGGCGTGAGTTGGATTGATATGTATTGGAATTCGTGATTAGAAGTAGACGTTGTGATACTGGTCGGGTGACCATGGGACTTGTGTTGGTTGATTGGTTGGAGTTTTGATCTGTCTAATACTGGATTGGCCAGATGTACTCCAGAATTTAAACGTGATTGGCTACGACTTAGGTCATCGTTGTTGTTGTTGTAGACTGGTTGATGGGTAGATGTACGCACCTTGTACGTTGTTCGAGGTAAGATACTGGGCAGACTTATGGTGCCTGGTGATGGTATATAGGATATATCAGTAGTACATTGGTGAGCGTGTTGGTAGTCGACTTAGTTCCGATGCTATTGGATTAGTCGAGGACGTGGACTGGACATTGGATACTGTACACTGGGTCATAGTGTTCCTGATGGGTCCAGTCACACGTAGGTCGAGTGAGATGTTGATAGATGTTTACTCAGGTTGAGTTAGTTGGTGGTTAGAGTAACCACACGCGAGTATAATGTCAGTTTCGACTGATGACTGTCAAGTGGTGACAGTTTGTCGGGATGTGTCAGCGTGAATAGATTAGTGAGTTGGTGACTCCCAGTGGGAGTAGATAGCAGGATGGATTGGGGATTGATGGAGGAACCATCGAGTTGGCTGTGTCAGCGAAAGGGTAAATTTGACAAGTGGTATCAGTTCGGAACGTGTGATTACTGTCATTCGACGTGGTCGAACGTAGTCGATGCGACGTGAGTATTAATGGTACGTTTGGGTGCAGGCAAGTTTTGTGTTGACTAGTGGGTGTACAAGTGTACACGTGTTGTGAGAGCGAATTATAAGGTGGATGTGGAATCAGGATAGGTGGAATTTTGAGGACGAAATAAATTAAGGAGGGAAGGTTGTAACGACCAATCCCGAATTTCGGGATTAGATTAGTGACTAATCAAGAATTAGGGAGGTTAATCGATGATTAGTGGGGTACTTTCGGACGGATGGTGCAAAATGACGATTTTACCGTTGGAATGGGCAAAACATTGACTTTTCGTTCTGGCGGTCAAATGGACTTTGGCCGATAACTGTGACGTAGTTCGAAACGTCACGATTTCATAGACAGGTGGCACGTCCGATTCCGACATTTGAGGAAGAAGTTATGACGTTCGGAAGTTCAGGGGTATTTTGGGAATTTGGTTAAAAGGGGTAAATAGTTGACTTTTGACCTGGGAGGTCCGATGGCCGAGGACCGAGGACCATTACGTAGATCGGGTCGATACGAATCCGTAGACAGGCGACGATGAGAACTTCAAACGGGAAGTTTGATTATACTATGCACATATATCGATGCGACGATGAGATGGCAATATCTAATTGGGCAGATATTGTAGTGGGACCCATGGATGAGTGACAAGTGTCACTCATCCCATTGGTCAATTCCTTAAAAAGTGGATCTATACTAATTAAATATTATTATTATTATTATTTTATAATTAAACCTCACCCACCTTCCATCTCCACCCTTCATCTCATTAACTCTCTCAATCTCCACCGTCCATTTCCCCTTCCCTCTCACCTGATTATCATCTTCTTATGTTTTTCTTCATCCAAACCCGAGCACCCCCTCCATACAAACACACACTTGAGACACCATAACCCTACCACCACATCTCATCTTCACCTGCTTTTATGAACGGCTGACCGTGAGAGGATGACCTGAGGGACTGAGGACGACGATGAGACGGCGGTCCACAGCGGAGAAACCCGAAACAGTAAGGTAAGTATTTAAATTTTGGACTTTGGGTTCTAAAGAGGCTGCGTAGATTTCATTAATGGAAATGGGTTTCTGAAGGTCGTAGGAACTGTTTGGGATAAAAAAGGGAAGCTATGACGGCCGGAGACAACAGCCACAACAAGTTGTAGGAGGCCGGTTTGGGTTTCAATCTTGGAGGTATCTGTTAAACTCATTTTTCCTGTTTTGAATATCTAAAACGTTAGGGTTTGAGGTTAGGGACCCATAGGAATGAAAACAGGATGGAATGGATCGAAAATGGATGAGATTGGCCCCCGGACCGGTTCAAACCAGCGAACCCGGTCCGTCGCAAGGTAGAAGATGAACAGTGTTGGGCGCGTGGCTTTCACGCGCAACCCCTTTGGGCGGAGCTTGAGGGCGCGTGGGGAGTCTGATGAGGAAGACTTCAACATAATTTTTAATCTATTCGATGTAACGAACATTTTGGGACTGGTTTTGTGTCGATCGGACACCGTCTCGATAATGTTCGGGACATTCGAAGGTTTAGGATCATGTTTTAAAATAGTTAAAAATTCGAGAAAATTACGGGGCTTCAATGAGAGGTTAATAAGGTAGTTAGTAACCCTATAGATTCATTTGGACAGGTTTGGGAGTCCCAGTGACAACGATTAGCCCGGTGAGGCTTACAACACGCAAATCGAGGCGGCAGCTTAGGACGGTCTGTGAATGGACCTTGATTTCTAAACTGTGATGCATGCATAAATGTTTTATATTGTTTATAGATATGATTCTATGATGATGATTTGGATGATTGTGAATTATATAGTTTCACGCATTTCGTGACGTGCTTGCACGTAAATCGAGATTTTCAGTTTTACACTGATTTTCTGTACTTATAGTTTTGAAAATGATTTCATAAAATAGTTTTGGATTTGAAAAGGTAACCTCGGGTTCGAGATCCATTTGTTTTGGAAACCCTTAGACTCGAAGTCCATTTAGTTACGTTCTCAGGCTAAAGGCCCAATTGGTTCTTAAATCGATTTCGGATTTGGAGATATGGATCGGGCACGAGATCCATTTGATTTACGAACTCTTGGACCTGAAGTCCATTTGATTTAACAAGGCATCGGGCTGGAGGCCCAGTTGGTTTACGTATCGGGCTCGAGGCCCAATTGGTTTGCGTATCGGGCTAGAGGCCCAGTTGACTTACGTATCAGGCACGAGGCCCATTTGGTTTATGAAATCGGGCACGAGGCCCATTTAGCTTATGAAATCGGGCACGAGGCCCAGTTGGTTTACGATTCAGGCCGGAGGCCCAGTTTGTATGTGGATTCGGGCTTAGGGCCCAGTTATGTTTTAAGGTTGTGATTTCGGGTCGGGGACCCATAAATGGATTTATGGTTCATGACGGTTTATGGGGACCGGCATGAACCCTTGAAAGGTTTTAAGAAGGATTTCAAAAAGTTTTTCGTATGCCATCCTTTATATATGAATTGTCTCCTCCGGAGAGGGTCGTTGACCTGGGTGGACCCCGGAGTAGTTACGAATCACTGACTAAGTGGAGTCGCCCCCGTTGGGTTCCTTACTCTCAGAAAGACTATGGATAGTAACCCCTAGGGAGGGTCATTGATCTACGGACATTGACCTGGGTGGACCCTAGGGAGACTTGGGCTTTGAGACCCAGGGTAGCACACGCGTAGCTCTAGATACCGTGACAGGATTGGTTATATGAATTAGATAAACATGATTTCAATTGGTTTGCGAAATTGTGTTTTATGACTGATAAATGGATTTGGGCTGAGATCCCACATATGTTTATTATGTTCTTAATTTCTGTAAATGGTTTTGGGTAGGAACCCGTATGATTATGGTTGTTTAAACATATGTGATTGGATAAATGATTTTACTATGCAATCATGCTTTTTAGTGAAGGACATAAAGGTTTTTTTTATGAAATATGTTTTATCAAGTCTTTTTAGTTTTCGATGTCCTTCAGGTTGAATACGGTGTGGATTGTAACAGAGACCGAGATATCACATACCTCATCCGGATCCTAGCGTACTCTGAAAGCCTTCGGGCTAAAGGTTCAAATATTCCCTAGTCTTACACTCCATGTCAGACGGGATCAGAAGTGTCCATCGTTAATCCCGGGGGGATTGGGACAGGTCCTGATAGTCAGTGACACATGGTAGAGTGCCACGCCAACAGTTGACTAGCGGTGACCTTTTGTTGACCAAACTTTGACCAACACGTGAGGGCGCGTGGGCATGAATTTCGAGATCAAACCAGTATGGTTTGAAAGGTTTCGACGATCTGAATCAAATGGTGGTGATTTCAGGTCGAACCGAGATCATTTGTTAGGTTATTCAGAGGTTTTTAGTCCCGAGAAGCGTTTTTGGGACATATGTACTGTTCCAGGAGTTTTGAGGGTTTATGGTTTGGACTTGTATAGGTTGATAGTGACCTTTGGGGTATGATTTGGACATGTTCGGATGTTCTGGAGATATTGGATTAGTCTCGGATTGGCTTACAGTGCGGATTTCAGGCACAGAGCGTGGATAGTCTGTGAGTGGATTTTTGATTTATAAATATGGTACATGCATTGTTTTATATGTTTTATGAACATGGTTAGATGCCCTAGTTTCATATGATTTAAATATGATTTGTGTTGATGATTTCGCATTTTGGTGGAAAATGTTATTATGCACGTATTTCGAAATTTATGTTTTATGTGATACTCTAGCTCATGCCTAATTTTCCACGTGCATGTGATTTATATGATTTGAATGATTTCACGGAGAGTCGTGAAATTGAGGATTTGATTATTAGTTTTGAATCCTTTCACGGATATGCGTGAAATGCTATTTCGGGCATGAGACTCAGTTGATTATTGACTTTTACTTGGATTACACTCAAAGGTGATTTGGAAAAGTGATTTGAATAGTGAAATGGTTTTAGAATTTAGAAATAATATTTCGGGCTTGTGTCCCAGTTGATTTATGGTTTGACTTAGAGTATAGTCAAACGTGAAATATATCGGTCTTGTTATCCAGTTCTAATTTATGAGATGATATATCGGGCTTATGACCCAGTTCTAATTTATTATATGAGATTTCAGGCTATGACCCTGTTGTGGATTTACGAGATTGGATTTGATAGGATTCGATGAATCCTGGATTTGTGAAATGTTTTTTAATACTAATTTTTATGATGGTTTTGTGGAAATTTATTTGATGAAACTATATTTCAGGCGTAGTCCCCATTGAGATATTTTGAGATGTTTTGAAATGGTTTCCACACGACTATCCTCTATGATGTGATTGTAGCCTCCAGACGTCGTAGATCCTAGAGAGGTCACGAGTACACTGCTTGGAGGTGAGTAGCACTGAGGGGAGGCTCAGGCTCAGGAGTGTCGGAGATGGACATTAATCAGACGTCGAGCCAGGGGTTCCGAGCCTGTGGATGCCATCGCTCAAACGTCGAGTCAAGGGCTTCGAGCTTGGGTGTATACCCGGATATGTAATCCTGAGTCACACGCGTTGCGTTGATATCGTGACTATATTGAGATGATTTACTGTATATTGGATAAAAAGGATTGGTTGATCATGTTTTCATATGACTTCGGATGTGAGTCGATGTTTCCGGCAGAGGCCATATTGAGATGTTTTGTGAGATTTGGATTCGGGTTGAGTCCCTACATGATTTTATTTGGACTGAGACCCTACGTGTTTTGGATTTGGGATGAGACCCTACATGATTTGATTTGGGCTGAGACCCTACGTGTTTTGAATTTAGGTGGAGACCCTACGTGATTTGGTTTTGGGCTGAAACCTTACTGAGGAAATGATTTTGATTGACAAATGTTTTCACTGTGTATTGATTTGAAAAGTAATATGGTTTTCTTTTAAGAAAGTATTTGAGATACTTGTTTTCTGATGCATGCATGTTTTTAAGTGAAGGGTATAAATGTCTTTCGTTAAATGGTTTTATAACTGTTTATTTTTGTCCACTCACAGTTTTTATGATTTTTGATACCCTTCAGGTTGATCGCGGATGCGGACTGTAGCAGAAATTGAGACCTCACATGCCGCTGCGCACTCTGGAAATCACTGCGCACTCTGCAAACCTCAAACGGGTTACGGTTTTATCCATGTTTTGGCACGTGGGGTGTCAGACGGGAGCATGGAACATCCCAACATAATCTTAGATGATTGGGATGGGTCGTGTCAGGTATTGTTGAAATTGGTAGAAATTAGATGGGTAAAAATTTACCCATCATCTAATGGGTAGGGTGATGGTTTACCCATGGGTATTCAATACCCATTAAATTAAAAGTATATTCTTTATACTTTCTTCAAATTATTTATGGAATTTCAGCACTCATTCTTCCTTTTACCAATTTTGTTTTTTTTCTTTCTATTCTTATTATTATTTATTAGGTATTATTCTTCATAATTTGTTTATTTAATTAAATATAATTTATTTCAGCTTTGATAAAAAAAATTTAAACAAAAAAAATGTTACGAATTTATATTAACATCAAAATTTTATTGAGAACTTAAATCATTCATTTTAAATGATTTAAAAAAATCAACCTAAGCTATAGAAATTTTCAGGATTTCACAACCATGGCCTTACATGTCGCCGTTTGTATGGCTCTAGTTCTGATCCATCATTAACACATGTGTATTGTATTAATTGGTTCCTGGACCTATAATGAGCGAGTTCTTTGGAAATATTGAGGTTATAGGGACAATTTTCATTTATTCTTTCGTTCCCATGCCCCTATTTATAAATAAGGCAACAAAGCCACATTGAAGACGACTCTAATAGTGGTGATGGTTGGTTGATACGATTACGACGTTTGATTTTTGAAGAATTTGGGTTTTCTGCTCGGAGGGACGATGAGGAAGAATATGAGATCTTCTAAATGAAATTAATATTTTTATATTCGATTTTTTTAATTTTTTAAAATTTTAATCTAGAGATGGTGTGTTGTTTAATATAATAGAGAAGAAAAAATTGAAAAGAAAAAAAAATTAAAAAAAAAAATCGACGATGATGGTGGTGGGAATGAGGCCATTTGGATGAGGAGAGATGATTGGATGCGGTGATGAGACTAGTCGTAGTTGGAGATGGGGCACGTCGGTGGTTGGTGGCATTTGTAGTCATAGAGAAAAGATGACTATGAGTTTTAGGGAGAGAGAAGGAAATTGGTTAGAGAGAGAGAGAGGGCATAGATGAGAAATGGTGATTAGTGGGATTAATTTTGGAGTTAAAGGAAATAAAAGAAATTATTAATTGAAATAAAAGGAAATTAGAAATAACAATGAAATAATTTAAAGGGTATCTTATAAATTTTTTAAAATCGTTTATAATGAAAATTCTAACGAGTTTGGTTTTCAAGTTTTGAATTTCATTTCGACAGTTTCTACTCATTCTTCATTTAATTGGAAAGTTTTCGTAGTCAAATTCCCAAATAACTCCTCACCAGCTTTGGTCAACTCAACAAAATTTTGATAATTAGGGATAGAAGGGTAAGTTGGTCATTTATTGATTCTCACTTTAAATTTGAGGACGGGTTATAGCAGAAATTCTAATAGAAATTGAAAGGATTTGAAAAAAAATTAAAAGCCAAAAAAAAAAAGCAAGCACAATTGAAAGAAAAAAAAAATTATAAGTTAAAAATAAAAAGTTAAAGACAAATGAAAATAAAAATTAAATAAATAAAGCGTAGGAAAAATGAAAAGCAAAAAGAGAAATGAAAAACAAATGAAATTGAAAGCAATAAAAAATTTGAAGTTAAAACAAAATGATATACAATGGAAAAAAATTGAAAAAATAAAATAAATATAAAATCCATTAATGAGTAGGATTTGAATAAACCCTAAAAAAATTGAAGTTAGATGAGTTTAAAACTCATTTATACTCCTATAAGATAAGGATTTACCAATTCCCAAAAAAAAAAAAATTAAAAAAATCATTTGGCTATCCCTACAGCCAATCTAGCTAGATGACATCTACCTATATTACATATTTACATATATATACTGGCCATATTAAAATTTTAGTTTACCAATAGCGCGCATTTCCAATCATCGGTCAACTCATTGGCCGGAGATATATCCAAACTGATCTACGATATAAAAATGTACAAATGCAACAAACCATATATATTAATTGCTACGTTGTAGCTAATTGAGCAACTCGATCGATCATAATCACCAAAATGGAACAGGCGAATTAACAGCAATGTCCAATTTGATAAAATTTTCATATTATTATTCAAAATCATAAAAATGGAACTATTAGAAATAATGACCTTATAATTGTTGGGTCACTTACTTACTTACCCTTAACGTACAAAGGTCCTCGGAATTTCAAGCCACCTAAAAGGAAATGCATTATATATCTGTCTGATTCTCAGAACAACTTAACTAATTATATATGTAGCTAGCTAGCAGCATCAGAATAATAACAATTAAGCTTGTAAATCCATCTAACTTGGTCTTGGAGAATTCGTTAATTCCCTAATGAAAACCCTAGCTGCTAATAGGGAGGCCAGTAGTTATCAAGATCCACACAAGGCTCCATGTTCAAATATCTGTTGCTGCCACCTCCATTTGCATTGTCTATGCTGGTGGTTGCATACCCGCTTTGATGATCTGGACCACTCATCATGTTGGAATTACTTACATCTTGTTGTTGTTGTTGTTGATGATGATGATGATGATTTATAGGTGGAGGGCCTTGATGAACTTGTAGTGGTGGTGGCGGCATTGGCCTCAGCATAGGCTGCGATGCGGGTCCACCAAGGTTCAGATTCAACCCGGAAATGGTAAACCCTCCACCACCTCCTCCTCCTCCTCCTCCTCCTCCTCCTCCTCCGGCAGTTGGGTAATTGAATTGAGGTTGGCCGCCGCCGTGGATTGGGAGATTCATGTTGTTAAGAGTTGATGATGACCCAGAAGCAGCTCCTCCTCTTAAGACCCTTGAAAGCTCTGCCAGCTCAGTACTGGTCATGTAATTTCTTCCATATGGAAGGAACTGGTGGTGATTTGGATGATCTGCTCCTCCTCCAAGGTGCATTATAGGGGATGGGATCATGCTGCTCGGACCTATTTCAAGGTTGTAAGGGTGAATGCCTGCTCTTGATGATGACTGGGTTGTCGGGTACTTTTTTATCCCCGCACTCTTCTGGAAAACCCGACATACCACCCATTCATCCTGTTCCATCAATATATATATATATATATATATATATACGATTAACAACATTTCACTTGCATGGTAACTTTATTACATAGAATTAATTAGGGTTAGGTATATATATGCTAATGCATGGTTTAAATAGAATTAGGGTTAGATGGATGCATGCAAGCATATACCTTGGAGGTTCTAAAGGCTGATTTAGAATGAATGCGATATTCGTGCATGACCCAGTTAGATTTCTCGCCTCTGGGAGCTCGGCCTCTGTAGAAAACAAGTGTCTTCTTCATCCCAACCAGCTCAGATGTGACACTGTTGTAGATCTCCTTGTCTTTCCCAGTCGTCTTCCAGTAACCTGTGTTTGTAGCTCGGTTTGTTCTCACCCCTGTCGGGTACTTCCGATCCCGTAGGCTGAAGAAGTACCATTCCTTTTCTCCCATTTTCGCCTTCGCTATAACCCCACATAAAAACATGTAAATTCATCCTCACAGTTTCGCGTACTAAATTACACAACTAAGTAATTTTCTTATTTAATTTTATATACGTACGCTCGATCTAGCCGCTCATCGATCATGAAAATATGAGAGAATCATGATTTACTTACCATTATTTGTACAAATATATATATATATATATATGTAATACGAATTAAATGATCAAATTTATACATGTAGTGCGTGCATGAATTGAAAAATTAAAGAAAACGAATTAAGGTAATTAGGTTTACCTGGAAGCTCCCACGGCTCACATTTGTTGAGATCAACATCGGCGATTGCTCTTCCGGTGAAAGTAGAATCTGTAATCTTGTTGATGAGATAGAAGGTGATGAGTTCTTCATCAGTAGGATGAAATCTGAACCCTGGTGGCAAATTCTCATCCTGTTTATTTGCATCTCCTGTCATGATATATGTGATGAGATCGAGATCTCTATCAATTTCTTTAATTTCAGCCCTTCTCAATTACCTGGGCTGGATCGATCTGTATTACAATTACAAACATCAACATATGAGATCAATCGATCAGTATACCAATCTGCATATATTAGATCATGTTAATTAGAAAATAATTCACAATTTTGCAATTAAAGATCCATGTCGTTCAGACAATTCAAATTAGAGTTCGATCTCAAGGCTGCTAATAATTCAGATTGTAAAGCTGTCTAATTTTTCATCTTCTCCTATATATAATATATTATATATATATATATATATGTTTACATATTCAAACATAACATAACCCTAGACAATACTGAAAACTTGTAATAGCTTCTGTTAATCAAGTAGCTAGCTAGCAAGCTTCCTTACCTGGAGAGGCATATGTGTACATTTATACAAAAAACAGAATAGGTTTTCACCTTTTCAGATTCTTGTTTAGATGAAATTACTATCAAGATCGAACGCCCGGATGAAGAGATAGAGAGAGAGATTGTGAGGGATTTCTTGCTGAAGATGCACAAGAAAAGTGGAATTTAAACTTGTAGCACTAGCTAGTAGCAAGTGAGAAGAGAAGAAAAGTTAGGGGAGGTGTTTGTGATGGTGAAGTTCTTACCTACTATGGGTCTTGAGATACAAGGTGCCCAGTTTTAGTGGTTTTAATATTATGAAAGATCATGGAAGAAATCCTTGTTTTGGGATACTATTACATGATTGTCGACTACCTACAGTCATGGTGAATTGCCATTATTGTCCTTGTGATTCTTTCATTTCCAGCTGCTACTGTATACATATGCATAAATGCATCCTACAGTTATATTATATTCAACCTGGGATATTCTTCCTTTTATTATAATTTTAAATGACATTATTTCATACACGTTTCATTTTTTATTTTGAATTTTCATTATTTGTTATTGAGATATGAGAAAAGTACTTATACGAGATAAAAAGAGATCCAACTATGACTGAAGAAGGGTGATGAGATGGAGAAGTGAATTCATATTATCGAGAATGAATATATAATACTTGAATTTCACAGATATTTTTTAGTTTCATATAATTTTAATATTTATAAAAGAAAGTAAAATCTCGAAATACAATAATTTAAAATAGTTTTTTTCTTAAAAATTTTGTTTTTAGCTTGTATTTGTTTTATTTACAAATTTGTTCTACATCTTTAATTTGGACCATTATTGTTTTTTCTTTCAACTTCTTCCATTTGGCTCACTTCTTCCATCCAATTCTTTGCTATTATATCTCCGACATAAAACTAAAAAGAAAAGGTACCAAGCAATTGATGGTTGGAACTTGGAAGGTGATTTGTGTAATTGCAAGTGGATGATGGCCGAAGCTTAGAAGAAGCAGCTATATATACAATACTAATTTAACGATGCAAACGATAACGGATTAAAATATAATGAAGGAAATTATATACATGCAAATTCATCAGACAAAGTCACACAGGCGACCCAAAATCCACTGCTTCACGTTAACTCCGTTCACATTCAGGCACAAGCTAGCGAGCAGCCATTTTTTCAACTTTCTAGCTATTTGACACTTAGGCAAAATGGGTTCACTAAAGGCTTCCATTTGAGCATAAACTCCTTCCACCGTCGGGCATGACATGTCACCACATATATGCGGTCTCACGAAGACTCACAAAATTTACTTAAAAAAAGAAGACTTTGATATTAATTGATATGATAATATTTCATTTATTTAATTATTTTAACAAACCTACTTATTGAAAAAGTTAAAGAGAGATAGGGTTTGGGGGTACAAAACAGACATATCCCCAGCTTGTTTTCGGCCATATTGTGCATATTAATATGTTCATTACAGTAGTTAGGACAAATTATTATTGTTTTTGTTGCATATATTTAATATTCAGTGTGCGTTCTTTGAGAACAGGAACCCAGTTTGATAGTGCCACCCCAAATTTTTTCACTTTGAAGCTCTCACATGTCGATATTTCATTGATATATATATATATATATCATTGAGTGTTATTAGTACATGATAAATATCGTTATATATATAATGTATCAACTAGATATTAACATGTTTGTAAATACAGTTTATATTAGTGACGAACCTATTGAGGGGGTAACCTGAGTTGTAGTCCAGGTTAGTTTTTATCGGTTATATATTATACGGCTTTGGATTTACATCAAGGCAAGTTTAGCTTAGTTGGCTTTGTGGTTGTCGTCTTTGTTGATGGGGGCCTAGGTTCAAAACTTGTTTTATCAAATTTTCTTTCAATTTTTTAATAAAATTTGATCCTATTTGATCATTTTTTTTTTTCCAATTTTGAATATATTTGGATTTATTTTATCATTTTTCTTCTAAATTTTAAAAAATTGATGAATTTAGTCCACTCAACTTTGAATTTTTGGATCCGTCCTTGGTTTACATGACCATAAGAAAATCTTAACACAAAAATTGACCAATTCCATGGAAATATGTACATAATTAAACTATCAATATGCGTTCAACATGTTTTAAATTTGTCAAATTGTATGAGATTGAGATACTAATTGTTTACACTAGAAAAATCTTAATATAGACCAAATTAAGCAAGTAATTAATCAGCAAAAATAAATACCCGGCTCCTAAGGCCTAGCCCAAAAGCGCAAACTTTGAACGTGGATACATAGAAGCATTAAGAGGGGGGAAGTCAGCTGTAAGGCGTAGAAAGTGTTAGAGTACAAAGGGATGTTCGAGACAAACTAACTGCAAAGCGGGTCTCCTGAAAGTCTACTTAGCAAGCGAAGTCAGCCCTCAACCACCTAAAAAGGGAGAGGAACCTTCTTCTCAATGGATAACTAATCACTCAATCGAACAAAAAAATTAATCAACCTAATCAATTTCAAAACAACTGTAAACCCTTAAAAATTTGTTTGTTGAAAGGCGCACCTCTTTAGGCACAACATGTCTCTCTGATCTAGGATCGAGATTTTGTCCCCCTTCTCACCCTTTCTTAGTTCTTTAACTTAGAACATGAACCTTTTTCTTCATGATGGACTACCCTTTCATCCAACTTTGAAGATCATCAAACACCTACCTCATCTCGATTGCTGCTTAATACAATCTTTGAGGTATCCATACATTTACTCCTTGATGTCTCAACGTCCTTTGAATGCTCTAGCATCACATGGTATGGTCTCGTTTGGTATTCCCCAAGTTGATGATTTCTAGAAAATCGTGCTCCTCAAAGACTTGATCCAGAAAGAAATACTAAATCACAACACTTGCAATTTACTCACTTCATTTAGTACTCACGCATTTACTCTTTTATCACAATACAACCTATTTTCTTAAGAGAGTTCAAGGTATTCGGGATACACCAACTAGTGTGTTTTGTTACTGATTTTAAGCCATAAAACCATTTTTGCATTTTGCTCCGATACTTTCATCCCAACTTAAGGAAATTTGTCTGTCTAAATGCTATAAGATAACAACCTGCTAATATGAACATTACAGACATAACATAAATTGAACTTGGAATAGGCTAGAAATAAAATTTAGTAAAGTCTTTTGATACATTAAAAAGATGCAAGCAATTTTCCCACTTGCCTCACAATTACTTGCTTAAAGAATGACTATTGGGCCGCAAATGGAACTCATCTACTGTCTAGTAGCAGACTCTACTAGTGGCATGCCTATTTTGGTGGCAGCTAAGACTTGCTTACTTCTTGTTCAGCCCATCTAGGGGAAGACCGTGGCTCAAAGGCTTATTAGCGCATAACTTTCAAATCGGATCATCCACACAGTCAATACCCCTCATTCACTAAGAGAAATCCACACGACCTCGCTCCTTCAAAAGTGCCATATTTCTCCAGCCAAAAACCACCAAAGGCACCCTAGGGTCTACTGTCACATTTTTTTAGCAAAACACTAATTAGCGCCATATATCATATAAAATATATATTTATAAGAATGAAAATAATTAGTGCCTCAATAAATTATAAATCATACCCGTATGATGATGAAGTGTATGATACATGAATTGACAAATATATATGATAGGACCTATTCAAAAAATGCTTTCATAATTGTGCACGGTCCTGCTCCCATTTGATAAATGATCCAAAACACCATAACTACCTACAATACTTGTCAAACAAGGGATTCTCGTATTGAATTAATGATTATACCCCTGCCTCTCAATCTGCCTCGATTTCAGTGCAATGGCATGTAAGGTCATAAAAAACATTAAAAAGTGTGAGTTTACAAAAATAAATATTTAATAACACCATTCCGAGCAAAACAAACATTTACCTTCTATTTTTAAAAAACATGCATGCATAGAGTAAACCATAAGCAACTAGATTTTAAATCAAAACACGTCATAAATCGTCGTAGCCACAAATCATCAAAAGCTTATAGCCCATATTTCCCAAAATCCATGTTCATTGAACCATATAAAACATCTGGACATCAACATCATAATCAAGCATAACCAATCCTCAATACTCAAACATCAGTCATAATATCACAGTAGCACTACACATAGGCAAGCACCAATTCACATTCTCGGGATCAGACATATCTGGGTGGGACCCCCCGGGAGCAGTCACATATGGGAATATCAACATTCCCAGGATCAGACACATTTGAGTAGTATCCCCAAACTCAGTCGCATCCGAAAAAATAGTATACCATGATACCTTCAAGATCAGATGCATCTCGGTAGTACCCCTAGGCTTAGTCGCATCCGGAGAGGACAACTACATGGAGAACAAGTCATAAAACCAAGAATATATGTTTTAGCCCAAATCCTTAACTTAAAACCAGGTCAAAACAGACTTGGGACCAAAATACTATTTCCACAAAATAACTGTAAAATCCATGTCCAAAATTAGTTAAAATATCCATAAAATCATTCCATAATCAATTTAAATTATGATTCAAATCTTGAAACTCAAATCAGGCCATAAAATAATTAAACATTTAACTATGCATGCATCACAGTTATAAAAAAAATGTTTACTCACAGACTGTTCAAGTGGCTCAATTACGTACTGTACACTCAGAAATTTGAGGAGCCATCTGTTCTGTCAAAAACCACCACTAAGGGTTACTAACGTCCTAAGTAATCTCACATTAAAGTTCTCTAATTTCCAAGATAAAATACGTACTTTAGAACATAACATATACCTTTCTGACACGTAAAACTGTCTCGAGACGATATCTGATACACTCGAAACATGTACCAAAACGTCTGTAATAACAAAAACATTCAAATCCGCGTTGACTACACCTCGACGAACCGTCGCATGCGCTCCCCCGCGTCATTCAAGCCCTTTGCGCGTGGGCCTTATGCGTTGCTACAATGTTATCCCTAACCTCCCGTCGAGTTGACTTGTGGGTCTGCAAGCAGGTCTGGATTCGGATAACCTGACCCGATTTCATTTTAGCCATTTCCAGTCCAATTTTCACACTTCAAACATCAAACACGTTCTTATCAATCCGAGAAATATTTCTATAATATCTAAGCATGGAATTAATATTCAATTTTTACCTTTCGGCCAAACATTCAACCTTCAGTTCCAGGATCTCCCACGTCTAATTCCATTAAATCTCAAATTGATTCTGATTGTCAAGGATCAAGGATCATCCCAATAACCTTAATTTCAAGCTCTAAAGTCAAGACTTGGGATTTCGATTTAATGGTGTACGGGTATGTAATTCGCGTTGTTGGGTTTTTTGGGTTTGAAACTCTTCTCTTCCAATTTCCTTCTTTATATTTCTTTCTTTCCTCTGTTCTGTTTATCCCTTGAATGCTCAGGAGATTTGGAGGTTTGATTTCAGGTCCTTGCTCTCAGTTTTCTATAGGCGAGGGGGAGGTTTCGGTTTTCCTTCAAACACTAAACGCACACACCCCTCATGGTGCAGGGCCACTAATCCCATTAAGATGGTGACATTGGTCAACATCCCACTGAAACACAATCAATAAGATGTTGAATCATCTCTTCAAGTTAAAAGAAAAAAAATACCCTCAATCTCAAAATTACCAAAATGCCCCTAGGTATTCTAGGCCTGTAACGGTTACGTCCGAGCTTTGATTTTGACGTGTCGAATGTTTACAGATTCGGGACTCCGTAACCTACACAATGGTCATCACGAAAAGTTCAAAAAGTACTTTGACCAAAAGGTAAACTTTTAACCACATAAAACAAGGGCAAAGATGTCAATTCCCTTTTCAAAGGCTCAAAATTATCTTTTGTGAATTTCCGGATCGTTACTATAATTAAAGTTTTTCTCTTTGGTTAATCTCATGTATTCTCTCATTGATTTTAGGACCGTGACCCTCTTCATTTAGGCTCTATGCATTTTCCCACATTTCATTAAGTATAGGCCCTTAGATTAATCCAACCATTTAAAACATTTCATCTCATTATTTGTTTGTTCTTCCTAAATTCCCATTAAACTAACCCAAGTTAAGGTAACTTCAAATTCGTATTGATTAAAAATGAAAAAAAGCCACATTCTTAGGGTTGCAACAAAGAACGAACTCTTCATCTTCTTTTTCTTTGTACTCGTCTTCCTCATCAATGGAAGAAAAATTTTCATCGGTGTTGTAAGAGTCTTCAAATAACTTAACTTAATCAAGAAAATATCTTTCATACTAATTCTTAATCCAATGATACGCATTGGTATAGTTAAACCAGAAGTATGCATTCAACGCATCATAAAATTTTATCAGTAAAAAGTGCTGAGGATTTCATTTCCAAATTAATTCACCATTTGATGAACCAAACAAGCCATTCATCACTTGACAAAGTGCTTGGGTAAAATAGATCAAAACACAAATTTGGCGAGGGAGGGAGTGAGGGAAGGGTCCGATCAAGTGCGAGCGGTTGGTGGCCGGATGAATCCTCACAGATATCCTCACATGCATATAATCCCTGTGTGCCAGCAATTCATTATGATGGAACAAATATGTGGTTTAATAAAAGTAAACTATTAATTAATTATTTACAATATTTTATTTTATTTAAAAGTTGGAATGTGATAATTTTTTACTATAAAGTGTTGGAATATTGAGTATAAGTTGATAACTTTTTGAGGCAAGTAACGAGACTTAAAATTAAGAGCAAATTACAGTTTACTACCCTTTAGTTTACACTCAATTACAAGGTTATACTTGACGTTTCAGATTTTTAGTTTACACCCTGAACTATGTAAAATAGTACAACCTTGTCCCTCTGTTAGTTTTTCTATCCACAACTTTGTTAACTCATGACGTGGCAATTTTTTGGGCCCATTCTAATTCAATTTCAGTTTGTAAAGACTAAATTGGCCATCTAAATATCTTTTCTCTTTCTTCTTCTTCTTCTTCTTCCCAAACCTAGCGACTTTGTTTTTTTTTCATCTGTACAAGCTTCTGATACGGTATTTCCAAAACAATGAATCAAAATTACAGCAAACAAGAGCATACGAAAAGCAAACCTGCATAGGCTCTTATTTAGGAAGACATGTGAAAAAGACATTTGACTTCTTCATGAATCTCTTTTTGTATTCTAATGATACATAATTAGTTCACTTGATGTATTCTTGCCTGGCCATAAATTTTCAATAATGCACACTAGCTACCTCAAATAACAAAAACTTTTTCTTCTGAATCGTAGCCACCAATGTTTCATCAAATATTAGTATCCAATTATTAGTTTCTGTGAAGTAAATGAGATTATAAATTTAAAAAGAAGAAAAAAAAATGAAATTTGTCACATAATTTTCTAATTAATTTAGAGACTATTTAATAATTATTTCAATTTAGTATTAGAAACCACATAGCTCCGTGGGAGCGGGAAAGAGGGGAAGAAGAAGAAGAAGAAGAAGAAGAAGAAGAAGAAGAAGAAGAAGAAGAAGAAGAAGAAGAAGAAGAAGAAGAAGAAGAAGAAGAAGAAGAAGAAGAAGAAGAAGAAGAAGAAGAAGAAGAAGAAGAAGAATTGATGGTGCCTTCGTAGAAGAAGAATTGATGGTGCCTTCGTCTGGGTTCTGAGTAATTGGGTTTACTTGGAAGCGCAATTACACGGTGACAGGGCTGGGCAATTGGAAGAATAAAAAATCAGGCACTATTTCGTTGTGGGCGGGAGAGATGAAATATTTAGAAGGAAAATTTAGTCTTTATAAGCTGAATTTGAATTAGAGTGGGCCTAAAAAAATGCCGCGTCACAAGTTAACAGAGTTATGGATGAAAAACTAACAGAATAATAAGGTTGTACTGTTTTACATAATTAAGGGTGTAAACTGAAAAATCTGAAACATAAAGTATAACTCTGTAGTTGATTGTAAACTACAAGATAGTAAACTGTAATTTCCTCTAAAACTAATAGAGTCCATTATGATTAAGAATCTATTTGAGAATCCCTATTGAATAAGGTTTAAGCTATTTATGGAACTTAAATCTAATTGGTACCTTACTGAAAGTCATCTATGATTCCTACTTGTTATGTGATAGGTATAATATAGGAATGTAGGTGCATATTAGATATTGGTCTCTGCTCTCACAGATAATATATACTTATATACCAGAACTTAAACTTATCCAAAGCATAGGTCTTCTAATCTGAAAGAGAGGAGAAAATTAATATTGTTAATCTTTGAACGTCATGACGTCGAGAACAGGTTCTATCCCTAATCTCTAATTGACTATTATTTTATATATTATCTTCTGATTATGTGTTGTGATCTTAGAAGTATGTTTGACTTTAGTATGTATGAATTAGTTTACATGTGGTATCAAAGCTTCAAACATGTTCTTTGGTCCACTGTAGTTATATGATCATTGATAATATTGTTTGATTATTTTGTAACCTAGAAGGTTTAAAAAAAAAAATCAGTTGTGTTCTGCCAAACAGGGATTTTGTTCTCCCTGGAATAATATGACATGTCGTTTTTGTCTATTTGATATAAAATTATTATCAACAGAAATTGGTTTTTTATTGAATTCTCACTGGAAGAATACGACATGTTGTTTACGTGTTAACGTAAGAACAGCCAAATGGCTCACATGGGTTTCCATTCTTCCTTCGCGATTTCTCCCAAGAACAGGACACCCACTTGAAACACTTTTCTATACTCCTCTACAATTCGTTGTGTTGTTGTTCAAATTCTAATTGCACAAACCTCACCTCTTTTCTTAAAACCCCTCAAATTTCTCAAAAAAAAAAAAAAAACGAAACCCAGATTTTGTTTGGTGTTTTTTTTCCTCGCATATGGGTTTTCTCCGCCACAACCTAATCGCACAAGGTTAGTGATGGTTTTCTTCTCAAATTTCGACTCGATCACTGTGGGTTTTGTTGATTCATGAATTCCTTGTTGCTATGCATACATAATATCTATTGTGATTCCTTTTTGATTGACCTATCCGAAATACTTTTGATGTATGATCATGAATTTATGAATTCACACTATTAATTGTTGGTTACTGTTTGAAGCAACACTTTTGGTCCTATGTTTCACATCCTGTATTCCAATTGCTTTTGTTCACAGTTTGGAAACGTATGGACTCATCCTTAAAGATAGTTGATGAGTCATGTCGATTTCTTGGAAATTGACAGACTTCATGTGTTAGGACCGATTGGTTGCCACCACAGTGGTGTCCAATCGTGTTTTAACCAATGATTAAATAATGAATGGTTGAGTCTTGTTATGTTTTTTGTTCTCCACAGAGAATGAGGAAAAGATTTGCCTTGTGATTGATTGCGGGATTAGGAGTCGTCTAGGGCAACCACACACATGTGGTTGTCTCTCAATGGTTCCTAACCTCAAGGTCAATTATTGTGAGATGACAATGGCACCCATGGGAGTCATCTTGTTACACACTAATGAAGAAAAGAAAACTTGAAAGTCATATTGAAACTAAATGTTATTGTCAAGTTCTGTCTATTGCTAAATCAGGATGTTTGAAAACTATGAGAATTGAAACATTGACTGCAAACGACTACAAGATATTTACTCTGTTTTGGTTACATCATTTATATGTTACTGTTGTAGTTTTAACTTCCATGTTGCCTTCTTACTACAGAACATTATGGTATTGTTTTGAATTTCCATGATTGCTACAGTTATTGATCTTGGAGATTAAATAGTTATTTAACAGCTATGGGTTCTGTTAATTTTGTACTCGATTGCTATGACTGATGTTGCCAAATTATGTTGAACCATTATGATTGATGAGCAATGCATCATTATATGTGATGTGCATTTTGACCAATCTTATAGTTATTGTATGCTGATTGCTATTTTGGGTTACAAAGGTTCACAATTACATTCTGAATATTGGGTAAGAAGTTGGGAGTTAAATTGTCAGTTTTACATGGTGTTTGGTATGTGATTCACTCTATGTAAAAATGTCTAGTTTTCACAGATTTTGTCTTATTAGAGCTTTTGAAAACTAATCAAACCGGGTTTTGTTGGTGTAGGTTTTTGTGTTCTTCCACTTATGGTTGAGTGGTTTCTATTTGTTGATTTGAATAATTAATAGCAATTGTTGTTTATGACTATTTAACTCGATTCAAATAATGGGAATTGTCACTAAAAGAAAATAAAAGGTCACCTTTGATTGAAGACAATTTAAATTGCTTATTTTTTGCAGTTTATTTAGTTGTTGCTTTCTATTGTGTCCAAATTCCTTTAAGTTCGATTCGAATGGTAAAAAACTCGGTTGAATAAACAGTTATCTTTTAATTCTAGTGTTTCTTATGAATCAACTAAAGTTTTGCCCTATGAATGAGATTCAAGTTTTGATCACGGCGATGTTTGCATGATGAAACTTGCTTATGTTCTTATTGTTGATATTAGAATTTTTGAATATATGTACAGTTGGCTGAATTTTGGTTCTGCTGTTCCCTATTATTCAAGTTAATTTCTCGGTTTTGTTGGATTTCAAGTTCAAGATCATGCTTTATTGTTCTACATGATCGACTTACTATTATTATGTTTTAACAAGCATGTTGTCTCGATAATTCTTTTAGCAGTTCAAATTTTACTATTCATTATCTGTTGTGATATGATGAGTGACTTATCATAAATATTGAAGTTTGTTCTGGCACCATATTTTGATATGTGGGAGTAATTCATTTTGTTTTTTTGTTTTTTTTTTTTTGCTTTTAGATTTGTTAACAGAACTATTTATCAGATTTTGTGTAATGAACAATTTGTTTGGTTCATTACAAGTTTAATTGAACCATTATATTGTTTGGCTTGATTTCCTGTGGTCTGAAATTTCTATTTGTTTTGCAAACCTTGCTGAGATATGCAACTTTTGTGCAGCACTTGTGTTGATAATCACCTATTGTGCTAGTGATCTGTTTGACTTGATAACTGAGGTTAATTTTGAACCTTATTCAGTTTTCATTTTGCCCTTTTTTATCTCAGTATTGTTTCCATTTTTCGTATCCTATTATGGTTGTTACTTTTTGAAAAAACTATAGTCCATCGATTGAGTTTAACTATTTTGGTAGCTATTTTTCTGCCAATTTATTTTGTTTTTGGTGACGGTTGATTATTGTTCAAATTCTTGATGGAGTACCTTTTTGTTTGTCGGTACGTTTTGTGAAGTTTGATCACCTTCTGTATATGTGATCCTTTCGAAAGATTGTGAAGTTTGATCACCTTGTTTACTTGTGATCCCTTAAAAACCATGTGATGTTAATCACCTTATATGCTTAGCCATTTTTTCCTAGTTGTGAATTCTCATTTATTTTATAGTTATCAGAACTTTAATATTCCCCTTGAATTAAACTGCAATGTTGAGTTTATGAGTTTCTTGAATGCATTCAAATTCAAAAACTATGCATCTTGCTCAAAACCTTATGTGATGTAGTTATTGTACGGTTTGAGACTTTTTTTGTTGTTGTTGTTCTGATTTATGATATGGTTTATTCTCACGGTGGAATTCTACATTTTGTCTAAGTAGAACTATTGTTGGAGTTCATATCTATCATGTTGATGTGACCAAAATGTGGGAGTGTTTTGACCGTAACACTCACTGGTTTTCTTTTTGAAAACTAGAAGTTACATATTTGTACTGTTGTTCTGATATCAAAGTGATTATAAGGCAATGATACAGAAGTTGCATCGGCGTTGTTATAGTACTATAATTTAAGAACAGCAGTGACTGCTGTGTTGGATTCAATTCTTAATACTTTTGAGGACTCAGTGATCATTTTTAGTTTCTAAGTCATGTTTGATCTTGTTGATTTGTCTCTTATACTCATGTGGGTGAATGTTGGAATATTGAGTATAAATTGATAACTTTTGAGGCAAGTAACAGGACTTAAAACTAATAGAGTCCATTATGGATTAAGAATCTATTTGAGAATCCTTATTGAATACGATTTAAGTTATTTATGAAACTTAAATCTAATTGGTACCTTATTGAAAGTCATTTAGGATTCCTACTTGTTATGTGATAGGTATAATATAGGAATCTAAGTGCATATTAGATATTGGTCTCTACTCTCACAGATAATATATATTTATATACCAGAGCTTAAACTTATCCTAAGAATAGGTCTTCTAATATGAAAGTGAGTAAAAAATTAATATTGTTAATCTTTGAACGCCATGACATCAAGAACAGGTTCTATCCTTAATCTCTAATTGACTATTGTTTTATATATTATCGTTTGATTATATGTTGTGATCTTAGAAGTATGTTTGACTTTAGTATGTATGAATTAGTTTACATAAAGTTCTTCCACTATTTTTTAGTCATGCATGTTTATGATTCTAACTCTATATTTTATAATTAAATTTAAAATATTTTTATAATTAAACTTATATATATTATATATATATATATATATATTGAAACCAAGAATAAAATCCTTGTTGTTTGAAGTTTAATGGTAGAGTATAGAAAGTTTTTAAGGGGGGTTGCTGTAGGGAGAGTTTAGGTAGGGGTGGTAGTGCGCGCTTAATTATGACTTAGGAGTTAGAGTTTAGTTCTTGAATTTTGACATAAAATTAAAGAACTAAACCCTAAACCATAAGTGATTAATCAAATATTTTAATATTGAATAATAAAGATTTTCAACTTTGAAGAATTCTTGCTCTTAAAATTTACTGTTTTAAGTTGTATTTTTTAAATTGAATGTTGTATTAGAATTTTTCGTAATTATGAAGAGTTTGATTTTGCTCACCACCAAGGATTGGTGATGACGCTTATCATCATTGTTCGCCCTGTGTCCTACCAGTTAATTAGCCATAGCTAGCATGTTCAATTATTATATAAATTACGTAATATAAAAGGAGAAAATATTATTCTTTCCATATTGATATTAAGTAATTTTTTCCATAATTAATTTTATATCTAATAAATTGTACATAAAATCAAATTTTGATTGTACCATACATGTTTAGAAAAATATATAAAATAATTACAAAAATAATAAACTTAAAAAGGAGCACACATAAAAAGAAAAAAATAATTAAAAATTTTAAAAAGGGAAAAACATATATAGAAAAAGTATAAATATGTAAGTGTTTTTTATTTTTTGTAATTGAGATTGAAGGATGCAAATTAAAGAACTACAGCAAGGGCTTCAAGGGTCTACAAAAAAACAAACATGAATTAAACTTACAAATCATTGTTAACTTACAATACATAACGAGCTAGGAGAATGGTGTAAGCGTCACCACTAATTTTTGGTGGTTCGTAGAGACA
Source organism: Prinsepia uniflora (assembly GCA_032719365.1). Lineage (NCBI taxonomy): Eukaryota > Viridiplantae > Streptophyta > Magnoliopsida > Rosales > Rosaceae > Prinsepia > Prinsepia uniflora. The sequence continues at coordinate 32,800,094 of CM064861.1, read as the reverse complement.
GATTGAATTATTAATATTGTCGCTCTCTTTGATAAGTAGATACTATGCAACGATTTTTTATTTAATTAATTTTTGACAAATTTGGTATTTACATAATGAGTTGGGGGGGTTTTGTTTAGTTTCTATCATATAGACAATGAAAATGTTCTATTATAACATAAGTATAGTATAATTTTCATTCAAGTAATAATTAATTAACACGAAAGAGAAAATTGTCCTTTGAAAACGCAAGCCTTAGAAATTTGGTCGTAGTTTATATCGTTATTATTGCTTCTATTTCTTAGACTCCTAGGAGTTGTATTAAATATAGAAATTGGTCCATTTTTATAAAATTTTAATTGATTTTTTAATTCTATATATATATATATTCAATTGAAAATTTTAAAGAGTTTACATAATGTATCAGATATTCAATTCAAAATTTTTAAATAAAACCCAAAAATATATAATATATAAACACAAATTGGATGCTTTTCTTTCCATGTTTTGGCTTCTTGTTCGACAATTTAGGGGAGGTGGTACTTTCTTGTTTGACAATAGAGTGAAGGCGTTAGTTCCTTTTCAGAATTTCAGGTGGCTACTGGACAAGAAGTTCATCAATTAGTAGAGAAAACCACTAATATAATTAATTAGCTTCTTACAATGAATATATATATATATATATACTATCCTTAATTCCCTTCCAATCTATATATGATTAATTATATTAGTGGTTTTCTCCACTCATTGGAAGGAAATTAAGGATAGCATACTATAAATATATTAGTAGTTTTCTAATTAAGGATAGCATACTATAAATATATACTATCCTTAATTCCCTTCCATATATAAAAATATATACTTTCCTTAATTCCCTTGCAATCTAATATATATACTATCCTTAATTAATTAGCATGTTTGATAGCCTGAGAGCTAGAAAGCATGCTGGAAAAAGCGTTTGGCAGAAAGGAAAATATGAGAGAAATATAAAATAAAAGAAAATAAATTCTGTTTTTTCTAATTAAGATCTCCCAGCATGGTGGTCAATCAGGAATCAACCTCGTAGTTTCGTTATGTTACAAATTAGAAACTTGTCCATCTGTGTATAATTAATAAAGGTTTTGGATATATATATATATATATATATATATATATATATATGGTCATGGAAGAACAGGTACCGATGAGTGTGATCATCAAGACCCCTACCAATATATAATTATGTATGATATACTTTGGAAGTGTTCATCAAGTAAACCCAGACAGAGATTGTGATGGATTACTACTATGTACGTCCATATATATATATATATATATATATATTAATTAGCGCGCTGTGTTTAATTGATGAGGAATACTCGTAAAGCATTCGACCCCAGTGCTCAATAATTCTGTTCTAAACCTCTGAATCTTTCCATAATCATAACTAACCTCATCACTAAAACACACAAGATTTCAAATGTTCAAATTATGAAATAATATTATATTCCAAATTAAAGGACTCGCTGCTCGCTGGGGTTCCTATATTTTCCGCTTTCAACCTCTTTTCTTGGTTGCCCAATTTTGTGACTAAATTATATATATATATATATGATAATAATTTGTGTCAAAGAAGATTAGCCATGATCATGAACGAAGCAGTCGTTCGACGACGTTAATTTGTCGATCAGTGTAGCTTTCAACATGTAATGGATTGATCGATCAAGTCAAGATCGGAAGAGAAGATTACTCAACTACCTGTCATCCCCTCCATTCTCTAAGATATTATATATATATCAGAACTGGTGCCATCAAGTGTAATTTTTTTTTGTTATTTCTTTTGCTACGTACTGAAATAGTAAATATTGCTTGATATTTCTTCAAATTTACTTATCTCCACTCAGAATTAAGATGATGAAAAGATAAATTTCTACACATATATATATATATATATATATATGAAGATTGAAAGTATGGCTACAGGATTATTTTGTTAATTATGAACTGATTTAATCTGTATTATTGATGGTGAACATCGATCATATCACATACATATACTTATCAATAATTAAAGGAATATATTAGTCATACCATATGTTGGAAATTATCTTGTTATGTAACCATTTAATTATCATATTATAAACCAGAAAAAGTAAATTTCTTACGTTTGTGTGCATAGATGAACAAAGTAAAGAAAAGTATAATTTGATCAGTCGCTTGACGGATACATACATATATATATATATATATATATCATCCGAAATATATACGTGTCTGATCTCATTCCCGGCCTAGATCAACGACACTTCTGAAATTAATATTATTAAACTTTTATGATGGAGGTTTTGTCGACTTTGAAAACATTAATTAAAGTAGTAGTTAACAGGTTTATATCAAAGAAGACTCTCTAGATCCATTGGAGAACCCCAAAACCCCTAAACCAATCTCATCTCCCATTCATTCTTGACATGCTACTTGTGAAGCACTTCAGAATAAAATATAAAAATATAAAAATAAAATCCAGCAGGCTGCTGTTTGATCTTGATCATATGTGTTACATCCTTCCCCGTAGTGGGCAAAATGATTAAGCAAATTATAAAATTAATTATTGGAGAAAATTAAATTTAGGTTGTTGGGAGTACGTGAAAGGGTGCAAGAAAGAGTATACGTACGATGGATGCATGATGAAGAAAGCATAAGGGTGGAATGGTCTCTTGTTCCCAGGAGGGTTGGATAATTTCAAAAGAGTAGTTGCATGTAAAGATTTCATGAAGCAATCTAGCCAATGTTTTTATCAGAAAAATCTATATCGATGTATCTAGTCTTGTTAATTACAATAGATAGTTTGTGGCGCGATATCAGTACTAATTATGATCATCTGCTTAATTAACTGGATACTAGGTCTACGTACGTAATTAAGTTGTCATAATATTTATTCTGTGTTATTTATGCTTAAGTTTGGTTTGAAAGTGTGGGTTATGGTGCCATTTTTACTTTGCTGGATTGATAACTTGAAATCTCTGCTAATTTGGCATAACAATTCCAAATATCATAATAATAATATAAGTCCTCCTAGTAACATTAACATTAGATTGAGTAAGAATTGTTGAGTTAATGCCTCCTTAGTGGATTAATGCATTGAAATTTGATTATGTATTGGGAATAAATACATGGTGTTGTTCATTCAACCTTGTAGGAAAATATTGATGTGGAAGCTTCATGAAGAAGAACATTAATTGAAGAAGGTGCATGAATGGACTTCAATGAAGGATGTTAAAATGTGAGGAAAATATCCCACATTGGAAAAACACAATTACAACTTGTGTCTTAAGCACTATACAAGGTGGAGAGCTTGGTCACATTTCAACATCAAGGAGAACACCTCACAAGTGAGTGAGTGCTTCAAGAGTGTGTATAGCTCTTGGACTAGAGTGATCTTCTTGAGCACTTCAAGAGTGTGTATAGCTCTTGGAGTAGAGTGATCTTCTCGGTTCAAAGAAGGTGAAAGAGTGTGTATAGCTCTTTGTGGTAGAGTGATCTTCTCGGATTGAGAGAGGGTGTACAAGGGGTATCCTATTGGATACAAGAGCTCGAGTTGGGTATAAACTTGAATAGTGTAATCTTGTATTTTGTATTCTCTCATAGTGAATGAGAAAACTCTCCGAGGATGTAGGCAAGTTAATTGGCCGAACCTCGCTAAATCTTTTGTGTCCTTGGTTTTTTTATTTTCTTTTTTCATCTTTATTGTTAGCAATTGCGTGGCGGAGGATTAATTTCCTAACAAGAATACCATTAGACAAATAATACTAACGACAATAATGGCTATTTTAATAAGAGTTGATGATCACATCTTCGGTACATTAATTCCGTCTTGTCCATATGGCCATATTTGTGGATATTGTACATAAGTTAAGATTACTTTGTCACTAGCTAGTATTAAGATTTAGTGATATTTCACTTAATTATATGTACGTAATAAGTAGGTGTGGTCACGATACAGTTCGATACGAATATTGATAATATTTAAATCTAAACCGTTAAAATTTTAACGGTTTCATACGGTTTACATTTTCTAAAATTAGAAATGAAACTGTATCGAACTAAACCATTATTAACGATCAGGGAGGGGAAGCATTGAACTAGGGACCTTTTATCTTCAAATCAAAATCAATTCATATAACATTGGAGCTAGGGACCTTTTATTTATTTTTAATATTCGTCACCTTCTTGTTAGTTTTTTTTGTTGTTGTCTATTTTATATATTTTGCCTTCTTTTATTTTTAGATCGATTAAAAGTTTTAACAAATTCGTGCCCACCCCCAATAATAAGTGATTATTTTGGTATAAAATTTTGCAAAAATCAAGTCGATAATCAATATATATATATATATATGTGTATACATTGACAGGGCCCGTTTTGAAATCCCCCTTGATTAGCGTGGGATGACCTATTCCTGTCTGACACGACCTTGTAAAATGACCATATTACCCTCGGGATTAAATAACCATCCTAACCACGTGTCACACCAGGGATACTACCACATACTAACCAAAATAATCAAAGTACGCACTCACCGTGATACTTCAACCTTCACACAACTCGCGTCTGCGATCAACTTGGAGGGTACCAAACCAATAAAAATGTGAGTGGATAAAAATAAAGCTTTGTAAAACCATTTTCCGACATATAACCTTAAACCCCCCATTTCAGAAAAATGCATGCTTAGTCAAATAAACCATTATTTGAAAATCTACGCAACAAATATATGTATGTATATATAAACCGTGGGTCTAACCCAAAATCACATAAATATAAAAGGCCCCCCTGGCCCACATTGTCTAGAAATCACCAGCACTTACCCGTTTTGGAAACATTTGCACAACTCACAATTTATGAAACGCCAAACCTGATCTTGATGATCCAGCCAGCCTAATGTCGAACGTCATCATGTTGGTCCAACCAGCTACAAGTCCAACTAGCTTGCACTAACGATAGGAGAGTACGAGTCCTACATGGTCCAACCCCGTTGGTACGTGTGGAGTCCAACCCTGATTACGTCTGAGCCCGTCTTTAGGAATCCATGGAGTTTAACTCTAGATATAGCAATCCAATCGCCTGAGGTTGACGAATCTGAAAAACAGTATCCGAATCAAAATATATTTTATCACATGGGCACCAACCCAAAATAGTTATCATACGGGCACTAACCCAAAACAGTTATCATATGGGAACCAGTCCAAAACAGTAATCACAGCCCAGCCCAAAACGTTTAACTCTAGAGGACCAACCCAAATCCCAGTTTTCCAAAAAACCATGATAAATTCATTATTCATAATATAACAATCATAATCAGGGCAAACCATGCCATAAAATCCGTAAAAACATATATTTAAGCATGCATCAGAATTATGAAAGAAAATGTCCACTCACAGTACCGCCGCTCGCTCAAAACACGAGCCGTAAGTTGATCCGAAGCCTCCGGAACGTACAGGCTTGACCAAATCACACCAAAGGGTCACTATCAATCTATACAAGTCCATATCAAAAACCCGCCAACACCCCGGAACAGAATATGCATCTCGGAGACGCTTCCCGAGGAGAAAAACCTCCAAAACATCAATTAAATAATCTCTGATCGACTTGAAACCACCACCATTGGATTCAGAACGTCGAAACCTTTTGAACTTAACTGGGTCGAACTCGAAATTCATGCACACCAACCCCCACGAGCGGGTCAAAGTTTTTCCCACGAGCGGTTAAAGCTGACATCACCCGCTGACCTTAGCATGACAACCTGACCTCTGAAAAATTCTAATACCCTTCCATGTAGCACCCCCGATTGGTGCCATGTGTCACCACCTGACACATCCACGTGTCTGTTGACGTCACTTTTGACGTCATCATCTGCCACATCAGCACTGATAGGTCCTGACAACTCGCCACGTGGCACCAATCCTGGTCTGCCACGTGGCCTGAAAAGAGGATGTGGCTTGCCACTTCATCATCGTCAACCTCCAGTCGAGTCAACCCGAATGATTGTAACGGATTCTTCGACCTGTATGCTCGACCCGATCGTATCTTCGTTATTTCTCACCCAAAATCCAGCATTTTTTCAGCATTCGACTCGTCTCTAACCTCGGAACAAGAATATGGGATCAAAATCAAGAAATAAAAATACATGAAATCCTTAATCTAAGCTTGAAATCTCATAACCACCTTCGAGCTTCCTCCGAAGGCTGTTCAGGCGTCCGTTTTCTTTCATTTTCATCCCTGTGAACTCGCCCAAACTGAGTTTTTGAGTTTTCTGGCCAGCCACCGTGGCTCCAGTCCTTCCTCTGCCACCCACCACCTTTCAGCCACTCACAGCCTCTCTCGATGTCTCACTCAACCAACACCAACTATTGGAACAATAAAGACAAGCGAAATGAGGTGTTTTTGGGTGTGAGTTTGAAATGTAAGAGTGAGAGATGTGTGATAAAAGTGGGGGCCATAGGATATTTGGGCCACAATAAGATATTTTGGGTCCCACAAACAAACAAACAACAATCTAATTATCTCGTAAAATATGCCATCATAAAATCCAATTTAACAGTTCTAGACCCATAGAACTTTCGTACGACATCCAAATTCGACGTGTCGTCTATCTACGTAATCACAAATGACAGGACCGCCCTCGAAGGGAGATTGATAACCGTGCCCGGTCCTGCTCCCGTCTGGCAAGTCGATTGAAGTTCTCAAATTACCCTCAGTACTTGCCAAACAAGAGATAGCCACACACGTACTCACTAATACCTCCGCCTCTCGATCAGCCTCGATCAACGCGCCACGACCTAGAGAGTCAATAAAAAACACAAAAGGTGTGAGTGGACAAAAACGAATCAGTTTATAAAACAGTTACAGAAGGACATTTCTACCCTCCACGTAAAACCAATGCATACATTCGAAAATCATTTCGCAATCCGTTACATTTTCAACATAAGAAAACCGTGTACAAAATCAAATCATTTTCCTTTTCTTAACATTCGGGTCTTAGCCCGCAATCATAAACACAGGGCCTCAGCACAAAATCATGAATCAAATCCAAGTACACAATATAATCCAAAATCCATCAAACCATAAAAACCGGGCCACTGCCCAACACATTCGAAAACATCAAGGTCAACAACAAATCACAAGTCAATCAATTTTGCTGGATATCAATTACCGAGTCTTTAAACTCACATATATCAGGCCTTCTCGGGATATCAACGAGTCTTTAAACTCAAAACATAATCAATAGGCCTCGGGGGGTATCACAATAATCGAGTCTTTAAACTCAATTTGGGTCTTTAAACCCAATCCGGGCTCGCCCCCATAATCGATTAACTGGGTCTTTAAACCCAAGACCAAATCCAGCAATCATACCGGGTCTTTAAACCCAAAACCATTTGTAAATCACAACAATCCAGGATCCATCGTGATCCAATTTCCAAAACCGAAATCACATTTTGTCATAATAGGACTTATGTCCGAATTTCACATTCAAATCCGCAATCATATCCGTCATCCATTCCCGAAACCGAATTCGCAATAATGATTCCGTAAACCGGCATCCAGAACCACCATTCCTAACCCAATCCAGAAATCCACTTCCACGTTTCCGAAATCTGAATCTCGTTCATCAGAATTACTTTTATGCCCTAGGCATCAAGCCCGAAATCAACCTTTTCCAAAATCCGTTTTAAATATTCGAAATCAAATGGTATTTCAAATCCCAAAGTCAAAGCATCAAAACCATGATCAAAACACAATATACTCGAAATCTCGTAAAATGCGCAAATCCTTAATAATCTCGAAATACGTGTCAAAACTGTAGGTCATACTCATAATCATAATCAAAACATCCTTAAAACATGATACGCGCAAATCATATAAAATCGTTCATCAAACCATCACTAAGGCATAAGAGAAACCATAGTCTCGAAATACGTGCAATTTCGTATTGCATATCAAAATATGTATAAATACGGAAATCGAAATCACCATAAGTCATAATCATAGAAATCATAGAAACATTTATGCATGCATTAAATTTTAGAAAGCAAAGTCCACTCACACACCGTCCATAACGCTCGTTTTCGCGCTGCACGCGTTTCTGTAATTTCCGACATTTTCCAGGAATCTAGAATCCTGTCCGAAATCATTCCTCAGTGTCACTGAGGACTCAAATAACATCATACTAATTTCCCATAATTTTCCGGGAATTAAATATTAATTAAAAACGTAATATAAACTTTCGGACCCTCGAAACAATATCAAAACGGTGCCCGGTTAACTCGAAACCAACGCTAAAATGTTCGTTACATTGTATAGGGTAAAAGTCGTGTTGAACTCACCTCGACAATCGGGCCCACGCGCCGCCGTGAGTGGCTGCGCGTGAAACTCACGCTCCTGCTACAACGTCACCTTCCTCACCCGACTCTCTGCTAAACGGGTCCCAAACCCGCGACACAACCCGGTCCAATCTCCTGCAATTATAGCTTAATTCCTTCAATTTTTCCATCGAAAACCTTCAATTGTAACTTAATTTAGGTTCTCCATTATTAATTACACACAACAAGCTCTAAATCCAACTTTTCTCTCAAGATCAAACTGACGGGTCAAACTTTCGAACCTCACTCAAATCAGCTCAGTTTTCAAATTAACTTAAACAGAAGCTTCATAAGACCTATACGAACATTAAACCAAAGCCAATTTCAGGAAAACTTACCCGTAGGTGATCGTCCTCAAGCTCGAAATCTTTCCAGAACTGGAACTTGTGTTCTTGGCCAAATCGTGATCGATTCCCTTCGATTTTGGTATGGTTGAGGTCGTAATGCACCCAGAAGACTACTTCTAACCTCTGTTTTGTTCCTCTCGCCTCACAAATGAAATTTCGATTTTCCCTCCAATTTTCCCAAAATTTTCCCGACTCGGTTTTCTCTCCAATTCTCAGTCTCTTCCTCTCCAAATGACCCTCTCGACTCACTCTCACTCCCTATAATCAATTCAACCTTCACTGCAACCTAAAGCATCTATCAGTCTTCTGTGTAAATGGTTCCCCGCAACTGACCCGAAACCAATTTAAAATCAATCCCGTGCTCTGTGTTCTGTTACAAACCACACCATTGTGCTTCCACTACCTCAAACTGCCCAAATGACACTAACAATTAAACAATTCCCTGGACAGACCACCCAAAGCACGGTGGTTCAGTCCCTGTTCCACTGTTTCAAACAGTGCCCCTGTGAAAATTACTATTTTGCCCGTCTTCACAAAATTACCAAAATGCCCCTCCTCTTCTAGAACCGTCACTCACTTATCCGATGTCCGTTTTCAGCGTGCCGCCTGTCTACGGACTCAAGGCATCGAGACCTACCCAACGGTCCTCTAATTGTGTGAGAAAAAGGGGTCAATCAAAAAGTCGACATTTTCCCCATTTTCATCCTAATTATGAAAATGCCCTTGAACTTCCAAACGTCATAACTTCTTCCCTGGTCGTCGGAATTGGACGTGCCACCTGTCTATGGACTCGTGACGTCCCGAATTATGTCACAGTCATCGGTCAAAGTCCGTTTGACGGCTCAAGCAAAAGTCAACCGTTCGCCCAATTCCAAGGGCAAAATCGTTTTTTCCTTCAAATTTTCCAAATTTTCCTTTTCCTAAAGTCCGGATCCTTACAACCTACCCCCTTTAAAGAATTTTGTCCTCGAAATTCCAATTAGTGGGAGCCATAATATTTTCCCAAGGAAACACGTCTAAGATGAACTCGAAACATAATCAACCTCAACCGGATATAAGTCATATCCCGCTTATAGAAATCATACAACCAATCTCAACCTCTGTATAAAACCCTGCCCCATGGGCAGTCATGCCACGTACAGGCTCGGAATACATAGCCTAGCTCACGTTCGAGTCCACACGATCCAAGATACACCAGAATCAGTTAGATTTTCTCGTTTACATGTCATCCACTCGTGACATGATTCAATGGCTAAATCCGCCCAAATGTCATCAGGCCACCAGGCCAATACACTCATAAGGTTCGATAACTCGGGAACTCATTCCCCTCACTAGGTCAATCATACCATATCCCTTTCCCAGGGTCACTATGTATAATGATTTTTAACCTTTTCTCCTGAGTCCTTCCTATTGCCAATAAACACTCGGCCCAATCATTCATACTGTATCGCAAAACACACCCCTCTCTTAACCTCGACTCCACTATACACCAAGTATGGTCTTGTAGTTGGACGCCAACCGTCCAAGTTATCAGAAATCATGTACTACTCCAATCCTATGGAGTTCCGTAACTAACAGGATTTCACCTATCCTTAGGTTATCAAACATGACAATCCTCTCCCTAAGTAATACCTGATCCGACAATGTGGTCGTCATCTCAATATATCCCGACCATCACCCTTTCACACCTTAAGCCTTTCTTTTTATCCAACATTACCAGTCCTGATGGTCGATCCAGTACTTATACATTCCTTCCTAAAGGTATATGACCTCTGCATACTCAACCCCGTGGGTCGATCTCAACTCCTACAAGGAAGGTCAACTTCTGAGGGTTTAACTAGCATCAACACCCGACTAATCGAATCCAAAATTTCATAGTGAGTGATCGAACATATGTCACCGTTTCTCCACTTGTAACCATTCTATCTCAGTTCTTATCTCCATTGACGAATACGTCTGTTTTTCCTAGGATTCACACTAGTCCTGACCGTTATTCGTTCGACCAGACCTAGCACTTATTTAACCATAAATTTTTCCTTGAACACACTCATCCGCACATAGGAGGATACCAACCAATCACCACTCAGTTCCCAGTTCCAATAACTCTGACCCCTTACGGGTCAATCACCATAACTGGAAAAACATGGGAGAGAACCCCCCTTACAATCCCTTGTGGTTACCAGAAAATCTCAAACCAACTCACGTTTCCCAAACCTATGCTGGTCTATCAGACCGAACACTTATTCAACTATCTCTTTCTCTGAGGGCATTCAATACATCTATTCAGTACATTACACGCCCCTCGGTACATGTAAGTACGCCAACCAATCATCAATCATGGTACCATACATCATCTAAATGTGGTCAGACTACCCGACTCCTCATCTCTCAACTATAACTAGCCCATTTGGCCATCCAAGGGTGTCACCATCAGTTAACCTTAGCCATATCAAATCCGAACATTACCCTTTTCTCTCTTTTACTCTGAATCGACAATCATCACCAAGTTGGCCTCTCTTAATAAGGTCACTAATCACAACCTTCCCACAAAACCAAGATCCTTAACTCGTGATACAGGATCGTTATCCCATACCGTTACCTCATTAAGTTGTCCAAAATCAACATATAAGCTCAGATCATCATAAACTCAATCTCTCATCCTAGCAAAATCTCAGGAATAGGTTGAGAAATCTGGGCATCCTCAGCTCCCACTAGGCGTCTCATACATTAAGCACATATACCACACATGTGACTAGTAAACTTGAATACCTCATACCCCAACCATCTATTGGTTGTGAGGATCAAAATCACCTTAGAGGGTAACACCCTCGAGTCTCCCTGAAACATAACCTCTGAAATCCTAGACTCCACATGTCACTCTCTAATCAACATACTCGATAGAGGTCTCATGAGTCATCAACCAATCCAATCCGAGGATTACGTCCAGTTCATCCAAATCGAAGTCAGCCACTAAGCGGATAACACCAGTCATCCTGGGTAATCTCATATTGAGAGGTCTACCTCCCTTATATCTCACCAATTTTTCCATATATAATTACCAAGGTTACCACATAACTATTACAAAGTATCACATCGGTAACTCTAGTCAGGTCGACGACCTCCATACCAAAACCAATCACCAATAACACCCTGTCCGACCAATAGCCAATCTCAAGACATGGAAGAGTGGATAGCCCGGGACCTACCCAATACATACGTTCTGGTTAAACTTACATCATGACCATGAGTGATAGGTATCCAGGTCATCACTCCAGGGTTACTTAGTCTTCCTACGAAGGATATCCCCGAGCATGTGGTCCCAACTGACCACGCCCCTATAGACCATCACGGGCCCCGCCAACTCTCCCCACTCTTGACATATCAACAACCAATATAGGAGCCAATCCTCACTCTACCACACCCCAACAGTGCCATCTCACTAATATCCATCGATCTATATAACCATTTCTTTATGGTGTGACAAGACGACTCACAATCATACTATTACTATATACTTACCCTTGTTACCTTACCTCCCAGTGGACCCGACTTGCATCCCACTGAACTCGACTATCTCCTAAGTCCAAATCCTTTTATCCCTCGGGTCTCCGCCCGAACCTCAGTCACTAAGGACACTGACATGTCCCACAAATCCAAAATAAGATCAAGCCATCATTTCCTAACTCCTGACCATATACCAGTCCTTGGCCTCCTAAGTGCCAAACAACCCTTAAACAGCCTTTCTGGCTCCTCTCGAGCCTTGATACCTTACCATGGCTCATCTCAAATTTCTAACTAATATCCGAACTCATTTTGAGTCCCGTACCCATATCTCGACTCCTCTTGAGTCCAATCTCATACCAATCAATCATGCCATTACTGACATACCCAGTCCCCAAGCAAATACTAATGGTCAACCGTATCTTATACGACCGATAAGTCCTAAGAGATATCCCATCACCGTTTAGACTCTTAAAACACGCATTCCATTTAAGGATTTCACCGAAAATAATCCCATCACGAGTGCAACTAGCCACTGGGCACATTCGTCCCTGGGACCCACACAGTTCTATGTCTAACAAACAGTAGTTCACAGTGTACTCTAGATAACATCGGACCCTCAACCCAGGGTCAATCTCGTCCGAGATTTATCACGAGGTCTCATACACCCTTGTCTACCCGTCTCACTACCAGGTCGCGCACGAGGCTTACGTTTCAGAGGCATAATGTGGCAACAGAATCAGCAACCTAGTGCTCTGATACCAAATTGACAGGACCGCCCCCGAAGGGACATTGATAACCGTGCCCGGTCCTGCTCCCGTCTGGAAAGTCGATTGAAGTTCCCAAATTACCCTCAATACTTGCCACAAAGGGGATAGCCACACACGTACTCACTCATACCTCCGCCTCTCGATCAACCTCGATCAACATGCCACGACTTGGAGGGTCAATAAAAAACACATAAGGTGTGAATGGACAAAAACGAATCAGTTTATAATACAGTTACAGAAAGACATTTCTACCCTCCACGTAAAACCAATGCATGCATTCGAAAATCATTTCGCAATCCGTTACATTTTCAACATAAGAAAACCGAGTACGAAAATCAAATCATTTTCCTTTTCTTAACCATCGGGTCTTAGCCCGCAATCATAAACACATGGCCTCCGCCCAAAATCCTGAATCAAATCCAAGTACACAATATAATCCAAAATCCATCAAACCATAAAAACCGGGCCACTGCCCAACACATCCGAAAGAGAGTAGAGGCGAGGTGGAGAGGAAGTAGCTAGTAGGCGGCCGGTGGGTCTGGTCAGATATGGTGTCAACAGAAGTCCCCCAAGTCGTTGACTGAGGTGGAATTTCTCGGTCGGGGACTTGTTTCATTCTCCCAGACCCTGGTGGGAAGTATACCTGTAGTCCCCCAAGTCCCCTGGTGGGATAGTCCGCCGAGACAGTCTCGGTCATGGAGAGGAAGTAGCTAGTAGGCGGCCGGTGATAAAGAGCACTCGGCGGAAAAGTGGCTCAGTCGGTCGTGGTTGTGTGCAGTCGGTCGGTGGCGGCGTCATGGTCGGTGATAGGAGCCAAAAACAGGGTTGGAGCTGCGGAGACCGAGCGGTGTACATGGGTCGGTGGGAGGACTAGCGTCCGTACGGGGGGTGCGAACACCAAGCGGTGTATACGAGTCGGTGAATAGAGCCAACACCCGCCCACGGATGAGAGCACCGAGCGGTGTACATGGGTCGGTGGGAGGACCAGCGTCTGTTAAGCAGTCCCAAACACCGAGCGGTGTACGGAAGTCGGTGTCGACCTGTAGGAAGACGGTTGGGCTTCCTCGGACAGATGGTTGACACGTGTCCGGTCAGAATGTTTGGTTGCAACATGTGTCTGTCACTGAGGGGAGTGACGCCTCGTAGTTTGTGCATTAATTTCTATAAATATGGGGAGCTCTTCACCGATGTCCTCACTTGTGTTTTTGAGAAAAGTTGAGAAACTCTGTCCAAACAAAGAGGCTATTTCCGACTAGCATTTGACGGCGGTGCGTACGGTGTTTGCGATTTCCGACCTACGGTCCCCCGTGAAAAAACAAGGTAAGCACCTGTCCAAGTTTAGTTTTTCGATTAAAGTAGGTGGGTGTGAAGAACTGGTCATGAACGTGGTGAAGGTTGTGGTCAGATCTTCATAGGAACGAGTCGGTCGGCTGAGTTTGGTTTTTTCTGTTTTCTTTTGTAGATGTCGGTCCAGAGTGACTCGGTATCTGAGGGTAAATGCTACGACTCACAGGACGGTGAGTCGTCGGGTAGTAGTGTACAGGTGCCCATTCCCACCTCCGGGAGTGAGGGCGAGGCCCACTCGTTCGAGGCAAAAAAGAGAGTAGAGGCGATGCACAGCACGGCCGAGTCGTCCGGTAGGACCACGGACATCGGTTCGGGGGCTGGGCCGACGGACAGGTCGGGTAGTGGGAATCGCTGAGACGATAGTAAAGGTGGGGGTGCATCGAGCGTTGAAGCTGACCCATGGCCGTGACAAGGGCACAGTGCGGCTGAACAAAGTGAAAACAAACGGGGACGAGTCGGTCCCGGTAGCCGTGCCGATTGAGCGGGCGGCCTTCACCGTGGACGAAATGGTGAACAAGGAGACCGAGAAGGGCCTGATGAAGATGAGGATTGAGTTTGGCGTTCCCAACTCGGTGACGACAAGGTTACCCACAAGAGAAGAAAAACCGAGCAACCCCCCACCCAGTATGGCACTGTTCTATACCGAGCTGATGCACCACGGGGTAAGGTTGCCCCTTCACCCTTGGCTGGGTAGGATGGTGAAGAAGATGGGGGTGGCACTCGGTCAGCTCAATCCGAACGTGTGGATTGTGCTCTGCTCGCTTTACACGGCCTTCAGGTGGGCCGAGCAACCGGAGCCGACCTATGCTCAACTGATGTACCTGTACGAGTTCGGCTTCCAGCAGCAGAGTACCGGGTGGGTCTTTGTCCGCCACCGCAAGAAGAGCAAACGGGAGGAGTTCATTCTGGACATACCGACCTCCCAAAAATCGTACAAGATGAAGTTCTGCCTGGTCGGTGGGGACTGGGAGGGGAACACCGAGGGACCCCCGATACCGTCCAAATTCCAGACCCAAGGTTGATAGTTGTAGCATAGGTCGCCCCTTAATGTAAATGTTGATAGGTTTGTATGCTAAGTATTAGTGTTGTAGCTGATCATTTCTCGGTGTGCAGGTTTGTTCCAAGAAGAAGAAATAACGCCAGAGGAGAAAGCGGTCGTCCACCGAGTAAGGGAGATTTTGGACGAGTTGAATCGAAACCGACGAATCCTTCGGTTACCCGTGTTTCAGTACAAGGCCCGCCTCATCGACACCGACGAGGGTAAGTTTGTTTTTGTTGTTGTGGCTTGTTCTTCGCTTTTCTTGTGGTTGACCTATGTCTCGGTGTTGCAGTGCCGTATCATCTCGGGAGTAGGATTTTCAAAGACTGTGAGCAGTTGAGAATGAAGGCCGATCAGGGCTCCGCGGAGTCTGCCCCCCTGACGAAGGCTGCCGAGCGCCTGGAGCTCATTCTCAAGAAGAAAAAGGAGAAAGCCGAGAGAGGTCAGTCGGAGCGGTCCGACCAGTCAAAGCAGGGCCAAACTTCCAAACCGAGGCCACCGAGTCCGCGACCTAGGTCTCCCAAGAGGAAACAGAGCGCAATGGACGGAGGCCGAGTGCGCTCTCCCGAACCAAGGCGGATGAAGGCGAGGATGGAGGCCGAGACGATCATGTCGGCACAGGAGGCCATTGGGGGCAAGAGAACCATGGCGGCCCCAGAATTCAATCCTCCACCGTCCCCCCCTCGATTGGACGTGAGGATTATGGAAAGGGCAATTAACTCATAGGTCCTTACTAACATGTAAATTTATTCAAAAACTTGCATATAGAAAAATTAAACTCATAGGTCCTTTGACTAATCAAATGACTATATAATTTAAAATAGACCATAGTTTTTATATAAATTACAACTAATGCCATCTAATTGTAAACTAATCCAATAACAATCTAAAAATCACTTACCAAAATTTATCATGATTTCAACATTACTTTTTATTTTTTTATTATAAGATTATATTGAGGATTATTAAAATATTACTCCTATTTATATATTTTTTTCACTTGAGCATTTTAAAAGTAATATGAATATCTAATCTAACTTAAAGTAAGATAATTAAAAGCAGTAATTCTTCAAAAATACTTTTAAATTTAAAAATTCTTTATCTTCCGATATTAAATAATTTGATTAATTTCGTATAGTATAGGGTTTAATTCTTGAATTTTGTACCAAAATTCAAGAATTAAACCCTATGTCGTACGAGTTTTCACCACCATCTCCACACCACCAACCCCCCCCCCCCCCACACCCCCCCCCCACCAAAAAAAAAATTCTATACCCTACCGTTGAACCCCAGACAATACGGATTTTATTTTATTTTTTCTAGAAAAAAATTCAATCGTAACTATATACAATATATATATATATAAAATATTTATTATATGTATAATATAATAAATGCTCCAAGAGGTCAAATAAATCAAACACTAAGGGGCACATGGGGTAAAAAGGACAAAAAAAGACAAAAAAAGGGCACATGTGGAATTTCTTACTTATAATTTCTGTTTAGGGGCTTTTGAATAAAAAAAATTTGAAGTAAGGTCTTATTTTGTTTAATATACAAGTATTAAAGGTTTTAAATAAAACTAAAAGTTATTAAGGATGTAACAATGATTTACTCTTATGGAAATGCTACAGAGGAGGGGAGATGTGGACCTTGGTGTGTTCACCGATGGAGAGGCGATCGGTGAGGGGTCGAGTGCTGAGGCCACCCTCTGTTGTCCAAGGCAGATGGTGCCCTTGCTCAACGGAGTCTGCCAGGGGGCCTCCACTCCCCTAGAAGAGCTGGCAGAGGTGCAGTGCCGGTCGGTGGAGCAAAAGATGGAGAAGGCGTTACTGCTGCTCAGCAATGTAAGTAATTTTTGGCCGATGTGTTTGTTTTTTTTTTCAAGTGTGTAATCCTGGGCAGAGTGTCTTACCAAGTTTTGTGTCGTGCAGGCCCTCGATGAAGTCTACTGCCAGTTTGGGAACGCCCAGAGGAGGGTGGCGGGTGCTCGGCGGGAGAAAGACCGATTGAGGAAAAAACAGGAGGAGCTTACCCCGAAGCTGCAGGAGACCGAGAGGGCCATGAAAGAGGCGGCCGACCTCAACCGAAAGTTGGAAACCGAGAGGTGGAAAACCCAGGAGGCCCTGGATGCCAGAGACCATATGAAGGCCGAGCTTGAGGCCAAAGAGAAAGACAGGCTGAAGCACTGGAAAGAGCTGTGTCGGGTGAAGACGCCTAGGGTGGCCAACCTGGAAGGGGCGAGGAAGACCGCGGTGGCCGAGTTTAAAGCCTCCGAAGAGTTCGACGAGCTGAAGAACGAGTACGCGGCCGAGTGCGAGCATGAGTTTTTTCGCAACCTCTTCCTACACAACCCTGGGCTGACCGTGAAGACCCCCTGGCTCGGTCAGGATATTACGGCCGACATGTTCGAGGACGAGTCAGGGGGAGAGGAAGAGGAGGTTCCCCAACCGAGTGCCCTACCAGGAGCTGAGCCAGTAAAGCCTCTCACAGAGCCAGAGCAGCCGGTTGAGGTTGAACAGGCCGACGAGCAACAGATGGAAGAGCTGGTGTAGGACGGGCCTCTGTGCCTTGTAATTTTCCTTATCTTTTGAGTTAGGAATAGTGGGGACGACCGAGAGGTCGAATTTTGTAAAGCTCTTGCAGGCCGAGCATAATAGGTCTGCACGTTTTGAATGAAAATAGACTCTTCTGGATCAAAAATTGTAAACCGAGTTATCCTTCGATTTCTGTTTGTCTGAGTGTTGGTGTAGGCCGAGTGAGGCTGTATACCGACTCTAATGTTCGAGTCAAAATAGCAAGTGTTGGGGTGTAGGCCGAGTAAGACCGAACCCCGACTCGTATGTTTGAGTCAAAGTGTGGTGGTGCAGGCCGAGTAGGGCTGTACACCGACTCGAATGTTTGAGTCAAAATAGCAAGTGTTGGGGTGTAGGCCGAGTAAGACCAAACCCCGACTCGTATGTTTGAGTCATAGTGGTGGTGCAGGCCGAGTAGGGCTGTACACCGACTCTAATGTTCAAGTCAAAATAGCAAGTGTTGGGGTGTAGGCCGAGTAAGACCGAACCCCGACTCGTATGTTTGAGTCGTAGTGGTGGTGAAAGCCGAGTAGGGCAGTACACCGACTCTAATGTTCGAGTCAAAATAGCAAGTGTTGGGGTGTAGGCCGAGTAAGACCGAACCCCGACTCGTATGTTTGAGTCGTAATGGTAGTGCAAGCCGAGTAGGGCTGTACATCGACTCTAATGTTCGAGTCAAAATAGCAAGTGTTGGGGTGTAGGCCGAGTAAGACCGAACCCCGACTCGTATGTTTGAGTCGAAATGTTATGTTACAAAGGCTAGATAAATGGAAGAGTTTATAAATAACCGGTGCAAAAACGGGTAAAGTACAGCAAGTCATAAGAAGGAAAAAAAATACAACCTTAAATGTAGTACTTCTTCAAATGATCGGCATTCCATGGGTGGCCCAGTCTTCGCCCATCTTGGTCTTCCAGTTCGTAAGTTCCGGGCCCGCATATTCTGGTAACCCGATATGTACCCTCCCAATTGGGGCCGAGAGTCCCTGCTGAGCTATCCTTGGTGGCAAGGCTGACTTTTCGGAGGACCCAGTCGCCTTCCTGAAAACCCCGATGTTTGACTCTGGAATTATGGTAGTTGCAAAGCCGCTGCTTGTAGGCGATGTTTCTGAGGTTGGCCTGCTCCCTGTGCTCCTCGATGAGGTCTAGACTGAGTGCGATCTGATGGTTGTTTTGTTCAGGCTCATAGGACGACACTCGGTAAGAAGTTTCGCTTAGTTCAGCGGGAATGACTGCTTCCGTTCCGAAAGTTAGCGAGAAGGGAGTTTCATTCGTAGATGTGCGGTAGGATGTCCGATATGACCAGAGTGCGTTGGGGAGAATTTCAGACCACTTGCCCTTGGCCTCGTGCAGCTGCGTTTTCAGTGTATGCTTGATGATCTTGTTTATGGCCTCAACTTGGCCGTTGGTCTGAGGGTGAGCTGGTGAGGCGAAGCAAATGCGGATGTTGTGTCTGTCACAAAAGGCACGGAAGCGTGCATTGTCGAATTGCTTCCCATTGTCCGTGACGATTGTGTGGGGGAGACTGAAACGGCAGATAATGTTCTGGAAGACGAACGTTTCGATCTGGGCCGTGGTGATAGAAGCCAAAGCTTTCCCCTCAACCCACTTTGTGAAGTAATCCACCGCTACCACCGCATACTCTGTCTTGCCCTTTCCTGTCGGCATTTTCCCAATAAAATCAAGTCCCCACTGCGAGAAGGGCCAGAGGCTGACCATTGGTGTGAGGTTTTCTGGAGGTAGGTGGAAGAGAGGGGCGAACCGTTGACACTTATCGCACCGCTTGGTCAGCTCGGCCGCGTCTCCGTGCATGGTTGGCCAATAGAAACCTTGCCGGAAAGCCTTGTGGGCCAACGACCGTGGTCCAGAATGATTTCCGCAAGTACCGACGTGGATTTCCTCGAGAACGGCTCTGTTTGCCTCCGGGACGAGACACTTCAAGAGGGGCAAAGTGAAACCCCGTTTGTAGAGTTGGTCGTTGATGAGTGTATAGCGGGCTGCCCGTCTTCGGACCTTTTTGGCCTCGATTTTATCAGAAGGAAGAGTTCCACCTGCGAGGAATCTAATCAGTGGGGCCATCCACGTGCCATTAGTGTTGATGGCGTAGACCGCCGAGCATTGTGTACTGGGTTGATCCAGAATTTCGATCAGTACACTTCGACTCTGCTTCTCATCGAGGGAGGATGCGAGCCGGGCCGGGGCGTCGGCATGGCTGTTTTTAGAGCGTGGAATCCGAGTGATAGTGTAGCTGCGGAAACTACATAGAAGGGTCTTCGCCAGTGCTCTGTATGCTGCCATGGAAGAGTCTTTCGCCTCATAGGCGTTATTGATCTGGTTGACGATGAGCTGTGAATCGCTGAAGATCTTGACCTGTTCTGCCTCCATGGTTTTAGCGAGGCGGAGCCCTGCAAGGAGGGCCTCATACTCGGCGACATTGTTGGAGGCCTTGAATTGGAAACGAAGGGCATACTCCATCCGGACCTTGTCCGGTGTGGTAAGGACAAGTCCGGCTCCCGACCCGTTGTGGCAAGCCAACCCGTTGACATAAAGGAGCCAGGTTGGCCGAGTGGGGTCGAGTTGGGGGTTCTCTCCGTCCAAAGTATGTGTTATGGACAGAGGGGGAGATGGTGGGACCTCAGCTGTGGTCGCTGCTGGGACGTAGGAGAACTCAGAGATAAAGTCCGACATGGCCTGTCCTTTCTCGGCAGTGCGGGGAATGAAAGTGATGTCGAACTCGCTGAGTTCTATTGCCCATTTCAGTAAGCGGCCCGAAGTTTCGGGCTTCTGAAGTACTTGCCGGAGTGGTCTGTCGGTTAAGACGATGATAGAATGAGCCTGGAAGTATGGCCTGAGCTTCCGGGCGGACATGATGAGGGTGAAAGCGAGCTTCTCTAAATCAGAGTATCTTGTCTCGGCGTCCTGCAGAGCCTTGCTGACGTAATATACCGAATGTTCGGCGCCGTCCCTACGCTTGACCAAAACTGAACTTGTGGCGGAAGCGGAGACAGATAGATACATGTAAAGGGTTTCCCCGGTGTCTGGTCTTGCTAGCAGCGGCGCTTTTCCCATGTATTCCTTAAGTTCAGTGAAGGCCTTGGTGCATTCCTCGGTCCAGGTGATGTGTTTGGACCTCCCCTTTAGGGCCTTGAAGAAAGGTACGCACCTGTCCGTGGCCTTGGAGATGAAGCGTGTAAAGTCTGCGACTCGGCCCGTTAAGCTTTGCACTTCTTTCTGGGTTCGTGGCGGCTCCATATCGACCAGGGCCTTGATTTTTTCCGGGTTGGCCTCGATGCCCCTCTGGCTAATCATGAAACCCAAAAATTTTCCAGAGCTGACTCCGAACACGCACTTCGCCGGATTTAACCTCATTCGATACCGTTTGAGGACGTCAAACATTCGCGAGAGATTGGGGATGTGGAGGTCAGCCGATTTACTCTTGACGAGCATGTCGTCGACGTAAACCTCCATGGTTTTCCCAATCTAGTCGGCGAACATGAAGTTCACTAGGCGCTGGTAAGTGGCCCCGGCGTTTTTGAGTCTGAAAGGCATGACATTGTAACAGTATAACCCCTGATCCGTCCGGAAGGTTGTGTGGATCTGATCTGCCGGATGCATGAAGATTTGGTTGTAGCCCGAGTACGCATCCATAAAACTCAGGAGCCCATGTCCTGCCGTGGCGTCAACCAGTTGGTCAATCTTGGGCAGAGGAAAACTGTCCTTGGGGCAGGCCTTGTTAAGGTCAGTAAAATCAATGCACATTCGCCACGCCCCCGAGGGTTTTTTGACGAGTACAACATTGGCAACCCAAGCAGCATAGACGGCCTTCCGGACAAAGTGGATGGTGCTGAGCTTGATGATCTCTGCCTTCATAGCCTCGGTCCTCTCAGCATCGTAGAGGCGGCGTTTCTGTTCGATAGGCTTGTAGGTAGGATCGATACTGAGCCGGTGGCAGATCACGTCGGTGGATATGCCGGGCATGTCGGAGTACGGCCAGGCAAAGACCTCAGAGTTGTCCCTTAAAAACCGGATCAGTTGTGAGCGCAGGTCGGGCGAAAGAGTTGTCCCAATCTTTACCTTCCGGTCCGCGAAGTCGTGGGAGAGTACTATCTCTTTGACATCCTCAATCGGCTGTGGATGGGGTGTTGCGGAATGGTCCCGAGGATCTTCGATTGGTTCAGCCCGGATTTTCTGTGCGTCCTGAGGGCTCACGGGGTCGGCCTCGAACGCGGACTCTGTTACTGCCATGGTTTCCTTCGGAGGTTGGATTGAGGTGACAGAATTGCAAGCCCTTGCAGCCATTTGGTCTCCTTTGACTTGACCAATCCCCATAGGGGTTGGGAACTTTACCAGTAGTAGGTGGGTGGAGACGACTGCCCTCATCTGGTTGAGTATTCCCCGCCCGAGAATGGCATTGTAGGCCGCGGTGTAGTCTACCACCAAGAAAGGTGCTAGTACGGTTGCGCTCCGTGGGTGTGTTCCGAGGGAGAGGGGGAGAGTGACCGTTCCAAGCGAGACAATGGAGTCCCCTGTGAAGCCAAATAGCGGCGTGGGTGAGCGGTCCAGACTTGCTTCTGGGATGCCCAATTGCTTGAAAGCTCGCATGAAAAGGACGTTTACCGAGCTCCCAGTGTCGACCATTACCCGTTGTACGTCGAAGTTAGATATCTCCGCCCTAACGACAATGGGGTCGTTGTGAGGGTAGATGATCCCGCGCTCCTCCTCCTGGGAGAATGTGATCGGCTCCCAACCGAGTCGATTTGTTTTCTTGGCTCTTCCCTCCTCTATGCTGAAAAGCTGCTGATTCTGTTTGGTGGCCCGTAGAAAGTTCTTCTTTGCCCGGTTGGAAGTGAGCGGGCAAGAGATTGACGGCCCTCCGGAGATCGTGTTGATCTGTGGGTTGCGAGGTAGAGGTGGAGCGTGTTGAAGAAATTGGTTGATCTTCCCATCTCGGGCCAGAGCCTCCACCAGATCCCGGAATGCAACGCATTGGTCAATGCTATGGCCATTGTATTTGTGGTATTGGCAATAAATTCCCGTGTCTTTGCCAAGCTTGCCCTTCGCTGGTGCCCAAGTAGACTTCGGGATCATGTGTTCCACATTGAGGAGGACATTCTCGTAGGGGGTATTAAGAATGGTGTAAGTCTCGTACTTGGAGCGAGGGACCTGTTTTTCCCCGTTGTTTGACCGCTCCCCCTGCTGTCTTTCCTGGTGACTCGGGTTCTTACTCTTCTTCCCAGGGCTGTACAGATTGTTGCTGTGGGGGTAGTCTTTTCGTTTTCCCCCATAGCTCTGTTGCCCCTGCTCCTGCGGACGCTGTGCCGGACCCTGCTGTTCTGGGACGCTCGGTGGGTATGTTTTCACCGAGTCGGCCCGTGGGGGTTGGTAGGCATTAGCAGCGTTGGACTTTTGGGTTAGTGCCTCAGCCTTGGCGTGGATCGCCGCCTGTTTCATTATTTCGTTATAAGTTTTCCAACCTTGGTTGTGAGCTGCGTACCTGAATAGGGAGTCTCGAAGGCCGCCCTTGAAGGCCGTAAAAGCTGCTCGATCGTCCGTTTCCGCGCACCGAGAGTATTCATGACTGAATCTCGCTGCATATCGCTACAGCGACTCGTTTTCACCTTGTTTGAACTGGAAAAGGTCCTCGGCCGAGGACAGGCGGTCGTTTTGTATCATGAACTGGTTCATGAAGGTGGAGGTGAGCTGTTCGAAAGAGTCGATGGACCTAGATTCCAACTTGTAGAACCAATTGATCGCTGCCTTGGTCAGTGTGGAACTGAAGATGAGGCACTGTTCCTCATCGGCGAGGTTCTTGAGGGCGATGGCCGAGTAGAAGTTGTTCAGATGATTCCACGGGTCGTCCTTTCCGTTGTAAAGGGGAATTTTTAGGGGTTTAGTCTCGTGGTTGATCCTGAACTGGTTGATTCTTTCTGTGAAGGGGCCCGGGCTGGTTTTCGACCAGGCTGGCCTCGCTTCCCGGGCCGTCCCGGCCTCAAGCGTTCGGACTCGGTCCATGAGGTGCTGGACGAGCGAGTCGGTCTTGGATTGGTGTTTATCCCTGGATGCCTGGTCGCGGTCGATCCTATATGACCAGTCGGTGCCACCTCCGCTCGGCGGGCTCTGGGATTCACTCCTTCTACGATCGACCTGCCTTGACCGCTCGGTGTACCCCTGTTTGGGTATGCTCCGGGATATACCTGCCTTTTGACCGACCAGCCTAGACCGCTCGGTGTCCCGCAGGCAGGATCGTTCCTGAGGCTTATCATTCTGCCGCCCAGCCTGCCCTGACCGCTCGGTGCTCCTTCGGCGGGTTGGTTCAGGGCGAGGAGGGAGCGGGAGGCCGAGGTGGGTTGACCGATCGGTGTCGCCGCGAGGGGAAGCTCCTCTTCCCCTCCCCCTGTCCGAGCGGTTGGTCCTGGTGCCAAGATGCCGAGCGGACTTGGCCGTGCTCTCGGCTTCCATGGACGAGTCGGTGATGGGGACAGGATCCCCGGTCACGAAGGTCCCGTGGCTGACATTTGGGCGGGACCACCGAGCGGTTACGTTTCCTTGGTGGTGGTCTCCCCTTCCCACCTCCGACCGAGGGTCAGGTCGGCATGAAGGTTGTTCGTTGACCGATCGGTTCCGCCCTCCCTCGCTGAGGGCGTCTCGGGCGTCCCGGTAGATCCTAGTGTCGCCGGGTTGGTTGCCGGGGATGATCAACATCCGAGCCGGTTTCTTGCTCGGCTCGGTGTCCCCATGCCTTCCCTTCCGCGTCTCGACGACTGCATGTTCTTTTCCTTTTTCCGCCAGTCGGCGATTCTTCTCGGCACGCTCTGCGCATTCGGCCACCACCTTGTCGGCCTCAGCGCTACCGACGCGTGCTCGGTAGGCAGCGAGTTCTGCCTGTGCGACCCGTAGCTGTTCGGCCACCTCAGTGTACCAATCGTCGAGCACCTAACACCTCGACTCGGCCTGAGTGCCCTTAGCTTTCACCTCGGCCATGTCGCTCTGGAGTTTCTCGATTATCTGCAAGAAGTTGGGAGAGGGTTCTCCCCTCGCTCTGGGGCCTTGCCCGGGTGTGATTTCACCGAGGTCGTGTTCGCCCTGCATGTTCGGTGACGAAGAGCTGTTTCTCGGTGTAACTTGTGGATGAGTCGTAACTCGGTCTGGTCGAGCGTGGGCAACCTTAGTCAGATTTCCCACAGACGGCGCCAAACTGTTGAAGCGTTAAATGTTCCAACTGTCGAGTACTCGTTGCCCAATCACCAAATGACGCGTGTCCCTCTTGTGACCCGTCAACTCAAGTTGATCGCGGGTCTCCGTTAGTACGGGCACCGGTGTGGTGCCGGCCTAAGGCTCTCCGACGATCAAGTCAGTTACTTTGTTCATAAGAGGAAATAGTAAATGGTAAGTTCGGTAGAGTAATTGTAATAGTAAAACTTAGTTACCTTTATTGGGAAATGTGTACCATTTATGTATAGGTAGGTGGGATGTTCAATTCCCAAAGTTCCGATGTGGGACGAATGCTTCTCGATTTACGTGCGGACACGTGTTACGTAAATCGAGAGTGGATATGCTTCCACGTGGCATCCCGCATTGGGCCCGGTGTTAGGGCTGTCGCAAGTATGGTGTTCTTGGGCCTTGAGTGTTGTCAGGGCTTTAAGTATACGACCCAGTGGGTCTGGTCAGATATGGTGTCAACACGTATAAATACGGAAATCGAAATCACCATAAGTCATAATCATAGAAATCATAGAAACATTTATGCATGCATTAAATTTTAGAAAGCAATGTCCACTCACACACCGTCCATAACGCTCGTTTTCACGCTGCACGCGTTTTCGTAATTTCTGACATTTTCCAGGAATCTAGAATCCTGTCCGAAATCATTCCTCAGTGTCACTAAGGACTCAAATAACATCATACTAATTTCCCATAATTTTTTGGGAATTAAATATTAATTAAAAACGTAATATAAACTTTCGGACCCTCGAAACAATATCGAAACGGTGTCTGGTTAACTTGAAACCAACCCTAAAATGTTCGTTACATTATATAGGGTAAAAGTCATGTTGAACTCACCTCGAGAATCGGGCCCACGCGGCCTCACTCGCCGCCGTGAGTGGCTGCGCGTGAAACTCACGTGCCTGCTACAGTGATGCTACAGTGTCACCTTCCTCACCCGACTCTCTGCTAAACGGGTCCCAAACCCGCAACACAACCCGGTCCAATCTCTTGCAATTACAGCTTAATTCCTTCAATTTGACCATTGAAAACCTTACATTGTAACTTAATTTAGGTTCTCCGTTATTAATTACACACAACAAGCTCTAAATCCAACTCTTCTCTCAAGATCAAACAGACGGGTCAAACTTTCGAACCTCACTCAAATCAACTTAGTTTTCAAATTAACTTAAATAAAAGCTTCATAACACCTAAACGAACATTAAACCAAAGCCAATTTTAGGAAAACTTACCTGTAGGTGATCGTCCTCAAGCTCGAAATCTTTCCAGAACTGGAACTTGGGTTCTTGGCCAAACCGTGATCGATTCCCTTCGATTTTGGTATGGTTGAGGTCGTAATGAACCCAGAAGACTACTTCTAACCTCTGTTTTGTTCCTCTCGCCTCACAAATTAAATTTCGATTTTCCTTCAAATTTTCCCAAAATTTTCCTGACTCAGTTTTCTCTCCAATTCTCAGTCTCTTCCTCTCCAAATGACCCTCTCCACTCACTCTCACTCCCTATAATCAATTCAACCTTCACGGAAACCTAAAGCATCTTTCAGTCTTCTGTGTAAATGGTTCCCCGTAACTGACCCGAAACCAATTTAAAATCCCTCCCGTGCTCTGTGTTCTGTTACAAACCACACCATTGTGCTTCCACTACCTCAAACTGTCCAAATGCCACTAACAATTAAACAATTCCTTGGACAGACCACCCAAAGCACGGTGGTTCAGTCCCTGTTCCACTGTTTCAAACAGTGCCCCTGTGAAAATTACTATTTTTCCCTTCCTCACAAAATTACCAAAATGCCCCTCATCTTCTAGAACCGTCACTCACCCGTCCAATGTCCGTTTTCAGCGTGCCAGCTGTCTACGGACTCAAGGCATCGAGACCTACCCAACGGTCCTCTAATTGCGTGAAAAATAGGGGTCAATCAAAAAGTCAACATTTTCCCCTTTTTCGTCTTAATTACGAAAATGCCCTTGAACTTCCAAACGTCATAACTTCTTCCCTGATCCTCGAAATTGGACGTGCCACCTGTCCATGGACTCGTGACGTCCCGAACTACGTCACAGTTATCGGTCAAAGTCTGTTTGACCGCTTGAGCAAAATTCAACCGTTCGCCCAATTCCAGGGGAAAAATCGTCTTTTTCTTCAAATTTTCCAAATTTTCCTTTTCTAAAAGTCCAGGTCGTTACAACAAATCTGTGATCTATGCAACGGAGCTCGGTTCACATGCATATGACCTTCCAGGTCAAAAGTCAACATTTTCCTGTCGAGGGGTACCATCGTCATTTAAACTCAACTAATCCCGATTAGTCTTGATAACCTCCCGAAAATCCCGTGATTACGAAACGGGTTGTTACATATATAGTTCTCATAATCCAATCAATCTAGCTCAATACTAGCTATCATCGATCTTGTATGAGTTTTTTTCGAGTCCGATTTTACTCACCATTAAGGATTGATATATAGTGACGCTTACAACCATTCTCATTACTTGTCATGTATCTTGCACGTTAATAGTTAATAAGTTCAATCATTATATAAATTATTTGATATTATATGAGAAGATATTATTCTTTCCATATCGATATTGAGTAAATCTTTGCAGAATTAATTTTATATCTAATTAATTATATAATATCAAATCAAGTTTGGACTATATCGTACATATTAATAAAAAGATATGAAACACTTACAAAAATAATAAATTTAAAAAGGAGTAGACAAAAAAATAAGAAAAAGAAATATATATATATATATATAAAGGTATAAATATGTACGGTTTTTTTTTGGTAAACTTGGATTGAAGGATAAAAAAGAAAAACAGTAAGGGGTGTCAATGATCTGTACAAAACAAACATAAAACCTCGAACTTGGGTTCTAACAAATCTTTTTGTGTGATTCATTTTTAATTAAATTATTAAGTTTGTAAGTATTTTATATCTTTTATGAATATGTAAGATATAATCCAAATTTGATTTGATGTACAATTAATTAGATATAAAATTAAATATGGAAAGATTTTTTCAATATCAATATATGGTAAGAATAATATTTAATATATGGTAAGAATAATATTTTATCTTTTTATTTTTAGGTAATTTATATATTAGTTGAACTTGTTAACATTAATTAATTTATATAATATATATGGTGAACTATGAAAATAATGGTAAGAATATTGGTATGTAGCGAGCAAAATTGGACTTATTTTGTCAAAAGGTTAGGCTAGGTCTTAATTGGCATTTTTGATTAGAAGGTAGAGCCCTTCATGCAGGCAGCTAATTAATTTTTCTATAACAAGAATGAAGACTATGTACTTGTGTAGTTCCACATTTAGCTAGTTTTACTGCTTTAGAGAGAGGGGGACAATTTTGCCTAATTATTCATGAGTACTTAGATTATATTTTACTACAAGTGATTAATATTATCTTAATACGTGTGTATATATACACTTTAATAATCGTGAAAGGTTATGTTCCCGTCTAACAGTCAAAACTACCCTTAAAGGTATAACATGATATCGATAAAAACAAACTAACTGTTAGAAAAGGGATATACTACACAACCATTCGCGTTACCACGACCAACTAATCGATGGCACGCAGAGCATAAGTATGATACAACTCAAAATACTAAATCCTACCATATAGAGTTAATGAGTGCGCAATGAAGAGTTTATGCTTCCGGCTCCAAGATAATCCTCGTCTTTGTCTCAAGACCTGGAGGGCAAGTAAAACCAATAAAAGTGTGAGTGGACAAAATCAGTATTTTGAAAATACATTTTGAGAAACATAAACCTTTTACTTCACAATTTCTAAAACTGTGCATGCATTTAGTAAAATAAAAAAATCGAAACTCAATTAAGAACAAATCATAAACTGTGAGACCACATAATCATGAAATGCAAATAAGTAACATGTGACCTACATTTATATGAAACTCGAATCATGAAATCACATAAACACATGCATTTGTAAATGAAACCAAGATCACCAAATACCCGAAAATCAAATCAATGTAAAAACACTCAAAACAAAAGCATCAATAATCAAACACAACTGACTAATCCTCGATGCTTTTATCAGTCTCGATAAACAAACTACACTACTGGTAAGCAAACCACACGGAAAAACAGAGTCGAACTCTGAACGTCAGAGTAAAAACTCAGGAAAACAGAGTCAAGCTTTGGACATCTGAGTCCTAATCATATCATCAGTCCCAGGAAAACGGAGTCGTGCTCCAGACATTCGAGAAATAATCAAGTCTCTAGCCTCTGAGTGCTGATCATATATGAAGATGGTTGACTGTGGGTAACAATCCACAAAATCGAGACACACCCATATAACACATATCATTAACATCATTAAATAATCATTACGATATCATAATCAAACCAATGCAACATAAATCATGCAATAAAGCAATTAAAATAAGTAACTATGAAGGGATAATAATTTGTAAAAACAAAGTGCATTCACAGTCTATCCTCCTAGTTTAATCCCGAATTGGGCTTTCCTCTCTAGTTCCCGGAGTTCTGTTGCTTGTCAAAAATCATACTCATGGGTTACAAAGTCCCATGTAATCTCACATTACAATTCCTAATTTTCGAGATTAAAATATGAATTTAAAATTTAAACATAACGCTCTGGACACCCAAAACTACCTGAGAAGGTGTCTAATTGGCTCGAAACCTGAGCCAAAATGTTCGTCGTCGAAAGCATAAAAAATCACGTAGACTGTCCCTTGAGATAGGATGGCAAGCGCCCCCACTCCTTTTTCTGTGTGGGCCTCATGCGCCTTACGCAAGTCATCCCTAACCTCCAGCAGGTCGACCCGCGAGTCTACATGTTGGACCTGACCTAGGTGGCCTGACTCGGTTCTAGAACCCTTATTTTTTGTTCGTTTTCTACCCTTTAAATGTCCTTCTACATCTAATAAAGCCCCATAATACATTCTATGATATTAAAACTCAAAAAACTCACCTTCAATCTTCGACCAACAGTTGGAGGTCTGTTCTAACTCCTTTTATGCATAG
Organism: Prinsepia uniflora; assembly: GCA_032719365.1. Classification (NCBI taxonomy): domain Eukaryota; kingdom Viridiplantae; phylum Streptophyta; class Magnoliopsida; order Rosales; family Rosaceae; genus Prinsepia; species Prinsepia uniflora. Next base: position 32,769,897 of record CM064861.1, on the reverse strand, counting down.
AAAACTTCCAGATTTATGGTTCTTTAGGACTGTAAGGACTTGACGAAGTTGTTAGGAACCTTGGTTCGAAGCCTAGTTGCCTCAAAGTTTTTGGGGTTCACGGTTAGGGTTTTTTTATTTTTCGGGCTCGCGTGTTATTTCCTCTTCCTTCCTTCCTCTCCTTTGGTTTCCTCTATCTTTTTCTTCTCTTTCTTTCTTCATGGTTCTCTCTGCCTAATAAACTTCCTTCTCTTCCTCATATGGTTCTCTCGGTTTGGTGGTGACAAGACCCATCCCGATTATCCCTCGATAATCGTGAAAGATCCTGCTCCCGTCTGACAATAACTCTAAAGTACCAAAAGTAGCATTACATATATCCATATACAACATAACAAACAACAAACATCGTCAGACAAGGGATAGTTAAGTCTTACAGGACTGTTGACTTCATAAGTTTAACTAGTCAACATGTTTACAGAGCATAGGTAATATTACAAGTAGGGATCAAAATCTTACGCGGTAAAGTGTCTGAGTACGCAACGGTCTGTTTATTCCTTTGCCTCGATACTAGCCTCAGTACCTGTGCACTGGCCTGGAGGGTAAATAAAACATCAAAGGTGTGAGTGGATAAAAAGAAATGTTTAGAAATACATTTATCAAAATACATTCTTACCCTCGAGTTTCACAAACATGCATGCCTATCACAAACATGCATCCTTACCTCCAAGTATTCGAACTCAGCCTCCACAATTCAAGGATGTCGCAGGGACTGTTCTTCGTCAAATCTCCATCAATTTCCTTCCCATTTGATTTGGTTCGATACGTTTAGCTCCCAGAAGACTAAATGTCAAGTCAATTTCACTCAGAACCGTCTAAGAAATCGAATTTGACATTAATGGTTTTGGGTGGTTTTTCGGGTTTCTCAGTATGGTTTCAGTTCAGTTTTCTCTGTATTCCTTTCAGTTTTCACTCCCAATTACACTTCATTTCTCACTCAATTTACACTTGTTTCACCCTGGATTACTGGGAATCGATCAATTTGTTTTCTGCTCTTGGTTCTCTGTTTTGTCGAATACCACTCAGTATAACACCATAAAATAATTGAAAGGTTTGATTTAATCTTTTGATTGTTATCCTATTTCAAACGGCAACAAATTGCCACCCAGGACAATTAGCAAGTGACAAATGTCACTGAAAGATGTACCTGAGTCACCCCATGGCTGATTCAGCCAATTGCACCGCTAAATAACTTTGACTGTCCAGAATTACCATTTTACCCTTTAAGTAACAAATGACCATTTTGCCCCTTAACTTCCCAGACCTGTAACGTTATCACCTAAGCTCCGTTTTCGACGTGCCATCTGTCTACGGATTCAGCATCCCAAGACCTACACAACGATCTTCGGAAAATATACAAAAAGTATTCCAAACAAAAGGTCAATATTTAACCACATCCCTCTAAGGGTAAAAACGTCATTTTACATATTATTTTAATATTTTATATTCTTTGGATTTTCGGGGCGTTACGACCTTCCCCCCCTTAAGAAATTTCGTCTCGGAAATTTCAAGGAAACAAATATGGATACTGTTCTCGCATCTGTGTCTCGGGTTCCCACTCGGCCTCTTCCACATTCTGATTTCTCCAAAGAACCTTCACTAGGGGAATTGTCTTTCGGCGAAGCACCTTATCCTTTTGATCCAAGATCTGTACAGGTTGTTCCTCAAAGCTTAAGTCTTCCCTCAGCTCAATGGGTTGTTCTTCTAACACATGAGACTCATCATATACATACTTCTGCAGCATTGACACATGGAATACATTATGAACACTGGAAAGCTCTGAAGGTAATGCTAATCTGTAAGCAACCCGGCCAATTCTCTCAACAATCTCATAGGGTCCGATGAAATGAGGGCTCAATTTCCCGCGTCTGCCAAATCGTACTATGCCTTTCCAAGGCGATAACTTTAGAAAGACCCAATCTCCAACTGCAAATTCAAGATCTCTGATCCGACGGTCCACGTAGCTCTTTTGTCTATCTTGGGCTGCCTTGAGTCTATTCCTGATGAGCTTAACTTTCTCCATTGTCAAATCTATCAATTCGGACCTAGACAATTTTCTTTCGCCCACTTCTGTCCAACACTAAGGAGTTCTGCATTGTCGTCCATATAAGGCTTCATAAGGTGCCATTCCAATACTCGCTTGGTATCTATTGTTGTAGGCGAATTCCATCATTGGCAAATGTGACTCCCAAATACCCTGGAATTGCAAAATACATGCTTTCATCATATCTTCCAAGGTCTGGATGGTCCGTTCCGACTGTCCGTCTGTTTGAGGGTGGAACGCCGTACTAAAATGTAATCTTGTCCCAAAAGTTTCCCGTAAACGCTGCCAAAATCTGGATGTAAATCGTGGATCTCGATCCGAGACAATGGAGGTAGGAGTGCCATGTAACCGGATAATCTCATTAATGAATAATCTGGTATACTGGGTCATCTGAAAGTCTTCCTTCACAGATAAGAAATGTGTTGACTTGGTGAGTCTGTCCAAAATTACCCAAACTCCATCGTGGCCTCTGGGAGTCGTAGGAAGTTTAAACACAAAGTCAATGGTTATATGGTCCCATTTCCACTCTAGGATAGGAAGCGGTTGCAATGCTCCATATGGTCTCCGTCTCTCAGCTTTTACCTGTTGACATATCAAAAATTTTCTCACATACTCAGCAATTTCCCGTTTCATACCTAGCCACCAATAGTGTTCTCGAAGCGTACGATACATTTTTGTCAGGACCCACCCCGGTTTCACCCCCGAAAACCGGAGTAAATCCTGCTCTCGTCTGACACCCCGACACGCAACTAAAGTAAACTCACGAAAAATCACCTCACAACATGCCAGACGCAGGAGAAAGTTTAAACATTCCAAATCAAAGTTTTACAGAGCATAGTACTAAACGAAAGAAAAGAAAACTGATACAGAAGGTACACGCACAACGGAAAATTAAACTACTCCGGGGTCACTCTCGAATACGCTATGCCTCAGACGCTGCCTCGACGTCAAAACCCCACGCTAGCTCCACGACCTGGAGGGCAATTTAAAACAGAAGGTGTGAGTGGACCATAAATAATAAAATACTTTCTGAAAACCAATTCATAATAAAACCAGGGTTTTAGCCCTTCGTTTTGAAATCACACATGCATAACCCATTTACTAAAATCAGTTATAAATCACATAAAGATTTTCATAAAAACATTTGCAGAATCATCATAAAAAAAATAGTAATAGAAACCACATCATAAGTATCATAAAACCGTATCATAAAACGTAAACATCAAGCAATCATTATCCGATCAAACCTGCTGGACCTATCCGAGTCTTTAAACTCAATCCAGGCCTCAATAATATCAGAGTCTTTAAACTCCCGAGTCTTTAAACTCAACAGACCTACGGGGGAAAATATCTATATCCGAGTCTTTAAACTCCCGAGTCTTTAAACTCAATCCGGGCCCGTCCCCCGTCAATCACAATATCCGGGTCTTTAAACCCAATAATCAGATCCAGTAAATCCAATCCAAACCCATTTGAAAACCATTTCTAAATCCGTATCCAAACCCGAATCCGAAATCACCGGTCCGAAGCCCTTCCGGCGTCCAGAACCGTCATTCCGAACCCAAATCCGGAAACCCCACTTTCCAACTTTAAAAACAAATTTCGTTTCCGAAATCCGATTTCAAAACCGAAAGCCTCGATTATCAAATCACGTCTCAAATCCATTTATAATTATTGAAAATCACTTATCGTTTGAAAACCCCAAATCATGGCATCATAATCAGTAATCAAGCCTTTCTCGTAAAACGTGCCAAATACGTTAATGAATCGAAAACCGTGCCATTTCATAAAACAGATATAAAGCATTCAATAATCATGAAATCCTAATGAAAACAATAAAACAAGTAATTAAAAGCAGTTATGCATGCTTGAGTTTAGAGAAGAGGTCCACACTCACATACTCACAGAGCGCACACCTTCCCAGCCATCGATCCATTTCACTCTTCTGCCTCACTCTGTTCTCTCTTCTTCGAACACACACGACACACACACACCTGCACGATTTGAACACACCCGTGCACTCCCTAGAACCCACTACACACACTGCACGTGTCCTCCATCCAACGGTCCCCTTCCAAAATATCATATTAAACCTGTACACTTGTCCTCAGCTGGTGTGCACAAATCCCAATGCTGCCAAAAGACCAAAATGCCGCTCTAAGTTAAAATTACCATTTTTTCCTTACCGTTTTAGACCCGGAACTTACGCATCCTAGGTCCGTTGAACACGTGCCGCCTGTCATTGAACTCAGGACGACGAGATCTACCTAACAGTCCTAGGTCAACGTATCCAAACCCGATCGTACGAAAAGTCAACTTTTCCCCCTATTTTAGCCAAATTACCGTAATGCCCTCAACATTCCGAACATCATAACTTCCTCCTTGGATGTCGGAATCGGGCGTGCCACCTGCCTACGGATTCGTGACGTCCCGAACTACGTCACGGTCACCGGTCAATACCCAATTGACCGCCCGAGCTAAAAGTCAACAAGTTACCCAAACCTAGGGGCAAACTCGTCATTCTACCCTAACGAACCTATCGGAACCAACTAACCACCGCTTAAGCTCACTAATCCCATCTTAATCACTGTCGTAACCCAAATTTCCGGGACGAGTCCTTACAACCTACCCTCCTTAAAAGAATTTTGTCCCTGAAATTCCACAACCAGTTCCTGACACTAGGGGTCTCTTACCCGGTGATCAACACTAACTCAAAAACAACCACTCCTGGGTTTTCTGATATATCATCTCCACCTTGGGTATTTCACACCATCCCTAACTACCAGTTCACCACTTCTAACCCTCTCTCAAGACAACAAAAACTTCCTGGTGTACGCAAGGGAAACTCTATGAACAGAAAACAAAGGTATTTTAAAATACCTCATATAGAGTACCCAATAGGATTCATAGAGTACATCCTCACGTACTACCACCTCACCTTCCGGAAACTCGAATCCTAACCCAGAAGCAACTAATCCAAAAGGGGATCCTACTTACCGACTTACTACCTCGGCTGCCACACCCCTCGGCTTCTACTTCGACCACTTGTGGAATAAATCTACAAAGTCCTAAAGGCAAATCCTAGAGTGTGGGTTCTCTTCCTTCAATAACCTCATATCGATCAGTTATAGTCACTCCCTTCCTATTCCTTTCGTCCTCCTTCAACGGAACTCACCGTAACACTCCAGGTCATCTAGGGAAAGTCCTAGACTCTACCCCAGAATCCAAAATAAGCACGACACAACTAAGAATAGTAAAAGTACCTGTCCCCGCACATGGTGCCGACCGAAGCTTCTGCTGAGTCATCGAAAACACTCGAGCCTGGGGTCCTCCAGATCTACCACGGCCTCCCACACCACTAGTGGCACCTCCATCTCCTCTAGTGCCCGCTGTCCCTGACGCTGACGCTGTACTCCATCCGGGCTCCGCTGATCCTCGACCTACACCACCCTCTTGTGGCAACAGTGGACACTCACGTCGAAAGTGACCTCGCTCCCCACAGTAGAAACAAACATCCCGACCTGGTCCACCACTCGGTCTCCCCGTCGACGCAACAGACGTCGCACTGGCTTATGGAGTCGGCTGTGCACGATAACCATGAAATCCTGAACTCTGAAAACTACCAAGTCTACCAAAATGATCATCCCCCGACGACGATGCTCGACTGTAGTTAGCTCTCTTCGGTGTCCTTTGACTCGATGTTCCAGAAAAAGGTGGCTCCAGGCGTCGTACCGGCAAGCTAGCCTCAACCCGCACCGCAGCATCCGACAACTCTCGGAGGGTAGCAAACGATCCAGCCGTCACTATGGCTAGAATCTCACCTCGCAGGCCTAACTCAAACCTACGGCACTTCTCGGCTTCAGTAGCCACAAACGCAGGAGCAAATCGAGACAACATCTGAAACTTCTGTTGGTACTCAGCCACACACAGACTCCCATGTTGAAGCTGCAGAAACTCAGCCACCTTGGCATCTCGGAAAGAACGAGGGTAATATTGATCTAGGAACCTCTCCCGAAACGTCTCCCAATTCACAGTGTGGGCGTCCCAACCAGACAACTCGAGGGTATACCACCACTCGTACGCCGCACCGTCCAGTAAAAAGGTAGCCAGTAACACTCGATCCTCCGGTGGGCAATGCATCACTACAAAGATCCGCTCAAGTCTCGTGATCCACCTCTGGGCTTCCTCAGGATCTGCCACACCACTAAAAGTCGTAGCCACGAGCCGCTGGGCTCGCTCAATCGTAGCACTCTCTGTCCCTCTCACCGCTTCGTCTTCAAGTCGTGGAGGGGGTTCACGTTTCAGAGGCATCGTCAACCGCACGCTGAAGAAGGAATAGAAACAGTTAAACAATCTAAACACAACCTCACAAACCGACAAACCTGACAAACTCGACAAACCTGGCTCTGATACCAATTGTCAGGACCCACCCTGGTTTCACCCAGAAAACCGGAGTAAATTCTGCTCCCGTCTGACACCATGACACGCACAACGGTAAATTAAACTACTTCGGGGTCATTCCCGAATACGCTATGCCTCAGACGCTGCCTCGACGTCAAACCCCCACGCTAGCTCCACGACTTGGAGGGCAATTTAAAACAGAAGGTGTGAGTGGACCATAAATAATAAAATACTTTCCGAAAACCATTTCATAATAAAACCAGGGTTTTAGCCCTCCGTTTTGAAATCACACATGCATAACCCATTTACTAAAATCAGTTATAAATCACATAACGATTGTCATAAAAACATTTGCAGAATCATCATAAAAAAACAGTAATAGAAACCACATCATAAGTATTATAAAACCGTATCATAAAACGTAAACATCAAGCAATCATTATCCGATCAAACCTGTTGGACCTATCCGAGTCTTTAAACTCCCGAGTCTTTAAACTCAATCCAGGCCTCAATAATATCCGAGTCTTTAAACTCCCGAGTCTTTAAAATCAACAGACCTACGGGGGAAAATATCAATATATCCGAGTCTTTAAACTCCCGAGTCTTTAAGCTCAATCGGGGCCCGTCCCCCGTCAATCACAATATCCGGGTCTTTAAACCAAATAATCAGATCCAGCAAATCCAATCCAAAACCATTTGAAAACCATTTCTAAATCCGTATCCAAACCCGAATCGGAAATCACCGGTCTGAAACCCTTCCGGCGTCCAGAACCGTCATTCCGAACCCAAATCCGGAAATCCCGCTTTCCAACTTTAAAACCAAATTCCATTTCCGTAATCCGATTTCAAAATCGAAAGCCTCGATTATCAAATCACGTCTCAAATCCATTTATAATTATTGAAAATCACTTATCGTTTGAAAACCCCAAATCATGGCATCATAATCAGTAATCAAGCCTTTTCTCGTAAAACGTGCCAAATACGTTATTTCCTCCAAAACCGTGCCATTTCATAAAACAGATATAAGGCATTCAATAATCATGAAATCCTAATGAAAACCATAAAACAAGTAATTAAAAGCAGTTATGTATGCTCGAGTTTAGAGAAGGGGTCCACTCACAGTCACCAGCACGTCACTCGCGCCCCGTACGTCCCGTACGTTCCTCAGCTTCCTCGGGAAGTCCCGATCCTATCACAAGTCACCAAAGAACGTCACTAACATGTCTACCAAGACTCTCCTAACTTGCCCCAAGAATCCCCGGGTCCTAAACGAAACGAACCGAAATGCTAAACCTTCAACCTCGCGGAACTACTTCGAATTGACGTCCGATTAACCCGAAACTAATTCCATTAGACTCGTTATAACTCCTGGACCAAAAACTATGCTGACCGTTTTCCCAAGAACCGCAGCACGCGCCCCCACCCCAAAGTGGATGCGCGTGGGCCTCACACGCCTGCACACGATCACTGTTCACCGTCGTCTACCTTGGGCGAACCGGTCTGAACTGGTGTACCCTGTTCTCCACTGTTCCTCCACCAATTAGACTCCTCTCTTCACCAATCTTTTCGTCCAGTCCTAAGCAACCTATTCCCCTCACTCTAACACCTCGACACAGCCTCCTACCCGTTGTCTCAAGCTCGAAATCAAAACCCGAACAGTCCCCAGCTTCGGTTCCCGGCCACCCAGTCACTCTCATGTCACGGCAACCACCTTAGATGACTCCTAGGACCCTCCTAAAACTCACCCAACTCACCAAATACCTCGACTCACACTCAAAACCTACGACTTCCTATTTGAAAATCACGACAAAACAGAGCAAGTTAACAGGGATGAGGAATTACCTGGGCTCAGGCCGCCGCCGCGAGCTCAGCCGTGCGTACGTAACTCCTCCGGTCCTCCTCCGTCCCATGTGCACTACCTGTCGCTTCAATTGATCGATTACACGGCCGCACCACCACCCAAACTTCTCTATGTTCTCTGGTTTTTCCTGAGACCTCACCCTCGCACACTCACGAACACTTCACCTCCCCACCTTCTCAACACCACCCTGCACTCTCAATCTCCCTCTGACCACACTCATATACTCACAGAGCTCACACCTTCCCAGCCATCGATCGATTTCACTCTTCTGCCTCACTCTGTTCACTCTTCTTCGAACACACACGACACACACACACCTGCACGATTTGAACACACCCGTGCACTCCCTAGAACCCACTACACACACTGCACGTGTCCTCCATCCAACAGTCCACTTCCAAAATATCCTATTAAACCTGTACACTTGTCCTCAGCTGGTGTGCACAAATCCCAATGCTGCCAAAAGACCAAAATGCCCCTCTAAGTTAAAATTACCGTTTTGCCCTTACCGTTTTAGACCCGAAACTTACGCATCCTAGGTCCGATGAACACGTGCCGCCTGTCGTTGAACTTAGGACGACGAGATCTACCTAACGATCCTAGGTCAACGTGTCAAAACCCGATCGTACGAAAAGTCAACTTTTCCCCCTATTTTAGCCAAATTACGATAATGCCCTCAATATTCCGAACATCATAACTTCCTCCGTGGATGTCAGAATCGGGTGTGCCACCTGCCTACAGATTCATGACGTCCCGAACTACGTCACGGTCACCAGTCAATACCCAATTGACCGCCCGAGCTAAAAGTCAACAAGTTACCCAAACCTAGGGGCAAACTCGTCATTCTACCCTAACGAACCCATCAGAACCAACTAACCACCGCTTAAGCTCACTAATCCCATCTTAATCACTGTCTTAACCCTAATTTCCGGGACGAGTCCTTACAACCTACCCTCCTTAATAGAATTTCGTCCCTAAAATTCCACAACCAGTTCTCGACACTAAGGGTCTCTTACCCGGTGATCAACACTAAATCAAAAACAACCACTCCTGGGTTTTCCGATATATCATCTCCACCTTGGGTATTTCACACCATCCCCAACTACCAGTTCCCCACTTCTAACCCTCTCTCAGGACAACAAAAACTTCCTGGTGTACGCAAGGGAAACTCTATGAACAGAAAACAAAGGTATTTTAAAATACCTCATATAGAGTACCCAATAGGATTCATAGAGTACATCCTCACGTACTACCACCTCACCTTCCGGAAACTCGAATCCTAACCCAGAAGCAACTAATCCAAAAGGGGATCCTACCTACCGACTTACTACCCTGGCTGCCACACCCCTCGGCTGCTACTTCGACCACTTGTGGAATAAATCTACAAAGTCCTAAAGGAAAATCCTAGAGTGTGGGTTCTCTTCGTTCAATAACCTCATATCGATCAGTTACAGTCACTCTCTTCCTATTCCTTTCGTCCTCCTTCAACGGAACTCACCGTAACACTCCAGGTCATCTAGGGAAAGTCCTAGACTCTACCCCATAATCCAAAATAAGCACGACACAACTAAGAATAGTAAATGTACCTGTCCCCACACCTGGTGCCGACTGAAGCTCCTGCTGAGTCATCGAAAACACTCGAGCCTAGAGTCCTGCAGATCTACCACAGCCTCCCCCACCACTAGTGGCACCTCCACCTCCTCTAGTGCCCGCTATCCCTGACGCTGACACTGTACTCCATCCGGGCTCCGCTGATCCTCGACCTACACCACCTTCTTGTGGCAACAGTGGACACTCACGTCGGAAGTGACCTCGCTCCCCACAGTAGAAACAAACATCCCGACCTGGTCCACCACTCGGTCTCCCAGTCGACGCAACAGACGTCGCACTGGCTTATGGAGTCGGCTATGCTCGATAACCATGAAATCCTGAACTCTGAAAACTACCAGGTCTACCGAAACGATCATCGCCGGACGACGATGCTCCACTGTAGTTAGCTCTCTTCGGTGTCCTTTGACTCGATGTTCCAGAAAAAGGTGGTTCCCGGCGTCGTACCGGCAAGCTAGCCTCAACCTGCACCGCAGCATCCGACAACTCTCAGAGGGTAGCAAACGATCCGGCAGTCACTATAGCTCGAATCTCACCTCGCAGGCCTAAGTCAAACCTACGGCACTTCTCGGCTTCAGTAGCCACAAACACAGGAGCAAATCGAGACAACATCTGAAACTTCTGTTCGTACTCAGCCACACACAGACTCCCATGTTGAAGCTGCAGAAACTCAGCCACCTTGGCATCTCGGAAAGAACGAGGGTAATATTGATCTAGGAACCTCTCCCGAAACGGCTTCCAATTCACAGTGTGGGCGTCCCAAAAGGTAGCGAGTAACACTCGAGGGTATACCACCACTCGTACGCCGCACCGTCCAGTAAAAAGGTGGCGAGTAACACTCGATCCTCCGGTGGGCAATGCATCACTGCAAAGATCCGCTCAAGTCTCGTGATCCACCTCTGGGCTTCCTCAAGATCTGCCCTACCACTAAAAGTCGAAGCCCCGACCCACTGGGCTCGCTCAATCGTAGCACTTTCTATCCCTCTCACCGCTTCGTCTTCAAGTCGTGGAGGGGGTTCACGTTTTAGAGGCATCGTCAACCGCATGCTGAAGGAGGCATAGAAACAGTCAAACAACCTAAACACAACCACACAAACCGACAAACTCGACAAGCCTGGCTCTGATACCAATTGTCAGGACCCACCCCAGTTTCACCCCGAAAATCGGAGTAAATCCTGCTCCCGTCTAACACCCCGACACGCAACTAAAGTAAACTCACGAAAAATCACCTCACAACATGCTAGACGCAGGAGAAAGTTTAAACATTACAAATCAAAGTTTTACAGAGCATAGTGCTAAACGAAAGAAAAGAAAACTGATACAGAAGGTACACGCACAATGGAAAATTAAACTACTCCGGGGTCACTCTTGAATACGCTATGCCTCAGACGCTGCCTCGACGTCAAAACCCCACGCTAGCTCCACGACCTGAAGGGCAATTTAAAACAGAAGGTGTGAGTGCACCATAAATAATAAAATACTTTCCGAAAACCATTTCATAATAAAACCAGGGTTTTAGCCCTCCGTTTTGAAATCACACATGCATAACCCATTTACTGAAATCAGTTATAAATCACATAAAGATTGTCATAAAAACATTTGCAGAATCATCATAAAAAAACAGTAATAGAAACCATATCATAAGTATCATAAAACCGTATCATAAAACGTAAACATCAAGCAATCATTATCCGATCAAACCTGCTGGACCTATCCGAGTCTTTAAACTAAATCCAGGCCTCAATAATATCCGATTCTTTAAACTCTCGAGTCTTTAAACTCAACAGACCTACGTGGGAAAATATCAATATATCCGAGTCTTTAAAGTCAATCCGGGCCCGTCCCCCTTCAATCACAATATCCGCGTCTTTAAACCCAATAATCAGATCCAGTAAATCCAATCCAAAACCATTTGAAAACCATTTCTAAATCCGTATCCAAACCCGAATCCGAAATCACCGGTTCGAAGCCCTTCCGGCGTCCAGAACCGTCATTCCGAACCCAAATCCAGAAATCCCACTTTCCAACTTTAAAACCAAATTCCGTTTCCGAAATCCGATTTCAAAATCGAAAGCCTCGATTATCAAATCACGTCTCAAATCCATTTACAATTATTGAAAATCACTTATCGTTTGAAAACCCCAAATCATGGCATCATAATCAATAATCAAGTATTTCTCGTAAAACGTGCCAAATACGTTATTTCCTCGAAAACTGTGCCATTTCATACAATAGATATAAAGCATTCAATAATCATGAAATCCTAATGAAAACCATAAAAAAAGTATTTAAAAGCAGTTATGCATGCTCGAGTTTAGAGAAGGGGTCCACTCACAGTCACCGGTACGTCACTCGCGCCCCGTACGTTCCGTACGTTCCTCAGCTTCCTCGGGAAGTCCCGATCCTGTCCCAAGTCACCAAAGAACGTCACTAACACGTCTACCAAGACTCTCCTAACTTGCCCCAAGAATCTTCGGGTCCTAAACCAAACGAACCGGAACCCTAAACCTTCAACCTCGTGGAACTACTTCGAATTGACGTCCGATTAACCTGAAACTAATTCCATTAGACTCGTTATAACTCCTACACCAAAAACTATGCTGGACGTTTTCCCAAGCACTGATGCACGCGCCCCCAAGCGCCGCCCAAAGTGGCTGCGCGTGGGCCTCACGCACCTGCACACGATCACTGTTCACCGCCGTCTACCTTGGGCGAACCGGTCTGAACCGGCGTACCCGGTTCTCCATCGTTCCTCCACCAATTCGACTCCTCTCTTCACCAATCTCTTCCTCCAGTCCTAAGCAACCTATTCCCCTCACTCTAACACCTCCACACAGCCTCCTACGCGTCGTCTCAAGCTCGAAATCAAAACCCGAACAGTCCCCTGCTTCGGTTCCCGGCCACCCAGTCACTCTCCCGTCACGGCAACCACCTTAGATGACTCCTAGGACCCTCCTAAAACTTACCCAACTCACCAAATCCCTCGACTCACACTCAAAACCTATGACTTCATGTTTGAAAATCACGACAAAATAGAGCATGTTAACGGGGATGAGGAATTACCTGTGCTCAGGCCGCCGCCGTGAGCTCAGCCGTGCGTACGTAACTCCTCTGGTCCTCCTCCGTCTCCTGTGCACTACCTGTCGCTTCAATTGATCGACACGGCCGCACCACCACCCAAACTTCTCTCTGTTCTCTGGTTTTTCCTGAGACCTCACCTCTCGCACACTCACGAACACTTCACCTCCCCACCTTCTCAACACCACCCTGCACTCTCAATCTCCCTCTAACCACACTCACATACTCACAGAGCTCACACCTTCCCAGCCATCGATCGATTTCACTCTTCTGCCTCACTCTGTTCTCTCTTCTTCGAACACACACGACACACACACACCTGCACGATTTGAACACACTCGTGCACTCCCTAGAACCCACTACACACACTGCATGTGTCCTCCATCCAACGGTCCCCTTCCAAAATATCCTATTAAACATGTACACTTGTCCTCAGCTGGTGTGCATAAATCCCAATGCTGCCAAAAGACCAAAATGCCCCTCTAAGTTAAAATTACCATTTTGCCCTTACCGTTTTAGACCCGGAACTTATGCATCCTAGGTCCGATGAACACATGCCGCCTGTCGTTGAAATCAGGACAACGAGATCTACCTAACGGTCCCAGGTCAACGTGTCAAAACCCGATCGTACAAAAAGTCAACTTTTCCCCCTATTTTAGCCAAATTACGGTAATGCCCTCAACCTTCCGAACATCATAACTTCCTCCTTGGATGTCGGAATCGGGCGTGCCACCTGCCTACGGATTCGTGACGTCCCGAACTACGTCACGGTCACCAGTCAATACCCAATTGACTGCCCAAGCTAAAAGTCAAAAAGTTACCCAAACCTAGGGGCAAACTCGTCATTCTATCCTAACGAACCTATCGGAACCAACTAACCACCACTTAAGCTCACTAATCCCGTCTTAATCACTGTCTTAACCCTAATTTCCGGGACGGGTCCTTACAACCTACCCTCCTTAAAAGAATTTCGTCCCCGAAATTCCACAACCAGTTCCTGACACTAGGGGTCTCTTACCCGATGATCAACACTAACTCAAAAACAACCACTCCTGGGTTTTCCGATATATCATCTCCACCTAAGGTATTTCACACCATCCCCAACTACCAGTTCACCACTTCTAACCCTCTCTTTTGTCGTTTAGGTTCAAACCAATAGTCGTGGGTTTTGAGTACAAGTTGAGGTTTTTTGGTGAGTTGTGTGAGACTCAGTGAGGTCCTAGGAGTTGTTTAGTGTCGCCACCGTGACGGGGGAGGACTTGGGTGGCCGGATTGTGAAACAGGGGACTGAACGGGTTTTTATTTCGAGTTAGGGACGACGGGTTAGAGGTTTTGTCGAAGTGTTTGGAGTAGGGGGATAGGTTACTTGGGACTGGACGAAGAGTTTGGTGAAGAGAGGGAGGGAAACGGGGAAGGATTGGCGGAGAACCGTTTTCGCCGGTTCAGACCGGTCTGCCCAACGAAGACGATGATGAACAGTGCACTGGGTGCATGCGCGTGAGGCCCACGCGCAACCACCTTGGGCGGCGCGTGGGGGCCCGTGCGGTGGTTTCCTGGTAAGTGGTCAACTAGTTTGTTGGTCTACTCGTTGTAACGAATCTATTGGACTAGGTGTCGGGCCTATCAGATGTTGTTTCGGGTTAGTTTTGCGGGAGCGAAGGTCTAGGGTCCCATTTAAAGTACGCTTAGAAGTTTGGGAAAGTTTTGGGATTTGAGTAGGACTTTTGTGAAGTAGATACTAACCTCGTTATGGAATTTGGACAGGTTCGGGGAAGCCGAAAATAGAAAACTGGCCGAGAACGGCGTAAGTGCGCGCGTATCGAGACGACGATGGAATGGTCTGTGAGTGGACTTTGCTTTCTAACTCTTGATGCATGCATATATGTTTTTATATGTTTTCCATACTTGATTCTATGATTTGATTTATGATTGTGGCGGTTTACGGTTTGTGCACGTTTTTCGAGGAAATTACGGTATTTCGCGTTGTTCGAGATTTTGACGGATATTGTGATTTGAACCTGGTTTTAGTGAATTGATTTCGGGATTTGAAATACGCTTTGATTTCAAAGAAAGTAAAAGGATTTTGGAAAGTGTTTTTGAGCTGGAAGCCAGTTCAGGAAAGTGGTTTTGAGAAACGTGATTTCGGGTTTTGGAATCAGAATTCCGGATGACGATTCGGCTTTCGATTCGGGACATGGAAGTAGATTCCGGGTTTGGGTTCGGAATGGTTATTCCGGATGCCGGCTTACGGAATGATGGTTGTGGACTCGGATCTGGAAAGGAGATGGATATGAGTTCTGGGTTTGGATTCGGGATCCTGATGAGATTGCGGATTCAGATTCGGAAATGGAAAAAGGTTTTCAAATGGTTTGGATAT
Source organism: Prinsepia uniflora (assembly GCA_032719365.1). Taxonomy (NCBI): domain Eukaryota; kingdom Viridiplantae; phylum Streptophyta; class Magnoliopsida; order Rosales; family Rosaceae; genus Prinsepia; species Prinsepia uniflora. The sequence goes on along the minus strand of CM064861.1, from coordinate 32,754,492 downwards.
GGATTTAGAAATGGTTTTCAAATGGATTGGATTTGCTAGATCTGGTTATTGGGTTTAAAGACCCGGATATTGTGATTGACGGGGGACGGGCCCGGATTGGGTTTAAAGACCCGGATTGAGTTTAAAGACTCGAGAGTTTAAAGACTCGGATATATTGATATTTCCCCCGCAGGCCTGTTGAGTTTAAAGACTCAGGAGTTTAAAGACTCGGATATTATTGAGGCCTGGATTGAGTTTAAAGACTCGGGAGTTAAAGACTCAGATAGATCTAGCAGGTTCGATGGATGGAAATATGGTTCAATATGTTTTGATTTGCGCGGACTATAATGGTTTTCGTTGGTTATAATGGTTTTGATGGTTTTGGGCGGAGGCCCGGGATTTGAGAAAAGGAAAAATGTGTTTGGTTTTCGTACATGGTTTTATGACGTGAATTTGATATGCATGCCTTGGTTTTGAAACGGAGGGTATAAATGTCTTTGTTTTATGAAATTTTTTAAACTTAAACTTTATTTTTGTCCACTCACAGTCTTTTTGTGTTGTCGATACCCTCTAGGTTGTTGCAGTGCGGGCTGTTAGTCGAGAGAGACGGAGACATCATATGTACGATCCACAGTAGACGTTGTGCACTCTGGGATGTTAGGAATTTCTGGATGGTCGAATCGGAAATCCCTTGTCTGACTTACGTGTCACATGGAGGTTGGACGTCAGTTTAGCCTTCGTGTCATGCGAAACTTGGACGGGATCGGGATTTAGCCCTTAATCCCAGGGGATTAGGGGTGGGTCCTGAAACCACTGCAGCCAGTTCTAGATCATGGGTAGGGTAGTTGTGTTCATGCGATTTTAACTGTCGAGAGGCATAAGTAATCACCTTCCCATGTTGCATTAATACACACCCCAACCCGTGTAAGGATGCATCAGTATACACTTCGAATTCTCCACTATCATCTAGAAGGGTCAATACCGGAGCGGATGTCAATCGTTTCTTCAATTCTTGAAAACTTTGCTCACAAGTCTCATCCCAAATGAACTTAACTCCCTTCCTGGTCAAATGAGTCAATGGGGCAGCAATCGTAGAAAATCCTTCTACAAAACGTATGTAGTAACCGACCAACCCTAAAAAGCTTCTCACTTCGGTCATTGTTGTCAGCTGCTCCCAGTTTTCCACTGCTTCAATCTTCTGGGGATCAACACAAATTCCTTCTGCAGAAATCACATGTCCCAAAAACCCCACACTGGTTAGCCAAAATTGGCATTTACTCAATTTGGCAAAAAGTTGATTCTCCCTTAGAGTCTCAAGCACAAGTCCCAGGTGTTTCTCATGCGCCTTCTTACTGTTTGAATACACTAAAATATCATCAATAAACACAATGAAAAACTGATCAAGATATTTCCGGAACACTCGGTTCGTCAGATCCATAAATGTCGTCGGTGCATTGGTTAACCCAAATGGCATTACTAGAAACTCATAATGACCATACCGAGTCCGGAAGGCTGTTTTTGGTATATCCTCTTCTCGGATCCTCAACTGATGGTAACCAGATCGGAGATCAATCTTCGAAAAATACTTAGCTCCCCTTAATTGGTCAAACAAATCATTGATTCAGGGCAAAGGATACTTATTCTTTATTGTCATCTTGTTTAGTTGCCTATAATCCATGCACAATCTCAAGCTGCCCTCTTTCTTTCTTACAAATAGTACGGGGGCTCCCCATGGTGATACACTCGGCCGAATAAACCCCATGTCAACTAGATCTTGTAACTGCACCTTCAATTCCCTTAACTCGGCTGGTGCCATACGATAAGGAGTCAAGGAAATAGGTCATGTACACACATCATGATCTCGGAAGATTTCTGGGGGGGTAATGCCAATCTGTGTGTCACTGGGCCTATCTTTTCAGTAATCTCATATGGCCCAATGTAGCAGGGACTCAACTTCCTGCATCTGCTAAACCACATAATACCCATCCAGGGGGACAAGTTCAAGAATACCCAATATCCTACCTCAAACTCGAGCTCTTTGGTCTGGCGGTCAGCATAACTTTTCTGACGCTCTTGAGTAGCTTTTAGTCTTTCTATGATGATTCTAATCTTTTCTTCCGTTACATCCATAACCTCAATCGTCAACATTTTCCTTTCACCTACCTTAGTCCAACAGAGGGTGTTCTGCACTATCGCCCATATAGTGCCTTAAATGGAGTCATTCAAATGATAGGCTGATAACTGTTATTATAAGGAAACTCTATCAGTGTTAGATAGGTCCTCCAAGATCTGAATGATCCTCTTAGATTATCCATCTGTTTAAGAGTGAAAAACAGTGCTGAAACACAACTTCATTATGAAAGATCTCTACAAATTATGCTAGAATCTCGAAGTAAATCTCGGGTCTCAGTCAGGCATGATTGACTCTGGGGTCATGTGTAGTTTAAGGATCTCATAGATGAACAATTTATCATATTGTTTCATGAGAAAATCTTCTCATACTAGTAAGAAATGAACTGACTTTGTATGTCTATCCTCAATCACCTAGACCCCATCATGATCTATCCAGGTCCTAAAGTTCATTGTCAAGTGATCCCACTTCCACTCAGAAATTGGAAGCTATTGTAATGCTTCGTAGGGTTTCTATCTCTCAGCCTTTACATACTACCATATTAAACACTTACTCGCAAATTCCTCTATATCTCGTTTCATGCCAACCTACCAATAATGTTCCTTACAAGTACAATACATCTTGGTTCCACTAGGATGCATCACATAAGCTGAGCTATGGGCCTACTCAAGAATCACCTTTTTCAGTCCCTCATCGTTAGGTACACATAACCGACCCTATTTCCATAGAGCTCCATCATCTCTAAGTGTGTAATACTAAATTTCTCCTGCTTCAACTTCCATCCTATTGATACACAAGGTAGGGTTCTAGAGCTGAGCTTCAATAATTTGATTAATGAGAACATGCCTCACATGAAAACTGGCTATGAGTGCTTCCTGGTTATTAACCCTAAGCCTACTCTCGTCCTCTAGAGTTCTAGAAGGAGTGGTAAATATATTTTCTGCATATAAGCTATAACATCTACAGACTTTCTGCTGAAGGTATCATCCATCACATTGGCTTCCTATGGATAATACTTAATAGTGTAATCATAGTCCTTAATCAGTTCCAACCACCTTCGTTGTCTTAGGTTTAGGTCATTTTGGGTGAAGAAATACTTCAAACTCTTATGGTTAGTAAAAATCCTGCCATATCTCCATTAAGGTAGTGCCTTCAAATATTTAACTTGTGCACCACTACCGCCAGCTCCAAGTCATGTGTGGGATAATTTAAGTTATGAGGTTTTAGTTGTGTAGATGCATAAGCAATAACCTTCTTATGTTGCATCAATACAAATCCTAACACTATGCCATTTATAGATATAGACGACACTAATCAGACGACAGTTTATTTTAAATGTGACATCTTATTCTGAAAACGACATTTTAAGCTAAAACTGTCGTCTAATATGATTTAAAGATGATGTTTTAAACTAAAATTGTCGTCTATTACAATTTATAGATGATAGTTTTTTTTTAAAGTGTTGTCTAATAGCTACATGTGATAAGTGGGAAATGAAAATTTTTCCAAATCTTCAAGCGGCAAAGGCAAAAACTTAAAAAAGGTTAAAAACACGCTAAACACTATAGCATTTAAAAAAAATCGCTCGCCCTCGCCTTTGCTCCTCAGATATCCTAAACTCTCTCTCCAAAAGAACTCTCTGCATATTTGTCTACCACTAAACATAGTCGGCCCTAATTTGGGGTACATGCACTTTGGTTCTCTGTCGATTGGTGGTGCATCAAGGTAGCCTCTACCTTGCAATCCTTCCCTTGCCTTCCTCCCTTCATGCCTTCCATCATTCCTTCCATTTTTTCTTTATTTTGGACATCATCTTTGTGGAGCTCCTCCTTTCTTCGTATGTGAGTGGTTAAGGTTTGCTGTCATGACGGTCTCTTTGTTCGGTGGACTCGGTATAGTCGTCATCGTGAGGATCCATTGAGGTGCAATCTTTGTGGCTGGGTTTTAGATCTCAACCTTGGTTCTAGCCCTATTTGAGGTCCACTTTTAGTGTCACTTTGGAAGTTATCCAAAAGCGAACGTGAAGATGAAGAAACCAAGCTAACGTGAACCTCGTCATTTTGAAAGCCAGCCATGACTTTGAGCTCTGAGCATCCCACTCCTCCTCTTGAGTGGAAATTCTCTCCGGTTTTGGGTGAACAAGCTCCCAGAGATGACTTTCAGGATGGTTAGAATCTCTATCTTCCTACCTCTTTATGTATGCGCATGTGTATTTATGGTGTGGTATTCTTGAATTGGTTGAAATTCTTAATCGAGTTTTGTTTGCTTACGTTTAGTTTGGTTAATGTGAAAGCTTGGGAAAGAAATAGTGATTTGCTAAAGTTTTGACTATCTTCCCTAATCTAAGAGCTACTGGAACTCTGGTTTACTTCAGTATGTTGTGGGAGAATGCTTAAGTTCTTGAAAAATATGATCTTTTAAGTTATATGATGGTTTTGTTATTTAAAATGGGAATCTAGAGCTTTCTTTTGATTTCTGAAAGATTTGTGATTTTTTATTATCATTCATTGGAAAGTAGATGTCAGAACTCGTCCCAAATCCCCCCGGGATTCACGCGGGACGCGCCTAATCCTGTTTGATAGGAAGTGTCAGACAAGGGAAATTCCAACCTTAGCCCCACACAGGGCTTACAGAGTGCGCCTGGATCGGAGGAGGATTGTGATGTCTCGGTCTCTACTACAGCCCGTATCCGCGATCAACCTGAATGGCATTAAAAACCGGAAAAGACTGTGAGTGGACGAAATAATAATTTATAAAACATTTCACCAAAAGACCTTTATTCCCTTCACTAAAAATCATGCATGCATTCGAAAACCAGTTATCAAAATGAAACCATTAGGGCCTTAGCCCAAAACCATAAACCAAAGCACATGGAACTCAGCCCAGAACCAATACACGTGGGAACTCAGCCCAAAACCATTCGTGTGGGAACTCAGCCCAAATCAAATTCAAGTGGGTCTCCGGCCAAATCCAACACACTTGAGTCTCAGCCCAAAAACAATCCTCGGCATCCCTGACGCCTGACATCCGAGATGTCACAAACACACCATTGTCACGGTTCCAAGCTAAGCGTGCTATCCGGGGTCTCAAATCCCATGTCTCCCTAGGGTCCACCCAGGTCAACGACCCGCAGATCAATGACCCTCCCTGGGGCGAGGTTTTAACCTCTGAAAATCCCTGCTCTTGAGTCACTATACAGACCGGTTGCTCTGTGTAATGACCTCTCGCAGGCAATGCCCCGTGACTACTCCAGGATACTAGGAGATGCCTAGAGGAGACAACCAGCCACTCCAGGATACTACAAGACATCGGGAGGGCATCCGTTCAAGAGGATGGTATACAAAAAACCGTTTCAAATCATTAAAAGGGCTACGCCCGGGTTTTCCATAAAACCATCACAAATCCAATTATGGGTCCCTGATCCGAAATCATGTTTATAAATCATAACTAGGCCTCATGCCCGATTTCATAACAACTGGGCCTCAAGCCCGAATTCGTAAACCAACGGGGTCCTCGGCTCGATCGTATAGCTCAAATGGGCCTCCAGCCTGATTTCTCATTAAATCAACTAGACTCCAAGTCTGGTGGTTTCCAACCAAATGGGTCCTATGCCCGATTCCATTTCTTCAAATCCAAAACCTTTCCGTTAAATCACCACAGAAACCCAGCACGTATAGGCACGACATAAAACCATAAATCCTGAAATACGTGCAAATATGTAATTACTAATTACCACAAACATATGCACTCATGGAATCACAAAACATGTATTAAAACACTTATAAAACATTTATGCATGTATCAATTTAGAAAGCGAGGTCCACTCATAGACCGTCCAAAGCGGCGCCTCGATACGCGCGCCATACGCCCTTCCCGGGCCAATCACCAGCACCGGGACTCCCGAACCTGTCCAAATCATTTTAGAGGGTTACTAACAACTTCATTAACCTCTCATTGAAGATCCGTGATTTTCCCAAATTTTTAACTATTTTTAAACTCGATCCTAAACCTTTGGATATCTCGAAATATATCGAAACGATGTCCGATCGACCCGAAACTTGTCCCAAAATGTTTGTTACATCGAAAGGATGAAAACACATGTTGGACACTTCCCCAAAAGATGGCTCACATGCCCTCACGTGCCCCCAAGGCCCCTGCGCGTTGGAGCCACGCGCCCAGCTATAGATCGTCTTCTTCCTTCGGCTAGGTCGATCCGAACCGGCCTCTAGTTTTTTGGTCCAACCGGATCGGCGGAACGGGTCCAGGTCCATATCCATTCCTTCTTCATTTTTTGTCCATTTTCTTCCCTTTCAATTCCATTCTCTTGGTTTCAATCCTAGCAACCTTCCTAGGTGATTAAAACTAAGAAAAATGCCTTAAAACCCCTTGGTTCGAATCCCTTCTCACGGCCCAATTTTCCGTGCCTTCCCTGGGCTGTTCAGCCACCTCCCTACCCTCCCCCCCCCCCCCCCCAAGCGTCAACCACCACTCCTAGACATCCATAATAACTCAGCAACCACCCCCAATCACCATCTAACATCCTAAACATTCAAATCCAAAATTTGAATCGTTAAATCAGAGAATTGGTTCAGGTTTACCTGGTCGTGGTGCCACGTCTGTCCACGACGGCCCAGTGATCACCCAGCCACCATCCACTCACTCACATACTCATTCTCAGTCTATCCAGATCCTCAATCGAACCAACATGGGAAGGGGTGATGGGGTGGTAATGGTTTAGAGTTTTGGTTGAATGAAGCAGACAAATGGGTGATATGCATGAATGAAGGGAAGGGGGCAATGGATGAGTGACACTTGTCACTCATCCATTGGGCCTACTCAAAAGATTTAGGCTAACAGGACCCACCTCGATAACCGAACGAACCTTGCTCTCGTCTGAAAATTACACTCAAAAGACCAAAATAACCTCAAACCAACCACAAGCATACATTTTCAGACCAGGGAGAAGTTATAATACAACTAGTCAACAATAATACAGAGCAAAGTAACAGTACAGGATAAGAACAAAAGTCCTACTGTGAGTTGACTAAACACGCAACAGAAAACTCTATGCCTTTGCCTCTGCCTTTACGTTAGCCCCGACTCTTGCACCACGACCTGGAGGGTAATTTAAAACCAGAAAAGCGTGAGTGGACTAAAAAGAAATAAGAGTTCCAAAACAGTTTAATAAACAAACCAGGATTTTTCTCTCCGTTTTAAAATCATGCATGCATAACTAAGTATCAGAAAACAACTATATAAACCGTACGATAATCACTATGAAAACATCATCATAAAAACATGAAATACTAAATATCATCATCCAATCGAACCTGATGGATCTATCCGAATCTTTAAACTCCCGAGTCTTTAAACTCAATCCAGACCTCAATATAATCCGAGTCTTTAAACTCAACAGGATTACGGGAGAAAATCATAATATCCCAGTCTTTAAACTCCCGAGTCATTAAACTCAATCCGGGTCTTTAAACCCAATTCGGGCCCACCCCCGTCATATCATAATCCGGGTCTCTAAACCCAATAACCAGATCCAGCAAATCCAATCCAAACCATTTTTAAAATCATTTCTAAATCCATGTCCAAATCCGAATTCAAAATAACTATTCTAAAGCCATGCCGGCGTTCAGAACCGTCATTCCGAATCCAAATCCGGAAATCCCTTTTCAAGCTTTAAAACCAAATCTCGATTTCCGAAATCCGATTCTAAAACCAAAAACCATGATTATCGAATCATGGTTCAAAAATCATTTATAGTCATTGAAAATCAGTTATATATTTAAATCCCAAAATCATAGCATCAGAATCATAATCAAATCATATCTCGTAAAATGTGTCGAAATACGTATAAATCTAAGATACGCCTCCAAAAATGTACAATTATGTAAAACAGATATAAAATAAACAATGGAATGAAATCATATTTAAAACCATAACACAAGTAGATAAAAACAGTTATGCATGCTCGGTTAGAAAAGAAAAGTCCACTCACTAGGTCCGAACGCGTCAATCGCGCTCTGTACGCTCCTCGACTGTCTCAGGGGTATCCCGACCTGTCAAATACCACAATACCGGGTCACAAACACTTCATTTAATCTTACCCTAATTTCCCCAATTTTTTATGATTTTAAACGTAATTAAATTAATCCCTAAACCTTCGGACACTCAAAACTAACCGAAGACGGTGTCCAATCGACTCGAAACTTGTCCCAAAATGTTCGTTACATCGATTAGAGTGAAAACCATGTTGGACACTTCCCCAGAACATGCTCCACCCGTACTCACGCTCCGCCCAAAGGGGATGCGCGTGGGAGCCACGCGCCTGCTTCTCGTCATCGTCAACCTCCAGCCAACCCGATTCAGACCGGTCCAGACCGGTCTGGTCCAACCGAGCTGGTGAGGCCGGTTCTCACCCATTTTCTAGCCATTTTCAACCATTTCTATCCCATTTGTTTCGTCCTTGATTTTATGATTGATTTACTGAATAAAATCACAAAATAACACACGAATCCTTACCTCCTAAACCTCAAACTAAAACTCTGAAAATCGTCCTTCGGATTCCGGCCACCCGTCGTCTTCTCAGGGCACTAGTTCGACTCCTCAGTTCATTTAGAACTTCCTACAACTATTAGGACCAATAGAACGGCTCAATAGCCCTCTAAAACTCACGACTTTCCATTTGAACCAAAATAAAAAAAAAAGGGGAAACCGGTAACTCACATGTGTTCTGACCTCCGCCGTGATCTCCTATGTGTTCCTCTGGGTCCACAAGGCACTCCTCACTCCACTACTCACCCCCACAGACCAATTTGAACCAATTTGATCGATTAAAGGTTAACCGTCGTCCACGTCTTCTTCTCTGTTTTTACTAAGTTTCTCACCTCACACACACACAGCCACACTCCAGGTCATCTCAACACTATCAATCAACACACTAGAACTATTCTGAGCACTCACTCAAGCCAAAGCACTCACACACTCACTGAAAATGGATCGATTACAAACACGGTCTCACGGTCTCTATTTTTCTCCTTTGTACGATTACCCAACCATTTTAAAATGTAAAACCGTGTAGAAATAGGCAGAAACCTCTAGGATGTCACCAGGTGTCAAACACCTTGTGGACCCAGTCCAAAATATTCAATCCCAGCTCCCCAGATGGCCTTATCTGATTAGGCACACCTTCCCATGTGTTAAAAGACCAAAATGCCCCTACAAGTCCAAATTACCATTTTGCCCCTCACCTACTTAGACCCATATCTTAACCGTCTGACGTCCGATGACAGTGTGCCGCCTGTCGTTGTACTCAGGACCTACCTAACGGTCCTCGGTTTACGTGAAAACTAATGGTAAAAAAAAAAGTCAACAATTTCCCTCTTTGTAACCAAATTACGAAAATGCCCTCGAACTTCTGAACACCATAACTTCTTCCCCGATTGTCCGAATCAGACGTGCCACCTGTCTACGGACTCGTGACGTCCTGAACTACGTCACAGTCATCGGTCAACGTCCGTTCGACCTGCCAATGAAAAAGTCAACATTTGACCACACTATTCACAAGGGTAAAATTGTCATTTTATATACAAATCTTTTCCAAATTTACATTTTTTGCCCTTTTCGAAGGTCCAGGGTGTTACAATCTACCCCCCTTAAAAGAATTTCGCCCAAGAAATTTAGTGAAATAAAAAGGGGTACTGTTCACGCATTAAAACCTCGGAATCCCTAGTTTCTTCTTCTACCTGATGATTCCTCCACAAAAGATTAACCAAGGGAACCGTCTTCCTCCGTAGCATCTTATCCTTACGATCCAAAATCACCACAGGTTGCTCCTCAAAACTCAAATCCTCTCTAAGTTCGACAGGTTGTGCTTCCAAAATGTGAGAATCATCCCGAATATACTTCCGAAGCATCGACACATGAAAAACATTATGTACCTTAGCCAAGTCTGATGGTAAGGCTAACCGATAAGCAAAAGGACCAATCTTCTCCAAAATCTCGTAGGGTCCAATGTAGCAGGGACTTAACTTCCCTCGTCTGCCAAACCGTACAATACCCTTCCAGGGAGATAGCTTCAAGAAGACCCAATCTCCTACCTCACACTCCAGATCTCTGATCCTACGGTCGGCGTAGCTCTTCTGTCAGTCCTGAGCTGCTTTGAGTCTATCTCTGACCAGTGCAACCTTTCCCTAGGTGAGGTCTACCAACTCTGAAGTCGTCAATCTCCTTTCACCTACCTCGGTCCAACACAACGGTGTTCTACACTGCCGTCCATACAAGGCTTCATAAGGAGCCATCCTAATGCTCGCCTGGTAACTGTTTCTATAAGCAAACTCCATCAAAGCTAGATGCGACTCCCAAGTACCCTGAAACTGTAAAACACAGGTGCGCATCTTGTCCTCAAAATCAGGATGGTCCGCTTTGACTGTCCGTCGGTCTGAGGATGAAAGGCAGTGCTGAAATGTAACTTCGTCCCAAAAGCTTCCCGCAGACTCTGCCAAAACCGTGAAGTAAACCTCGGATCCTTGTCGAAAACTATCGATTCTGGAGTACCGTGCAACCGAATACTCTCATCGACAAACAACTGCGCAAACTGCGTCATCCAGAAGTTCTCTCGCACCGGCAAGAAATGAGCTGACTTGGTGAGCCTATCCACAATCACCCATACGCCATCATGTCCCTTAGGGGTCCTGGGAAGCTTAAACACGAAGTCCATCGTTAGATGATCCCATTTTCACTCTGGGATCGACAGGGGTTGCATTGCTCCGTAGGGTCTCTGTCGTTCGGCTTTCACCTGTTGACAAATCAAACATCTACTGACGTACTCAGCAATTTCACGCTTCATACCTGACCACCAGTAATGCTCCCTAAGCATACGATACATCTTGGTCCCTCTAGGATACATCACATAGGTTGAATTGTGAGCCTCATCAATGATCGTCTTCTTCAGTGCTTCATCCTCCGGTACACACAATCATCCTTCTTTTACCAAGACTTCATCCTTACGAATCCCAAAATCCTGTCTCTCCCCAGCTTCAACCTCAATCTGAATAATGCCCAAAACGGGGTCCTGAAACTGAGCATCAATAATCTAATCAACCAAGACAGGTCGTACATGGAAACTCTCTAGTAGTGCTCCCTAACTATCAACAATCAAATCCACTTGAATCCTACGGAGTTCAACCAACCAGGGCAACCAAAGAGCTAGGTAACTTCCTACTCAGGGCATCAGCTACTACATTAACCTTCCCCGGGTGATACTCGATGGTGCAATCATAGTCCTTAATCAATTCTAACCATCGGCGTTGTCTCAGATTCAGCTCCTTCTGGGTAAAGAGATAATTCAAACTCTGGTGGTCCGTGAAGATCCTGCACCTCTCACCGTATAAGTAATGTCGCCAAATTTTCAACGCATGAACCACCGCTGCAAGCTCCAAATCATGAGTGGGGTAATTCATCTCATGAGGTTTCAACTGTCGGGAAGCGTAAGCAATCACCTTCCCATGATGCATCAACACACATCCCAAACCTTGCAAAGAGGCATCATTGTATACCTCGAACTCCCCACTATCATCCGGAAGGGCTAACACAGGAGCAGATGTCAACCACCTTTTCAGCTCCTGAAAACTCTGTTCACGACTCTCGTCCCAAAAAAATCGGACTTCCTTCCTAGTCAGTTGTGTCAACGGAGCAGCAAGAATAGAAAATCCCTCAATGAAACGTCGGTAATAACCAGCTAACCCTAAGAAGCTCCTGACCTCGGTCGCTGTTTTGAGCTGCTCCCAGTTCGCTACTGCCTACCCCTTCTGAGGATCCACGCTAATACCCTCAGCTGAAATCACATGACCCAGAAAACCAACACTATTCAACCAGAACTGACATTTGTTCAACTTCGCATACAACTGGTTCTTCCTCAAGGTGTTAAGCATTATCCTCAAATGCTTCTCGTGTGCCTTCGCACTCTTTGAATACACCAATATGTCATCGATGAACACAATCACGAAACGATCCAAGTGTGACCGAAACACTCGGTTCATCAAGTCCATAAACGCCGCTGGAGCGTTAGTTAATTCAAATGGCATCACTACAAACTCATAATGGCCGTACTTGGTCCGAAAGGTTGTCTTAGGTATGTCCTCCTCTCTGACTCGTAGTTGGTGATATCCAGATCGAAGATCAATCTTCGAAAAGTACCGTGCTCCCTTCAGCTGATCAAACAAGTCATCAATCCGGGGTAGGGGATACTTGTTCCTGATGGTTATCCTGTTCAGTTGCCTATAGTCAATACACAATCTCAAACCTCCGTCCTTTTTCCTGACAAACAGCACTGGAGCTCCCCAAGGAGATACACTCGGTCGAATAAATCCCAAATCGACCAACTCTTGTAACTGCGCCTTTAATTCCCTCAACTCAGCTGGCGCCATATGATGAGGAGTCTGAGAAATAGGTTACGTACCTGGAAGAAGGTCGATAGTAAACTCGATGTCTCGATGAGGTGGTAATCCCGGCAACTCCTCGAGAAAGACGTCTGGAAACTCCCGCACTACCGGAATATCCTCCGCCCTCAATAGCTAGCACGTGTGTCCACCACGTGAGCCAAGTAGCCCTGACATCCCTTCCTCAACAACTTGCTCGCTTCCAGAGCCGAAATAACACGTGTAGGTAGTGCACGCTAATCACCCTATAACGTGGTCTCCGATAACCCTAGACTCCGAAGGGTCACCCTTCTATCGAAACACTCGATAGAAGCATGATGCATAGTTAACCAGTCCATCACTAGAATAACATCAAAATCCTGTAAATCCAACAGTAAAAAATCCGCCACTAACTCAACCTCGCCTACCAACACCAGACACTCTCTCAAAACTTGAATTACCACATACACCTCCCCAGTAGGCGTACTCACACCCAAATCACAATCCAATGCGGACACCTCTCTCTCCGCAACCAAACCACAACTCCGGAATATAAAAGAATGGGTAGCCACGAGATCTATCAAAGCATGTACAGCATGGCCAAGTATGGTAAGCGTACTTGTTACCACTCTGGGTGCTGATCGAGCCTCCTGCTATGTCATAGCAAAAACTCGGGCCTGGGGTCCCGATGATCGACCGCGTCCCCTCGAACTACTAGTGGCACCACCACCACCTCTAGTGCCAGCCGTCCCTTAAACTGATGTCGTACTCTGTCCCGGTTTCGCCGTACCTCGGCTACGCCACCCTCCTGGGGTAACGATGGACACTCACGCCGGAAGTGACCTCGCTCTCCACAGTAATAGCAAACATCTCGACTAGGTCCACCACTCTGCCTCCCAGTAGAAACAACAAATGTCGCACTTGCATGCGGAGTCGGCTGTGCTCTAGCTCCTTGGAAATCGGAACCCTGAAAACTGTCTGGTCTACCAAACCTGGCACCACTTGCCGATGAAGTACCACTGTAATTGCCCCGCTTCGGGGTCCTTCGACTCGATGTTCCAGAAAAAGAATGCTCCCGGCGTCGCACACCACTAGAGAACTGTGGTCGTGCCTACAAACTAGCCTCTACCCTCACCGCAGCATCTGATAACTCTCTGAGTGTAGCAAATGAGCCAGCTGTCACAATGGCTCGAATCTCTCCTCGCAGGCCCAACTCAAACCAGCGACACTTCTCAGCTTTCGTTACCACAAAAGCAGGAGCAAAACGGGACAACATCTAAAACCTCTGCTCGTACTCAGCTACGGTCATACTCCCATGTTTAAGCTGAATAAACTCCGCCTCCTTGGCATCACGGAACGAGCGGGCATAGTACTGATCCAGGAACCGCTCCTGAAATGTCTCCCAGGTCACATTGCGGGGGTCCCATCCTGAAAACTCAAGCGTATACCACCACTCATACGCTGCACCGTCCAGTAAGAAGGTACCTAACAACACTCGATCCTCCAGAGGGCATCGCATCACCGCGAAAATCCGCTCAAGTTGAGTAATCCACCTGTGGGATTCCTCAGGATCTGCCCCACCACTAAACATCGTAGCCCCTAGACGCTGGGCTCGCTCAATCGTAGCACTCTCAGCATCTCTCGCAACTTCTTCTGCAGGTCGTGGGGGGGGCTTACGTCTCGGAGGCATGGTCGATCGTACACTGAAAGAGGCATAGAATCAGTATAACAACCTAAACACAACCTCGTAGCAGACACAAACAGTAAACCTATGCTCCGATACCAATTGACAGGACCCACCACGATTATCACCTCGATAACCGGGACAAGCCTTGCTCCCATCTGACAATTACACTCAAAAGACCAAAATAACCTCAAAATAACCACAAGCATACATTGTCAGACCAGGGAGAAGTTATAATACAACTAGTCAACAGTAATATAGAGCATAGTAATAGTACAAGATAAGAACAAAAGTCCTACTGTGAGCTGACTAAACACGCAACGGAAAACTTTATGCCTTTGCCTCTGCCTCTACGTTAGCCCCGACGCTTGCATACGACCTGGAGGGTAATTTAAAACCAGAAAAGCGTGAGTGGACTAAAAAGAAATAAGAGTTCCAAAAAAAATTTAATAAACAAAATAGGATTTTTCCATCCGTTTTAAAATCATGCATGCATAACTAAGTATCAGAAAACAACTATATAAACCGTATGATAATCACTATGAAAACATCATCATAAAAACATGAAATACTAAATATCATCATCCAATCAAACCTGATGGATCTATCCGAATCTTTAAACTCCCGAGTCTTTAAACTCAATCCAGACCTCAATATAATCTGAGTCTTTAAACTCAACAGGATTACGGGAGAAAATCATAATATCCGAGTCTTTAAACTCCCGAGTCGTTAAACTCAATTCGGGTCTTTAAACCTAATTCAGGCCCACCCCCGTCATATCATAATCCGGGTCTCTAAACCCAATAACCAGATCCAGAAAATCCAATTCAAACCATTTTTAAAATCATTTCTAAATCCATGTCCAAATCCGAATTCAAAATAACTATTATAAAGCCATGCTGGCGTTCAGAACCGTCATTCCGAATCCAAATCCGGAAATCCCTTTTCAAGCTTTAAAACCAAATCTCGATTTCGGAAATCCGATTCTAAAATCGGAAATCATGATTATCGAATCATGGTTCAAAAATCATTTATAGTCATTGAAAATCAGTTATATATTTAAATCCCAAAATCATAGTATCAGAATCATAATCAAATCATATCTCGTAAAATGTGTCGAAATACGTATAAATCTAAGATACGCCTCCAAAAATGTACAATTATGTAAAACAGATATAAAATAATCAATGGCATGAAATCATATTTAAAACCATAACACAAGTAGATAAAAACAGTTATGCATGCTCGGTTAGAAAAGAAAAGTCCACTCACTAGGTTCGAACGCGTCAATCGCGCTCTGTACGCTCCTCGACTGTCTCAGGGGTATCCCGACCTGTCAAATACCACAATACCGGGCCACAAACACTTCATTTAATCTTACCCTAATTTCCCCAATTTTTTAGGATTACAAACGTAATTAAATTAATCCCTAAGCCTTCGGACACTCAAAACTAACCGGAGACGATGTCCAATCGACTCGAAACTTGTCCCAAAATGTTCGTTACATCGATTAGAGTGAAAACCATGTTGGACACTTCCCCAGAACATGCTCCACCCGCACTCACTCGCCGCCCAAAGGGGATGCGCGTGGGAGCCACGCGCCTGCTTCTCGTCATCGTCAACCTCCAGCCAACCCGATTCAAACCGGTCCAGACCGGTCTGGTCCAACCGAGCTG
This sequence comes from Prinsepia uniflora, assembly GCA_032719365.1. Lineage (NCBI taxonomy): Eukaryota > Viridiplantae > Streptophyta > Magnoliopsida > Rosales > Rosaceae > Prinsepia > Prinsepia uniflora. The sequence goes on along the minus strand of CM064861.1, from coordinate 32,738,595 downwards.
GTGAGGCCGGTTCTCACCCATTTTCTAGCCATTTTCAACCATTTCTATCCCATTTGTTTCGTCCTTGATTTTATGATTGATTTACTGAATAAATTCACGAAATAACACACGAATCCTTACCTCCCAAACCTCAAACTAAAACTCTGAAAATCGTCCTTCGGATTCCGGCCACCCGTCGTCTTCTCAGGGCACTAGTTCGACTCCTCAGTTCATTTAGAACTTCCTACAACTATTAGGACCAATAGAACGGCTCAATAGCCCTCTAAAACTCACGACTTTCCGTTTGAACCAAAATCAAAAAACAGGGGAAACCGGTAACTCACATGTGTTCTGAACTCCGTCGTGATCTCCTACGTGTTCCTCTGGGTCCACTAGGCACTCATCACTCCACTACTCACCCCCACAGACCAATTTGAACCAATTTGATCGATTAAATGTTAACCGTCGTCCACGTCTTCTTCTCTGTTTTTACTGAGTTTCTCACCTCTCACACACACACACACAGCCACACTCCAGGTCATCTCAACACTATCAATCAACACACTAGAACTATTTTGAGCACTCACTCAAGCCAAAGCACTCACACACTCACTGAAAATGGATCGATTACAAACACGGTCTCACGGTCTCTGTTTTTCTCCTTTGTACGATTACCCAACCATTTTAAAATGTAAAACCGTGTAGAAATAGGCAGAAACCTCTAGGATGTCACCAGGTGTCAAACACCTTGTGGACAAAGTCCAAAATATCCAATCCCAGCTCCCCAGATGGCCTTATCTGATTAGGCACACCTTCCCATGTGTTAAATGACCAAAATGCCCCTACAAGTCCAAATTACCATTTTACCCCTCACTTACTTAGACCCATATCTTAACCGTCCGACGTCCGATGACAGTGTGCCGCTTGTCGTTGTACTCAGGACCTATCTAACGGTCCTCGGTTTGCGTGAAAACTAATGGTCAAACAAAAAGTCAACAATTTCCCTCTTTGTAACCAAATTACGAAAATGCCCTCAACATTCCGAACACCATAACCTCTTCCCCGATTGTTCGAATCGGACGTTCCACCTGTCTACGGACTCGTGACGTCCTGAACTACGTCACGGTCATCGGTCAACGTCCGTTCGACTTGCCAATCAAAAAGTCAATATTTGACCACACTATTCACAAGGGTAAAATCGTCATTTTATATACAAATTTTTTCAAATTTACATTTTTTGCCCTTTTCGAAGGTCCGAGGTGTTATATAGGCCCCAGTCAAGATAAAGTCCATTTTTGTCTCGTAAAGCGTTTCGCCGTAAATAGTTCCCTATATCTTATGTGAACTATAACTTTTTCGTCGAACGTGCAATTTCGACGTGCCGCTTGTCTATAGACTCATGACGTCCCGATCTCCGTCACGGTCATCGGTCCTCGGCCGTCTGTGTAACAACCCGTCCCGAGAGCCGGGATTAGTAGTGTGATTAAGGTGGGATTAGTGAGCTTAATCGGTGGTTAGATGGTCCCGATAGGTCCGTAAGTGTAGAATGACGATTTTACCCCTAGGTAGGGAAAAAAGTTGACTTTTCATTCGGGTGGTCAAGTGGGTATTGATCGGTGACCAAGACGTAGGTTAGGACGTTACGAATCCATAGGTAGGTGGCACTCCCGATTCCGACATCCGAGGAGGAAGTTGTGATGTTCGGAAGGTTGAGGGCATTATCGTAATTTTGGGTAACTTAGGGGGAATAGTTGACTTTTTGTGTAATCGGGTTTTGGTATGTTGACCTAGGATGGTTAGATAGCTCTTGTCGTCCTGAGTTCGATGATAGGCGGCACGTATTCATCGGACTTACGAAGTGTGAGTTACGGGTCTAGGAAGTCAGTGGCATAACCGTAAATTCAAGTTAAAAAGAAGGGTAATTTGGTCTTTTGGTTATCTGGGGATTTGTGCACAGAGAGGGCAAAGTGGATGGCTGAGATTGGGCCAGATGGTGAAGGTATGGGCAGATTGGTGACATGTGGCAAGTGTGTAGTGGGTTCTACACACTTGTACACGGGTCCAATTATTTGGGACCTAACTCGTGCCCGTGTGTGTGTGTGTGTTCTTCAACCAGAGTGAAACAGAGGGAGGAATTGAGAGAAATTGAGAAGTTAATCGTGTAGGTTGGTGAGTCTGGTGAGTTGTGAGGGTGAAAGGAAGAAGAAAGAAGATTGATAATCGAGTTTGGGACCGAGATCGCGCACGGAGACATGGTGGTTGGCGAGGCTGAGTTCTCTGGTAAAACAGAGAAACGGTGAGACAGAGACGGTGGTTGTGCCATGAGGTGGCTCAATTCAAGTCAAGAGGAGGCTGGGACGAGTACAGAGGACTGGTTGGACACCGTGGTACACGGCTGAGCTCACGACGGCGACAGGAGGACAGGTAAATCCTCACCCCCGTTTCTTTGCTCTGTTTTGTCGTTTGGGTTTAGAAGCTGAGTCGTGGATCTAGGGCGAGAGTCGAGGGAATTGGAGGTTAGAGTGAGACTCATGGAGGTCCCAAGAGTCGATTGAGTGTGTAGCCGTGACGGAGGAGTACACGGCGGAGGTTAGCACGATGGGAGTATCTGTGTGCTCTGTTTTGCCGTGATGTTCAAACGGCTAGTCGTGACGTTTGGGCGAGAATCGACGGTCAAGGTGAGTCGGGTTAGGCTTAGAAGGGTCCTAGGAAGAGGTTGGTGTAGCCACCATGAAGGGGGAAGCCGTGGGTGGCCGGGAAGGAAAACAGGGGTTTTTGGGTTGTCTGGTTTCGAGCTTCAGTCGACGGGCTAGGGACAGTGTCGAGGTTAGAGGCGTTGGGGAATCGATAGGGTAGGCCTGGACGATGAGACTGGTGAAGAAAGGGAGGAAAATGGTGCAGGCACGGCGGTGAACCGCTGACGCCGGTTCGAGTTGCAGACTACTGTACTGAACCAGGTCTGCTCGAGGTTGATGGTGCACTGTAGCTGGCGCGTGAGGGCCACGCGCAGCCACTTTGGGCGGCGCGTGGGGGCGCGTACGGCGGCGATGGGGAAAACGGTCAACATGGTTTTTGGTCCAGGAGTTGTGACGAGTCCATTGGAAGTGGTTTCGGGTTAATCGGACGTCGAATCAACGTAGTTTAGCGAGGGTGAAGGTTTAGGGTTCCGGTTCGTTACGTTTAGGACCCGGGGATTTTTAAGAGAATTTAGGTGATTACTCGTGGACGTGTTAGTGACGTCATTTGGTGGTTGTTGACAGGGTCGGGAGTTCCCGAGGAAGCTGAGGAACGTGCAGGACGTTCGGGACGCGATTGAGGGCTCAATACTGTGAGTGGACCCTTTCCTTAAACTCGAACATGCATAACTGCTTTTCTAGAATTGTTTTATATCTGTGATTTCATGCTTGATGGATTTATGATGTGGTTTTATATAATTGCACGGTTTTCGAGAAAATACGGTGTTTGACACGTTTTACGATAAAAGGTTGATTTCTGATTATAATGTTATAGTTTTGGGATTTCAAATGATAAATGGTTTTCAATGATTCTTACTGGATTTTGTGACTTGATTTGGTGAACAAGGAATTTGGTTTTAAAGTTGAAAAGTGGATTTCCGGATTTGGGTTCGGAATGACGGTTCGGGATGCCGGAAGGGCATCAGACCAGTGATTTCGGATTCGGGTTTGGATGTGAATTCGGGAACGGTTTTCAAATGGTTTTGATTGGATTTGCTGGATCTGGTTATTGGGTTTAAAGACCCAGATATTGATTGACGGGGGACGGGCCCGGATTGAGTTTAAAGACTCGGATATATTGATTTTCCCCCGTAGGCCTATTGAGTTTAAAGACTCGGGAGTTTAAAGATTCGGATATTATTAAGGCCTGGATTGAGTTTAAAGACTCGGGAGTTTAAAGACTCGGATAGGTCCAGCAGGTTTGATCGGAAAATGATGATTTCATGTTCATGGTTTATGACACGGTTTTATGATTCACAGGCTGTGGTTTTCTAACTGTTTTATAGTGTTTCTGTTTCTTATGATGTGGTTTATGGTAATTTGGTTATAACTGTTCTGATAACTGGGTTATGCATGTGGTTTTCAAAACGGAGGGTTAAACTCGGTTTTCTGATAAATGGTTTTAGAACTTTTCTGTTATCATGGTCCACTCACATCTTCTGTTTTAAATTGCCCTCCAGGTTGTGGAGATAGCGCGGGGTCTTGACGTCGAGGCAGTGTCTGAGGCATAGAAGTGACGAGCGGGATTTCCGAGTGTTAAAGTTTTTCTTCCGCGTGCGTGTACTTATTATCGGTTTTTAGTCATTGTAGTCGTACTATACTCTGTAAAACTCTAACTTCGGGATTTATTGAGTACTATCTTCTGCGTCTGACTGTTTTTGGTCGGGGTGTCAGACGGGAGCAGGATTTACCTCAGGTTTCGGGGTGAAACCGGGGTGGGTCCTGACAGTCTGTGTCAGGACCTGACCCTCTTCTGTCAGGTCCCGATTCATCTAGCACAATATTGTCCGCTTTGAGCCTCCTTGCCCTGCCCTCACGGTTTTGTTTTCGGGAGCTCACGGTGCAACTTCCCAGGGGGTCACCCATCATGGAATCGCACCAGCCTCAACTCGCTTAAATTTGGGGTTCCAATCCCCCCCAAAGCCACTGAGCTCCCAAAAGGCCTCATGCTAGGTAGGTGTGTGCCTACACCTTTAAGGTACACCACCATTCCCTTCCCAGACCATTCCCCCTCGCAGGAATGTGGGATTGTTCACCTTTCCCTGCAGGACACGGGTCTTACAATCCACCCCCCTTAGGGCCCAGCGTCCTCGCTGGCACACTTCCCGGTTGGGGGCTGGCTCTGATACCAAATTGTCAGGACCTGACCCTCTTCTGTCAGGTCCCGATTCATCTAGCACGATATTGTCCGCTTTGGACCTCCTTGCCCTTGCCCTCACAGTTTTGTTTTCGGGAGCTCACGGTACAACTTCCCAGGGGGTCACCCATCATGGAATTGCACCAGCCTCAACTCGCTTAACTTTGGGGTTCCAATCCCCCCCAAAGCCACTGAGCTCCCAAAAGGCCTCATGCTAGATAGGTGTGTGCCTACACCTTTAAGGCACACCACCATTCCCTTCCCAGACCATTCCCCCTCGCAGGAATGTGGGATTGTTCACCGTTCCCTCCAGGACACGGGTCTTACAGTGTGACCTCCCGTGTCAAAAGTCAACTTTTTGCCCTCATTGAGGGGCAAAATCATAATTTCGCCCTGAACGTCCGTTAATCCTCGGCTAATCCCCAATTAGCCTCACTAATCCGTAATTATTCTTAATTAATCCCTAAAATCAAGGACGGGTCGTTACAGTAGAACTCAGATTTTATTTTGTTTTGTGTATATTTGAGTGTTGAAGTAAATAAATAAAATCAAATGTTGACTATGTATGTGATGCGCTTTCTTTTAGCTGATACGATATCCTCAATTGAATTTGACCAGAGTAGTGATTTCCATTTCTTAATTTCTGTCTTCCCACTTGTATTTATCCCTATCTTATCGTATATCATTTTGTTTGTCTTTATGTTTTACTCTGTATGAGAATTAGTACGAAACTTAGTAATATTCATTATGAAATTATTGAAAATTAACAGTATCTTCATTAGCTCATTACTAATGAGCGTAATGACTACATAGCATATATATTGAATATATAGTGTATATTTGTATATATTGATGTACATTGATGATAAAGTGTGTTGAAGTATAATGGGTAGTTAGAGGCTTTGGCTTGGGCTGTATATATATATATTGATATTCCCTGTGATCAGTTTTCCATTTTTTTCAGGAGAGCTTTTCCAATATATACTGGGATAAAAATGGTTTGTAGAGTACATCTTTTATGTTTCCTTTTGTGACACTAGTTTTATTAGATCATGGTTTTAAAGTTTGATGCATCTGTTTCATCTATTACATTTCAGATGGCTATCATAATTTTAAAGGTTGATGCTTCTGTTTCATCTATTACATTTCAGATGAATATATAGTGACAAAATAAATTACTAATAATACTTGTCATATTGGATATATATGAAATTTGCATGCTGTCAAGAAACAGGAAAACTTCATACAGTGTCATTTAATGGTTAAAATTGGGTTTAGTAGGCTTTCTTGTAGGTGTATCCCTAGTAAGGTATTTTGGTATCTAATTCATAATAACCTAATAAAGCTCACATCAGTGAGAAAAATTTAGAAGTTAGAAATGTATTGATTTAATTGGTTACTACCTATGACTCCCTTAAACTTAAAGATTTTGGCTTTATGTTTTGCTTTAGTTTGTAATCAGATTATGATGCTATTTTGTGGGATGGAGTTTGCCTTGAGGTTAAATATTTATACTTTTCATTGCAGGTTATTGAACATAAGGGCCTTGATATAGTTCTACAAGACTAGAGCTAACTTTCAAAGGAACTGGGAGATTTCTGCCTAAGTCATATTTTGTCAGGAGGGTATGCTGATTGTTAGCTCTCTTTTTTCTCATTGACATTGTTAGTCTATTTTTGTTCAAAGGTTACTAATCTGCCGCATTTTGTATGCTCACAAGTCATGAGAGGATGTTGTTGAATCAATTCAAAACTCTCTGATGAAGGTGAAGTAATGGTTCTTTTCATATTTTTGTTGTTCTTTTCTATTTTTTTTGTTCTTTTCTACAATTTAGGGACCAAATGGTTCTTTTTATTTTTATTTTCAGAAATTTGACCTCAGGTAAAGGGAGGTGGTTAGAAGGTGGGAATGGTGTTAAGTAATTTAAAAGTAGGAGATAAGATGGGGATTTGGCCTTTTCTTTCCTTTTGATGAATAAATTTTGTAGAAACTGAAGTAATTTGTTTTTGTTTGCTATGCTGAACTCATTGTCTGTTTCCCTCTGAGAAAGTAGCCATTTTAAACTCATAGGGTTTTGTCCTTGTAAATTCATTTTTCATTATGTGGCTGTATAACCATGTGGATTGAATTGAGTTACTTATTCATGAGTTATGAATCATGATGTTGAAAGATGTAAAAATTAGTGTGCATATTGAGCAGGTAAAAGAGGACATGAGAAGTGGACTAGTCACAAGATGAATTAAAACGAGAAGATGGGAAATGGATGATTGACATTGATTACTACTTGTCCCAATAGGTTCTTTCTCTAATTTATTTGCTCTAATCCTAATTTTCATTAACTATGATTATTTGTGAGATACATGCTGTTGTTTGTGCAGATTCATCATGTGGTATCACGTCTTTGTGCTTCAATTCAAGGTACCAGTCTTGAACGCTTAGCAGATTGTTTAGGGCTTGACACTTCTGAGGTAAGATCATCACTCTCTTCATCTTTCAAAAGGATTGTCTAGGGCTTCGCACTCTAATGTATTTTTGAAATTGGAATTTTAATTCAAAGTTAAGTCAAGTGAAGTTGTCAAAGATGATCTTTCCAGCTTGTCTCTTGCCATTGACAACGAAGAGAGGTAACATATCTGATTGTGCAGTTATTGTCACAAATCTCTTCAATATCTACACTACGTACCATTGAGTTATTGACTGTTGTTGTGTCCTATACATTCATTTTAGGGTTAACAGATAGTCGACGATTACAATTATTTTCAACACAGGTACAAAATATTCATCGTATTAGGGCCATTCTTTTGAAATTCCTATTTTCCTTAAATAATTTGAGTATTGTTTCCCAAGTTTTCCATCATATTTCCAGTACTGATTCCTAAACTAAATTCCTCCCAAATTAGAACTGTTTGATCCTGAAATGACCAACTCGATGAGACCCGCTGGGAGTTCTAGGATCAGCCGCGTGGTGTCTCGGGCCCGCCGGGGGCGTTGTGGTTCGGCAGGGATCCTGCAAAACTAGACACCGGTGTGGTGTCGGCCAAAGGGGCTCCGATGCCTAAGTTAGTATCTGAATGCCGGGCGGCAAGTAAATACAGTGTTCTGGATCGGTTCTGAGTGTCTTACCTTTGTGAAGGGTTTCGGGGTATTTATAGTAGCCATAACTGCGGTAGGTGGGCTACTGTTACGGGAGCAGGTAATGCTTTGTGGCTGAGAGCCGTCTGACAAGCCCTGGACATCCGGAGGAGGCGCCAGCTGGAGTCCCAACCTGCCTCCGTCAGGGAGTTGGTGTGGCAGAGTTGGTTAGGTGACTGTCGCAGCCAGCTGTTGTCTGTTCACTGTCAGGTGCCGAATGGCGGGTCTGCAGTATGGTGCCGATCGGCGGACCGTGAGTCGTGAGGGTGCCGATCAGGCGATCGGTCGGCGGCCTTCCTGTCCTGGTGGGACCTGTGCTAGGGTGGTCGGTCGATATGGTATCAACAAGAACTAAATTGATGAAACCTCTAAGATAACAAATGCATGATCTAATGATTGCAGGTATCGGGGTTGTGAGCCTTTTGTCTTGGCATGTCCAAGCTGCTCTGGTACTTTTAAATGTCCAACTATCTTGAATTCCATTTCTAAGTCAATTACTGGAAAACAAGCAGATCCACAAGTTGAGGAATCTACCAATGATTTTTGGCATAAATTACGTTGTCTGAAATGCCCAGGAGAAGTCGATGTGAGCAAACTCTCTCCTGCAATGATATCAAACCAGGTATAGTCTAACCCCTGCTAATCTTAAACATCTAGTCTCTGATAAAATTCTTCTTGGTTTGAATACGAGATTTTCTTTGAGCAATCAACTGAGCATATGCACCTAGAATCCTGGATACTGTATTTATCTTTCAGGTGAAAAGGCAAGCAGATGTTTCATATCTAATTAATTATGCAGATGTTTGTTGAAGAGTTCATGGAGATGGTTGAGTTAAATCTAATAAGAGATGCTTTAGTTACGCTTCCAGGAATATATGGTCTACCAATAGAGCAAAGGAAGAGACTGACCATAGCTGTGGAGTTGGTTGTTACTCTTATTAGGCTCATGCAATCTTCTCAGACAGATAGATTAAGGAGCTCACTGCTACTTGAGGCATATGCATTGAATTAGCTAGATAGGTTTGTAGTTTTTAGAAGAGTGCAAATAATTAATGTATTTTTTGCTATCTTTTTGGATTTTAGATTTTGGTTGTAAGAATGTTGAATAGATTTTCTCCAAAGATATATGTGTGATTTTTTATTTCAAAAGCGTTTATGGGATTCAAAAGAAATATAAATTACAAAGAAAATCATGAAACAAAATTGTTGTTTAAATCTGATCAAAATATTGTGAGACTACAATAGTGAATAAACGTTGTCTTATGAAGGAGAAGACAACACCTAAAAAAAACTATCGTCTGATGGAGAGATAGACAAAAGTGGAAAAATAAATCATCGTCTTTTATAGCCATAGACGACAATTATTAAAACAAAACTATCGTCTAAAATGCTATTAGATGACAGTTTTACAACAAAACTGTTGTCTAAAGAGTTGTTAAAGACAACACTTTTTTAAAAAAACCGTTGTCTTAAGGGGTTATAAATGATAGTAATCACAAAAAAAAATCGTCTTAATATGTTATAGACAACAGTGAAAAATAAAAATTGTCTTCTGATTTGGTATTAGATGACAATTTTTAAGGAATTTCTTTTTTTATATATATACATTAGACTACGTTTTTTTTTTAAACTGTCGTCTTATTGGCTCTTAGACGACGATAGAATATACAAACAGACGTCTGAATGGATAACAGACGACAGTTTTGAAAGAATTATTCAAGTTTTTACCTACAATAGACGACAGTTTTTTAGTATAACTGTCGTCTGATTGGACTTTTGACGACAAAAAAAAAACTGTCGTCTGATGTATTTCAAACAGACGTCACTCACATAGACGTCGCTTTTTAGGCTATTCAGACGACATTTTTTTTACTATCATCTAGAGGCCTTTTTGGCATAGTGTAAACCTTGTAACGATGCATCACTATCCTCAAACTCCCCACGATCATCAGGAAGGGTCAGTATCGGAGCGAAAGTCAATTCATCTCCTCAATTTCTAAAAATTCCGCATACAGTTCTCATCCCAGACAAACTTCAATCCCTTCCTAGCTAAACGAGTAAACAAAGTTGTAATCATAGAAAACCCCTCTACAAACCATCTGTAGTATCCATCTAATCCCAAAAAACTCCTAACCCCCCGACATCGTCTTTGGTTGAACTTAGTTGGCCACTACCTCAGTTTTCTAGGGATCTACGCTAATCTCGTTTTCTGATATCACATGCTCTAGAAAACCAACCCTAATTACCAAAACTGACATTTCTTGACCTTTATATACAATTGATTTTCCCTTAATGTATTCAACACTATCCTCAAATTCTTTTCATGTGCCTTCCCACTCTTTGAATACACTAGAATGTCATCGATGAACGCTATCACAAATTGATCCAAGAATGGTTAAAACACTATGTTCTCCAAATCCATGAACACTGTTGGGGCATTAGTCTACTCAAATGGCATCATTAAAAACTCATAATGACCATATCTCGTATGGGAATCTATTTTTGGAATATCATCCTCATTTACCCTTAACTGATTGTACCCAGACCGCATATCAATTTTCAAAAAGTGTCTAGTCCTTCTCACATGTTCAAACAAATCATCTATCCATGGCAGCGAGTATTTATTCTATAAAGTAACCTTGTTAAGCTGCATAAAAGCAATAACAATCTGAAACTACTGTCCTTCTTTCTTACAAATAACACTGGAGCTCCCCAAGGAGATACACTTGGTTGGATGAATTTCATATCCACTAAGTCCTGCAACTGTACCTTCAACCCCTCAACTCAACCGGTGCCATCTGATACAGCGTCTATGATATCAGTCGTGTACTTGGAAGTAACTCAATAGTAAACTCAACCTCCCTATGGGGTGTTAACCCTGGTATATCCTCTAGAAACATATCTAGAAACTCTCGCACCACCAGTATCTCTTCAGTACTCACCAGGGCATTCCCAGTATCAAAAACATGCGCTAACTAGCCCTGACAACCTTTTCTCAATAGCCTTCCAGTTTTTAAGGCTGCTATCACTCCGGAAGGTAACACTCTCCTTTATCCCTCCGAGGAGCTGCGTTATATAAACTAGTACCTTGAAAACAAATAAACAAACCAAGTCAGATAATTCAAAACTATATGGACACCTTTGAGGGACAAGTCCCCAGCAACGTCGCCAAAAACTTGATAGAAGATTTATCAACCAAGAGAGTATGAATGATAAACTCCTAACGTAATACTTTGCAAGTGCACAAAATTGTATCACGAGAATAGTAGGTTTGCAAAGGTCAATCCCTCGATGACTTGTTTAATGTGATTCCACTTAGTTTCGAATGAAGTAACTTAATTAAGAAGTACAAAAATGTTGGGGGGTTTCAGTGGTGATTAGCACCAAATTTAATGATGAAAACAAAGTGCAAAATGATGAAAACTTGGTTAGAAAGGAGATGAAAATTGCGGCTAAGGGTAAGGTTAATTAAACCTAGTTGTGAGTTAAGCTTTCTTGGTTTCCAAGAAGCTTTATTTTCCTTGTTTCTTGCAAATTTAACTTCAAGATCTGATTAGGAAATCCTTAAGTCTTCTTATCCAAGTCAATTCACGTCATTCCTCATTGAAAAGGGAAGACAAATCTGTCCAAAGATTACTTGATGCACAAGTAATCACATGCACTCAACCCCTTAATCTCATTTTTTATGAACTTTAGAGGCTTGGCTGCATTTTGGAGGATCTTGGAGGATCATGGCCGTGTAAATGGGAGATGATGTGGTCTTTTGTGAGTCCTTGATGAGTTATTGAAGATATAGCCTTGGAAGGATCACATTTCATTGCAAAACATGATTTAAACATCAACTAAGCAATCTGCACAAACTTCACAAAAGAGATCATTTTCTTCTATTGTTTGAATGATTATAATCAAAAGATAAGTAAAAAGGATAAGAAATATCATTGAAATAATGCTCAATTGGTGACTTATCACCCCCTGAAATACTACCTCTGGTAAACCTGGGATCCAAAATATCACCTTATCAAAAGTCTCGATAGAAGCTCGGTGGGTGGTTAACCAATCATCCAAAATATCACATCGAAGTCATGAAGGTCCAAAAGGATCAAATCAGATTTGAGGCTAATTCCCTCTACTACCAATAGAGATCCTCAAATCACCAAGTTCACAAAAAATATGTCCTTGGTAGGTATACTAACCCCCATATCACAACTAATAGGTGATACATCTTTATGTCAATAGTGCATATCTTTGAGTACCAAATCAATGTGTAGCCCCAAGATCTATCAAAATACTTGCATCATGGCCAAATATAGATAACATAGTTGTCACTATGTCTGGCGCCTCTCGAGCCTCCTGTTCTATAACAGCAAACATGACAGGACCCGTCCCCAAAGGACATAGATAACCGTGTCTGATCCTGCTCCCGTCTGACAAGTCAACTGATGTTCTGAAATTACCCTCAGCATTTGCCAAACAAGGGATAACCGCACCCGTGCCTACTCATGCCTCCACCTCTTGAATAGCCTCGATCATCGCGCCATGACCTGGAGGGTCAATAAAAACATAAAAAGTGTGAGTAGACAAAAATAAAATTTTAGCAATCCATTTATCAAAATACATTCTTACCTTCCAATTTCACAAACATGCATGCATATCATAAAACATAAGTAATAGCGTGAAATCAATCAAGTATGAACAGTGGACCGATAATGTAACAACCCGTCCCAAATTCCAGGATTAGATTAGTGACTAATCACGATTAGTGAGGCTAATCCGTGATTAGTTGGGCGAAATCGGACGAACGATGCGAAATGACCGTTTTGCCCCTAGCGTGGGTAAAATGTTGACTTTTCGTTCGGGCGGTCAAATGGACTTTGACAGATGACCGTGACGTAGTTCGTGACGTCACGAGTTCATAGACAGGTGGCACGTTCAATTCCGACGTTCGTGGAGGAAGTTACGACGTTCGGAAGTTTAGGGGCATTTTGGTAATTTTGGTTAAATGGGGGTCAAATGTTGACTTTTTGACCGGGAGGTCCGATGGCCGAGGGCCGAAGACCGTTACGTAGATAAGGACGATACGAATCCATAGACAGGCGGCACACTGAAATCGGACTTCGAACGAGAGAGTTATGGGTCACGGAAGTTCGATTTCACTATGCACGAACTTCGAGACGGAGACGTTTCGGCGAAATCTGATTGGGTGGATATTTTGGTGGGCCCCATGGATGAGTGACAAGTGTCACTCATCCCATTGACTTGATCCCCCAAAATGTGGATCTATATAATTAATTAATATTATTTAATTATTTTTATAATCAAATCCACCAACCATTAATCCTAACCATCCATTTCAACTCATCTTTAAATCCTCACCCTCCATTTCTCTTCTCTCATCAGCCATCCTCCTTCATCTTTGTTCATCCTCCAACCCGAAACCCATAACCCCATTTTTCTTCATTTTCTTCATTTTCTTTCAAAAATCAAAACACACAATCACACTTCACCATTCATCACTTGTATGAGCTGGGAGTGACCGTGGGGGGAGTTTGAAGGGCTGAGGACGGAGAGGGTGGACGGTGGCCCATGGTGGAGGACACGGCGGAGGAGAACCCGTGAGGTAAGAAAATGTTCAAAAATCCAAATTTGAGTTTTAATGGTTTTTAATCGATTTCTTTAATTAGGTTAGGTTTCTGGGGACCCTAGGAGTAGAATGGGATTAGTTTTGGGGCTTGGGATGGCCGAAAATGGCCGTGAACGGCCGGAGAAAATCCGGCCACCATTGATGGCGGATGGAAGCTCCGTTTCGGGTGGTTTTTCTTAGTTTTAGGGATTGGGTTAGATAGGAAATGAAGAAATAGGAATTTAGAGATTAAAATGGGACCAAATGGACCCCGAATCGGTCCGAAAACTGAAGGAAAACCGAGATGAACAGTAACGGTGAACAGTAACTGTGAATAGTAACTGGTTCAGTTTTGAGGTTGATGCCGATGAATAGTGTTTTCGACTTTCTAGGGGCCCGTGAGGGCCCGTGGGCCATAATTTGGGAAAGTGTTCAACATGGGAAATCTTCTATTCGATGTAACGAAGATTTTGGGACTGGTCTCGTGTCAATCGGACATCGTTTCGATAGTTTTCGGGGTGTCGGAAGGTTTAGGGTCGGTTTAAAAATAGTTAAAAGTTCGGGAAAATTACGGGGCTTTGGTAGGAGGTTAATTAAGTAGTTAGTAACCTTCTATTAAAATTTGGACAGGTTTGGGAGTCCCGGTGATGGTGATCGGCTCGGGGAACCGAATGGCACGCAAATCGAGGCGGAAGCTCGGACGGTCTGTGAGTGGACCTTGTTTTCTAAATTGGTGCATGCATAAATGTTTATTATATGTTTTATTACTTGTTTGGTGATGCCATGGGTGTATTTGTATGTGGTTACGTATAAGCACATATTTCGAGGTTTCGGCCTTATACGGTGCTTATACGAGTCTGTATTTCTTATTTGGTTTTAATGAAATGGTTTTGGATTTCCAAAAGGATAAACTCGGGTATGAGACCCATTTGGTTTTGTCTCGGGCATATGACCTCAGATTCCGGGCACAGTGCCCAGCTGATGTCCTATGTTCGGGCACGAGACCCAGTCACTTTACGGTTTTGATTTCAGGTCAGGGAACCTTAAATGGATTCCCAGGTTCATGACGGTTTATGGGAACCGGCATGAACCCTTGTTATGGTATCGTGGTTCATGACGGTTTATAGGAACCGGCATGAACCCTTGTTGGTTATTACGGTACATGACGGTTTATGGGAACCGGCATGTTACCTCGGTTATGTTATTACGGTACATGACGGTTTATGGGAACCGGCATGTTACCTGATTATGGATATTATGGATCATGACGGTTCAGGGGAACCGGTCATGAATGTTTATGTTATGTATATATATGTTCATCTACCTTCCTTTACTTCCATTATCTCCTCCGGGGAGGGTCGTTGTCCTGGGTGGACCCCGGAGTAGTCACGGAGCACCGACTGAGTGGAGTCACCCCCCAGTTGGGTTCCTTACTCTCAGGAAGGCTATGGTTACTATTACCTCGGGTAGGGTCAGTGATCTGCGGACATTGACCTTGACTTTGAGATGACTCAGATTGAGACCCGGGTAGCACGCGCGTAGCTTTGGATACCGTGACAGGATTGGTTGTTTGACTTATATATATGTATGTGATGGATATATGATATATGATATGTGGTGTGTACAGGTGTGCACAGGATTTGAGCAGTGGCTCGTGTACTTGGTTTCTTTATGGTTTGGAGCCGAGTCACTTATGGATTTGGGCAGTGGCCCGTATGGTCGTTTTTATTGTGGTCCTTTCGACCTTGGTTTATATCTGCCTTGGGCTTAGTCCCACATATGGTTTGTTTTTGGATAAATGGTTTTCGAATGCATGCATGCTTTTTAGTGGAGGGTACAAATGTCTTATGAAATGTTTTTATAAACTTTTTGTTTTGTCCACTCACAGTTTTTAATGTTTTGACTGCCCTTCAGGTTGACATCGGATGTGGACTGTAGTAGAGACCGAGATATCACATGCCTCCTCCAGATCCTGGCGTACTTTGATAGCCCGGGTGGGCAAAGGTCGGAAATATCCCTTGTCTGACACTTCGTGTCAGACGGGAGCAGGGTCATCCCGCACTAATCCCGGGGGGGATTGGGATGGGTCCTGTCAACGTGGTATCAGAGCGGGGTTGTCTCTAATCGAGCAACCGTGTAGCTCTTGGAGTATGTACGCAGGTCGAGGATGTGATATCTCAATGGGCTACAGTTCGTGGTCAACATGATGTTGAGATGCCGGTGCGATAGTTAGTAGGATTGGCATGCCTTGGTTCGACATTTGAGGCCGGGGTTGCCATAGTTCTGTTAGGGTTGACAGTGTGAGACCCTACGGAAGAGATGACGTACATGTACGTTAACGTTTTGATCGTGAGACGGTTAGTTGGGATCGTCTTCACGATGTCGTAGGATTGGTTCCGACGACTAGTTGAGAATTGTGATCATCGGATGGTCGAATATTATTGAGTTGGATGATCGGATTTGGTTGAGGGTTGAGTTAGATAGATTTACTGCAGTTGGCAGTTAGCAACCGGATTCGAGGAATCCGAGTTGGATTGACGGTAGGATTGGATTGACGTCTTTTTGATATCCAGACCGCGGGGTCGGTCAGATCGTGGATTTTACTGCCTTATGCAGTTGGGTTCAGAGTGACCCTAGGGCTTGATTGTGGAACCCTACCGTATGTGTATGGTTCGGAAATGTGAGTTGACGAGTGGTTTGACTTGGACGACTATTCAGATTTGGATTCGTTAGTCGGTCTAGTCATGTCAGCTTGTGTTGGGACTGCACTTCGCAGTCAGGGTTGTACGTATCGGTTAGACCGAGTTGGTTGTCGTGCTACTTCATTTGTGGGTTGGTGCAACTAAGGTCGTGGGCGACCTGGTAGACGACATTTGGGTTAGTCGGAGTACGGCTGGTTAGTGATTGGTGGGACAAGGTATCAAGGTTGGTACTTGTCGATGGAATCCCTGAGTGGGAGACGAAATGGTTGGTACGAACAGTTGATTCCGTTGGATGCGGAGTCTCGATAGTGATGTCTGGTAGTGAGGTCTGCACGAGTGTGTGGCAGGCACTACTACCGAAAGTGGTTGTAGTTACGATTATTGGGAATCGGGGACGTTCAGGGGACGTTTCCTTTCTCTCGTATGAGTTGTCAGGGTGACTGTACCCAGAGTTGTTGGGTACGAGGGAGACAGAGTCTTTCCTATTCGAGCAGAGGTACGGGATCGTCGCTCGGTATGAGCGGAGATCCAGGGTTGTCAGTTTTGCACATGGCGTGCCGATACTGATGCTGGTTGCGTGTACCAATAGTATTGTGGGCTGGCGTTGATACTAGCGCTGGTGCCGGTGATCGTGATGACGATGAATTACGTATCGGGATGTGACATCCGTCGTGATGGGCATATGTTCGGCATCTGTGGTTCGAGAGTGGATCACGGATAAAGTTAAACTGGTAATGGACACGTAGATGATGTCCAAGTACATTGTTTCCAATCTTGTTGGAACTTCGAAATCGCGAGAGGTTGCGATTGAGGTGACGAATGGAATGCGGGTTTTCCGCATTGGTATTGAGTATATCGAAGTCGGGTGACTGAAATTTCTCATTTTCTGCTTGGTGGCAGACGATGTTGGGTTACATGACGTGGTGAGTGCAGCGAGTGTTGTTTGCATTCACGTAAGATGAATTTTGTTGTCATTATCTTGTATCATTCTTGGTTTTTCCTCGGTGGAATGATAAGGATCAATACGAGGTAATCAGTGGGAACCCACAGTCTCGGCGTGTCTCGTCGTTGACTAATCTGTTTAGATGTGGGAATTGGTTTAGGACTTTGGGTATCGTTATGGATCTGGATCGTGGTCTTGATGATCCAGATAGGTGGAGAGTTTATTACTCTTACTTGGATGTTGAGTAGAGCATGATGGGACTGAACTTCTTTTCGAGGTAAATCCCATATGACTTATTACTCACCTGAGTAGTTGTCCGATGAGTAGTTTTCCGACGTGGTCGGATATGGTCAGCCTTAGAGCTGTGTGGATGTTGGGATTGATTTCTCTATGAAGTCAATCTAATGTATGGTGTGTAATCGGTTGATCAGGTAACCGATAGGTTCGGTTTTGATAAGTCTCGGTAGACGAGAACGATATTTCAGGTTTTGGAATCAGATTTCTGGATAACGATTCAGGATTTGATTGTAGAACTTGAAAGAGGATTTCTGTATTTGGGTTTTGGAATCGGATTCAGGGTGACGATTCAGGATTTGATTCTAGAGCTTGACTATGGATTTTCTTTCATGGATTTGGGTTCGGAATGGTTATTCCTAATACTAGTTTACGGAATGATGATTTCGGATTCGAATTTGGACATGATTATGGATATGATTTCTGGGTTTGGATTCGGGATTTCTTACGAAATTGCGGATTCGGATTCGGATTTGGAAATAAATAATGGGTCGGAGTTTCGATTTGTCTAATATTGGATGGGCAAATGGACTCCATTATTGAAACGTGTTTGACTACGACCTAGGTGGTCTGGTTATTGTTGTGGTATGTCGATGGGTAGATGTACGTACTTTGTACGTTGTTCAAGGTACGATACTGGGTGTACTTGTCGTGCCTGGTGACAGTATATAGGTTATACCCGTAGTATGTTAGTGAGCGTATTGGTAGTCGGATTGGTTCTGATATCCTCGGATTAGTTGAGGTCGTGGACTCGACATTGGATACTGTGCAGTGGGTCATGGTATTTCTGATGGGTCTAGTTACACACAGGTCGAGTGAAATGCTTGTGGTTAGTGTAACCACGAGTGTGTGTCATATCAGTTTTCGACTGGCGACGGTCAAGTGGTGGCAGTTTGTTAGATGTGTCAGCGTGGATCGTTGAGTGGAGATTTAGTAAGGAACTGTCGAGTTGTTGTGTCAACGAAATGGTAGATCTGACAAGTGGTGTCAGTTCGGAGCGTACGACTTCTGTCATTCGACGTGGTCGAATGTAGTCAATACGACGTGAGTGTTAGTCGTACGTCTGGTTGCAGACGGTTATCGTTCTAGTTAGTGGGTGTACGAGTGTACACGAGTTTCGAGGTCGATTCTACTTTCCACGGGGTGGATGTGGAATCAAGATAATTGGAGTTTCGAGAATGAAACTAATCAAGGAGGGAAGAACGATTAGATTTAGGTCGGTTGGAATTTCGAGGACGAAATTAATTAAGGAGGGAAGGTTGTAAAGACCCGTCCCAAATTCCAGGATTAGATTAGTGACTAATCACGATTAGTGAGGCTAATCCGTGATTAGTCGGGCGAAATCGAACGAACGATGCGAAATGACCGTTTTGCCCCTAGCGTGGGTAAAATGTTGACTTTTCGTTCGGGCGGTCAAATGGACTTTGACCGATGACCGTGACGTAGTTCGTGACGTCACGAGTTCATAGACAGGTGGCACGTTCAATTCCGACGTTCGTGGAGGAAGTTATGACGTTCGGAAGTTTAGGGGCATTTTGGTAATTTTCGTTAAATGGGGGTCAAATATTGACTTTTTGACCGGGAGGTCCGATGGCCGAGGGCCGAAGACCGTTACGTAGATAAGGACGATACGAATCCATAGACAGGCGGCACACTGAAATCGGACTTCGAACGAGAGAGTTATGGGTCACGGAAGTTCGATTTCACTATGCACGAACTTCGAAACGGGGACGTTTCGACGAAATCTGATTGGGTGGATATTTTGGTGGGCCCCATGGATGAGTGACAAGTGTCACTCATCCCATTGACTTGATCCCCCAAAATGTGGATCTATATAACTAATTAATATTATTTAATTATTTTTATAATCAAATCCACCAACCATTAATCCTAACCATCCATTTCAACTCATCTTTAAATCCTCACCCTCCATTTCTCTTCTCTCATCTTTGTTCATCCTCCAACCCGAAACCCATAACCCCATTTTTCTTCATTTTCTTCATTTTCTTTCAAAAATCAAAACACACAATCACACTTCACCATTCATCACTAGTATGAGCTGGGAGTGACCGTGGGGGGAGTTTGAAGGGCTGAGGACGGAGAGGGTGGACGGTGGCCCACGGTGGAGGACACGGCGGAGGAGAACCCGTGAGGTAAGAAAATGTTCAAAAATCCAAATTTGAGTTTTAATGGTTTTTAATCGATTTCTTTAATTAGGTTAGGTTTCTGGGGACCCTAGGAGTAGAATGGGATTAGTTTTGGGGCTTGGGATGGCTGGAAATGGCCGTGAACGGCCGGAGAAAATCTGGCCACCATTGATGGCGGATGGAAGCTCCGTTTCGGGTGGTTTTTCTTAGTTTTAGGGATTGGGTTAGATAGGAAATGAAGAAATAGGAATTTAGAGATTAAAATGGGACCAAACGGACCCCGAATCGGTCCGAAAACTGAAGGAAAACCGAGATGAACAGTAACTGTGAACAGTAACTGTGAATAGTAACTGGTTCAGTTTTGAGGTTGATGCCGATGAACAGTGTTTTCGACTTTCTAGGGGCCCGTGAGGACCCGTGGGCCATAATTTGGGAAAGTGTTCAACTCGGGAAATCTCCTATTCGATGTAACAAAGATTTTGGGACTGGTCTCGTGTCAATCGGACATCGTTTCGATAGTTTTCGGGGTGTCGGAAGGTTTAGGGTCGGTTTAAAAATAGTTAAAAGTTCGGGAAAATTACGGGGCTTTGGTAGGAGGTTAATTAAGTAGTTAGTAACCTTCTATTAAAATTTGGACAGGTTTAGGAGTCCCGGTGATGGTGATCGGCTCGGGGAGCCGAATGGCACGCAAATCGAGGCGGAAGCTCGGACGGTCTGTGAGTGGACCTTGTTTTCTAAATTGGTGCATGCATAAATGTTTATTATATGTTTTATTACTTGTTTGGTGATGCCATGGGTGTATTTGTATGTGGTTATGTATAAGCACGTATTTCGAGGTTTCGGCCTTATACGGTGCTTATACGAGTCTGTATTTCTTATTTGGTTTTAATGAAATGGTTTTGGATTTTCAAAAGGATAAACTCGGGTATGAGACCCATTTGGTTTTGTCTCGGGCATATGACCTCAGATTCAGGGCACGGTGCCCAGCTGATGTCCTATGTTCGGGCATGAGACTCAGTCACTTTACGGTTTTGATTTCAGGTAAGGGAACCTTAAATGGATTCCCAGGTTCATGACGGTTTATGGGAACCGGCATGAACCCTTGTTATGGTATCGTGGTTCATGACGGTTTATAGGAACCAGCATGAACCCTTGTTGGTTATTACGGTACATGACGGTTTATGGGAACCGGCATGTTACCTCGGTTATGTTATTACGGTACATGACGGTTTATGGGGACCGGCATGTTACCTGATTATGGATATTATGGATCATGACGGTTCAGGGGAACCGGTCATGAATGTTTATGTTATGTATATATATGTTCATCTACTTTCCTTTATTTCCATTATCTCCTCCGGGGAGGGTCGTTGGTCTGGGTGGACCCCGGAGTAGTCACGGAGCACCGACTGAGAGGAGTCACCCCCCAGTTGGGTTCCTTACTCTCAGGAAGGCTATGGTTACTATTACCTCGGGTAGGGTCAGTGATCTGCGGACATTGACCTTGACTTTGAGATGACTCGGATTGAGACCCGGGTAGCACGCGCGTAGCTTTGGATACCGTGACAGGATTGGTTGTGTGACTTATATATATGTATGTGATGGATATATGATATATGATATGTGGTGTGTACAGGTGTGCACAGGATTTGAGCAGTGGCTCGTGTACTTGGTTTCTTTATGGTTTGGAGCCGAGTCCCTTATGGATTTGGGCAGTGGCCCGTATGGTCGTTTTTATTGTGGTCCTTTCGACCTTGGTTTATATCTGCCTTGGGCTTAGTCCCACATATGGTTTGTTTTTGGATAAATGGTTTTCGAATGCATGCATGCTTTTTAGTGGAGGGTACAAATGTCTTATGAAATGTTTTTATAAACTCTTTGTTTTGTCCACTCACAGTTTTTAATGTTTTGACTGCCCTTCAGGTTGACATCGGATGTGGACTGTAGTAGAGACCGAGATATCACATGCCTCCTCCGGATCCTGGCGTACTCTGATAGCCCGGGTGGGCAAATGTCGGAAATATCCCTTGTCTGACACTTCGTGTCAGACGGGAGCAGGGTCATCCCGCACTAATCCCGGGGGGGATTGGGATGGGTCCTGTCAGATAAAATCAAAACATGTTTTCCCATGGTCCACATTTTCTCTGAAACTCATGTTCATCAAATCAGTTCATGATATAAAGTATCTGGACACAAATATCAATAAATCACAAGTACCACCAATCCTCAATATCCAATCTCAATATCCAAGTAACCGTCACGATAACAATGCAACGAGTGCAAACTCAGGTGTCTCACATCTGAGTACCTCCCCAGGATCTACGACGTCTGGGGTGATATCATCTCCAGGATCTACGATGTCTGGAGGATATCATCATAATCTCACACTCCTGAGATTGAGCCTCCCTCGGAGCTACTCATCTCCAGACAATGGATCGTGACTACTCCAGGATCTACGACGTCTGGAGGAGACTATCAAATCACAGAGGATGGTATATGTGGAACAGTCACCAAATCCAGTAATCTCATTTTAAAACCATTCATGTCTCAAATCAAATCAAAAAATTTTCAACAGGGCCTATGCCTGAAACATAGCTTCCACAAAGCAAGTTCCACAAATCCATCATAAAACAGTGTCCAGAATTCACTTTATAAATCAAAATCATCAATTAAATTATATTCACATATGACTCCAAAACCGAGTCAAAATCACTATCCAATTGGGTCTCAAGTCCAAAATATCATTTTCACGCAAATTCGTGAACTAGCAACCTCAGTTGCCATTTTCACATAAATCCATAAAGTATATCCAAAAGCATTACAATTTCATCAAATCAATTTCCCGACTCATAATCCGAGTCAAACCCAATCTCAAATCTCGGGCCTTCGCCCAAAACAACAATTTCACAATTTTCTCGAAAATCGTGCCCAAAATAATATAATAATCCAGAAAATCGATAAATCATCATATCGAAACATTAATCATTCCAAATCATTTCAAATCATATCATAAAGTATTTAAAACATATATGCATGCATTCTGGGTAGAAAACAAAAGTTCACTCACACACCGTCCATATCGCTCGCTTTCTGAGCTGCATGTTTTTCCGTAAATTTCAGAAACCACCATTCATGTCCAAAATAATTATCAAGGGTTACTAACACTTCAATATACCTCATATAATTTTCCCCAATTTTTTCCGGGATTTAAATACATATTTTAAACGTATATTAAAACTTCGGATACACAAAACACTATCGAAACGATATTTGATTTCCTCAAAACCAGTGGCAAAATGTTCGTTACATTAAATGGGACAAAGGCCATGTTAACCTCACCTTGGAAATCGATTCCAAGCGCCCTCACGCACCGCCGTGAGTGGTTGCGCGTGAAGTCCATGCGCCAAGGAACATTGCTTCTACAGTCGTCGTCCCAACCCGTTTGTTTGTAAAACGAGTTTGGTTGGCCTGCGACTTGACCCGGCTGAATTCCTGTCAATTTTAACTAAATTTCATTAATTAATTTAGCCAATAGGATCGCCATGTATCTAATTAGGGCTCTGTAACTTCAATTTCGTAAGAACTTACCTTAATCCAAACGAATTCGAATTCGAAATTCGAAGAACAGGTAAGCACCGTTCATCCTTCGATCTCGATCAATTCCAGTCGTTTTCTTGCAATTGATTCACTCAGAAGCATTGTAACATCATTCTAAACATTTTCCCAATCTCAATTTCATCCTCTCTTATCTCAAATTACACGACTCTATCTTCAAATTCCCGTTTGTCCGTCCGGTCTGTTATTGGGTTCGACTCGCCTTGAGCTCAGGAGGCTTAATTCAAGGCCAATTTCAGTGTTTATGGCACAGAGTTTCGAATTCGATTTTTTTTTTATCAATTTGAAAGTTCGAAGGGTTTGGGTTCGGGTTCTGGGTTTTTTGTCACAATTTCCATCTCCTTTCCTCTCAATGTTTCTCGTTCTTCCTCTCTAATTATCTCTTTCTTTATTCCTCTCATAGATCAATCAGACAGGGAGATTGAATGAGCTGTTTGAGCATACTACTCTGTTTTGTCCTTTGCAAATACACACATACCCGTCCAAGTACGTATTTGAATTAATCATCATCAGATAATTGCCACTAATCGTCTTATTAAAGTGACAAATGTCACCTTGTGGCAATCCCACGCCCAGTTCAATACATACAGATGTCCATTTTCTGGTTAAAACAATATTCATATAGGTGAATCAGCCATCATAGCCAAATTACCATTTTGCCCCTACCATAACAAATTACCAAAATGCCCTTCATGTATCTAGACCCGTAACTTTTACATCCAAACTCCGATTGAATCATGCCGCCTGTCTACGGACTCAGCGTCTCGAGACCTATCCAATGGTACTTACGGAAAGTCCAAACAAGGTCCCGATTAAAAAAGTCAACTTTTGGCCCTTATAACTAGGGGCAAAATCGTCATTTCCTTCAAATTTTCCAAATTTTCCTTTTTCGAATTTTCGGGTCGTTACAAAACACTCTAGCATGTGGCCCTTAAGATCGACCACAACCTCTCTCTACTTCCAGCCACACTGGTCGATATTTAACTTCCTCATGACGTACCAGAAGTCCGACCATAACCTGCAGCATCATGACCTGTCATACCACCGTCTGATCTATTTGAAAAATCCCTCCGAATATGACTGGGCACCCCACAAGCATAATAATAGATGGTGTGGGACTGTGTGTGTAAGATCCCACATTGCTCGGAGGGATCTGGGGGATGCACCTTATATGTGTGGGCAAGTCTCTATCCATTATATGCGTCTTAGGCTGTGCTAGTTAGACCAATAGGGGCCTCGAAACAAAACCCTGTGGGAGGGGGAGTTGGACTCTAGAGCCCAGAGAGGACAATATTCAGTTGGGTAGAGGGACTCAAGTGGGACCCGAGGGCACTCTCTTACTCAGGGAACCCATTTTGGGGGTGGGACCCCCAGAAGAAAAGTCGTGAGGGCGGGGGAGTGTGGACTGGGCGAATGAAGGCGGGCCCAAATTGGATAATATTCCATTGGACTAGGACGGGTGTGACATTTTGGTATTAGAGCCCAACCACAATTAGAATTGATTGCGTCAGCGAGGACGCTGGGCCCTAAGAGGAGTGGATTGTAAGATCCCACATTGCTTGGGGGATCTGGGGGATGCGCATTCTATGTGTAGGCACGCCTATATCCATTGGAACGCATCTTGGGCCGGGCTAGTTGGACCAGAAGGGGCCCCAAAAAAAAACCATGCAGGCGGAGGAGTTGGACTTCAGGACCTAGAGGGGACAATATTCTGTTGTGTAGAGAAACTCGAGTGGGACCCGAGGGAACTCTCTTACTTGGGGAACAATTTTTGGGTTGAGACGCCCATAAGAAAAGCCGTGATGGTGGGGGCCTATGTGGGTTGGGCCTAAGGGGGAAGATCCAAAGCGGAAAATATTCTATTGGAGGAGGCGGGGCGTGACATTTACTCCCGAGCTGCCCAAGATGCGTCACCTAAGTAAGAGGCCTTACCTCTACCCAACACAATATTGTCCCATTTGGACCCTACTAGTTCAACTAGCCCCTCCTACAGGGTTTTGTTCTTGGAGTCCCGGAGTCCAACTCCCCTGCTCTTAAGAGGCCACGCACTAGGAAGATATGTGCCAACACATATAAGGCACTTCATCTTTGATTCCCTGAGCGATATGGGATTACTCACCGGTCTTGCTTCCTAAGCTCATGGGTTTTACAGTGTAGTTCTACTCTACTGTCTACTAGTCGACTGTACTGAAGCTCGACTAGACTGGGGTAGAGGTCTATGGCCTCGACCTAAAACTCCAAGAACCTCCCATTCTAGTCCCTCTGCTACCTGAACGTGTACGATAACTACCAAACAATCTAGAGCTGGTACCACCCCTCTACAGGTCTATCTGACTTGAACTTATAGCGTACATGCATTCCTGACGTTGACCAGAGCTCACACCCTGATGTCGTACTAGTGAGCTCTCATCAACTCTGATGGCAACATCTAACAGCTCTATAAGGGTGACAAAGGATCCTATTGTCACAGTAGCCCTAATTTCATCTCTTAGACCCAATTCAAATCATTGAATTTTATCTGCCTCCGTTTCCATAAATGCTGGGTTAAAACAGGACAATCTCAGAATTTTTTTGTTCGTACTAGGCTACTACCATATTCCCTTGCAGAAAACGTAGAAAATTCACTTTCCTTGCGTCCCGGAAGAAGTAGGGGAAGAACTGATCGAAGAATCAATCCTGAAATGTCTCCCAAGTCAAAGTGTGGGCATCCTATCTCATCATCTACAATCCACACCACCACCGATATGCATAACCACCCAACTGGAAAGTGGCTAACAACACCATATCTTTCGGTGGAAATTATATAACCTCAATGATCCCCTCTAGATCAGTAATCCATTCCTCTTACTATTTGTGCTCACCTTGCTCGTAAAAATAGTAGCTCTCAACTACTGAACTCTCTTCATATTGGGCCCTCTCTAACCTGATCAGTCTCATTTTCTGGACGTGTATGGAGATTGCATTTCAACGACATAGTTGTCACTTTTTCTGTAATAAACACACTTAGTACACACCTTGCACACCACAAGTGCAATCAAAAAACAGTAAACTATGCTCTGATACCAAGTTGACATGACCCTTCCCAAAAATACTTTGATAATCGTGAAAGGTTCAGCTCCCATCTCACAGTCAACATAAAAAGTCAAAATTACCCTTAAAGGTATAAAACGATATCGATAAAAACAAACCAACTAGAAAACAAGGGATACACTGCACAATTGTTCATGTTATCACAACCAACTAGTTGATGGCATGCAGAGCATAAGTATGATACAACTCAAAATACTAAATTCTACCCTATAGAGTTAACGAGTGCATAATGAAGAGTTGATGCCTTCGATTCCAAGATGATCATCAAACTCCACAAATCTAATAAATGTTATAGGTAACAACAACTACAGGCCAAATCAGACTACTTAACAACAAGAAAGAAAACTAGGAGATTAGCTTGCTGTTAAATTAACAACCGAGAGGGGAGTGGGGGACTTGCAACCATTGTAGAGAAGAATGAAACTATGAAACCAAAAACCATTGCTCGATCATGATTTCCATAAGTGAAGGATGTGACCTATTGAATGAAGCGAATGAACTACCTTCATTCCCCTATAGTTTTTTTTTTTTGTTTTTTGCCTTTCAGTCAGAACAAGGTGGATTTGGTTCACTATGGTGTGAGCGCAAAACTCCAATGTGAAGGCGGAGCTCCTTTCGCGTATAGGGGCCCTCATCCGTGTTTCGGTGGCTAGGAGAGTCCTCCGGAGATATCGAGCTGATGGCAAAAGAGTTTTTTTGTTCAGGACAGAGCTAACTAAGTAGTACCCACTTGAAGACAGAGGAGAAGCTCCTGAATAAAGAGCCAACCATTGGGAAAGAGGAAGCTCGTCCTTTAGTGCTCGTGCCCCAACTTCCGCTACTAAGCGACCATTTTCTCTCTCTCTGTCTCCCATCACTGGGTTCACTAGAATTTAAAATCACTCTTCGTGCTCAGTTGAGTCCATTTGGTCCTTCTTTTAGATAGGCTGTTTGGGATTAAGCTATGGGCCCATCAAGTTCTTCTTTTAGATAGGCTGTTTGGGATTGAACAATGCCTTTTGAATCAACATATGAGATAAAAACCCTTCTCGGTCAGATGCAGATCTACCTTGCTCTGGTTAGATTTAACAAGCCATTTGTTCAAACAATGGTAAACTTTTATTTGCCATTTGGATGTTAGTTTACTATATTAATTCTTCTAAGGGAAGATTAAAGGGCAGTTGTGACCTCCTAATTTTCCAATAAAACTGGGGACCGAAAGTTCGTGAGAGATGGCAAAAAGATGCACCCATCTCTAGGCTAATTCAGGGTCTTGTGGATGCTATCCATGAGGTAGTTATACATGCTTAGGGGATTTATTGGGTATTTTGAAAGGACTAAATCAAAGGGCACAAAAAAATGAAGAGAAAGCCCGCAGTTTTTTTGAGGTTGGGTTTTGAGATGAGAGTAGGATACACACACGTTGAAGAAAAAAATCTTTGTGTAAAAATAGGAAAGGAACTCGTACATTCATGCTAGCTTCGGAAAAGGTTCCTTTACTTTCATTGTTCTACTATTGAGTGTAAGTCTTACTCCCATCTCTGTGCCACTATCTAGAGGGCAAGTAAAACCAATAAAAGTGTGAGTGGATAAAATAAGAATTTTGAAAATACATTTCAAGAAACATAAATCTTTTACCCTTAAGTTTCTAAAACCGTGCATGCATATAGTAAAATAAAACAATCGAAACTCAATTAAGAAAAATCATAAAGTGTGGGACCACATAATCACGAAATACAAATAAGTAACTCGTGGCCCACATTTCTCTGAAACCCCAGCCATGAAATCACATAAACACAAACACCCGTAAATCAAACCAAGACCAACCCAATACTCGTAAATCAAATCAATGTAAAACCAATGGAAACACAAGCATTAATAATCAAACTCATCCAACCAATCCTCAATGCTCGAATACTAGTCTCGATAAACAAACTGCACTGCTAGTACGTAAACCACTCGGGAAAACGAAGCCGACCACTAGACGTTCGAGTAGAGACCTAGGAAAACAGAGCCAAGCTCTAGATGTCTAAGTACTAATCAATCACCAATCTCATGATAACGGAACCATGCTCTTGATGTCTAAGAACTAATCAAGTCTCTAGCTTCAGGGAACAGAGCCGTGCTCTGAACGTCCGAGCGCTGATCATATTCGAGGATGGTTGACCGTGGGTAATAGTCCAAAAAACAAAGAAAAACTTATTTAACACATATCATTGACTTAAAATAAAGTCAAAACACTTTCAAGACTGGGCCTAAAGTCAAACTTTCGAGATTGGGCCTAAACCCAAAACATAGTTTACACAAAATACTGTAAAAAAATGTAATAAAAAATCAATCAATCAAATAATCATTTCAAAATCATAATGATGCCATTGCAACATAAATCATTCAATAAATAAATTAAAATATTTAATTATGCATGCATAATAATTTGTAAAAACAAAGTCCACCCACAATCTGTCCACATAGTTTAATCTTGAACTGGGTGTTCCTCTCGTGTCTATGGAGCTATGCCGCCTGTCAAAAATCATACTCACAGGTTACAAAAGTCCCATGTAATCTTACATTGCAATCCTTAATTTTTGGGATTAAAATATGAATTTAAAATCTAAACATAAAGTTTTGGACGCCCAAAACTACCCCAACACGGTGTGTCCGATCGACTTGAAATCTACACCTAAATGCTTATAACATCGAAAGCATCGAAAGTCATATTGATTGCACCTCAAGATACGGTGGCACGTGCCCCCACGTGCCACCACACCTCTCTACGCGTGGGCCTCATGCGCCCTGTGCAGATTATCCCTAACCTCCAATGGGTCGGCATGCGGGTCTAGATGTTGAACCTAACCCGGGCAGTCTAGCCTGTTTTTAAAACCCATATTTTTCATCCATTTTCTACCCTTTAGACGTCCATCTACATCTAATTAAGCCTAGAAAACGTTCTATGATATAAAAACTCAAAACACTGACATGACCCACCCCCAATCCACCGGGATTAAGGGCTAAGGCATGCTCCCGTCTAACCTGCGCGTTCCACGAAGGATAAACCGACGTCCAACCTCCATGTAACACGTAAGCCGAATAAGGGATTTCCAAAACGAATCGTTCACAAGTACCGGACTTCCCAGAGCGAGCAGAATCTACTGTGGATCGCTTGTGTGATGTCTCCGTTTCTCTCTACCAACAACCCGCATCACAACAACCTGGAGGGTATCGAAAACATAAAAGTCTGTGAGTGGACAAAAATAAAGGATGGACAAAAATAAAGGATAAGTTTATAAAATAGTTTATCAGAAAAGACAATTATACCCTCATTTTAAAAAACCAATGCATGTATAATAAAATCATTTCATCTTCAATTACGAAAACTAAACTTATTTCCTTTTCTCAAATCCCGGGCCTCAGCCCAAAACCATCAAAATCCATAACATGGGTCATAGCCCAAAATAGCGGAAAACCATTGAAAACCATCATTATCATCGAAATGCAAAACACATTGAAAGCCATTTGAAATCCTTTGCAATCCATCGAACCTACTGGATCTATCCGAATTTTTAAACTCCCGAGTCTTTAAACTCAATCCAGGCCTTAATATAATTCGAGTCTTTAAATTCCCGATTCTTTAAACTCAATAGGCCTACGGGGGAAATCATAATATCCGATCTTTAAACTCCCGAGTCTTTAAACTCAATCAGGGTCTTTAAACCCAATCCGGGCCTGCCCCCGTCATAATCATATCCGGGTCTTTAAACCCAATAACCAGATCCAGCAAATCCAATCCAAAAACCATTTTTAAACCATTTCTAAATCCATGTCCAAATCAGAATTCGACATCATCATTTCGAATTCCAAACCGAATCCGAAATCATAATCCCGAATCCAAATCAAGAATCATATCCATAATCCATTTCCAAATCCGAATCCGAAACCATCATTCTGTAAGCCGACATCCGGAATAACCATTCCGAATCCAAATCCAGAAATTCACTTTTAAGTTCCAAAATCGAATCCTGAATCGTCATCCTGAAATCCGATTTCAAAACCCGAAATCTCGTTCATTAAAACCACTTTTATGAACTGGGCTTCAAGCCTGAAATCGCTATCCAAAATCCATTGGAAATCATTGAAATCAAATCATAATTCAAATCCTGAAATTAAATCATCAAAACCTTCATTAAGCTATAGCAAAAAATCATCTCGTAAATCGTGCACTTACGTAATTATCTCGAAATACGTGCAAAATCGTAAATCATCAAGTTCATAATCATAAACATAGAAATCACGTATAGAAAGCATATAAAACATTATGCATGCATCATAAGTTCGAAAGCAAAGTCCACTCAT
The DNA here is from genome assembly GCA_032719365.1 of Prinsepia uniflora. Classification (NCBI taxonomy): domain Eukaryota; kingdom Viridiplantae; phylum Streptophyta; class Magnoliopsida; order Rosales; family Rosaceae; genus Prinsepia; species Prinsepia uniflora. The sequence continues at coordinate 32,707,872 of CM064861.1, read as the reverse complement.
AGACCATTAGCGTCGCCGCCTCGATACGCGCGCACTTATGCTTTCCCGGCTAATCTACTATCACCGGTTTTTCCGAACCTGTCCAAATCCCATAATAAGGTCACTAACTCTTCATAAAGCTTATACTAAAGCCCCGTAATGTTCTCTAATTTTTAACTATTTTTAAAGGAGCCCTAAAACCTTCAGACATCCTAAACCATATCGAGACGATGTCCGCTCGACTCGAAACCAGTGCCAAAATGTTTGTTACATCTAATACTTTAAAAGTCGTATTGATAACTTCCCCATGAAAAGTGTCACGCGCCCTCACGTGCCTCCCAAAGGGGCTGCGCGTGGGAGCCACGCGCCTCAACACTGTTCATCATCTTCTTCAAATCGACCAGTCTGAACCGGTTCTGCAAATCCGGTCCAATCTTGAACCAGCGCTCACAGTTTTCTCTCATTTTTCCATTATTTTCAATTCCATTTGATCTATTAGCTTCGTCCCATCCAGCCTAAACGATTTAGCTAATTAAATCAAGGAATGAGAGCCTAAATTCTACCTTCCAAATCGAAGAAGAAGCTGGAAATTTCCTCCTCTGTGTCCTCGACATCCCGGCCATCTCCAGCCTTAGTTCTGGTTCCACTGGACTCCTAGGACCTCTAGGGCCTTCATCTCAACCACCAAATCGACTATCAATCACCAAAACACGATGTGCCATGTTCAAACTGAAACAGGATGGTTACGGCTTCAGCTCATACCTTCATCGTCGAGCCCCGTCGTGGTCGAAACCGAACTCACCTTGAACTCTTCTCCATCATTCCTTCACGAATCAGAATCAAAGAACAAGTTTTAAGCGCAGTTGTGAAGATTGGTGGCACTCGATCTCTGCTTCCCACGGTTTCAGAGTCACCGTCGTGGACGGCCTTCCACGATGGCACCACCACCCTTCCATCATCTAATCTCTTGTTTTTGTTCACAGACCAGGGGCCAAATATCACACTGGAGAGGGAGGGAATCAATGGTTCCTCACGGGCCCTCTGTTTTGCTCTGTTCAACCCAAAACCGTGCAACATTATTGTAACTTTTTTAAACAAGGTTAGGCGGTGAGTAAGGTTCTACAACCATCCAGATCCAGCCAGGTGTCCAAAACCTGGTGGTCACCCCATCCAAAAACAGCCAAGTGTCCCACAGTCACTGGGCACAGATCCCTAGGCCATTAAATGACCAAACTGCCCTTAATGCACTAATTACCATTTTGCCCATCGCACGTTTAGACCAATAACCGAATCATCCGACGTCCTATGACAACGTGCCTCCTGTCGTTGTACTCAGGGGATCAAGATCGACCTAATGGTCCTAGAAATATGTGACCAATCCATGTCGTGTGAAAAGTCAACAAATCGCCCCTTCTTAACCAAATTACCAAATTACCCTCGAACTTCCGAACATCATAACTTCCTTCTCGAAAGTCAGAATCAGACGTGCCACCTGCTATAAACTCGTGACGTCCCGAACTACATCACAATCATCGGTCAAAGTCCATTTGACCGCCCGAACTAAAAGTCGATCTTTTTGCCCATTTCAGGGGCAAAATCGTCATTTCGCACCGTCCGTCCGACATTATCGACTAATCACCGATATCTTCACTAATTCGTCATTAACCACTAATCTAATCCCAATTTCCGGGACGGGTCGTTATACACTCACCTTCAATCTTAGACCCAATCCTTCGAACTTTGGCCAACCATTGGAGGTTTGTTCTAACTCCTTCCTGCATACAAAACTTCCAGATTTTTGTTTCTTTATGACCATAGGGACTTGATGAAGCTGTTAGAAACCTTGGTTCAAAGCCTAGTTTCTTCAAAATGGTTAAGGTTCATGGTTAGGGCTTTCGGTTTTCTGTGCTCACGGATTATTCTTCCTCGTTCCTTCATCTTCTCTGGTTTGCTTTCTCTTTTACTTCTCTCTCTTTCTCACTGGTTCTCTCTTCTTGGTGTTCTTGCTTCTCTTCCTCATGTGCTGCTCTCAGTTTGGTGGTTTTACAAAACCATGTAAAACACACTCAAACACACATTCATTCTCACACCCACAACCCAACGTCGATGCATCTAAGGGCTAAGATGAGGAGATGACAAGGATGTGAAACTTATCACCATCCTACAAGACCAACAAAAATATCCTACGTGCAAAATTACTAGTAATTTTAGACCCGTAACAAGCTTGTTCGGTCTCTGATTCCAACATGGCGCATGTCTTACGAACTCAGGATTCCGAGACCTACATAACAATACTCATGAAAAGTCCAAACAGTAATTTGAATAAAAGTCAACTTTGGGACCAATTAGGGTAAAAAAGCCAACTTACAAGATAATTTTTTGAAATTACATTTCCGGATTTTCTAGGTCATTATATATATATATATATATATATTACAGTTACGTGCACATATGTATGTATTAACGTTAATTAGGGAAGAAAACGTGGAAATTTAACTGATGTTTTTGTTTCTGCATGCAAGTTGCTGCATTTATGGATTATTAATTATTGAATATTGGCCTTAATTCTTATGGTAATTTTCCATTAATATATGTATGTAGAGAGAGAGAGGGAGAGAGTGTGGGTGTTAAGAAATAATTATTTGCTTGATCTTTATAATTCCATAATATATAAAAACAAACAATTCAATTTGACTCAATATACCAGATAATATTATAATATAACCGTTCATCATTTTTGTAGTTTCTCTTTCAAAAAAAAATCCGTAAAAATCCATTAAAACTAATAATTGTTTAATTATCTAACATTACAACCGAATACGTAGATGAGCATAATTTTCCGGATAATACAAAGAAAACAGTCTGATTATATAAGTCTAGTGAATCCACCAACCGTTGGGTCTTAAGCGCTCCCCATTACAAATCAGGGTTGCCCAAGAGTTTTAGGGCCCAGGGCGAAAATTTTAAAAGCCACTTTTTAGCTTATATTACACAGAATATATATAATTCATATTTCTAGTAAATCCAGTAAATTCACATTAAATTTACAAGAATCTGAATATATTAGTCATACATACATAAAAAAATATAGTTGTTTTACAATACTTTTATAAAGAAAACAGTGAAATTTTATCAAATATTAATGAATATATATAGTCGACAACTTTCTAATTCAATTTAAATAATTGTTTCTATTAATTATGGTGGTAACTCAACATTTATTCAATAGCCAAAAATAAAAAATATATATAAAAGATATTTCTATGTGAGTTAGAGTTTTATTTACTTTACAAGATATATTCAAATAATACTCAACACAAATTAATTATGCATCGATTAAAGTAACCCTTATCAATACTTTTTAAGAATATGTGCCTAATTTATTATCAACATTAAATTTAAATTTTTCTAGCACAGTTTAAATAGTTTTTAAAAAGAGTTTAGACATTTTAAATTTTTTCCCCATAAGATAAGACTTTAAAAAAAAAAATTGAGTCCTTCAAGTCCTTGGGCTCAAGGCGATTGTCAATGTTGCCCTAAGCCAGGACCAGCTCTAATTACAATAAACCAAAATAAACTACCAATTAAAAATATTACAATTGAAGCTTTAACGTACTTGAAATTTTGAAACATCTGATTAAATTAAATTGTGGAAGAATTGAAACAGAAACTAATCCAAATTTGACTCGATTTATCTTATTTAATTTTGCAAAAATTGGTTTGTTTTGTTTCAATTTAATTACTTTGATCTATTTGTTTTACACAACAACCTAAGTTAAAGGGCCCTTCAAATCTCTAGACTACTGAGAAGAGAAAGATACTTCCATATACCTAAATAGCCATGTGACACCTTTCACTAACAATATAACATGTGGATAACATACCCAATTTTATCGTTTAATTATGTTAAAACATATGGATTAAGAACACCGTGTGACATAAGTTTTAGATACATATGAGTATTTCTTCGTCTTTGAAGATTGAGAAAGAATAGTCCTCAGCATTGGGTCAAGTCGGGCAAACCTGGCCCAATTTTCTGCTCTTGGACAGGGCCGGGCTGGAGTTGTGTAACAATTTGAAAAACCTATGCACTCTATCGTGCCGAATTTTTATCAGGTTTCACAGGTCGTGCTTAATTGAGCATTTAGAAATGACTAATTCCACTAATTCTGGAGTTGGAAAAAAAAAATATAATTATGAAAGAAAATAATAACATTACAAAAAAAAAAAAGATACTTGAGGGTGTAGAATGTGGCTTCATTACAACCTTACCTTAAAAATGCTTTAGGGGGGAAATCAAGTAATGAAAAAGAGTACCTCAAGCACCCTTCAAGATTGAGATTATGCTATCTATTAGTTTAATGGGAATATTACAGGTTTTTTGGTTAACAAAATATATTACAATCGTCAAATTGAGTCACTTTCGCTCTCAACCACCTCAACCTCATCATCACTAGCATCCATCCAATCTAGTCTTGATGTTTTGACATTCATTACTTATTCTGCTCATTTCTCTTGTAGAAGAGCATCTTGCATTTTTGAGCCAACTAGCATCTAATCCTTCAAGCAAATTAATGCTTCTATTACACTTCGATTCAAACTTGCCATTTTTTCAGACGCTACTGTACCACCTGTACTAAAATATGATTATAAAGTTACAATAGAAGCTAGAACCATTAGCACGTACATCACGAATAATAATAGAGAGAATATTATGCAATAGTTGATTTGATTTCCACCAACTCAAAAGACTAAAATTATTATCATCATCAACCTCAATTGTTGGTAAATCAAGATAAACTTTTAATCAGATCTCGTCGTAGAACTAGAATATAAAACCTTAATTATCTCTTTTCAAACTTTACATAGAGAAAGTTTGAATATCAAGAAAAGATATTTAACTGAGATCTTCACTTAAAGAGCTATAAATCAAATTCACAGATAACACAATATGATTCTCACTAATCACAACCCTTATCTTGTAAATATCATATAATTCAAATAATAACTCCCTAATTTTTTTGATTCTTTGACCAAAAATACATTCGTCAATATGCATTAACATTAACCTTCCTTCAATTCCAAACAACTTAAACATGGGGTCAAGAACAGTTGCCAAAGCAAAAAATTGTAGGAAAATTAGACCAATATTTGTCAAAATTTTCCTTTATATTAATTAAATCTAAACAAATCAAATTTATCATATACAACAAATGTTTCATGAATATCTACTATAGCTTATAACATGACACAAAGTAGGATAATAAACACTGGAAAATACCTTTGTTGAAGAATCAAAAATAGAAAGAAAAAAAAAGGATTATTACTCAAAATGCTCCCCTAACCGGACATTGAATACCACTTTACTCCCCAAACCGGATTTAGTTCCAATGTGCTACCACAATTGCACTTCTATTACCTCCGTTGCTTTATTTGTTACTCCCTGTTAGTAACGTCGTCGCTGGTGCTTATGTGGAACCTAAGTGGCACCTATGTGGCAATTAGATCGGCTGCTCATGGTCCCCACTATATCGACATGGATCAGAGCAAACCCATTTTGTGAATTGGGAATTCTAGGGTTGGCGATTTGGGTGATTCTGGAGAAGAAGGAAGAGGAAGACGACATTGAATCTCATTCAATCCATTGAATTCCGATTTATGGTTTGAATTAGGCATGCAGACGAATCCAACGGGATAAAAATGGTAATCGCTCGAAAGCCTGGAGCACAACAGCCTCGATATGGTAAGTTAGGGATTTAAGTTCAAAATTTTGAAATCTGAGTTCGAATTGGAAATTAAGATTAAATTAGCCTAAATTTTCTTGGTGTTTGTGTGCAATGTGCAATGTTTTGCACTTCGAATTGTTTAAATTTTCTTATTTGTTGGTGGATGTGGCTGTTGGCTGTTGGTGGATGTGAATAAAATAAGATGTGAGTGTTGGCTTTGGAAACTGAGTTGTGGTTATGAAAGTGTGTGGGGTTAAGGGATGGGCATTTTAGATTAGAGCTAAGGCTTTCAAAATGGTCATTGAAATATGGCTTGGGCATTTCAGATTAAAGGGTTTAGGGTTGAAACATAGACTTCATATGGGTATTTTGGATTATGATTGATATTGTGATAAGGCATAAGACTGTGGTGTTGGCTTTTGGTTTAGGCTTTAAATTTATCCCGTAGGTTTAGCCTGTAGGCTTAGGTTGTTGGTTTAGGCTTTATGTTTAGGCAATAGGTTTAGGTTTAGGCAGTAGGTTTAGGTTAGGTTTAGGTTTATATTTATGGTTTAGGTTTGTGGTTTAGGTTTAGGTTTAGGGTTTAGGGTTTAGGTTTAGGCAGTACGTTTAGGTTTAGGTAGTATGTTTAGCTTTAGCACTAGGTTTATGGTTTAGGTAGTAGGGTTTAGGTTTGGGGCTTTAGGGTTTAGGTTTAGGCAGTATGCATAGGTATTGGCAGTAGGTTTAGGTTTATACAGTACGTATAGGATTTAGGGTTTTGATTGTGTGGTATTTCATAATTTCTGTTGGATGTGAATTCTTTATGCTTGTTAAGTAATGTCTGTTTTTTGATTTCTTGTTGAAAGGGGACTTCGATGACATTGTCTCCATCGCCTTACACCACGATGGAAGGATAGTACATAAACAAGGAGAGTGGAGATATGTGGATGGGGCATTGAAATGGTATGACTGGTGTTGTTGGGAATACTCATCATTAGTTGAATTGAATGCCCCTAGTGAAGCAGGAAGGTTATATTTAGGATATAGTGGATTTCTACATACAGGACGAAGTTAGTAGATAGTTTTTCAAGGTTTCCACAGATCAGCAGCTATTGGCACTCATGAGAAAGTCTTTAAGGAAATTTGAGAAGGCAATGCATGTGTATGCTTCCCATCTTGTGGACCAAGTGGCAGATGAGGATATAGTGTATACATTAGAGGCTGGTCCAAGCACTAGAGAGGCTAGTTCAAGCATTGGAGATACTAGTCCAAGCACTGAAGAGGCTGGTCCAAGTGATGATGCTGGTCCAAACAAAACTCAGGAGGAAGATGTAGAAGATGTGCCAGCTTATGCCAGTCATAAAGAAGAAAGTTGTGATGTTGATGCTGATGATAGTAATGATGAATTATTTGAAGTTCAAGTATATGATGAAAGTAGTGAAGATGATGAAGAGGAAGAATTAGAAGAGGAATTGGAGGAAAATGATACTGCTGATGAACCTGAAAATAGTGAACCTAAAATGAGGGAACCTAGAGTGCAACCAAGGGGGTGTAAGGCGAAGATAGAGGCAAAAAGTGCAAGAAGTGGTGAAAAATGATACTGCTGATGAACCTGAAGGGAGTAGGCAGAGGCAAAGAATGTAATAAGTGGAAGTAAATGATATTGCTAATCATAATAGTGAGCAATCTGAGAATGAGCATTTTGAAGATGATGGTTCTGGTGAAAGGTATGTGCATGGAATATGTCTAAGTGATGATGATGACATATTCCAGACGAATGAAGAAGCGGTAGTTCCTTCTCCTCCATAGGCTGAGGATGACGTTGAAGAAATAGATCTTCCCTTATCACTTTGAATTGCTACGACTAGTGGAGATTCAGATGATGAATTAGAACAGAAAAAAAGGAAGAAGAAATATTTGCCAAAGACAAGGGATTTTATTCCTGAAATGGTGATGAAGGATCTGCATTTTCAGCTAGGGAAGAAGTTTGAATCAGATGCCATTTTTAGGGAAGCTGTCAGAGTCTATTCAGTTAATACTAAAAGGCGAGCAACATTCAAAAGGAATCAACCAAACAAAATTAGGGTTGTTTGTAATAAGGATGGATGTGATTGCACAATATATGCATCATTGATAGGAGGCTCCAAGACTATGCAAATTAAGGAGTTGAATGGTGAGCACAATGTGCTGTAGTGACTAAGATCATACATGTCAATGTTAAGTGGGTGACTTGGAGGTATGGAAGGCAGCTGCTAGCAACAACAAGGATTGGGTGGAATGCCAGAACTTGGTGAGTGCAAAACATGGGATACAACCATTTAGGGTAACATGTTTTAGGGCAAAGGTCAGTGTTCTGCAAGTTATTGAAGGAAAGTATGTAACGACCCATCCCGGAATTCGGGATTAGATTAGTAACTAATCATGATTAGCAGGGTTAATCGGTGATTAGTTGGGCGAAATCGGACGAACGTGGCAAAATGACCGTTTTGCCCCTAGTCGTGGGTAAAACGTTGACTTTTTTTCGGACGGTCAAATGGACCTTGACCGATGACCGTGACGTAGTCTGGGACGTCACGAGTTCTTAGACAGGTGGCACGTTCGATTCCGACGTTCGTGGTGAAAGTTATGACGTTCGGAAGTCTGGGGGCATTTTCGTAATTTAGACGAAATAAGGGAAAATGTTGACTTTTTGATCGGGAGGTCCGATGGCCGAGGGCCAAGGACCGTTAGGAAGGTCTCGATGTCCTGAGTTCGACTACAGGCGGCACGTCGAAATCGGACTTCGAACGGGAAAGTTACGAGTCTAGATGGCATGAGGGCATTTTGGTAATTTTTGTTCTGGGGGTAAAATGGTAATTTGGGTTGCAGGGGAACTGTTTGATTGCCGCAGAAACAGATTCTGATGCCCACGCCGTGAGTGACTGCCCCAATGGTTTTGTTCTATGAATTGTTTAACAAATTAACTTAGAAAATTGGGTTAGTGGCTGTTGAGTGGGGAGTGGGCGTGCTGGGTGAGCAGCACGGGCGCCATTGTTAATGGTTCTGGGTACTTGTGGGGGGCAGTGAGCATTGGGCTGGAAATTGTTTAAGCAATTGGGAGTGTTGCGCAGAGCACGAGTAATTGTTTAGGGAGTTGAGTGGTTAGAGCAGTGCACGGTGTGTGTTGGTGTGCGAGGAACCAGTGCGGGGTCAGGAGCTGGAAATGGTTGCTGGGTGAGTGTTTAGGAAAAAAAAAATGAAAACAGAGTTTGGGCAGGAGTGCGGGTGAGTGCACGAGTGAGGTTGGGAGCACCGTTGCTCTTGTTTTGTTTACACTTTGAGTGAGGGGACATGGTCAGAGGCATTGCACGGGTGTGTTCTGGGTGAAGTGGAGTGGAATTGGGACTGGAAACTGAGTGGCGACATTGAACTGTGGAACAGAGCATTGGTTGGTTGGGTGGAACAATTAGAGGGTTTAATCGACTCTAGGATGTGTTGAGAGGGACAGAGAGAGCTAGTGAGAATCAGAGAGATGAGCTGGGAGGAGAAATGTCTGGTCTCGGTGAGAAATTGCGCCCAGAAACCCGAAACTATGTCTAATCAAATTCAAAAGTTCAAATCGAAATGTAGGCCAACCCAAGACCAATTATGGATCAATTCTGTCTTCTGGGACCTCCTTTAGTCGATCCAGATCAAGGGATCGAAGCTTTAAGCCCTGGGAAGGCTTGGACAGTCACGGCGGAGTTCAGAGAAATTGAGGATGGGGTCGTGTAAGTGGGGGAGTTTGAAGACACAATTGAGCTTGGAAGCCAGCTTAGATTGATCAGACGAAACTGTTGGCTGGATCAATTGATTGAAATCGGACGGCAATGATGGAATTCGATGAAGGAGCAGTACACAGGTGTTCTTCGATGTTCGTCATCGAGTCGTCTGATTTTAGGTAAGTGGTTGTAAAATTAATGTCTCAGAACTGTAATTGAACTTGTAACGAAGGTGTTCATTTGCTCAATTGAAAGAATTAGGGTTGATTCGACAGTGAACTAAACGGGTCATCACGCGGGTTGAACGGCCCTTTTAACCATGAGTCGGGTGAAGATGGTGACCGTTGGGGTTACTGTAGCTGGCGCGTGAGTGTCACGCGCAGCCGCTTGCGGCGGCGCGTGACGGCGCGTGGGGCCGATTTTCAAGGTGAGTTCAACACGACTTTTAACCTATACAATGTAACGAATATTTTAACGTTGGTTTCGAACTTATCGGACACCGTTTCGATGTGGTTCCGAGGGTCCGAAGATTTTTATTACGTTTGTAATTAATGATTAATTCCCGGAAAATTTTGGGAAATTAGTATGCTGTTATGTAAGCCCTTAGTGACACTTAAGTATGTTTTCAAACAGGATTTGGAATTTCTGGAAAATATCGGAAATTACGGAACCGCGTGCGGCGTGAAACCGAGCCCTATTGGACGGTGTGTGAGTGGACGTTGCTTTCAAAATTTAATGCATGCATAAATTATTTCTATAATTTTATGATTATGATTATAAGTTGTGATTGATTTTGATTTCCGTATTTCTACGTATTCGGTCCCGTATTTATACGTATTTTTACTATACATGTGAAATTCCACGTATTTCGAGACTATGGTCCCTCGTATGCTTAATGATGGTTTAATGGAAGAAGTTATATGAAAGGGGTGTAAAATGATTTAAGAAGGTTGTTTATGATTTGCGAGTGTGACTTACGATTTTGACACGTTTTTCGAGAAAGTTCCGGATTTGCACGTTTTACGAGATTTCGAGTCATTGTGATTTGATCACTGTTGATGTTTGAAATCGGGGAATTGAAATGAGACTTGTGATTTTGAGGATTTTAAAAATGGGTATTGAGTATGTCTTGATTGGATCGTGATTTTGGTGATTATGATTGTGGTGTTGATGTGTTGAAAATGAGATTTGAGAAAGAAGTGATTTCTAAGAATTAAAATGGATTTGAAAAAGGTGATTTCGGGCTTGATGCTCGGGGCATTAAAGTAACTTGATTAACGAGATTCGGTTTCTGGAAATTTTAAGTGGATTCTTGGTTTGGGTTCGGGATGATGCTTCCGGATGCCGGCTTACGGAATCATTGTTGCGAATTCGAATTCGGGAATGAAAAAAAATTTAATAAAGTCATTTGGTCTGATTTTGCATGCCCCGTGTTTAATGATAATTTGATTATGTTTGTGAAGTATGATTTGGGCAATTGAATGTGGAAATTCGGACCATGAGTCCCGTTGTGAAAAATGTGATTTTGGGATGGATCCCACGTTGTCGTGATTGATATGTTTTGGGGTTTAAAGACCCGTTGAAAACTGTTTTGGGTTTAAAGACCCGGGTGCTATTGCTGGAGCACGTTTTGAGTTTAAAGACTCGGTTAATTGATGACGGGGGAGGGCCCTTAATGAGTTTAAAGACTCGTGAGTTTAAAGACTCGGTTACTGTGATACCCCCGAGGCCTATTGATTATGTTCTGAGTTTAAAGACTCGTTGATATCCTGGGAAGGCCTGTTTATGCGCATGGTTTTGAGTTTAAAGACTCGGGCGCACTTGATATCCAGAAAAATGATTTACTTGTGATTTATTGATGATTTCTGATGTTTCAGTTGAGTTGGGCAGTGGCCCGGTATATGGTTGATGGTTTTGGATCATGTTGTGCATTTGGTTTTGATTCGTGGTTTTGGGCTGAGGCCCGGTGTTGATGATTGCGGGCTAAGACCCGATGGTGTAGAAAGGAAAAATGATTTTGAGGTTCATACGAGTTTCTCCTTATGTTCAAATTGATACACAGTTTTTCTTATGTGGGAAATCTTAACCGATTGCGAAATGATTTTTGTATGCATGCATTCGTTTTTACGCGGAGGGTAAAAACGTTTGTTGTAACTGTTTTGCTAAACTGATTTATTTTTGTCCACTCACACCTTTTGGTTTTTATTGACCCTCCAGGTCGTGGCGCGTTGTTCAAGGCTGTACGAGGGGCGGAGGCATGAGCAAGTACGTGTGGCTATCCCTGGTTTGGCAAGTACTGAGGGTAACTTGGGATTTTCAGTCATCTTGCCAGACGGGAGCAGGACCGGGCACGGTTATCGATGCCCCTTTCGGGGGCGGTCCTGTTAAAGTACCTAAGGCAGTATGAGTTGTTAAGTGAATACTTCCTTCAAGTGTTGAAGACTAATCCCAGTTCTACGGTGATAGTAAAGTCCGAATTGGAAGCTGATGTGTTGCATCGATTTGAGAGATTGTATATGTGTTTTAAAGCATACAAAGACAAATGGATGAAAGGCTGCAAACCCTTCATCGGTCTTGATGCATGCCATATTAAGGGAATTCACCCTGGACAATTATTGGCATCAGTAGGAGTGGATCTACATAATGGGATGTTTCCCGTTGCCGATGCCGTATGTGAAGCTAAAAAATTTAGTACTTGGCGGTGGTTTATGGAGTTGTTGAAGGAAGATCTTCAAATTTAGTGTAACGACCCGTCCCGAATATCGGGATTTAATAATATTTAATTGTGATTTACTAATCTGGGATTAGTTGAGCGATTTTGGACGAATGGTGCAAAATGACCGTTTTGCCCCTGGGTGTGGGCAAAACGTTGACTTTTATTTCGGATGGTTAAATGGACTTTGACCGATGACCGTGACGTAGTTCGGGACGTCACGAGTTCATAGACAGGTGGCACGTTCGATTCCGACGTTCGTGGTGAAAGTTATGATGTACGGAAGTCCAGGGGCATTTTCGTAATTTGGACGAAAGAAGGGGAAATGTTGACTTTTTGACCGGGATGTCCGATGGCCGAGGGCCAAGGACCGTTACGTAGGTTTCGTCGATGCGAATCCAACGACAGGCGGCACGCCGAAATCGGACTTCGTACGAGGAAGTTATGGTCTGGAACGTGAAATCGGGGAAGTTACGTCTCGGTAACTGTGTGGATTATTTTATTCTGAAATGGTGGTTGGAGGACACTTGGATGAGTGACAAGTGTCACTCATCCGACGGCTAGATTGGATCTTGATCCACTAATCATAAACTATATGCTAAAAGCTTCCACTACATAATAATCTAGAATTTAATCCCTGCTTTTGATCTGAGCCATCCATTCCACCCCCAGATTGCATCACAGCCGTCCATCTCATTTTCCCCCTTCCATTTCTGATCATTCCTCCCTCACCGTGAACAAACAAATTGAGAGATTGGGTTCTGGCCATTGCCAATCTCTCTTCCACAATTGATTGCACAAATGTTTAATTGGTGATTTGGGGAAGGTTCTGGCTGAGGGAGAGCATGGGGGACTGAGTAGGGAGGTGCAATTCGGGAATCAAATTTCAGGGAATTGGAGGGAATTTCGAATTGGAGTTTTTGGGTTGTGTCGATCAAAATGGGGATTAGCTGGAGTCTTCTGGGATCAAAACGTGAAGCTTTGCAGCAAAAACGACGGGAAACCATGTCGGATTGAGGGAGAACTGAGCTTCCATGGCAGCTCGAAATCGAGCTTGGGTTCAGTAAGTTTAAGGTATGAAATTCTCAAATTGACCTTGTAGAAATGTCCCTTACACTCTCACGATGCTAACTGAATGAATTAATTTGGAAACCAGGGACTATATCGTGAAACCCGATTTGAAAACCCGTCGAGGATCAATCGTGAGTCGTGGAGATTTATACCCTAATTTGTGTAATTAGATTTACAGAACTTAAATGGTGATTGATTACAAGGGATCAGTTGAAAGAACGGATTGAATTGATGTCGAAATGAGTGAGATTGAACCGGATCCTATCGCGGGCTTTTCGACCCGTTTACCAGACAAACGGGTGAAGGTGGTGACTGTAGCAGTCACTGTAGCAGGCGCGTGGCTTTCACGCGCAGCCACTCACGGCGGCGCGTGACGGCGCGTGGGCACGAATCTCGAGGTAAGGTCAACATGACTTTTGTCCTATACAATGTAACGAACATTTTGGGATTGGTTTCGTGTCGATCGGACACCGTCTCGATATTGTTCGGGATGTCCGAAGGTTTTAAATCCAGTTTAAAAATACTTAAAAATTCGGGAAAATTACGGGACTTGAATAGGATGTTAATGATGAGGTTAGTGATCCTCTAAATTGATTTGAACAGGATTGGGAGTCCCGGTGATAGTGAGGTGGCCCGGGAAGGCCTATGGCACGCGTATCGAGGCGCTCGGTTAAACGGTCTGTGAGTGGACATTGGTTTCATAAATTCGATGCATGCATAACTGTTTTATGATTGTTATAATTATGATTAAATGATTTATTTTGGATATCGGTGAATTTAAAATGATTTCACGCATTTCGAGGTGAATTACGTAATTGCACGAAAACCGAGATTTTCTGGATTTTCACCGATTTCCATAAATGTGGTTGGATATGATTTCATGAAACGGTTACGAACTTGAATAATGTAAAATCGGGCCAGGGGCCCAGTTGAACTATGAAATCGGGCCAAGGGCCCAGTTAACATGTGAATCGGGCCAGGGGCCCAGTTAACTTGTGAAATCGGGCCAGGGGCCCAGTTGATTTCTACATGTGATTGCGGGTCGGGGACCCTAAATGGAATTGAATAAATGTTTTCTGGTTTACATTTTATATATATTCACATGCTAAAAACAATAGTGGTTTTGATGATATGGAAAATCTGGTTATGGCACGTTTCACAGTATTTGGGCTTGAGACCCGTCTGATGAAACTTAATGATTGGTTTGGATTTCTATCCATGTATATATATATGCCTTGCATGTGGATATCGATAAAATGTATTTAGTACTGCACTGTATAGATCCTTCCATATTATATTGTCTCCTCCGGCGAGGTACCCCGGAGAGGTCACGGACGTCTAGAACGTCCAGCGTCTATGACGCTAAGCATCGGGGATGCTGTACCCGAACGGGGTTCGGGGATTGAACTCGGAAATTGAGACCCGAGTGGCACGCGTAGCCTTGTGATTGTGACCTTATTTACGTCAGGGACGTCAGACATCAGGGATGTCGGATTGGAGTGTATAGTGCAGTGGCTAAAATAATGGTTATGGTTTATATTATATGCCTTATGGTTCATATTACTGGATTTATGAAATAACTCTTGGATTTACTTTTGGAAATTGAAACTATGCTTTGGTTTCCGGGCTAAGGCCCTAATGGTTATTTCTAAATAAATATGGGATTATTGGTTTTGGTGCATGCATATGATTTTACTGAGGGGCATAAATGTCTTATAAATGTTTTAAACAGACTTGTTTATTTTCGTCCACTCACAGCTTTTGTTTTCAATGCCCTTCAGGTTGATTCCGGATATGACTGCAGCAGAGACTTGAGCATCGCACACCTCCTCCATCGATCCTTACGCACTCTGGAAGCCCTTTTGGGCAATGGCAATCGGTCATCCCTTGTCTGGCGCCTCTTGTCAGACGGGAGCACGTCACATTCCATGGTAATCCCGGGGGGATTGGGATGGGTCGTGTCAAGTGGTATCAGAGCAGGTTTTGCTCTTTTGTGCGCGAAGGACGAGGGTGTGATGTCTCTTTGGGCTGCTGTTCCGTTGTCAACCTGATAGATAGTTTTGGTAGATTGGGTGTGTTTGGCCCGATACGCCGTGCATTGATGCGATTCAACCCAGGTGGGGTTGTATACGATTAACTGGTAATGTGGAACCGTCGGTTCGGTCATGTGATGATGGATTGTTGTGCCACTGGGCACAGCTAGGTTCAGGGAACCCCAATTGAATAATGGTTTGGAAGTGCGAAACTCAGTTGAGTATTGGTCTAAGTTTTGGACCCTGGTAGTGTTGGCTAGTGTTTGGGGGTTGGTGCATCGGAGTTAGCCGATGACCTTCGTGGAGGAACCCACGATGGAACCCACGTGGAATTGACGATTGGATTGGATTGGACGTCTATACGATGTCAGGACCGCGGGGTCGGTCAGGTTGTGGATTTTACTGCAGAAGGCAGTTGGATTCGGTGGAACCCTAGGGTGTGACCTTGGAACCCTAATTTATAATTGATGGACCGAAAGGTGAACCTTAAGTGAGAACTTGTGCTGCGACGAGCGGCTGAGGTCATGGATGACCATGTGGATGACTCTAGTGAGTCTAGTCTGGATTATGGGATTCGATCCACGGATGCGGTTATGAGATAAAATATGGAATCCCGTGTTGGATCGAATATTAGTGTGAGGTGTGGTTACGGATCTTGACAACGATGACTGTTGGTCGACAGTTGTGTCGAGATAACTGGCTATCGAGGGTAGTTAGTGTGGTTTTAATACTTGGGGACGTTCAGGGAACGTTCATTATCCTGATGTGCCGATGGCAAAAATTGGAGGTACCCATAGTCGTGGGGAACGAGTGGTGTTACGGGATCGTCGTTCGGAATGAACGGAGATCCAGGGTAACAACCCTGCACACTGTGTGCTAGCATGGGTGTTCGTGTGCTATGTATGGATGTTGGTACCTATATGCCAATACTAGTATGGATGCCTGTGTGCTGATACTGGTATTGATGATGGTGCGTGGTGCTGGTACCGGTGTCGGTGATTGTGATGACGAGGAGCCACCATTTGGGGTGTGACTCTGTCATGATGGACAGATG
The DNA here is from genome assembly GCA_032719365.1 of Prinsepia uniflora. Classification (NCBI taxonomy): domain Eukaryota; kingdom Viridiplantae; phylum Streptophyta; class Magnoliopsida; order Rosales; family Rosaceae; genus Prinsepia; species Prinsepia uniflora. Next base: position 32,691,574 of record CM064861.1, on the reverse strand, counting down.
ATTGGTATCTGCGACTCAGTGGTGGTTGAGTCTTGGACTGGATGGGATCCAGTGGAGGTTGTGTCGTGTTGGGATAAGTCCTAACAGATATATGACGACAAGTGATGAACGGATAAAATGGTATGATTGAAACTTAGGGAATCTAGGGACGATGTTCCCTATGTCATGCGAGTTGGTGGATTTGGGGAGTTGTGGTCAACTCCGAGATTGGTAAGTTTGTGTACTGCTTATATCCCCTGAGAGTACAAGGAAATTATTGGAATTGGAAAAGTCGAGGAAACCATTCGTGGTATTGATGTGGGATTTTGTGATTGTGGATCACTTGGAACCTGAGGATTGAACCTGTTTAGGTTGTGATGTGAGACGAAGGCAGTTTGGTATGCACATCCAGGCAGAGTTGTGGATTCCCGTTCGGAATCGGGGTGTGTGCATACATGATTGTTGACGGATGTGAGGTCCGAGTAATGAATCGATCTTGGACACGTGGTGGTCCAAGTAAGGTATGGACATGGGCAGTCCAGTGGTTGGACTTGACATCTCATTGGGAGCATGTCTGTTTCCAACATGGTTGGAACTCCCGTTTCGGGGAGAGTTGTGATTGGGAGACGAGAGGAGTGCTCGTTTCCGAATCAGTGATTGGTATTCCGAAGTCATTAGGGTTGACTTCATATTTTTCCTGCCGTGGCAGATGATGATTGTTGCTACCAGTACGTTGAGCGTGTATTGGTAGGTGGACCCAGGTTTGGCCTTGGGTCATTGGACACAAGAAGTTTTGTATGATTTTGGATTTGGTGGTGTTATGCGTGGTCATCTTTCCACCAAGGGAAATTTGGCGAATGATTCAATTGAGGGTGTAAGACCCTACGATCAGCTTTCGGATGGTTTGTTAGCTATGTGGATATGTGTGGATCCTAGGGGGATCTGATGTGTGGTGATGTTAACTATGGATGATGTGACGATCTAGGATCGTGATGTTACTTGTCGGATGACGTAGCGATGGATCGGAATTGTGGTCTTGATGATCCAGATTGGGTGAGAGTTTATCACTCTTACCTTGGTATGTGAGTCGTAGATGACGGGACTGAACTTCTTTTCGGAGTGAAGTCCATATGGTTTGTTACTCGGGTGAGTAGGTTTCCGATGTGGTCGGATCTCGTCAACCTTTGACGTGTGGATATTGGGATTGGCTTCCCTATGAAGTCAATCGAGTGTTGAGCGGGTAACCGATAGGGTCGGTTATGTTACGTCTTGATGGACGTAAACGAGATTTTGGGTTTTGGAATCGAATTTCTGGGTGACGATTCAGGATTCGATTGCGAAGCTCGGAAGTGGATTACTGGATTTGGGTGCGGAATGATTATTCCAATGCTAGCTTACGGAATAATGATTTCGGATTCGGATTTGGGAATGGATTATAATTATGATGTTGGGTTCGGATTCGGGATTTCTTACGAAATTACGGATTCGGATTCGGAATTGAAACTAGTTGATGGGTGGAGTTCGTTTTGTCTCATGTTGGTTGGGAAAATGTACTCCGTTACTAGAACGTGTTTGGCTATGACCTGGGTGGTTGTAGGCGGATTGATGGATTGATGTACGTACAGGGTACGTTGTACGAGGATTGATACTTTGCAGGCTTGTTGTGCCTGGTGACGGTACATGGGTTGTACCAGTGGTGTGTGATTGAACGTGTTGGTGATCGGCTTGGTTCCGATATCATTTGTTTGGCTGTATTGTGGACTGGACATTGGATACTGTGCGCTGGGCAGATTGATCTTGTCGGGTTCAGTGATTTTATGAGCAGGAGCTCTTGGCCACGGTTGGCTAGTGGAACCCCGGTATTGATATGTGTGTTCACTGCTGGGCTGGTATTCAATGTGTTCCAGTTACACCACTTGATGGAGTAAGTTGACGGTATACGTACACTCAGGATGAGTGAATTGGTGGTCTGAGTAACCACGAGTAGCCTTGTGTGATTTTATCACACCGTGATTCCCAGCGTTTTGGTTCGCTGAGGGAGTCGGCGATTATGGACATTGAGATTATTTTGTGTCACAGGATTGGGCTTGCCCTGCGAATTGAGATCTTGTGGTTGATCTTACGCTACATCGAGGGTGATGTAGTACGTGGTGTTGTCACGGACGGACAGATGGTTGGGGCTTTACTAGGGTGGTAAGCTTAGTGGTGACAGTTTGACTGATGGTGTCAGCATGGACTGACAAATGAGAGTTGGTGACTCCCAATGGGAGCAAATGAAAGGATTTAGTGGCAATGGAAGGGAACCGTTTAGCTGAAGGAGTCAGCTAAATGGTTATGCGATTTTATCGCGGATCAGGTGATCATTTCCACTCGCGGTGGTCGAGTGTTGCTGCTATTATGACGTATGACTGTGATGGGATGTCTGGGTACAGTCGAGGCTGGTGTTGACCCAGTATGTGGGTGTACAAGGGTACACAGATGTGAGGTCGAATTGTTTTCCACAAGGCAGTTGTGGAATAAGGAGATTGGTAATTTCGAGGACGAAATTCTTTAAGGAGGGAAGGTTGTAACGACCCGTCCCGAATATCGGGATTTAATAATATTTAATTGTGATTTACTAATCTGGGATTAGTTGGGCGATTTCGGACGAATGGTGCAAAATGACCGTTTTGCCCTTGGGTGTGGGCAAAACGTTGACTTTTATTTCGGATGGTCAAATGGACTTTGACCGATGACCGTGACGTAGTTCGGGACGTCACGAGTTCATAGACAGGTGGCACGTTCGATTCCGACGTTCGTGGTGAAAGTTATGATGTACGGAAGTCCAGGGGCATTTTCGTAATTTGGACGAAAGAAGGGGAAATGTTGACTTTTTGACCGGGATGTCCGATGGCCGAGGGCCAAGGACCGTTACGTAGGTTTCGTCGATGCGAATCCAACGACAGGCGGCACGCCGAAATCGGACTTCGTACGAGGAAGTTATGGTCTGGAACGTGAAATCGGGGAAGTTACGTCTCGGTAACTGTGTGGATTATTTTATTCTGAAATGGTGGTTGGAGGACACTTGGATGAGTGACAAGTGTCACTCATCCGACGGCTAGATTGGATCTTGATCCACTAATCATAAACTATATGCTAAAAGCTTCCACTACATAATAATCTAGAATTTAATCCCTGCTTTTGATCTGAGCCATCCATTCCACCCCCAGATTGCATCACAGCCGTCCATCTCATTTTCCCCCTTCCATTTCTGATCATTCCTCCCTCACCGTGAACAAACAAATTGAGAGATTGGGTTCTGGCCATTGCCAATCTCTCTTCCACAATTGATTGCACAAATGTTTAATTGGTGATTTGGGGAAGGTTCTGGCTGAGGGAGAGCACGGGGGACTGAGTAGGGAGGTGCAATTCGGGAATCAAATTTCAGGGAATTGGAGGGAATTTCGAATTGGAGTTTTTGGGTTGTGTCGATCAAAATGGGGATTAGCTGGAGTCTTCTGGGATCAAAACGTGAAGCTTTGCAGCAAAAACGACGGGAAACCATGTCGGATTGAGGGAGAACTGAGCTTCCATGGCAGCTCGAAATCGAGCTTGGGTTCAGTAAGTTTAAGGTATGAAATTCTCAAATTGACCTTGTAGAAATGTCCCTTACACTCTCACGATGCTAACTGAATGAATTAATTTGGAAACCAGGGACTATATCGTGAAACCCGATTTGAAAACCCGTCGAGGATCAATCGTGAGTCGTGGAGATTTATACCCTAATTTGTGTAATTAGATTTACAGAACTTAAATGGTGATTGATTACAAGGGATCAGTTGAAAGAACGGATTGAATTGATGTCGAAATGAGTGAGATTGAACCGGATCCTATCGCGGGCTTTTCGACCCGTTTACCAGACAAACGGGTGAAGGTGGTGACTGTAGCAGTCACTGTAGCAGGCGCGTGGCTTTCACGCGCAGCCACTCACGGCGGCGCGTGACGGCGCGTGGGCACGAATCTCGAGGTAAGGTCAACATGACTTTTGTCCTATACAATGTAACGAACATTTTGGGATTGGTTTCGTGTCGATCGGACACCGTCTCGATATTGTTCGGGATGTCCGAAAGTTTTAAATCCAGTTTAAAAATACTTAAAAATTCGGAAAAATTACGGGACTTGAATAGGATGTTAATGATGAGGTTAGTGATCCTCTAAATTGATTTGAACAGGATTGGGAGTCCCGGTGATAGTGAGGTGGCCCGGGAAGGCCTATGGCACGCGTATCGAGGCGCTCGGTTAAACGGTCTGTGAGTGGACATTGGTTTCATAAATTCGATGCATGCATAACTGTTTTATGATTGTTATAATTATGATTAAATGATTTACTTTGGATATCGGTGAATTTAAAATGATTTCACGCATTTCGAGGTGAATTACGTAATTGCACGAAAACCGAGATTTTCTGGATTTTCACCGATTTCCATAAATGTGGTTGGATATGATTTCATGAAACGGTTACGAACTTGAATAATGTAAAATCGGGCCAGGGGCCCAGTTGAACTATGAAATCGGGCCAGGGGCCCAGTTAACATGTGAATCGGGCCAGGGGCCCAGTTAACTTGTGAAATCGGGCCAGGGGCCCAGTTGATTTCTACATGTGATTGCGGGTCGGGGACCCTAAATGGAATTGAATAAATGTTTTCTGGTTTACATTTTATATATATTCACATGCTAAAAACAATAGTGGTTTTGATGATATGGAAAATCTGGTTATGGCACGTTTCACGGTATTTGGGCTTGAGACCCGTCTGATGAAACTTAATGATTGGTTTGGATTTCTATCCATGTATATATATATGCCTTGCATGTGGATATCGATAAAATGTATTTAGTACTGCACTGTATAGATCCTTCCATATTATATTGTCTCATCCGGCGAGGTACCCCGGAAAGGTCACGGACGTCTAGAACGTCCAGCGTCTATGACGCTAAGCATCGGGGATGCTGTACCCGAACGGGGTTCGGGGATTGAACTCGGAAATTGAGACCCGAGTGGCACGCGTAGCCTTGTGATTGTGACCTTATTGACGTCAGGGACGTCAGACATCAGGGATGTCGGATTGGAGTGTATAGTGCAGTGGCTAAAATAATGGTTATGGTTTATATTATATGCCTTATGGTTCATATTACTGGATTTATGAAATAACTCTTGGATTTACTTTTGGAAATTGAAACTATGCTTTGGTTTCCGGGCTAAGGCCCTAATGGTTATTTCTAAATAAATATGGGATTATTGGTTTTGGTGCATGCATATGATTTTACTGAGGGGCATAAATGTCTTATAAATGTTTTAAACAGACTTGTTTATTTTCGTCCACTCACAGCTTTTGTTTTCAATGCCCTTCAGGTTGATTCCGGATATGAGTGCAGCAGAGACTTGAGCATCGCACACCTCCTCCATCGATCCTTACGCACTCTGGAAGCCCTTTTGGGCAATGGCAATCGGTCATCCCTTGTCTGGCGCCTCTTGTCAGACGGGAGCACGTCACATTCCATGGTAATCCCGGGGGGATTGGGATGGGTCGTGTCATTTAGAATGATAAGGGTGTAGTGATAATGACCGATAAGCAAATGGCTTTTAGATGTAGTGACCCAAATATTCCCTCATGCTGAAAGTAGGCATTGTTTGAGGCATCTATATGAGAACCTCAATGCAACACATAAAGGGTTGGTTGTCAAGCTACAACTTAAGAAGATTACTAGGGCCACTACTATTGAAGAGATGAGACAAATGGAACTCTTAATGCACTTGTTCACAATTAGCTAAAGGAAGGGGATGCAAAACAGTGGTGCAAAAGTCATTTTGGAACATAAGCTAAGTGTGACATTTTGCTGAATAATCTGTATGAGGCCTTCAATAAAGCCATTCTCCCATTTAGGCCTAAGCCAATCATATATATGGTGGACAAGATTAGGCAATACCTAGCTGCATTCATAACCAAGAGAAGATATGCAGGTGGTAATTAGGGGAATCATCTGTTTGGTAAAAGAATCCAAGGGTTTTTGAAGGTTAATACGAAGATTGGTCAAATCTTGAATCTTACTCATTGTGCTGGGAACATCATTGAGGTGAAGCATTCCCATGGAAGAAAATTTTCAATTGACTTGAATGCTCGCACACACTCTTGTAGAAGTTATTAAGTGACTGGGATTCTTTGTGCACATGCTTGTAGTGCCATTAGTCGAGGCAAATGGCAACCTATAGGAGTATGTCCACGAATGCTACTCTCATGTAGCCTATACACTATGCCATTCATGTTAATAAACATTATTAATTAAACGATAGTTTAGATTAAATATGAATTCTTATTATGAGAGAGACGTAGTTCGTCGTTTATAGAAGTATAAGACTGTTAAAAGTATGTTTTCCTGGCGGTTATCATATAAAGTGTTGTATATAGGTAATATTTTCTGGAACGGCGAGAAGGAAGTAAAGAAACATGCTTGCTACTGTTACAGGTTAAAAACCCGCAACCCAAGTCGGTTCGATCTCAGTTCGCATTAAAGTTATCCCTCTTTATCAAGTATCAGTCACGCTCAGTTTATCTCTCGACTCTCAACCCTAGCTGTTACGCTCATGGCTCTGTCCTCTCTATCAGCCACAATCCCTCTCTCAGCTGCCACTCTCATTTTCTCAATCGCCATTCCAGGATTCAAGGTATGCTCTTCCTCTTCTCTGTCCCTTTCTTGCTTTATTCTCTTTCTAGTCGAAGTTGCTAGCCTAGAAACCCTAACAATCTCTTCTATTCTCCCTGAATAGATGAAGCTCATAGTGGATCTCTCATCGAATAATGGAACCTCGACACCTACATCGCAGTGTTGAAGATTTCTGAATTGTGCTCTTACTCTATCTCGACTTTGGCTGGCGAGAACCCTTTCCGAGGCTTATCTTTTCTCTCAGATCGAGAAAGACGGAGATAGTGAGAAGAGAAACCTTTTCCCTTTTTTTTTTCATGAATTTACGAGTGTCTTTAATGGCTTCCAATTTTTTGTTTGTAATCTGATTAAATTGTTCATGAGATTGATTGTGGGTCTAATTTTTTTTCCACAAATTCTCTATTTTGCAGCTTCGTTTTTTCGCAACATGTCTTGCCGCCTTCAAGCTTTCCAATAAGAAACTTGGCGCTTTTAATCTCTGCCTTCTTTCTTTTCCATGTCTAGGTAAAGCTTTCTTCTCTCGCCAATATCAATTTTGGTCATTTGGAATTTGGATGTTGGTTGAATTTTTATGTATGTTTGGAATTCACTTTCATTTAGATTGTTAATGGGTTTGTTGGATTTTTCTGTTAATTAGAATGGGTTGATTGAATGTGGATGTTTATAATCTGTTAATTACTTGAAATCAATGTTTAATTGATTGGGTTTTTTTTTTCATTTGTTTGCATTTTAAGAAAGAAATTTAGAAATTGGTAACCTTTGTCATATAGGACTTGGAATTGATTCACATTATTTCACGTTTTAGCTGGCTTTTGGTTGATGAATTTAAATTTAGTGCTCATGTGCACATTGAATGGAATCAAATGGCTTTTCTAGCTTCAGATTACAGTGAAAGATCGGAAAAACCTCGGGATCAAAGGTTTGACAACTTCAACTAAACATATTGTTACATTGTGTGTTGCATGATTAGACTTACCTTTGATTGGGTTATGCGAATTGAGCGTTGGGTGAGTTGACTCTAAATTCTTAGTTAAATTTGATTTCTGATTTGTATTTTGTGTTTTAATGTCTTATTTGGGCATTTGGGTGAAATTTACGGTTTCTGATTTCTGTTTTCTGACTGTTACGTTGGGTATGTTTCTTTATGTTGTTCGGAACTGTGAATTGCAAAGTTACAATTTTTTATTGTTTTTAATCTTTTCTTTTTGGCTGAATTAGAGTTTCATACATCAGAAGATCACTTTTTTTCCCTATCAATTGTCTGGTTTTTGCATGTAATTCAATCGATATGAAAGAATTTATATATCTATAGACTTGTAGGCTAGCATAGTAGATACACTTTGTATGAATGCTATTTCAAATTCAGTGTCCGGTCTTTAGTAACGTTGAAAATATTCTGTTGTTTAGGAGTAATGCTTAAGAAATTGTAAAATTTGGTTCTATACAAAACAAGATGAAAATTACATTTCTGCCGCATGTACACGCAATAAATTTGCAATTTCCATATTGATGGCCGAGTCTTGACATGCCTGCTCGGGAAGTGCGATTCTTTGGTTCAGTGATGACATGAATTTGTAGTTACAATTGATGATAATGTTTGACATTAGTAACTGATATTTTCTTTTCAAAGGTGAATAGTTACAAGTCATGGTGGGTGTGTCCTTTTAGGTTTACCTATCCTTTGGATTGAAATGAAATTTATTGAATTTAGTCATTTACTGTAGATTCTCTTCCCACTGCATATTTTTCCAGTGCACTACCCTAATGTATCTTTATCTGTGAGTCGCCACCATAACGTTTATTCTATTACCGTGAAGTTATATGTGGTTGAAAAGGATGGGTAGGTTATAATATGTGAGTTGGCACCACAATTCTCAATTGAATTTGATTTCTGATTTTTTGTTAGAATATGATGTTTACCTTGGTGATATTGCTTCTATGACCGCCGACTTTATTCTGCAGGGCTGATCTTGCGAATTTTGTGATCTGCAGGGTTGATCTTGCGAATTTTGTGATCTGCAGGGCTTTATTCTGCAGGGTTGATCCTGTGATCTCAAGAAGTATGATCTCCCTCTCTTTTATATCTAATTAACTCTAATTAATTAAACAATTGGTCATAACAAAGCTTTATAAACTGTTGATTATTGTTATCCTTAATGATGGTGAGATTATGCATTGTATAGTATTTTACTATCGAACTAGAGTAATAAATGAGCTTAACTTTGTGCTTACAACCCTGCTAGGAACAATCATGCCTATATCCAAGGATCGTGTGAAACCATCTCCACAACCAGACAGCTGGAAACTAAAAGAAATTTTTGCTATTGGCATTGTTTTGGGAGGTTACATGGCACTAATGATAGTTGTATTCTTTTGGGTTATGAAAGATACTAACCTCTTCTCGGTAGGAACATAATTCTTGTAATGTCCATTAATATATAAGCTATTAAGCTTACAACTTTTACCCAAGTATCATCATTCTGATTTTATCACGATTTTTGTAATCCAGGACAAGTTTGGTGTAAGGCCTTTGAATCGTAGACCTAGTCAAATGATGTCGGCATTGTACCTATGATAGGATCCGTCCCCAAAAGACTTTGATAATCGTGCACAGTCCTCTCGTCTGACAAGTCAACCGAAATTTCAAAAACATCCGTAGCACATGTTAGACAAGGGATGGCTGTATTGATTCTTGCTTTTGTCTCCATTTCTCGATCAGCCTCGATTTTCGTGCTAGAACCTAGAGGCTCATAAAAAATATCAAATGTGTGAGTGGACAAAAAAACATCGTTTGAACGAACACTTATACCCTTCAGTTATAAAACGTGCATGCATAGAAAAAAAAAATGATGAATCGGATTTCAAATCATCTCATATAGAAAACCATGGGATCCATAATTCATCAAAGCCCTTGGCCCACATTTTCTCGAAATCCATTTCATCAAATCATGTAAACATCTGTATATAACCATCAACATCAAACTAGTAAATACTATGATCAATTGGGCCTATGCCCAAAACATTAGTTTCAAATAATCTTGGACTTTAAACCAAGTCAAAACCGTTCAAATCATTGCAATCAAATTATGAAATAAATCACATAAAACATTTACAATGCATGCATAACAGTATATAAAATAAATGTCCATTCATACATCGTCCATGCAGTTCAATTTCGAGCCGAACGTCTTTTCGTAACTCCAGAAATCACCAATCCTGTCAAAAATCATCACTAAGGGTCACTAACGTCTCAAGTAATCTCAAAATACAATCCCCTATTTTTTGGGATTCGAATACGTATTTAAAACGTAACATAACACTTTGAACACCCAAAATGATATTAGGACGATGTTTGATAGACTCGAAATCTGCGCCAAAATGTACATTATATTGATTACATAAAAAATCAAGTTGACCATACCTCGAGAATTGTGCTTACGCACCCCCACGTGCCGCCAAAAATAGTTGTGTGTGGGACTCACGCGCCTGCTACAGTACTTGCTACAACGCGTCTTCCTCGCTTGTTTTCTTACAAACGGGCCATTCGACTCGGTTTCTACTCGACTTCAAATTCAGCCATTTTCAACTCAAATTTCAAAACTAATCCACCCAAAATCTTAATAAGCTACCCATAAACTGAATTTCAACATCAATTGGATTCAATCTAACCTCAAAGTGATTCAACTCAAGCTCAAAAATTCAAGAATATCGTAGGAGCTGTTATGGGTTAAAATCTGTGTTTTTTAGATGGTTTAGATCGTAAGGACCTCAAAAATCCTCAAAAAGGTTTAATTTCAACAATCAAAGTCCAATTCCAAAGTTCCAAATCGTCGATTTTCAAATTTTTCTCCTGAGTTGGGTTTCGGGTTTCAGGTTCCTTTCACTCTTTTTCTTTCGCGTTTTTCTCTCTTACTTCGTCTCAAATTCTTAGTTTTTTTTTTTTTTCTGTAAATGTTGAATGGCTGCTATTTTGAGATCAAATAGAATTTGGTTTTGATTTTGTTCATAACACAATTTGGACAATGAATAAACACCCAACAACACTAGGGCTTGACACGTTCAAGCCTGCAATCCGTCAAATGTGGTGACAGGTGTCAAAATATTACAAAGCAAGGTGACACAGCAAAATCTAACTAAATGGCCGTTTTGCCCTTCCTTGCTTAATTATCGAAATACCCCTGGCTGTTTTGAACCCCTAACAATCATATCCGAACTCCGATTTCAGAGTGCCATTTGTCTACGGACTCAGTATTTCAAGACCTACACAATGGTCTTAATGGAAAGTCCAAAAAGTATTCTGAACAAAAATTCAATATTTGACCACTTAAACCAATGGTAAAATCGTCAATTCGCTTCTAAACTTTCCAAATTCCTTTTTTTGAATTTCTGGGTCATCACAACCAACAAGTGAGTATTGTGAGCCAAGCTCTTATCTTTGTCACAAGGTCTCGCAGTTGGTCTTTTGTTGAATTCTCTGAACTTCTATTACGTGGAGCTTTCATGATTGCTCAATTGGTAAGCACTGTACCTATTAATTACCTTGTATAAAATTATTTACCTATCGATTACCTCTAGATTGCCTCAAAATGATCTGGACTATATATGCCATCACAAAACGATTGAGAATGAATTATTTAGTACTAGAATGAGGAATTCCATAGTTATGAGATCATCATGTGTTTATTCCCTATTATTCCCGTGTAACATCCAGGAGAAAAACAATGAGATGATTAATGTTTTATATTATATGAATTGATTTTTGCTGAAATCTGATTGCTAGTTGTTCTTCTATGATGCAATGTTATTCTCTTTTGGTAAGTTTTTCGTTTTGCCTAATATTCATCTGCTTTGGTACCTCTTTATTGATTTGTCATTATAATTGTGTGGGCATGACAAATGGTTGAGTTATGGTGCTTGCATTGTGCTATAGGGTGTTCTGGTGCTTGGAATGCACTTGCATTGTGCTACAGGTGGTTGTGGTGCTTGTACAAATTAGGCTGCTCGTCCCTTGTACAAATTACTGGTTGTGGTACAAATTAGTTGATGGTCTCTTGTACAAATTAGGTTACTGGTCCTTTATATTTGTTCTTCCTTGTGTTGTAGAACACTATGTATCGTATTAGTTACAATTGAAGTCATGTACTTTCATATATATATATATATATAGTGCCTGGTTATTCTACTTATCTTCTTTGTTATCATCTAAATTATTCTACCGTTTCATCCGCCCAAGTGGCTGGTTATCTTTGTCATTGCTTTATTATTCTGCTTGTTAATTTTTGTCTTTACTTGCTTATCTTCTCTTCTGGTGTGCAATTCCAACCCGAACAGTAAGACCATAACCAAATAGTAAGTTCGAGGTAGGCGTGAGCGGAGCGGTCGAAACACCCTAGGAGTCTAGCCAAGTAAGTATAAACAGTTATTAGCCATCAGAATTCTAAAACTCTTGATTAGATAATCTTCTGCTATGAAAGATGAGTAGGCTCTTTAGATCTTGTTCTTTGGGAAGTTCATCTTCCAGAAGAGGAACTTGGTCTTAATACAATACCCTCAATTATTAACGAAGAACATTGTGAATACCAGTCTGATGAACATACTGATTTTAATGATTGGAATATACTTAAAGTCCCTCGTAAAGATATTTACCCATATCGTCCTTACTTACTTTAGACATTAAAATTTCTGGCTATCAAGTCTTAGAAGGAATCCAACCTTTAGCATTAATATACCGAATTTACTGCACATCCACTGGAACAAATATGAATTTCCAGGCCATTTGTAAGAGTCCATAGAATCAAACTTTATGAATCCAAAGTAGTTAAGATGTAAACATCAGAGTCCCACATACAATAAAATGGTCAGACATTAATTTACCTTCCAATTGGTTATTAACAAATGAAAACCGACCCACAGAGATTACAAACGATTTCAGTAACCTTAATTACATCCAACAATACCTAGATGGTACTGTCAAGATCAGCTTTAGCGACCGTACTAGACTACCTCCAATTCAAGTTACCGAACACATTAGCCAAACCTCTCTTCAACCAACCCGACACTCATTCCTTGGGTCATCCTCTACTGAACCAACCATTTAGGGAGACTCGGATTCAGAACATGAGTTTTTAAAACTAAAATTACGAGGAATCAAAACTACCTCACAAATAAGTCATCCCTATTATGCCCAAACAAGTAACCCTACTAAATAGCAGACGACGAAGAAAAACAACCTTCTCCCACTGCTATTGATTTTGAAGTAAACCCACCAATTGATCCACAATTATTAGTCATCAATCGTTCTTTTAAAATTAATTGGGGAAACCTTACACAAGACATTACTGTTGAAATTAACATTGAAGGACAAAACCAATATTGAAAACAATATACTCCTGGACAAAGAAAATTAGTTTGGTTCGCTTGGAAAAAATTATGTTGCAAATTCAATCAGAAATATATTTCTTCGATTTTGTAGAAAACAACTGTGAAGAAGAAACAAAGATACAAACAGTCACAAAATAAATCCAGCGAAAACATGATAATACCACAACCTCTTCGAGCCATCCTCCTGTTGAAGAAGTGTTATCATCACTTAAAAAGGAATCCATTTCAGTCAATGTAGTCAGTAACCACAATAACTCTAGCTTCGAGTCTGAAAATGAATCTCTAAATTCTGACCAAATCACCCAAATAGAGAAGCTTTCCAGAATCTTCAACTAAACCGAATAACACATAAAAAGATTAACCCAACTAGTCTTGTAAAAAATGGGTATCCCATACCTACACCTCCTGATCTTCAATTCGAAGAACGAGGCACCCAAAGTCAATTTTCTGTTTATTCTGATAAACTTTATGAATGGAATATTGATGGATTATCAGAACAAGAAATACTCAATAAAATGCAACACGTACATGTCCATGGATGCTAATAGTTATCTCACCAATCACAAGTTTAGTCAAACATAAATTGTTGATCCTTTCCTAACAGGATTTACAGGAATGTTAAAAACTGGTGGGACAAATATCTCGCCGAAGATTTAAGATTACAAATCTGACAAGCAGTCAAACATGATGAAGAAGAAGGCATGCTCTTATTCAACGAAGCAATCGGATTAGGAGAATCTGATGCCGTAAACACTTTATTCTTCACCATAATAGAACACTTCGTTGGTACCCCTAATAATGTAGCGTCTTGAACACACGATCAACTTAGTAACCTATGATGCCCTCACATTGAACGATTTTCGTTGGTATAAAGATGTTTTTATATCCAAGGTCATGTAAAGAGAAGATTGTAATCAACCTTTTGGGAAAGAAAAATTTATTAATGCTTTACCAAATCTCTTTGCTCACAAGATCCGACAAGTCTTGAATAACATAAGAAGGATTAAAAATGTGCATTGATATGAAAATCAATAAACAAACAAAAAATGAAAAGAAAACTGCAAAATACGAAATAGGTAATTTCTGTGAACAATATGGGATACCTCCAACAGCCCCCCTCACAACAAATAAACGAAAAGAAATGCATAAAAAACATAAATATAATAATTACAAAAGAAACAATCAGTTTAAAAATAATAAATCTAAAAAACCTTTTCGTCCTCGTAAACCATCAAAAGATAAAAAGAGACATTACATGCTATAATTGTAATAAAAAGGGACATTATGCAGGAGATTGCAAAGTAAAACAGACTATCAACCAATTACAACTCCCCAATGATGAAAACGAAAATTTGTTAAAAATTCTTCAAATAAAAAATACTGACTCCAGTCATTCTAAAAAAGATTATATTAATGAATGAAGTTCTCATTCCATTACACATACTGAGAGTCTACACCCTAACTCCGAAGATATAAGTTTTGGCTGTAATGATAATTAGGGGTGGGCACGAATCCGTTAAAACTTATCAAACAGTTTGAAAATTGAAACCATTCCGATAGTAACGGTTTGGATTTAGATTTTCATTTTGGAAATCCTTTAAATCCAAACCGAACAGTTAAGAAATATATTAATTTTTATTAAAGTTTAAATATATTATTAATACAAAGTAAAAATAATAAAAATAAAATGATACCTAGATATACCCATATAAGTATATGTATACTCATATAAGAACATCATAAAAGATTATTAAATAGTTTATGTATTTGATAAATCTTAGTATAGTGATAATGTTTACAATTCAATACTTAGCAAGTTTAATATATAAAATTTTGAATATTGAGTATTGATTTTTTTTTTGGTATCCTTATTTTTTCTATATCCTTACTTTTTTTATTCCTTAACGGTTTTATTTCTAATTTTAGAAAATCCAAACCGTATCGAACCGTTAAGATTTTAACAGTTTGGATTTGAATATTGTCAATATCCGTATCGAACCGTGTTGTGCCCACCCTTAATGATAATTGTTGCAAAACAATCAATGTTTTAAATAGAGAAACAATCAATGTTCTTACTAAACAAGAAGAACACAAACAACTTTTAATTGAATTAATTAACCAAATCAGTGATCCAGAAACTAAAACTCAATACTTAAACAAATTAAAAGAGCTTCTTATTCATCCCACTAGTCCAACCACATCAAAACCTAAAAATATTAATCTTACAACACCTTTAAAAATTCAACAAAGTCCACTGAACAGTCACCCTCCAAGATCTCCAAACCGAAGTCAACAGTTTAAAAAACGACATCAAAATACTAACACGTCAAAACCAAGGAATAATCCAAGATATTGGAACATTAAAATCCCTCACTCTGATTCAACCCATCACAGAGGAAGAAAAACAAAGTCATAATACCTCTCTTCTCTATAGAAAATGGTACTACAAATTAACCATCAGAGTTCAAGATATTGAATTAATTACCAACGCATTAATTGATGCAGAAGCAGACCTCAGCTGTATTCAGGAAGTACTAATCCCAAGTAAATATTTTAAAAAATCATTGGAAAACTTGAGCACCGGCACTAGTAGTAAAATGGAAGAACTCCCAAAAACCCATGTGTGCCAGGATAATATCTGCTTCAAAACCTCTTTCGTCTTAGTTAAAAACTTAGCCAATGAAGTCATCCTTGGTCTACCTTTCATTTCCTTGCTATACTTATTTACAACTGAACACGATGGAATAATAACATACCCCATGGGAGAAAGAGTTCAATTTCCTTTTTCTAGCCAGTCCCTCATAAAAAGAAATTAATAACTTACAAAAAGGATGCTATTTCAAAATCTGTTCACATGATCAATTGCAAGCATTATCAAATTAATTATCTTCTCGCTGAGATTAAACATCATCGGATTACCCAGCAATTAACTAACCCAACTCTTCAACAAAAAATAAAAGCTTTTGCAGAAAAACTCAAGAATGAACTCTGTTCTGATCTCCTCAATGCCTTTTGGCATAGGAAGGAACACGGTACGACTTCCCTATATTAAAGATTTTACTGAACCAAACATCCCAACAAAAGCACGTCCAATTTGAATGAGTCAATAAATCATAGAATTTTGTAAACAGGAATTATTCGTCACAGTAAGTCTCCGTGGTCTTGTGCAGCATTTTACGTCCAGAAAAATGCTGAGATCGAACGAGGAACTCACTGATTAGTGATTAATTATGAGCCCTTAAATACTGTCCTCGAATGGGTCCGGTATCCAATCCCAAATAAAAAAGATTTAATTAATCGCTTAGATCAAGCCGTAATCTTTTCCAAGTTTCACATGAAAAGTGGATTCTGGAAAATTCAAATCTATGAAGATGATAAATATAAAACGGCTTTTGTTATGCCTTTCGGTCATTATGAATGGAATGTCATGCTATTCAGATTAAAAAATGCTCCTAGTGAATTTCAGAATATAATGAATGATATATTTAACCTCTCAGTCACTTCTCTATAGTCTACATAGATGATGTCCTCATATTTTCCTCATCTATTGGAGAACACTGGAAACATCTTAATACATTCTTCCAGACAATCAAACACAATGGTCTAGTCATCTCTGCACCCAAAATTAAGCTGTTCCAAACGAAAAATACGATTTTTACGATACACAATTCACCAGTCCCGAATCATCCCTATTGACCGCGTCCTTCAATTTGCTGATAAATTCCCTAATCAAATCCTTGATAAAACCCAACTCCAACGGTTTCTTGGACCCTTAAATTATGTCTCGGGATTTTACCAAAACCTTCGCCAAAAAATACAAACCATTGTTTGAGCGGCTCCAAAGTAACCCTCCTCCATGGACTAATGTCCATACCTCCATAGTTAAAGAAATCAAGAAATAGGTCCTCACTCTTCCATGTCTTGGAATCCCCACAATCAATTCTTTCAAGATTGTTGAAACTGACGCCTCTGAACTTGGTTACGGAGGCATTCTCAAATAGAAAAGTCATCTTGATAGCCCAAAAATTCTTGTTCGTCCACTCTGGTTCTTGGAATTCTACTCAAAGTAAATACAATACTATTAAAAAAAAGAGATTTTATCTGTAGTATTATGCATATTCAAATTTCAACAAGATTTACTTCATCAAAAATTTTTGGTTCATGTTGATTGTAAAAGTGCCAAATATGTTTTAGAAAAAGATGTTCACAACATTGCATCCAAACATATTTTTGCCCGATGGCAATCCATATTAAGCATTTTTTATTTTGATATTGAATACATTCAAGGAAGTCAAAATTGCATCCCTGATTTTCTTACTCACGAGTTCCTACAGGGAAAACCTGATGGGATTCAGACGCTCCACAACCCAATGAACTGCCAGCAAGCCAGCCGCCCCAATTAAACCAGAAATCAAAGAAGAAAGCCCTTCTTCACAAGAACTTGTTCCATACTGGAACCTTCCGATGTCATTAACAAACAAATACACGAACCCTTGGGTCGACCAGTAGTCAATTACACCCCAATTACCATTTCGTTCTAATCCCCCCATATGATCCTTACCAATCAATTCAAGCTCACACTCAACCAGTTACCCATTACAAACCTCAATCTTCCCCCCTACTTTTCCAAAGGTACCAGTCATGCACTCTTTTACATTGAAGAATGCTTTAGTCATCTCAAATCACCTTCTCAATTAGCTAAAGCCTATTTCCCTCTAAATTTCCATTAAATCCCAAGTCTCCCAACCAAAAATCTCCAGTACTACACCACTATCCCTTTTCACACAGATTCTATCACCATTAAACCCATATATGACAAAAGTGATCCTCCCAATTTACTCTACCACTCCATTTATATCCTCCAAATCATTAATCAATCAAACTGGAGAACTAAGACCTATACTTTCAAATACTTCCCCAAATCTGGTGAAGATGTCCCATACACTTACTATGATTATATTGATGCATGGTACAAAGTGTTCCTGCACCAAAATGAAACTTTCACTCATTCCTGGTTCATTAATTTTGATAGCAAATTCAAAAGTAAATTTCCAATGTGGTTCCAGAAATGGTGGTCAACTCATGGCCTGACCTTTGAAGTCACTCTTAATAAACTCCATGACACCATTAAGTACTTCGCCACTGTCTACAATAAAAGCAACACCCACCCGCACATGTTGTAGATCATGGCCAAATACAAAGTTCCATGGGAGTACAAAATTCATTCTGATTTGGTTGTTCGATTATTTCACACAAAATGTGGGATAAGATTGATCTTGATCGCATCATCCAACTGGTTAACAAAGAGTTCTCTCCAATCAAAAAGTCAGAAAAGTCACCCGTCGCAGCGTCGGCAGCATCTTCTTCCACCATCTCCATCGAAGGTAAATCCAATTCAAAACTTGAAGACCTAGCCAAATAGCTCATGCTGCAGGCCAGCAAGATGAAGAATGATGAGGACCCTCTTCTGGACGATCCAGCCTCTCCAAACTCCTCAACAGCTTCTTCCTCCAGTCAGCCAAAATCATCTCCAAAAGTCAACTTCGATGGGTAGATTATCAAGATTCTCAAGATCCATATGATTTGGATTTTGACACACCTCTGTGAGCATTTCAACAATTATTGTTCATGAATAGTTCTCCCGACATATTACTATTCATGAACTGTAATTTTACTATTCACTCACGCGCAATCATCACAATCATACAAAGAACCATCAAGTCAGCTTCATAATCATGCTGGAAAACTCTCCTCTCCACCAATGGGCTTCCCTCTCAAATCTATATAAGTAGCCTTCTCCTTCATTTGTAATCAAGTTGAAAATTTTTAAGCTTTAAGTTTTGCATTCAAGCTTTCAAAATTTTCTTCTGCATCCAATTTTTCTGAGATAATAACTGATTGATTTAGCATACCTGAGATAAACCATTGTGATATCCATGTATCCTACTTTTAATCGCTCATCTTTGTAATCAACATCGCATTCAAGTAAGATTTAAATAAAATCTTCTTTAATCATATTACAATTTAATATATGGTTTTAAGCATCACAAATCTTTCAATCTTCTTCACATTCATCTTATTTATCAATTTTCATATAATTTATATTTTGACTTGTTATATTAAATTTTATCTCATTCCACAATTACTTGAGATTTTCCGAGCACAAACTCTTGATCTATTTCATAATTTATCGTCCTTACTTACTCTAATCATCATCTCCTGTCTTGCCCCCTTTTATTACCCATTTACTACATTACTACATTACCATATATATAACGTTTGATGAATATGCTTTAAAGATTTTTCTCGGTTCGAAAGAATTTATATATGTGACTCAAGTAATTTATTATATAAATCGAATTATGAAATATAACAATAGGTTCAAAATTAGCCTTATCACAAATGACTATATTTAAAATAGGCATTTGTGGAGACACTGGAATTAATTCTAGAGGTTATGTAAGCAATACAATAGGTTCAATTAAAGTGCCTATATTTAAAATTAGCAATTATCAATATTTCATAGTTATTTGATTATAAAGAGTTAATTCCTAATAATGTGAATGAAAATTAAAAAGACATAACTGTTGGACCATTATACCTTTAAAATTAGTGTTTGACCCTAATAATTAATTCATAATTTTCTGGATGAATGTTAATTTGTATAAAATTAATATTTATATTAGTGAATTGAATAATATATATATATATTTTTTGAATTAAAGTGTCATTTGGTTTAGCAACCTTTGGTAGATGGGCATATGAAATTTCATGAAGGGGTATTAAAAGTCCAATGGTTACATATAATGTATCTTATGAAAATATGTGTCTTTTATTAAGAGATGTGTCTTTTATTAAGATATGTGTCTTTTATTAAGAGATGTGTTCTTTATTGAAATATGTGTACTTTATTTAATAAACGTATATCTTGTTAAAAGATGTACCTCTTATGAAGAGAAGTTAACACATCTATAAATAGAGTTGCCCACAATTCATTTCATTTATTCAAAAAAACTATTTAATCGTTTAATACATTTGTGGAGATTAAATATTGGTTTTAGAAAGCATACAACTTTAGAATATTTCAAGAGAAAGTTTTGAACACAGTTCGTGGTCGCTATTCTTGTGGATTGAAGTGTTGCTTTCACAAGAAATCAATCGTTGTATCCTAAGAGGCGTTTGCCAAGCAAAATCCTTGAGCACCGGTGATGAAGTAATTTCGTCTTAAGGAAATAGAATCAAGTATTAGACTTGATCATACCTGTAAATTTTCTTTTACTCATTTCCTTTGTAATTCATTTATTCGATTATAAAGTTTGTTTTATTTTATAGTTATGTGAATAATCCCATGTTGAGCACAAAACTCTGCAAATGGTGTAACATATTCACCTCCCCTCAATCTCATGTAGAATAAGTTGGAGTTCTTGAACTTGGTTGATAACCGTCTTAGAGCCTACCATCATGTAGTCAAGAAACCGACCGACCACAAATTTCTTCATGCCAGCATCTTTAGTCTTGTATTTCTTGTCAAATGACTCACACACAGCCTTGACAGTTTTGATTGGACTATATACATGGTATAGAGAATTGTCCAATCCATTGAGGATAAAGTTCTTGCATACAAAGTCTGAATGATGCCACGCATTTGCAGCAACCACTACTTCTGTAGTAGAACCAATTGCAGGAGCATATTTCTTCAAGAACTTGGCCAAATTAAGAGTGATCAAATAGAACAACATCTTTTGTTGCCACCTCTTAAATTCCGTTCCGTTGAACTTTTCTAGTTTCTCTTTGTGAGAAGAGGAAGTAGAGATTGTTGGTAAAAATATTGATAATTGCTATATTCACATAACTATAAAATAAAACAAACTTTATAATCAAATAAATGTATTACAAAGGAAACGAGTAAGAGACACTTTACAGGTATGATTTAGCCTAGAACTAGGTTCTATTTCCTTAAGATGAAATTGCCTCTTCACTGGTGCTCAAGTATTTTGCTTAGCAAATGCCTCTTAGGATACAACGATCGGCTTCTTGTAGAAGCAGTACTCAAATCCACAAGAATAGAGAATACAAATTGTGTGTAAAACTTTCTCTTGAAATATTCTAAAGTTGTATGTTTTCTAAAACTAATATTCAATCTCCATGAATGTATTAAATGATTGAATTTTTTTTTTTTTGAATGAATGAAATGAATTGTGGCCAATTTTATTTATAGATGTGTTAACATCTCTTCATAAGAGATACAACTTTTAATAAGAGATATATCTATTAAATAAAGTATAAATCTTTTAATAAGGAACACAACTCTTAATAAAAGACACATCTTTTCATAAGATACATTATATGTAACAATTGGAATTTTAATATATATCCTTTCATGAAATTCCATATGCCCCTTCTACCAAAGGCTGCCCAACCAAATGGAACTTTAATTAAAAAATATATAAAAATATATATCATTCAATTTTCTAATCTAAATATTAATTTTATACAAATTAACATTCATCTAGAAAATTATGAATTAATTATTAGGATCAAATCCTAATTTTAAAGGTATAATGGTCCAACAATTATGTCCTTTTAATTTTCATTGACATTATTAGAAATTAACTCTTTACTTTCCTAACAGTAACATACACAACAGTTTTGAAGAAAAAAAAAGTATCGTCTAATTGCATTTTAGAAAACAGATTTTTCATTTGAGATGACAGTTAAAAATTGTCGTCTATGATATATTCATACAACAGTTTTTATTAAAAACTATCGTCCGATTACATTCTAGACGACAGTTTTTAAATATGAGGTGATGGTAAAAATCCGTCGTTTATGATATAATCAGATGATGGTTTTTAAAAAAACTATCGTCTGATTACATTCTAGATGAATTTTATATATATATTAGGCGACACTAAAAAACTATCGTCTATGATATAATCAGATGATGGTTTTTAATAAAAATTGTCGTCTGATTACATTTTAAACGACAGTTCTTGTATTCTAGACAATAGCAAAAAACAGTTGTCTAACGCTTAATCAGATGACAGTTTTTCTAAAAAATTATCGTCTGATTCGACTTTAGAAGACACAAAAAAATTGTCGTTTGATGCATTTCAAATAGACGTCACTCACATAGACGTCATTTTTTAAGGCATTCAGACGACACTTTTTTCTTGTTGACTAAAGATTTTTTTGGCATAGTGATACTAGGACCTATGAAGGAATTATCAAACCTGTGCCAAGTGAGGATTAGTGGGAAAAGATTGGTGCACCAGCCCTAAAGCCACCAAGGTACCATAAGCAGCTTGGGAGAGTACGAATGAAAAGAAAGCGAAGTCAGAACGAGGATCCTCCTCTACCTGGTCTAAACTTCCCTCGATACCACTCTACCCTAAAGTGTGGTAATTGTGGTACTGAGGGCTATAGGCGAAATGATTGCATCCAACCCTTTGACCCTGAAGTTGAAGAAAAATTTAAACGTCTGCAAGGAGGAAAGAAAAGGCTGCATCCAAAAGATCAAGGTTGGACAAGCTACCGGTAAGCATCATAACGTAAATCTCAATTGATGTGCATGCTTTAACGTTCACACATGCATAAAAGTTGCACCTGTTTCTGTCCTATAATAATCTAATTTAGTATCACTTAACAACTATGAGCATTAGATTTAGTATCACTAAATTACCTCAATATGCACTATTAGTATCACTTAACACCCAGAACATGTCATTATAGCCTCAGTTTTCTCCACAGGTACTGTGCTAAGTGAGGCAGTTTGATTTTCAATGTGTTTCAAGTAGTTTGTGAAGTGTGATTGTATTAGTTAGTGAAGTGTGATTGACTTACTATGGGAAGTATGATTGACTTACTATGGGAAGTATGATTGACTTCATTTGGGATGTATGAATAAGTTAGTGTCCTAATTGTGATTGTATTTGATTAGGTTCGAAGGCAGACAAAAAGCATGGCTGACAATCCTCCAGAAGCTGCTGAAACAGGGCCTACACCAACAGAAAGAGCACGGCCAAGTCGCCCACAGGTATTGTGCCAAGTTAGGTAGTTTGATTTTCAATGTGTTTCAAGTAGTTTGTGAAGTGTGACTGTATTAGTTAGTGAAGTATGGTTGACTTAGTATGGGATGTATGATTGACTTCATTTGGGATGCATGATTGACTTAGTTTGTGATGTGTAATTCATTCAGTTGTGTGATTGACTTAGTTTGAGATGTGTGATTGAAGTATTAGGTTTGAAGGCAAACACGAAATGGCTGATAATCCTCCAGTAGTTGCTGAAACAAGGCATGTACCAGCAACAAGAGCACAACCAAGACAACGCACCAGTAGCAAATCCTCAAGTGCAGCAACTGCACTACCAACAGCAGCAACAACTACACCAGTAGCAGTATCAACTGCACCAGCAGCAACTGCACCTAGTACTCCAATATGCACTTGTTAGTTATTCCACATATGAAGAAATAGTTACCCACAAAACATGTGAAGAAATAGCTCTTCCACATATGATCCTTTAGGCCACTTGTTAGTTATTTTGCTTTGCTAACTTTCAAACTATTAGCTTCTTTTGTTAAGTCTTGCATATACCATTAGGTCACTTGTTAGTTATTTGGCAACCTAGTTATTTTTCTTTGATAAATTTCAAAATATTGTCCTCTTTTGATATATGAAGCACTTTGAGACTGGTTTGATATATGAGATGATATATGGTGCTTCCATTCATACTAACTAGATGGAAAATTGTTTGCATCCAAAACTTACATATTTCCATAATCTACCAAATAAACTTTCATATTACATTACAAAACCCTAACAGAGTGCAAGATACAAAGCTTGCCGAGCATACAAAGCGTACATATTAAAAAATCGTCATTGTTTGCATACACATTCCAAATTCACGATTGAAGATGATTT
This sequence comes from Prinsepia uniflora, assembly GCA_032719365.1. Lineage (NCBI taxonomy): Eukaryota > Viridiplantae > Streptophyta > Magnoliopsida > Rosales > Rosaceae > Prinsepia > Prinsepia uniflora. The sequence goes on along the minus strand of CM064861.1, from coordinate 32,667,593 downwards.
TGAAGGATTGTGGAAAACCTAGTACATAACTAAATTGAAGGCTTGAAGATGATTCCAACCACTAAGACCCATGTTACCAAGAGTGCAATCCGAAGCCTAGTCACTTTCCTCTTTAACTTCAACACATGTTCTTTACTCTATCAAGTTTCCTTAACAAACTCGGAATTATCGTCATTGATCTCTTGTACATTTTCGGATCAAACCACTCCAAAAAAATCACAGCCCATAGCTCTTCTTCTACCTCTACCTTGTCCAACTTGCAAAACATATACAAGTTCACAAAAACCATCAATCTAGAAAAACAAAACAAAACATACAACAAATTCACAAAATTCTGCAATAAGGAACATAGCTGAAAACCTACATAAACCCTAAATCCTTATGTAGAAACATAACCCATAACTCATTACCCATACAAAAAATCCATAACCCATAACCAATAACCTATAACCCATACACAAAACCCATAACCCATAGAACAAACCCAGAAATCAAGCCGAAAACGAAGCAAGGAACAACCCCAGCACCGTAGCAAAACCCAAAAACAAAAAAAGGATGATCGAAAAGCCATAAACAAAACTCAGAAACAAAAAAAGGATGATCGAAAAGCCATAAACAAAACCCAGAAATAGAAAAAATGATGATCGAAAATCTATAAAGAAAAAAAACCTAGAGAATTGAAACCCATTTCCAATTATCTTAGCATCTAGACAGACAATAAACCTTTTTCTTGGGTTTTCATCCATCCAGGATGCTTCCATTCTCGCCATTTTCCCACAATAACATCTTCGCGGGTTGCACCTTCCACTCTTGCTATCCTCCTTGCTTGATTCTAACTTCCACTCTCGAGGGTTTTAACTTCCTGGTTCACAAACGTTTATAAAGCCCCATTTGGCATGATTTTGGTGGGATAAAAGGTGAATTTTTCAAAATTTCCCCCTCTAGGGTTCTACTGTCGCCTCAATTGGGGCAGATTTTGCTACCAAATCCAACCCCAACTTCAGCATATATCGTTTCCATTTGAATTGTTGCCACATAAGTACTATTGACGGCGTCATTAACATGGAGTAACTTTTTGGAGCAACAGAGGTAACAAAAGTGCAGTTATGGTATCACATTGGAACTAAATCCGGTTCGAGGAGCAAAATGATATTCAATGTCCGATTATGGGAGCATTTTGAGTAATAAGCCAAAAAAAATTCTACTAACAAGCTCATCAACTATCTAATCATTTTCAATAGGGAAAACCAAGTTGGAAGAACTTATTTCGCTAATCTTATGTATATATCTATTCAAAGTGCCTTTATATTGTAAAGCTACTTGTAGAAGCTCATAGGTGGAATTCCACCTATGAGGCACACCTTGTCAATGTTTTTTTGGACCTAGTAAATTCTTGACAACATGCTACTCAGATTTCATGCCTTTTATTTAAACTATTCATACAACGCAGAACATCGGTAATTTGATTAATAGACTGGGACACAGTTTGTGATCCATATTGTACCAAAAAAAAATCTAAAATGTGATAAGAACCACAAACATGAAATAAACTTTTGAGCAAACCAACAATCATGAGAACATTAGGAAGTTCAAAAGCAACTTTATCATTATTTGATGTACTATCTGATGAAAAATTAAATATTTTTTTATGAATGAGCCAAGGTACCAATTCATACAAAATATGAGACGTAAGTGATGAATCACTGTGTAGGTACTTAATCATTTTAAAATATATTATTCTCTTATTCAAAGATCGATTTTTATCAATAAAATGTGTTGTGAGAGAAATGTTACCCATTTTTTGACGTGATAACTAAATATCAGAAGTAAAACAAATTTTGGAATCAAGTTTTTCAAAAACAAGTTGCATATCATTCTTTTCTTTAGAAGTCTTTTTCATCACATCCCTTTTACAAGTAGAAGTTGAAATTTCTTTATATTAAGGAAAAAATGCATGTTGAATCATGCCCTCAAGACCGACCATGAGTTTGAACAAATGTAAATGGAAATTCAGCTCTAATAGTAAAGTCTACAAGTTCTTTACAAGCAACAACAATATCATAAGTAAAATTTATCAGGCTTTCAACATAGTCAGGATTTCATGAAATTTGAATAGGATTAATGGTAGCTTGTGCATCCTTATTCCTTTCTATATGATGTTTTAAATGACTAGTCCCATGAGAAGGAGTACCACCCAAAACATCTTTAGAGATAGCACATGTAGCATTAAATACTACTGCACTATTTTTACATATTGATTCACCATTTTTCATAAGATGCAATCTATCAAACCAAAACATTACTAGTTAATTTACGATCAATGGGTACAATTTGAGAATTAGAAAAATCATTTAAAAGTGCATTTATACTTGTTTGAGTTGTATTATCCATTATAAAGATGAAATAAGGTAGATATTACCTTGACAAATTTAAAAGACTGGAAAATTATTATCTCCACCGCTTGATCACCTTATCATACGAATAACAAACCTCGAACTTTTTGTTTATGTGAGTTCTTTTTACTTACAGATAAACAAATGATTTCTAATTAGAAAGCAAAACTATTGTGACAGAACAAGAAGCCACATCTCACCACGCTGCTAAATACAAGAACTATAATAATAATTTTACATGCAGTGGAAGGAATTCCACCAAATTAAGCCTACTACTTAATATATATATATATATATATATATATATATGCATCTCAATATGTCGAAGAGCCAATGCATTTTATAAGAAGACACATGGGTCAAATTTTTGATATGCAAGATGAATCCAAACACGTGTATCATCTTACCCATCTTATCAAATCAATTCCTTCGCAAAATTTATGCCGTCAAATAATTGCAGCAATAAGAAATACAAATACAAAGGAGTAAAATCTGCCAGTAAAATTATGCAAGAAAGATATCGTACTCATAAAATATAAAGTGACAACAGTTCAAGATTTGCATTATTAGCTGGACCTCACAACCCAAAAGTCAAAGCCATCAAAGTTTATTATCCATGCCATTAATGGATCACCAATTAGATAGAACAAAAGCATAAATTTTACAAGAGACCAAATTTTGCAGACCGCTTGAAACTATATAGTAAGTAACCCATCTCTTGATAACTTGATAAAAAACTATATAATAAGTAACCCATATCTTGATAACTTGATCAAATAAAAACTATCATACATTTATAATATCAAAGACCCAACATATCAAGCAACTGGTAATTTCTGCAAGAAACGAACAGGAAAAAAGATAAGTGAGAAATTCCTAGAAAACACCTGAGGTTGATCAAACTGAGAGAGAGAGAAAGAAAGAAAGAAAGAGTGAGAGAGAGTGTGAGTGAGAGATTCTCTTCTATTTTGATTCCAACACATCTTCGTTGCTATTTTACCGCCCAATGTCCCAATACCTGCAATTGAAAATCTAGAAATACAAATAATTAAAAACCCAGAAATTGCAAATAATTGAAAATCCAGATCGCGTGTTTGTGTGTGAGACAGTGGGAGAAGGGGATAATGGCTAGTGGCACTGTCGTGCAAGGCAACGAAGCTGCAAGAGAGGAGAGGAAGACAGGAGAGGACTGGTGGCTAGTGGTGCTGTCATATGAGGCAGCTTTAAGGAACCATATATGAGCATGTAAGTTTGATATTGTGGAACTATAAATTATCGGAATATTCTGGAGTTGCCACGTGGCCAACAATTCTCATAATGCTAATATTACCCTTGGTAAATTTGATATCGACATGTTATGATCTCCGCATTAATTCAATATATTTACCAGCTAAATATATTAATTAATCAGATTAATGCCGATAATAAATAACTTCCCAGCGAATTATTTATTCATTAATAAATAAGTGATTACACTTGGTACAATCACTTATTTAATACTTTCTCCTTCAACCAATCAGATGCTCCGATGACTTTCAAAACTTCACTATAAATAGAAAGCCATATCTCACTTCTAAAGGTAATCAAAAATTTCTGCAAACACTCTGTCAGATTATTCTCTCTCAGAAAACTAACTTAAGCATCGGAGCGTTTACGGTTGAACCACCCCCCCTTCCGGATTCAACCTTAACCCCGTTTGATTTTTCATTATTGTGTGTAGGGATCGAGAAAGAATTTAACAGATCCAGACGATTTCTGCATCAACAACTGGTGCTTTTACTGAGAGCCGATTTGAGAAATACTCAAAGCGTGCTCTTTAGTTTTTCCTTGAAAAAAAAAACTCCATCGTCACACTTTTGACACTTACCGTTCTTCACATGTCTAGAACACGCCGATCCACACGAGCCTCTGAGGCTGCCACATCCGCTGCTACGATCACTACCATGAGCGAACCCCTCCCAAAAATTCCAGAAGAAGCACTTTCCCGTCTCTTGCACAGCCCGCGGCACACATCAATTCACTTACCGTTCGGAAGGCCAGATTGGAAACCTATGTTAAGTTTTGGAACGTTCCCCATGGATGCTGCTACTGGGACCTACAACGAGGGCAGGCACAATGGTTTTTCAACAAACAGATGGGCTGCTAGTGGGAGAAACATCTATAAGACTCCCGAATCAGCTCTCTGCTGACTTGGACCTAAGGAGGCACTTAGACGCCCTGTGCAACCCGCAGACCAATACCCAGGAACCAGGGAGACATGTTTCATCGCATCTGTCTAAAGGCGCGCAACATGCGCTCCGACGTGCTACTCGTCACGAGCAAGCACCTAGGGGGTGACCTCCGTGACTTGGACTGACTCAGCAGGTCGAGCAGCTGAGCAACCAAGTTCGAACCCAATCGGAGCTCCAACAACAGCTGTTGGGGGGCATCGGGAAATCCAGAACCTCCAAAAAATGCAATGAACCTCGCAATGCATCAAGGGACGTCCCAAGACGCGCCGTCAAAGAGCATGTCCGCTGCCAGACAATGTCCCTAGACACATCACTAACGACTCAGGGGAAGAAAGTTGCACCCCGAGATTAGGAGGCCAAGATCGACCGAGGCCTCCGGCTCGAGAACGACTCAGAGGACGCCCTAGGGCACTTTCAAACATTGAGTACCCACGCGATAGCCGACAACAGCAAGCAGTCTCCTATGCGTCACACACCCACTCAGATGGACAAATCCGTTGTGACTCTAAAGGTACGGATGATCACAGTGAGGAAGACGAGACTTACTCGCCAGCACGCTTGAGAGCCAAGCCCGCTGCAACTCAAGGGAGTCGATGCCATTTGACCCAGCGCGGGAACCCTAGTCAAGAAGGACCTTTGTACGCTGAAGACATCCTAAGGATCCTAGATCGACGCCTCTAGGGAGTTCAATGCGACGAAGACTTGGAGGATGACCTTTGGCGCTAGATTCAGACGTCATCATCTTTACCATTCATGAGGGACATTGAGGAGAAGCCGTTCCCGCAGCGGTTTTCAACTCCCAACTTCAATCAATACAAGAGAACCTCCGATCTAGTAAAGCACATCAATTACTATTGAGGGGTCATGGCACCTCACAGGTATAACGACACGCTCATGTGCAAACTTTTCCAAGCCTCGCTGCAAGGTCAGGCAACGACATGGTTCAACCATCTCCCCTGGAGATCGATCGTTTTTTTCGAGGAATTGGCCCTTGCCTTCGTGAAGGAGTACTCGCAGCTTCGCACAGTCGAAGTCAAGGATAACCATCTCTTCACCATCCGAAAGATTTCTAAAGAAACCTTGCGGCAATACATCCGAAGGTATTGCGAAGAAAAATCCCGCATCACAGGATGCAGGGATCTCATCACAGCCATGGCATTCAAGCAAGGCCTACCGCGGAAGAGCCAGCTCTATGGAGATATCGTCATGAGCAACGGCTCAAGTCTCACTAAGATGTTGTCCCTAGCAGAACGACATGCATGCTGGGAGGACGAGAAAAATACCACGCATGCCACCAACCACGTCGAGGAAGGTGGGCATCCCACAAAGGTGTTTGCGCAGCCAAAGGACGGCGCCCACCATGGGAACTCAGTCGGGAAGGCCAACAGGCGCAAAGGGAACCTGTTATCCAATATTTTTGCTGGTACAAGGCCGAACACTCAGTTTTCAGTACCCGTCCTCAAGATATACAATCAAATAAAGGAGAGTCGTGGTTCAAAAGACCAGCTCCCGTCAAAGGCGACCAGGAGAGGGCTGACAAGTCAAAGTGGTGTGCCTATCACAATTGTTATGGGCACGAGCTAAGCTCCTGCCAGACCTTCGAAAGGTACCTCTAGAACCTCTTGAAGGAAGGACACTACACCGAGTATGTCATGAAAAAGGCAACAGAACGTCTTCGAGACAAAGGCCTCCAAGAGCCCTCACAAAAGTTGATTCGTGTGGACACCATCATTGTTGAGTCCGAGTTGCAGAGAACAACTAGGAGACAAAGGAAGAGGAAAATCTGCGAGGCTCTTTCTGTGACCTAAGTTTCGCATGTCGCTGCAGCTCAAGGAACTGATGACCCGATCATTGGTTTCTCTGCTCAGGACAAGGTCGGGCTTGATTGGCCACATGACGACGCCCTCGTCATCTCAATCCAGATCACCTATGCACAGGTTAACCGGATTCACGTGGATGAGGGAAGTGCCACAAACATCCTCAGCATTGAAGCAGTCCGGAAGATGGGACTTGAAACTTTCACGACGGGGAAAAAGGTCCCGTTACGAGGCTTCAACGGGTCGACGAGCATATCCATCGGCACGATCCAGCTCGATGTCAGACGGGAGCAGAGTCATCCCGCATTAATCTCGGGGGGATTAGGATGGGTCCTGTCAACGTGGTAATAGAGCGGGGTTGTCTCTATTCAAGCAATCGTGGAGCTCTTGGAGTAGTACGCAGGTCGAGGATGTGATATGTAACGACCCGTCCCGAGAGCCGGGATTAGTAAAGTGATTAGTAACGGATTAGTGACTCTAATTGGTGTTTAGTTGGTTACTTTAGGCTCGTTAGTGTAGAATGACAATTTTTCCCCTTGTTTGGGCAAAAGGTTGACTTTTAGTTCGGGCGGTCAATTGGGTATTGACTGATGACTGTGACGTAGTTCGGGACGTCACGAGTCCGTAGACAGGTGGCACGCCCGATTCCGACATCCGAGGAGGAAGTTATGATGATCGGAAGGTTGAGGGCATTACCGTAATTTGGTTAAAATAAGGGGAAAAGTTGACTTTTCGCACGACAGGGTTTTTGTATGTAGACCTAGGACCGTTAAGTAGATCTCATCGTCTTGAGTTCAACGACAGGTGGCATGCCTTCATCGGACATTGGACGGGCAAGGTACGGGTCTAGAACGACGAAGGGTAAAATGGTAATTTTGTGTTACAAGGGCATTTTGGTCTTTTTGGTGCATTGGGAATTGGGCCAATCTGATAAGGCCAAGTGTACTGGTGCAAGTGGATTTTTGTGAGTGGGGCTTTAGGATTGTGACATGTGGCAAGGGGCTAGAGGTTTCTACAAGTTTGCACGGTTCAAAATCTTTAGGTGAGTCGTGTTTGTGGTCGTGCAATCGAAGAAAACAGAGAGTGAGGTTGAGGGAGGAATTGATCAAATTACAGTGAGTGTGTGAGTTCTTGGGTGTGAGAGTGTGTTCAGAGGAGGTTGAGAGTGCAAGGACTAGACTGAGAGTTGAGTGGTTGTGTGTGTGAGGAAGGAGAGGTTTCAGGAAACAGAGAGGTGTCGAGGGATTTTGGTGGTGGTGCATCCGTGCTGGATCAATCGAGGCTGAAGGTGGTGTCCAGAGGACGGAGGAGGATTAGAAGGGTCGCAAAACCACGGTGGAGTTCACGACGGCGGCCTGAGCACAGGTAATTTCTGGATTTCTTTTCGATGCTCTATTTTTCCGTTTTGCTTCAAAGGGTTAGTCGTGAAGCTAGGGGCTAAGTCGAGGTGTCTGGTAGGTTCTAATCGATTCCTTAGGTCCTTAGGAACCTGTAGATATCGAAGCCGTGATGAGGGGTGAGACGGGTGGCCGGATTGAAGAACAGGGGTTTTGGTTGGTCACGGGTTCGAGCTAGGGACGACGGGTTAGAGTTAGGATTGATGTGTTTGGTTGAGGGGAATAGGTTGCTTAGGACAGGACGAAGCTTTTGGGCTTGGAAGGAAGGGAAATGGTGGACGGACGGCGGAGAACCGCCCTCGCCGGTTCAGACCGATCAACTAGTTGAGGAAGACGATGAACATTACTCTGTGTGCAGGCGCGTGAGGCCCACGTGCAGCCACTTTGGGCGGCGAGTGGAGGCGCGTGCAGTGGTTTCTGGGGAAACTTCCAACTAGGTTTTTGGTCTATATGTCATAACGAATCTTTTGGGATAGGTTTTGGGTTAATCGGACGTCGATTCGAGTTAGTTCCGCGAGATCGAAGTTCTAGTGTTTCGTTTTACGTACGTTTGAAGTTCGGGAGAATTGGGGAAAATTTGGAAAACCTTGATGGACGTGTTAGTGACGTGTTTCGATGATTGTTGACAGGATCGGGAATTCCCGAGGTGGATGAGGAACGTACGGAACGCTGGTGACGTGCCCGGTAACTGTGAGTGGACCCCTTCTCTATAATTGAGCATGCATAACTGTTTTTCTATAATTGTTTTATGGTTTTACATGTGATTTCATGATTATCGAATATGTTATAACTGTTTTATATAATTGCACGTTTTACGAGAAAGCTACGGTTTTCAGCACATTTTACGAGGAAGCTTTGATTTACGATTATGATGCCATGATTTTGGGATTTCAAACGATAAGTGATTTTCAATGATTATAAGTGGATTTTGATACATGATTTGATGATCAACGTTTTCGGTTTTAGAATCGGATTTCGGAAAGCGGAATTTGGTTTTAAAGTTGAAAAGTGAAATTTCGGATTTGGGTTCGGAATGACGGTTCTTGTAATTACGGACTAATCATGATTAGCAGGGTTAATCGGTGATTAGTTGGGCGAACTCGGACGAACGGTGCAAAATGACCGTTTTGCCCCTAGTCGTGGGTAAAACGTTGATTTTTTTTTTCGGACTGTCAAATGGACTTTGACCAATGACCGTGACGTAGTTTGGGACATCATGAGTTCATAGACAGGTGGCACGTTCGAGTCCGACGTTCGTGGTGGAAGTTATGACATTCGGAAGTCCAGGGGCATTTTCATAATTTGGACGAAATAAGTGAAAAAGTTGACTTTTTGAAATACAAGGAATTTTCATCCGACCCAAAGACCGTTGGATTGGTCTCGATGCCCTGAGTCTGTAGACAGGCGGCACGCTGAAAATGGAAGTCGGACTACCAAGTTACGGGTCACGGAAGTTGGAGGGCATTTTGGTAATTATTGCACTGGGGGGTATTTTGGTCTTTTGCACGGGTTACTGTTCACCGCCGTGGAACTGTCGTGCACGGCCATGCCGTGTGTGACCTGCACCGAATTCATTGTTTATTCTCGTTTGGGGATGGCCAGAAGGATTGTTTAAGTCTATTGAGGAGGTGGGAAACATTTCTGAATGGAACTGAGGCCATGGACAGGCACGGGTGGATTAAAATACGGCTATGGTTTCTCTGTTGCGGGAAAGATTTTCAAAGTGGCTCAGAACGGTCTTCCCACAATTTGTATCCCATTTCAATCGATAATCTGAGTGTGGGATGAGTGAGGAGCTCATTTGCTATCTGTTGCGACTGAGAGAGGCTGAGAGTGACTGAGAGAACCGTGAAGAACCATTTCGGGTTTTTGGGGGAAAAATCCAGAGTTTAATTTCTACGATTTGTTGGACCAATCTAATCTGTGAGTGAGCTTCCTGGGAGTGTGTAGAACACATCCATATCAAAATCGACGGCAACCAGCCAAGGGTGAGCTGGGACGGTGACAACCGTGTGCAGAGAATTTCAGAGGTTTTGGACGGCTACTTACAGGTAGCGATTTGTTCAATTGATCGTGTTGTGACATTATTTTAAGTCTTCTTATGCTCCTGTATGAGTTAATTGGATAATGGAACTGTTTTGGGTGAGTTCTAGATGATGACCCGTTCGACTGTTCGGGTCTGGGTTGATCGATTTGGGGCATGTCGAAGTAATTAAATGACTTAGAACTCTAATTAAATGATTATAGAACATGTTAGGATCAAGAACGAAGGAAATTAAGTAGGAATTGATGGTTAATTGTCCGGGTCATATCGCGGGTTGAAGGTCCATTTAGCAGGGTAACCGGGTGAGGAAGACGACACTGTAGCAGTGTCACTATAGCAGGCGCGTGGCCTACACGCGCAGCCACCTTGGGTGGCGCGTGAGGGCGCATTGAGCACTATCTCAGTTCACGGTCAACATGACTTTTAATCCTCTCATCATTTTGAACATTTTCTGTGAAATAACCATGTTGATCTGAGATAGTTAGGAAGGTCAGTTTAGGGCCGGTTGTCTCGGGAAGTGTGTTGGACGGCTTCCCCGAGTCGGTTTCTATTTCGGACTTTTTGAGAGTATATTAAGGACCTATAGTAACCCTCTAATGTGATATGAACAGGTACGTGAGTCCCGATGTTAATAACGAGGCCCGGGAAGGCCGGTGGCACGCGTATCGAGGTGCTCGGTTAAACGGTCTGTGAGTGGACATTGGTTTTGATAAATTCTATGCATGCATAACTGTTTCATGATTGTTATAACTGTGATTATATGATTTTTTTTGGATATCGGTGACTTTATATGATTTCACGCATTTCGAGGTGATTTACGTGTTTGCGCGTAAATCGAGGTTTTCTGGATTTGCACTGATTTCCATAATTGTGGTTTGGATATGATTTCATGAAACGGTTACGGAATTGATAAAGTAAATTCGGGCCAGGGGCCCAGTTGATTTAAGAAATCGGGCCAGGGGCCCAGTTGACTTATGAAATCTGGCCAGGGACCCAGTTGATTTATATATGTGATTTCAGGTCGGGGACCCTAAAATGGAATTGAATAAATGATTTCGGATTTGATAAGCAACTAATTGGACTTATGACGGTTTTATGGAAATTCGGGGCAGGGCCCTTGTGATATTTTGGAAATGAATAATAAAATGTGTTCCATAAAACCATCTCGAGGGGTCATTGTACGGAGCGGCCGGACCGTATAGTGACTCAAGAGCAGGATTGCTATGATTAGACGTCTGGGACGTCATACATCTGGGATGTCAGAGATATGGACCCGGTGAGACCCCGGGCAGCATGCGTCGCTATAATACCGTGAGATATGACGTCTAGGACGTTAAGAGTCTGGGACGCTAGGCATCTGGGATGCCGGAGATGGTAAAGTAATAAACATGTGCCACTGGATTATGAAATAACTTTTGGATTGATTTTTGGATTGAAACTATATTTGCGGTTTCCGGGCTAAGGCCCTAAGGGTAATTTCAAACAAATATTTGATTATTGGTTTTTGATGCATGTATATGTTTTTACTGAGGGGCATAAATGTCTTATAAAATGTATTTTACGAACTTTTTTATTTTCGTCTACTCACATCTTTTGGTTTTTAATGCCCTTCAGGTTGAGCGCGGATGCGACTGCAGCAGGGGACCGAGACATTGCATGCCTCCTCCATCGATCCTTGCGCACTCTGGATGTAACGACCCGTCCCGAATATCGGGATTGAATATTAATTAATTATGACTTAGAATGACTAATTGGGGATTAGTTGAGTGAAATCGGACGAATTGTGCAAAATGACCATTTTGCCCCTAGCGTGGGCAAAATGTTGACTTTTAGTTCGGGCGGTCAAACGGACTTTGACCGATGACTGACGTAGTTCGGGACATCACGAGTTCATAGACAGGTGGCACGTTCGATTCCGACATTCGAGGTGAAAGTTATGACGTTCGGAAGTTGAGGGGTATTTTCGTAATTTGGCTAATAGGGGGCCAAATGTTGACTTTTGACCCGAGAAGTCCAATGGAAGAGGGCCAAGGACCGTCACATAGGTCTCTTCGATACGAATCCAACGACAGGCGGCATGCCGAAATCGGAGATTCGACGACGAAGTTATGGTCACGGGAACAGACTCGATTAACCGAACGAACCAGGATTAAAATAATATTTTAAAATGAACAGTACCTGGTGACTGAACACACTTGGATGAGTGACAAGTGTCACTCATCCCTTAAATTAGGGCTTAAACACAGATCCATGTTTTTGGGGAGACCTAATTATGATGTTTTATTAATTAATTATGTTTAATTATTTTATATTCCTCCATTAATCTCTTCAGCCTTCTTCAACCCGTGTACAACCAAACTTCTATTTTTTTTTCCACCCTTAATCTCCTCTCTATCAACTGATATAAGGAGTGCAAATTGGAGATAATTCAGAGACTAAATTAGCGAGGGAAACACGAGGGATTGAGGGAAGCTGAGGAACTGGAATTCGGGTTTTAGAAAATTTGGGGGAAAATTCAAATTGGATGAATTGAGTCGTGACGATCAAAATGGGGTTCAATTTGAGTCTTCTAGGATTGCCACGATCAGTTTCATCGAAGGAACGAAGGTAATTGAGGTCCATTTGAGGTAGAACAGAAGGACTGTTGTTGCAGAAATTTCGAGCTTGAGTCGAGAGAATTGAGGCTTGGATTGATGCAATTGAGTTGGGGAAAGTGTTTAACGGAGTCCATTGAAGCTTCTGGTTGAATCAATTTAAGGAAAACGCTTGACATTGACGACTTTCGAAGATGAACAGTGTTCGGAGTGTTCTTCGAATGTTCATCTTTGATCTTAAGGATTAAGGTAAGGTTTCATGTAATTAATGTTTCAGACCTCTAATTATACTTATAACGAAGCTGTGTGAATGATCAATTGAAGGAATTAATGTTGAATTGTTAGGAAAACAGTCGGGTCTGTTCGCGGGCTAAAGGGACCCGTTTTACAGACAAACGGGTGAGGACGATGGTTACTGTAGCAAGTGCGTGGGTTTCACGCGCAGCCACTCACGGCGGTGCGTGAGGGCGCGTCCGACCTAGTTTCAAGGTGAGGCGAACATGACTTTTGATCCTCTCATCGTAACGAACATTTTGACGCTGGTTTCGAGGAAATCGGATATTGTTTCGATAATGTTCCGCGTATCCGAAGTTTTGTTTATTGTTAAAAATACGTATTTAAATTCCGGAAAAATTGGGGAAAATTATATGAAGTATTTTGAGATGTTAGTAACCCTCTATAATGATTTTGGAAAGGATTTGTGATTTCCAGATTTTACGGAAAAACGTGCATCTCGAAAACGGACCGTTTTGGACGGTGTGTGTGAGTGGACTTTGTTTTCTAACCGTGATGCATGCGTATATGGTTTAAAATGCTTTATTATATGATTTGATATGCTTTGGCATGATTTATGTTTCAATCCGGTGATTTCTCGGTTTTATGATTATTATATTATTATATTTGGCACGATTTTCGAGAAATTATGAAATTGGTAAAAATGATGTTTGGACTTAGTTTATGAGTCCGGGATTGAAATTGATTGAAAATAATGTTTGGACTCGGATTATTGAGTCATGGATTGAAAAATGATGTGGTGACTCGGGAATGAGTCAAGGGTCAATTTCGTGGATTTATGTGAAAATGGCAACGGAGGTTGCAACGCATGGATTTGCGTGATAATGTTATTTTGGGCGTGAGAACCCAAGTGAATAGTGATTTTGACTCGAATTTGGAGTCACTTGTGAATTTTTGAAATTAACGATTTATGGTAATTTTATGAGTATTTTAATCAGTCTTTCAGGCACGTTTTACGAGGAAAGTGCAAAAGATGTTTTGGGCTAGGTCCGGAGTCTAAATGATTTCTAAAATGATGTTTTGACTTAGTTGGTAAGTCAATGATGATTTCTGGATTATTTTATTGTTTTAAAAGGTGATTTTAAAGAAGTACGTGTAAATGGTATTTTGGGCTTGAGACCCAGTCAGGAATGATCTTGACTTTGTATGAAGACAATATTTGATTGAAATGTTTTGGGATGTAATTCCCGAGATGGTTTTCATTGTGATTGTGATATGCCCAGACGGTCGGAGCCTGGGGGGATTACCCAGACGACCGGAGCTTGGGTGGGTTGGGGGGGGGATGTGATTGTAGGATCAGGAGTCGATCCTATGGTAGTCAGCTTCTCGGATGAGACTGAGCCTGGATGTACCACTCGGATGGGTCTGAGCTTGGGGATGTGTTCGCCCAGAGGTGACTGAGCCCGAGGGGGTTGAGCCCAGAGGTGTCTGTTCCCGAGAGAGTGACTGGATATTGGCCTACGCGTAGTGCAGCACTTGTGAGTAGTGCAGTTTGATTGATTGTGCACTTGTGAGTAGTGCAGATGTGATTGTGATAGTTTGTGCACTTGTGAGTAGTGCTGATTGATTGGATTGATATATTTATTGTGCACTTGTGACTAGTGCTGATTGATGTTGTTTGTGATGACGTACTGGTATTAAGTACGGGTTTTTGGTCTTTGTGGCCAGGTAATTATGTTTTCACATGTTTTGGCCTGAGATCCGGGATTTGATGTTTTATAACATGAACTGATTTGGTGAACATGAGTTTTATGAACCATGGGTAAATATGTTTTGATTTTATCGGTCCACTGCTCATACTTGAATGATTTCATACTATTACTCATGTTTTACGATATGCATGCAAGTTTGTGAAAACTGGAGGGTAAGAATGTATTTTGGCAAATGTTTTTATAAGAGGTCATTTTTGTCCACTCACACCTTTTCTGTTTTGTGACCCTCCAGGCCGTGGTACGACGTTCGGGACTGATCGTAAGGCAGTGGCAGCAGCAGAAATCAGCGCAAACATCCCTTGTCTGGCAAGCACTGAAGGGTAGTTTCAGATCTTTAGTTGACTTGTCAAACGGGAGCAGGACCGGGCACGGTTTTTGACGTTCAGTTGGGACGGTCCTGTCATTGGACGCCTGCAGGTGCAGTGGCGTTGGGTTATCCCTTGTCTGACACTTCGTGTCAGACGGGAGCACGTCACATCCAGTGGTAATCCCTGGGGGGATTGGGATGGGTCGTGTCAGTTCTGGATGCCGGAAGGGCTTCGGGCGAGTGATTTTGGATTCGGGTTTGGATATGGATTTAGAAATGGTTTTTTAATGGTTTTGATTGGATTTGCTGGATCTGGTTATTGGGTTTAAAGACCCAGATATTGTGATTGACGGGGGACGGGCCCGGATTGGGTTTAAAGACCCGGATTGAGTTTAAAGACTCGGGAGTTTAAAGACTCGGATATATTGCTATTTCCCCCGTAGGCCTGTTGAGTTTAAAGACTCGGATTATTGAGGCCTGGATTGAGTTTAAAGACTCGGGAATTTAAAGACTCGGATAGGTCTAGCAAGTTTGATCTGATAATGATGACTTGGATTTATGTGTTATCGTACTGTTTTCACGATGCCTATTTTGTGAATTATGAACGTTTTTATGATGACTACTACGTGGTTTATAGCTGTCTTTAATTAATGGGTTATGCATGCATGTTTTCAAAACGGAGGGCCAAACCCTAGTTTGTTTATGAAATGGTTTTTGAACTTTTATTCTTTATGGTCCACTCACACTTTCTGGTTTTTAACTGCCCTCTAGGTCTTGGAGCTAGCGCGGGGGTTGACGTTGAGGCAGCGTCAGAGGCATAGAGTACTCGAGAGTTTTCCCGTAGGGTTTCATTTTACCGTTGTGCGTGTGCTCTGTGTATCGGTTTTGTTTTACTTTGTTTTTGAGTACTATGCTCTGTATAACGGTTGACTTTTGGTTGTGTTTTAAATTCTCCTGCGTCTGACAATGTAATTTGTGGTTTTCGTGAGGTCCTTTCGGTATTTCATTTTGGGTTGTCAGACGGGAGCAGAATTTACCTCGGTTTTCGGGGTAGAACCGAGGTGGGTCCTGACATGATATCTCAAAGGGCTACAGTTCGTGGTCAACCTGATTGTTGGGATGCCAATACGATAGTTAGTAGGACTGTATCGTGTAATGTTTTGGTTCGGCAATGGATGTCGGGGTTGCCATAATTCTGTCAGGGTTGACAGTGTGGGACCCTATGGAAGGATGAACGTATTTGTACGTTAGATTGTGATCATGAGACGGTTAGTTGGGATCGCCTTTCACGATGTCGTAGGATCGGTTCCGACGACTGGTTCGGTGTTATGGCCATTCGATGGTCAGGTTTGTTGAGTTAAATGGATTTACTACTTATGGCAGTTAACAGTCGGATTCGAGGAATCCTAGTTGGATTGACGATAGGATTGGGTTGACGTCTTTTCGATGTCAAGACCGTAGAGACGGTCAAATTATGGATTGTACTGCAGTTGGTAGCTTGCAGTTGGGTTCAGAGTGACCCTAGGTGTGATCGTGGAACCTTACATTAGATTGTATGGTTCGGAAATGTGGTTAATGGTTTGACCTTGACGACTATTCGGATTTGAGGCCGTTAGTCGGTCTAGTCATGCCAGCTCTAGTGATGGGACTGCACTCTGCAGTCGAGGTTGTACTTATCTGTTAGACCTAGCGGGTTGTCGTGCTATCATAGTTGTGATGGATTGCTGGTGCAGCTAAGGTCATGGATGACCTGGTAGAAGAAATTGGTTGAGTCGAGTTACGGCTGGTTAGAGATTGGTTGGACAAGTTATCAGGGTTGGTACTTGTCGATGGAATCCCAGGTTTGGGATACGGAATAGTTAAATACGGGCGGTTGATTCCGTTGGATGCGGAGTCTGGATATCGAGGTGCCTGGTAGTTAGGTCTGCGCGAGGTTATGGCAGACGCTACTAACGATGGACGTAGTCGAGGTCTTATCAGGTCGAGTAGACTCAGGTTGCCGTGACGATTGTGATGATGGGATTGTCAGTCGTGACGATGATACGAGGTGCGTGAGTACCGCATATGTACGAGCAGTGATTCTGGATTCGCCTCGATTATAGCTGAGTACGATCGAAGAATGAGACGGGGACGTTCAGGGGACGTTTCCTTTTCTCTTATGAGTTGTCAGGGTGACTGTACCCAGAATTGTTGGGTACGAGGGAGACAGAGTTTCTCCTTTTCGAGCAGAGGTACGGGATCGTCGCTCGGCATGAGCGGAGATCCAAGGTTGTCTGGTTCGCACACTTTGTAATGATGCTGACAGGTGATAGTGTTGATACTAGTACTAGTGCTGGTGCGGGTACCGGTGATTGTGATGACGATGAGTTACGAGTCGGGATGTGACTCCATCGAGATACGTATATGTTCGGTATCTATGGTTCGGGAGTGGATCACGGATAGTGATGGACTAGATTGGATCCAGCAGTAGTTGGGACTCGTGGTACGATATGCGAGTGTTGGATACCATTTAGGCACATTCGTAAATAATATACAAGGTTTAACCTTGAGTTGCGTGAATTCCACACGGAATGAGTGTATCTACATAAACGGTGTAAACCGACAGTCGAACTTGGTAGTGAGTTTGACTCGTTATGGTCGCATGGTTGATGTCCTAGTGTGTCGGTTTCGATATGGTTGGAACTACGGAATCGGGAGAGGTTGCGATTGAGGTGACGAGTGGAATGCGGGGTTTCCGCATTGGTAATGGGTATTTCGAAGTTATTTGGGTGAATTCTCAGGTTCTACCATGATTGATGATGGCAGATGATGTTGATGATGTAGTTGTTGTTGGTTGCCACTAGTACACCGATCGTGTATTGGTTGATGGAACCGGATGTTGTCTTGGGTCATCAGGGGGAGTTGAGTATATTGAAGTTGGGTGACTGAGATTTCTCATTTTCTGCTTGGTGGCAGATGATGTTGGTTTACGTGGCGTGGTGAATGCAATGAGTTTTGCTTACATTTCACATGGGATAAGTTCTGGTGTCATTGTTTGGTATCATTCTTGATTTTCCTCAATGGAAGGACAAGGATCGATACGAGGTGATTGGAAGGAACCCACAGTCTCGGCATGTTTCATCATTGACTGATCTGTTTAGATACTTGGTATAGTGATGGATCTGGATCGTGATCTTGATGATCCAGATAGGTGGAGAGTTTATCACTCTTGACGTTGAGTTGAGGATGTTGGGACTGAACTTCTTTTCGAAGTGAATCCCGTATGGTATATTACTCAGGTGAGTAGTTTTCCGACGAGATCGGATTTGGTCAGCCTAGATGTGTTGAGATTGGGATTGGCTTCCCTATGAAGTCAATCAAATGTAATGTGTAATCGGTTGAACAGTTATCCGATAGGTTCGGATATGGTGCGTCTCGGTAGACGTGAACGAGATTTTAGGTTTTGGAATCAGATTGTTGGATGACGATTCAAGATTTGATTTTGGAACTTGAAAGTGGATTTCTGGATTTGGGTTTTGGAATCGGATTCTGGGTGACGATTCAGGATTTGATTCTGGAGCTTGACAATGGATTTCCTTTTATGGATTTGGGTTCGGAATGGTTATTTCTAATACTAGTCTACGGAATGATGATTTCGGATTCGAATTTGAACATGATTATGGATATGATTTCTGGGTTTGAATTCGGGATTTCTTGCGAAATTTCGGATTCAGATTCCGAATTGGAAATGGATGTTTGAGTTGGAGTTTCGATTTGTCTAGTCCGGGATTGGAAAAATGGACTCCATTATAGAAACGTGATTAGCTACAACCTAGGTGGTTGTAGACTGATTGATGGGTAGAAGTTCGTACCTTGTACGTTGTTCGAGGTACGATACTGGCAGACTTGTAGTACCTGGTGACGGTATATGGGGTATACTAGTAGTACGGTTGTGAACGTGTTGGTGGTCGGCTTAGTTCCGATACTATTGGATTAGTTGAGGTCATGAACTGGACATTGGATACTGTGCAGTGGGTTATGGTGTTATCATGGGTCTAGTTACACACAGATTGAGTGAAATGCTTTGTGGGTAAGTGTTTACTCATGGTTGAGTTACTTGGTGGTTAGTATAACCCCAAGTGGGTATAGTGTCAGTTTTCGACTGACGACTGTCAAGTGGTGACAGTTTGTCGAAGGTATCAGCGTGGATTGTTGAGTGAGGTCTGATAACTCCCAGTGGGAGCAGAAGTCAGGATAGATTGATATTGAGGAAGAAATCGTCTAGTTTTTGTGTCAACGAACTGGTAGATTTAACAAGTGGTGTCAATTCGCAACGTATGACTACTGTCATTCGACGTGGTCAAATGTAGTTGATACGACGTGAGTGTTAGTGGTACGTCTGGGTGCAGACGAGTATTGTTATGGTTAGTGGGTGTACGAGTGTACACGAGTTGCGAGGTCGATTGTACTTTCCACGAGGTGGATGTGGAATCGAGATAGTTGAAGTTTCGAGAACGGAACTAATTAAGGAGGGAAGAACGGTTGGAATTAGGTCGGTTGGAATTTCGAGGACGAAATTAATTAAGGAGGGAAGGTTGTAACGACCCGTCCCAAATTCCTAGATTAGATTAGTGACTAATCACGATTAGTGAGGTTAATCGGTGATTAGTTAGACGAAATCGGACGAACGATGCAAAATGACCATCTTGCCCCTAACGTGGGTAAAACATTGACTTTTCATTCTGGCGGTCAAATGGACTTTTACCGATAACCGTGACGTACCTTAGGACGTCACAAGTTCATAGACAGGTGGCACGTTCAATTCCGACATTCGAGGAGGAAGTTATGATGTTCGGAAGTTTAGGGGCATTTTGGTAATTTTGGTTAAAAGGGGCATATAGTTGACTTTTGACCTGGGATGTCTGATGGCCGAGGGCCGAGGACCATTACGTATATTGGGACAATACGAATCCATAGACAGGCGGCACGTCGAATTCGGACGTTCGACGGCGAAGTTACGATTCATAGAAGTTCAAGTGCACTATTGCACGAATTACGAGACGAATTAACTTTTGGACTCTAGTAGGCCCCAGATATTTAGTTCCTACCCTATGGATGAGTGACAAGTGTCACCTATCCAATGGACACCATTTTCCCTTCATACATCGACCATTCCATTTTCTCCATTCAAAACACAAACCATTTCCCCGATCTCACCATTTTTCCTCTTTTCTATGCAACCCAAAACCCATCCAGCCCTTCCCATGCGATCATGACTGAGACCAGAGATGGAATGGAGGACAGGAGGAAGTGGTGGCCAACCTAGGACGGCGCCACCGTGCACGGCTGAGCTCAAAACCGATCGTGGTTTGGGAGTCCCGGTGATGGTGATGGTGATGGTGATTGGCTCGGGAGAGCCGTATGGCACGCGTATCGAGGCGGCAGCTCGGACGGTCTGTGAGTGGACCTTGGTTTTCTAAATTGGTGCATGCATAAAGGTTTATTATGTGTTTTATCACATGTTTGATGATGCCATGGGTGCATTTGTATGTGGTTACGTATAAGCATGTATTTCGAGGTTTCAGCCGTATACGGTGCTTATAAGGGTTTGTATTTCTTTATTGGCTTTCATGAACTGGATTTGGATTTCAAAAGGATAAACTCGGGTATGAGACCCATTTGGTTTTGTCTCGGGTATATGACCTCAGATATCGGGCACGGTACCCAGCTGATGTCCTATGTTTGGGCACGAGACCCAGGTTACTTTACGATTTTGATTTCAGGTCAGGAAACCTTAAATGGATTTCCCGGTTCATGACGGTTTATGGGAACCGGCATGAACCCTTGTTATGGTATCGTGGTTCATGACGGATTATGGGGACCAGCATGAACCCTGGTTATGTTATTATGGTACATGACGGTTTATGGGAACCAGACATGGAGGATATGGTCTATATGTATATGAACTGGATATTATGGATCATGACGGTTCAGGGGAACCGGGCATGGATATTTGTATTATGTATATATATATATATATATGTGCATATACCTTCCTTTACTTCTATTATCTCCTCCGAGGAGGGTCGTTGGCCTGGGTGGACCCCGGAGTAGTCACGGAGCACCGACTGAGTGGAGTCACCCCCCAGTTAGGTTCCTAACTCTCATGAAGGCTATGGTTACTATAACCTCGGGTAGGATCAGTGGTCTGCGGACATTGACCTTGACTTTGAGAAGACTCGGATTGAGACTCGGGTGGCACGCGCGTAGCTTTGGATACCGTGACAGGATTGGTTGTGTGACTTATATGTATATATGATATATGATATGATATATAAGATGTGATGTGTGGTTACACAGGTTTTGGGCAGTGACCTGTATGGTGGAATCTTTATGATTCTTTTAAATGTGGTGTGCACAGGTGTGCACAGGATTGAGCAGTGGCTCATGTATGTTTATGGTTATGGGCTGAGTCCCTTATTGGTTTATTATGGATTTGGGCAGTGGCCCGTATGGTCGATTTCATGGTGGTCCTTTCGATCTTGGTTTATTTCTGATTTGGGCTTAGTTCCCACATGTGGTCCATTTGGTTAAATGGTTTTCGAATGCATGCATGCTTTTTAGTGAAGGGTACAAATGTCTTTATGAAAGTGTTTTTATAAACTCTTGTTTTGTCCACTCACAGTTTTTAATGTTTTGACTGCCCTTCAGGTTGAGCGAAATCGGATGTGGACTGTAGCAGAGACTGAGATATCACATGCCGCCTCCGGACCCTGGCGTACTCTGATAGCCCGGGAGGGCAAAGGTCCGAAATATCCCTTATCTGACACTTCGTGTCAGACGGGAGCAGGGTCATCCCGCATTAATTCCGGGGGGATTGGGATGGGTCCTGTCAAAGCTGGCTCCATTGACGAAGTTCCGTACTCAGAATGACTAGCCAATGTCATACTCGTGAAAAAGAAAGAGGAAGGACGATGGAGTGTTTGCGTTGACTACACAGACCTCAACCTGGCATGCCCAAAAGAAAACTATCCCCTACCAAGGAACGACCTCCTAGTGGACTCCACAGCGGGAAACTAGCTTCTTAGCTTCCTTGTCGCATACTCCGGCTACAACCAGATAATCGTGCATGAAAACGACAAGGACAAGACGGCTTTCGTCTTCAAAAGAGGAGTTTACTGCTACAAAGTCATGCCCTTTAACCTTAAGAACGCAGACGCTACCTATCAGTGACTTGTCAATCGCATCTTCAAGGATCTTATTGGGGAGACGATGGAGGTCTACGTCGATGACATCATGATCAAGGGAGAGAAGCGTGGAGACCATATTGTAAACTTGAAATAGACTTTCGAGTTGCTGAGGAAATACAAGATGAAGCCCTATAAAGTGTACCTTCAGGGTGGCTGGAGGAAAATTCCTGAGGTACCTTGTAACCCATCAAGGAATCAAGGCAAACCCGAAGCAGATCAAATCAATACAGGACATGAAGTCACCATCAAGTTTGAAGGAGATACAGAGTCTCACAAGTTGCGCAGCTACACTAAATCAATTTTTGTCGAAGGCCAAGGATCGTTGTCGACCTTTCTTCCAAGAGATGAAGAGAGCATCTAAGGAGAAATTGGATGAGAAGTACGAAAAGGCCTTCTAAGATCTCAAAAGCTACTTGGCATATCCGCAATTACTATGAAAGCCGAAGGACAACGAAGACCTGTTCCTCTACTTGGGAGTTTCTGACTTGGCGGTAAGTTCCGCGCTAATCAGGGAAGAAAATAGAGTCTGACTCCTAGTATTCTACACATGAAAGGCTTTCCTCGATGCTGAAACATGGTATCCAAAGCTCGAGAAGCTAATTCTGGCACTACTGGTTACCACCAAGAAGTTGAGGCCTTATTTTCAAGCCCATCGGGTGATCGTCATGACGTAGTATCCCTTGTAGTCACTCCTCCATGCACCTGACGCCTCAACAAGGTTCATGAAATGGGCAATAGAGCTAAGTCAACATGACATGCTTTATCGCCCAAGGACTGCGATAAAAGGCCAAGCCCTAGCAGAATTCATTGTGGAGTTCATGCTAATATCACTAGAAGAAAGTCGAGGCATGGAACTAGAGAAAGTCTCCCTCCCTGCCAAGCTTCCTCCATAACAGGAAAAAGTGCCTGAACAATCTTCATCGTGCCCCTCCACGATTGACCCACTTTGGAAGCTCTTCGTGGATGGTTCGTCAAATCAACGAGGCGCAGGAGCATGCATCGTCCTTATAACCCCAGATGGTTCGATGATGGAGCAAGCAGTCCAGTTTGGATTCAAGGCCTCCAACAATGAAGCAGAATACAAGGCATTGATTTGCGATCTAGGCCTTGCCAAGGAACTAGGAATTAAGAAGATCGTCGTGCACTCTGACTCTCAGTTGATCACCAACCAATCCATCGGGGAGTATACTGCAAGGGATGCGAGGATGCTTCGATACAACAATAAGGTACAAAAGCTTCTCGCTTTCTTCACAATTTTCACCTTTCACCAGCTCCCCAGAGTCGAAAATGCACAAGCCGACACACTTGCAAATTTAGCATCGGCACTTGACTATCGCTTCAGACGCTCGATCCCGATTGAGTATCAAGAGCAGCGCAACATTGAGATGAAGGAAGTTGAAGTGAGAGAAGTTGACCTCGCTCCAAGTTGGCAAGACCCTCTCGTCAACTACTTAGTGAATGACACCTTGCTAGACAACTGACTAGAAGCTCTCAAAATTCAAATGAAGGCTGCACGATACTACGTCGACAACGACCAATTTTTTCGTCGGAGCATCATAAGGGCAAACTTGAAATGCTTAAGGCACCCAGAGACATTGAAGGTATTGTCCAAGATTCACGTGGGGTAATGTGGAAACCACTCCGGAAGTAGATCGCTCCCACAAAAGTCGCTTAGCGCAGGATTTTACTGGCCAACTTTGAATCAAGATGCACTCAGATATGCCCGAGCATGTGATGAGTGCCAAAGGTACATGCCCAACCACCTGGCACCCCCTGAAGAGTTTCACTCTCTGGTTAGCCCGTGGCCATTCATGCAGTGGGGCATTGATATTGTCAGATCATTGACAACTATGCCAACACCAAATAAGAAGTATTTGATTGTCTCCACCGATTCCTTTACCAAATGGGTGGAAGCCAAAGCGTTAGCAACCATCACTCAATTGAATGTGCAAAAATTCGTCTGGAGCCAAATTATCTATCGGTTTGGAATACCAAAAGTCATATTGACCAAAAATGGAACGCAATTCACTGGAGCATCAATCAAAGAGTTCTTCGAATCGTGGAAAATAAAACATTTCACCTCCACTGCATATTACCCTCAGGGCAACGGCCAGGCCAAAGTTTCAAATAAGACCATCCTTGATTGTATCAAGAAGAGGCTCAACAACAAGAAAGGACTATGGAAGGAAGAGCTAGACGGTGTATTTTGGGCCTACCGGATGACCCCACGACGAGTGACCTGTGAGTCCCCATTTACACTTGATTTGGAACCAATGCTGTCAGCCCGCCACATGTCGTCGTTCCAGCACCTTTCACGGAGCTCGACGATCCTATCGTCAACTCTATGGCCTTAAGAACATCCCTTGACTTAAGCGAGGAGTTGAGGGAACAAGTCGTTAAACGCATCTGCAATTACCAACAAAAAGTTAGAAGTTTCTACAACAAGAAGGCAAAAATTCAAAAATTTCTCCCTGACGATCTGGTCCTCAAGAAAAAATTTGCAACACCAAATCGCCCCGGGTCCCAAAAGCTCAAATCCCTCTGGGAAGGTCCTTACTGCATCCACTAAGTAGGCGGGAAAGGAAGCTACATCTTGGAGACCATGGACGAGAAACTTGTAAGCGGAGCACTGAATGCCCATCACCTTCGGAAGTACTACGTCTAGAAAACTGAATCAGTGACCAAGTCATCATCAAAGACACAAAATATGTGGTTAAAATTCGGCTCAACGCCTACTTTTCTCACATAATATCTTCCAATAAATTCAAGATGTTTCGTTTCAACATCTAATGAAATTTTCTTATCGCCTACACTTTTGTTTAGAAAACACAAAGCCTTTGCCATGCAAAGCACACTAAGCCTTCGCCACGCGAAGCACATCAAGCCTTTGCCACGCAAAGCGCATCAAGCCTTCGCCACACGAAGCACTTAAGCTTTTGCCACGTAAAACACATCAAGCCTTCACCACGCGAAGCACTCAAGCCTTTGCCATGCAAAGCACATCAAGCCTTCACTGTTCGAAGCACTCAAGTCTTCGCCATACGAAGCACGCCACGTCTCCGGCCTTTGCAATCTCGAGCTCTTTGACTACCTTGTCATGAACTTCCTGCGCTACTCCACTCTTGGCACACTTCGAGGTCATCTCGGCTTCATTGACTTGAGAGCTCCCCGCCTTCATGGAAGCAACTCTGACTCCTCTATGATCAGCGCCCAAGACCTTACCACAGGTTCTCTTTGAGGGATCTGGAGTTGGTCTCTTCGAAGGGGAACATGCAGCCAACACCCGAGCAGGGAGCACCACCCAAACATCAGGAGGAGCATGAACAACCTTCAGCTTTTTCGGGGACCTGACTGAACCCTTCACCGGACTTCTCTGAGGCTCACCTGAAGAATTGCGCTTGCTGGATGATCCCGCTGGGCTCGAAGGGCAAGACACGATCTGGGGAGCGCCGCTTGGGGGCACGAGCTGGTTGAGAACCTTCGCTGGAGGGGCGCCCAACTTGTCTTTGCATGTGCGTAATGACTGGACTCCTTACTTCCTATGCCTCGGGGCAATGAACCAGCTTCTCATCAAATCTGTTGGAGGACACCCGCTAGCCATGCAACTGCGAGGACTAAGTAACCAGCTCATCTCACGAAACTGCGGAGGAACCATGGGGACTCTATCGACCTTCTTGGTGTCAGCATGGAACTTGGTGATGGTGTACAAGTCGAAAGGGCCACGGTAGCGCGAAGTAATATTCAGACCACTAACGGAGTTACGATCCCACTCGCCTCCAACTTCAATGCACGAAGTCCGGTACAATTCGTCATCAAATAACGTGCCCACGAAAAGCTCAACCTTTGGGACCACATGTGAAATCCGCATGTCGGGGATCGGCTTGTGCTCCACCGAGTAGCAATCCCATAACTCATCCTCGGTGAGCTCCAAGTTGAAGAGCTGATTCAGTTTCTCAAAGCACATGATGTGGCGGTAAGCGTCAACATGCAGCTGGAAAGGACAATACCCAATCTAGCAGATGATCTTCGTGAAGAGCTTCAAAAATGGAAACTTGAAACCCCAGTTGATGATCAAAGGGTGAAATTGGATCCACCGGAAAAGCTTCGCATTTTTACTTCTGGAAACAGATCCCATCGGGGTCTTCGTAACTGCACACGCGTCGCCAAGCGCAACAACCACACCTTAAGGGAAAGAATCTTCGTGAAGACTCTTCCACTTCTCAAACTTGTCAAGGTCGAGTAGCTTGATCTGCTCCCTGACAAATGGACGCTCGCTACACGAGTCTCCCCGTTCCCACAAATGCAGCTTCCCTGATCTCACTACTTGATTCCCACTTGACATCCGAGAAGAGTAGCTGCAGGAATGGGTCGAGACTCCAAAATCGTTGTGATGAGAACTCCAAATTTTCGGAATGTCCAAAAACAGCACAACTGAAAAGGGAACAAAGATGGTTAGTTTCCAAATATATTACGTATAACAAAAAAGGTAAACATATACTTTATATTTTAGTATATATTTACTTACATATATGAACATATACAAAAAAGGTAAATATATACTTTATATTTTAGTATATATTTACTTACATATATGTATGAAAACAGAAAAGGTAAGTATTTATTTTGTTAATTAATACATACTTACTTACATATTTTAAACAAAAGAAAAAAACTGCAAAAAATAATATATAAGAGAAAAAAACAGTTGTAAAAAATAACAAAAAAAAAACAAAAGTGCTGTAAAAAAAGGGAATTCGTCCGCGCTGTCTCCTCCTGGCCATAGCAAGGAGCCGACCGTCTATCCTCGTACGGGACCCGCTGTCTGCCCCTGCTTCTTCTATAACGACCCGGACTTTCAGAAAAGGGAAAATTTGGAAAATTTGAAGAAAATTACGATTTTTCCCCTAGGTATTGGGCGAACGGTTGACTTTTACTCAAGTGGTCAAACGGACTTTGATCGATGACTGTCGTAGTTCGGGACGTCACAAGTTCATAGACATGTGGTACGTCCGATTCCGACATTCGAGGGGGAAGTTATGATGTTCGGAAGTTCAAGGGCATTTTCGTAATTAGGACGAAAAGGTGGAATTTGTTGACTTTTGAAACGACATGGACTGTGCACGTAAGCCGAGGACCGTTGGGTAGGTCTCGAGATGCTGAATTCGTAGACAGGCGGCATGCGTCAACCGGAGTTCGGATGACCGAGTTACGGGTCTAGAAGCGTGAAGGGAATTTTGGTAATTTTGTGCAGAAGGGTAAAATGGTAATTATCCAGGGGCACTGTTGGGACAGTGCAGCATGGCTGAAACCATCGTGATTTGGGTGGCCTGTCCAGGGAATTGTTTAACGGTTAGTGGCATTGGGAAGAATTATTTAACAACTGAAGGCTGAGTAGGAAACATGGGTGTGCTGAAGGCAGAGCACGGGTTGAATTCTCTAATGCTTGCTTCTGTTGGAACTAGAAAAACAGAGGTGGTTTCCCACGTTTGATCGACTTCCCATGACCATTTTGAGTGGACACTGAGTGTTGAAACATAATGAGAGAAGCAGGGAGATTAAACTGGAGAGGAAAAACGGGGAGGAAGGCTCCAGGAATTACTGAACCGCCCGAAAACTCCAATTTCGAATTTCATTTTCAAATTTTGATTTGCGCATCCAATTGATGGAATTAGAGGTGAGGTTGAGCTTCCAGACGTCCAAACGAGTCGAATGGGATTGACAGTGAAGAAAATGATGAAGAGATGAGCCCAGACGACGTTGGAATTCTGTTTTGGAAATCCCAGTTGAGTTGGAACGGTTAGAGGGATTAGAGCTTGCAATTAAGATCGAAGACAGGTTTCTAATGATCTTGCGAAGCTTCTGAGTGAGTCAATTTGAAGGAATCGCTGAGAATTGATAGGATCAAACGTTGAACAGTGTTCGGTGTTCTTCGAATAATCGAGCTTGATTCGACCAGATTGAGGTAAGTTTTGAGGTTTTTGATTTCACAGAACCCTAATTAGATCCTTAATGAGACTAATGGACAGTTTAATTGTAGAAATCAAGCAAGAGTTAAGGGAGATTCAGCCGGGTCACTTCGCGGGTTACCGGACCCGTTTACCAGCCGATCGGGTGGAGACGATGAACAATACCTGGTACTGTAGCAGCGCATGGAAAATGAACAGTACTCGGGCCCACGTGATGGTGCGTGGGCCCAATTCTCAAGGTGAGTTCAACACGACTTTTGTCCTATACAATGTGACGAACATTTTAGCGTTGATTTCGAATTAATCGGACACCGTTTCGATATTGTTTCAAAGGTCCGAAGGTTTATGTTACGTTTTTAACTAATGTTTAATTCCCTCAAAATTATGGGAAATAAGTATGTTGTTATTTGAGTCCTTAGTGACACGGGGGAATGATTTCGGACAGGATTCGAGATTCCTAGAAAATGTCAGAAATTACGGGAACGCGTGCAGAGCGAAAACGGGCGTTATGGACGGTGTGTGAGTGGACTTTGCTTTCTAAAATTTAATGTATGCATAAATGTTTCTATGATTTCTATGATTATGATTATGTCTTGTGATAATTCCGATTTTTCATATTTATACGTATTTTGGTATGCAATACGTAACTGCACGTATTCCGAGACTATGGTTTCTCTTATGTTTTGATGATGGTTTGATGAACGATTTTACATGATTTGCGCGTATAATGTTTTAAGGATGTTTTTATTATGATTGTGAGTATGAATTACGGTGTTGACACAGATTTCGAGATTTTTACGGATTTGTACATTTTACGAGATTTTGAGTATGTTGTGATTGGTCATGATTTTGATGAATTGAATTTGGGGGTTTGAAATAAGATTTGTGTTCAAAGATTTAAAATGGATTTTGGAAAAGGTGATTTCGGGCTTGATGCCTAGGACATAAAAATTAATTTTGATGAACGAGATTCGGATTTTGGAAACTTGAAAATGGATTTCTGGATTGGGTTCAGAATGGTGGTTCCGGATGCCGGATTACGGAATCATTATTGCGAATTCGGTTTCAGGAATGGATGACGGGTATGATTTGAGATTTGAATGTGAAATTTGGACATGAGTCCTATTATGAAAAAATGTGGTTTCGAATTGATTTGGAATTTGGATCATGATGGATCCAGACTTATTATGAATTGCATATGTTTTGGGTTTAAAGACCCGATGCTATTGATGGAGCACTTTTTGAGTTTAAAGACTCGGTTAATTGATGATGGGGGCGGGCCTGGATTGGGTTAAAGCCTCGGATTGAGTTTAAAGACTCGGTTATTGTGATACCCCTCGAGGCCTATTGATTTTGTTCTGAGTTTAAAGACTCGTTGATATCCCAGGAAGGCCTGATTATGCGCATGGTTTTGAGTTTAAAGACTCGAGCGCACTTGAGATCCAGCAGATTGATTGACTTCTGAATTATTGTTGATTTCCGATGTTTTCGGATGTGTTGGGCAATGACCCGGTTTATATGGTTTGATGGATTTGGATTATGTTGTGTACTTGGATTTGATTCATGGTTTTGGGCTGAGGCCCTGTGTTTATGGTTGTGGGCTAAGACCCGAGGGTTAAGAAAAGGAAAATGATTCGATTTTCGTACTCGGTTTTCTTGTATTGGAAATGAAACGGATTGCGAAATAATTTTCGAATGCATGCATTGGTTTTACTTGGAGGGTAGAAATGTCTTTCTGTAACTGTTTTATAAACTAATTTATTTTTATCCACTCACACCTTTTGTGTTTTTATTGACCCTTCAGGTCGTGACGCGTTGATCGAGGCTGACCGAGAGGTGGAGGCATGAGTGAGTACGCGTGTGGCTATCCTTGGTTTGGCAAGCACTGAGGGAAATTTGGGAACTTCAGTCGACTTGCTAGATGGGAGTAGGACCGGGCACGGTTATCAATGTCCCTTCGGGGACGGTCCTGTCATCTTCCCCCGCGTCACAAGCAGTTTGCTTCCCGCACTCGCTCGTGGAGGAAGCCCAGCAACAAACCTGCCCTTGCAGCACCAAAGTCGGTGCATTTTTCCTCTACTGTGCAATCTTCCTCTGCTGTGCAATTTCCTCCCTCAGCGAAACACACGCTCTTGAACATGAAAAAAATTAAAAAAAACGATAGAGATAGAAAAATGAAAATGAGGCTCTACCTTGACGGATGACGGGGCAGGATTTCCTTCACCACAACAGCTAATGACTTCAGCCTCCTTCATCTATAAAGCAGTATTAGGGTTTGTTTTTCTTTATAAAAATAAGAGTCACATACTCTCATTTAAATAAAGACAATTAAGCAAACCCTAGTGGTTAATTGGGCTCGCAAAGTCAACTCAAAGCAAAATTACAAGCCCAAAGAATTCCTATTGGGACAAGATCGAGGTCAATCTCCAACTGCATCAGGGAAAGAGGAGTCCTACTCCCACATAAAAGTATTAAGACGTAGTTTACTGGAACCATAAGGAAATTACATCTCTTAAAATTCCTTGAATTCCTAAGCGATGTAGAGGTATTTGTGGAACCATAAATTACCGGAATATTCTGGAGCTGCTACATGGCCAACAATTCTCATAATGCCAATATTACCCTTGGTAAATTTGACATCGACATGTTACGATCTCCGCATTAATTCAATATATTTACCAACTAAATATATTAATTAATCATATCAATACCAATAATAAATAACTTCCTAACGAATTATTTATTCATTAATAAATAAGTGATTACATTCGGTACAATCACTTATTTAATATTTTCTCATTGAACCAATCAGACGCTCTGGTGACTCTTAAGATTTCACTATAAATAGAAAGTCTCATCTCACTTCTAAAGGTAATAAAAAACTTCTGCAAACACTCTGTCAGATTATTCTCTCTCAGAAAACTGACTTAAGTATCAGAGCGTTTACGGTTGAACCACCCCCTCCGGGATTCAACCTTAACCCCGTTTGTTTTTCGTTATTGTGTGTAAGTATCGAGAAGGAATTTCACAGATCCAGACAATTTCTGCATCAAAAGATATTAGTTTAATTTCTTTAAATGATGGAGCTCTTATTTGAAAACTAACTGTTTGTAGTGAATATGAAAGTTGTAATCTAAAAATCTTGAATGTGGACATTTTCATCGATGTACAAGTTAAAAATAAGTGATTTGTCTTTTTTTTTTAACTGAATGTAATGTTTTGTATATAAGGTACTCTCTTTTCTTTGTCAGGAATTTCATCCCAATAAGCTTTCCTAATAAGGTTCGACGAGGCCTCATAATATAAAAATGAAATAATCAGCCTAACAAGATTTAACAAGACCCCATAGTATAAAAATAAAATAATCATCCTAATAAGGTTTAACGACGTATCATAGTATAAACATAAAATATCCTTATCATAAAAAATTACAGTTTTAATAGTACGTGTACAAATTGAGTGTACAATTTATATTTTACCTTGAACTTTCAAATGTTTGGACTGGCCCTGGTGAATCGGCAAGACAAAGAGAGAAGGTTGAATAGAGTTAGTGTTGGTCGTTGGTTTGTGCTTGTGTCGGTGTGTGGCTGCATGCAAAGAGAGACATTGACCTAGTGAGAGGGGAAAAGAGACAAATAGTGATATTATTTGTGACTTTGTGGCTTGTACTTATGCGGTTGGAAAATGCAAACTACAAAGCGTTTAAATGGGTTTGGGCATTAGAGGGTTAGGGTTTGGAGTCTTTGGACTTTGGGCTTTGGAAGTTTGGGTTTGGACATTTAAATGAGCATGGACAATGGGTTTAAACATTTAAATGAGTTTTGAGACTTTGTGTTGGGTATATTAAAAAAAATGGGCTAAGAATTTATTTTTCTCATTAATAATAGTTTATATATTCAGCATTATAGACCAGTCTAATATGAATAGGTCAAACTAGGGTTTATCAGGCCGGATTTATCAGATATATCAGGCTTAAACACCTAATCACAAGTCTAATCTACTAAATTTTAGGCGGAGTCGACCTACAACTCATAGCAGGTAGGGCTGAGCTTTTATCCATCAGACCAAAAGGGTGTCTGCAAGCCCATGAGCGTCTCGGCCAAATGGTAGGATTAGGAAAGAGATCAGACTATCTCTCAATTTTGCCTCTTAACAAAATGGGCCGAGGATCTAATTCCCCTAACAATGTGGGTTGAGTTTTAACAAGCCCAAAAATAACTGAGCAGGCTCAACCCTAAATGAGCCCAGCTGTAATCTCCTCTTTACCGTTTCACTCCGACTCCGGGTGGTGTTAGCATAATTTCAGTCGCCGAGTGCTTTTCTCTCCCGCCCCCAACACTTGGTAGATTGTAGGAGTAATAACTTGGCCTCCCTCCTGTCTCCACCCTTCATCTGAAGGGCTTCGGAATCTTGTTGGGTTTCACCTCCATTTGAGTACCCAGGTTGGTGTTCCGTCTCATTCAGCATTTCTTTTCTGTTTATCTGTTGTTTTTGTGATACGGTCATTCGATGCTTGGTAGGTCTATTGATCCGGTAAAGCTTCATTCTCACAATTCAAAAGCTTTACTTTTGTTTTATTTGGTTTGTCTGTTTCGGTGCTAGACGTTGTATATTCTTTTTCTTGATTGGAATTGATGCCTATTGGACATGCCCGCCATCTGTTTGTAATAATGCCTCTTACAATTTGTTTTGTGAGCTCACGGAATTTAAGGAATGTACTCGTCCAAATTAAAGAAGAAAATTGTCCAATGTTTCTTTCCATAGTAATGATTCAGAATATTGACTGCCATTGAACTAAAATGCCACCTAACTCTTTGTTCTCTAATTATAATGCAAGGGAGTTGAACTTTCGTCTATGGTATTGTAGGCATTAGCCACAGTCAAAATTTTAGAACCCTTTTAGTTAAAAGCATGAATTATTCCAAGTTTCTCCTTTTATTTTGTTATTTACAATGGTAATTGGTTGCATTTTGCTTTACCATCTTTTGTAGAAGACCTTTCATTGTGCAGTTAGCTGGAAACCATGTTGGGAAAAGAAGCACACCCCACCTTCAGCAAGTCAACTGGCCTGCCTAGGAAGCGTTTTTACCGCGCAAGAGCACACAGCAACCCTCTGAGTGACTCCCATTTTCCAGTACCCGTGTCCCCAAGTCATGTCGATTATTCTCTTCATTATCCGCAACACCTCCCCTCATCTGACCAAGCCGGTAGCTGTAAAAAGGTCCAGTTTGCAGATATTGGCTGTGGCTTTGGGGGGCTCCTGATAAGTCTTTCAATCCTTTTCCCCGAGACGCTGATGATTGGCATGGAGCTTCGGGATAAGGTGACAGAGTATGTCAAGGAAAGGATCTTGGCTTTGAGGGAGACAAACCCTGGTCAATACCAAAATATCTCAGTGGTTCGGACCAATTCCATGAAATACATCCCAAATTACTTCGAGAAAGGGCAGCTTTCAAAGATGTTTTTCCTCTTCCCGGATCCTCACTTCAAGGAGAAAAATCATCGCCGCAGGGTGATTAGTCCATTCTTGCTGGATGAGTATGCGTACGTGCTTGAAGTTGGCGGGATTATATACACAATCACAGACGTTGAAGAACTCGGGGACTGCATGAAGACTTGCTTGGAGAATCATCCCATGTTCGAAGCTCTCAGCAATGAAGAGCTCAAAGCAGATCCAGTTACGAAGCTCTTGAGTTCTGCAACCGAGGAAGGCCAGAAGGTTGACAGAAATGGCGGACAAACTTTCCAAGCAGTTTTCAGACGCATTGCACCATCTTTATGACCATGACTGTTCTGTCTTTGTCGACAATGCTTTTGATTTGCAATGGATTTTTTTTTCTTGTTTTATTTTGCATCTGTCAAAGTAGTCTTGAAACGGAGCATCTGGTTTTTGAAATCTTTGATTTGCTAATTTTGTTGAAACTACATACAGGGGTTTTCGTTTTCACGTCTCACAATTCATCACTTTCTACATGTTCAAGTTCAGAATTTACGAAAATTATGGTTCGAGTTCTGAATACATGATAAGAAGGTACATGTATGTAGCCCTCCACATTTTGCCCAAAAGCCCATGGGCTTATGGGGGCCCGATAAGCCCGATGGACAAAAGCCTGGTCCGACTCGCTATGGGCCATTGGCCGGCCTGGCCTGAGAGTTAGCGGGCTGGGCTTGGGTTTATAGTGTTCAAACCCGATAGACCCAAGCTCGATAAAGCCCGATAAGTCCAGTCCGACCCGCCCGTAATAAACTCGGTTCATAAGCCCGAAAATATAAAGTACTTATTATTTAAAAATTAATACTCAACTCATTCTTAATACTAATATTTCAACTCAAACTCAAATCTCAGCTTCAAGCCCACCTAATTTATTTTTAAAAGCCCAATACCCAATACCTAATACTCAATACAAACCCTAACCACTCCTCCATCTACTTAATAAGCCCAACGTTTTTGCACCCTTGAGTATTTTATTTTAACGAGGCCATGTTTTTGCACCCTTGAGTATTTTTTTTCATTATTAATATTTTTTTTTCATGCATATATTTTTTTGTAATTTTAAAATTTGAGACATGGTTTATTGCAAAAACCCACGTAAGCTCGATCCAAGTGGGCTTAATAGGCCCGACCCGAAAAGCCCGCTATAAACCCGACCCGATAAAAGCCCGTGGGCTATTTTTTATGTCATTAAGCCCGCCCGGTCCGGCCCGCAAATTTAAAAATGATTTAATAAGCCCGGCCCGGCTTGGCTCAATGCCGAGGGCTACATGTATGGATGAAAATATCGACCGAAGGTTCGAAACCACCGATATATTGTCGATATATCGATAATTCTGACTGGCGACACCTAAAAGGGGGCAAACGAAATTGGCCAAAATATCGAACAAATTTCTTATTTTGAGCTCACAGATCCCTTTCTGAAATCAAAACGATGAAGATAGACTATTGATTTGTGAAAATTGGATGTAAAATGAAATAGTTTGAGTCGGGTCATGCCGTTAGGTCAGAAAACCTGAGTTGCAGATCCGACTGGAGGAAGAAAATAACTGTTAATTTTTATAGTTATCTATTATACGTTGCTTAAACTTACAATAAAGTTGTCTAGTCGAGTTGGCTTTGTGTTTTATTTCTTCATTGGAATTTTGGGTTCAACCCCTTTGTTAACAATTGCTGATTAATTTCATTTTTTATCCATTTTTTCCAAAATTTTAACGAAGTTTGGCTTTTTTTTTTTTTTTAATTTTTTCCAATTTTAAATATATTCATTCCTTCCAATTTTTGAACAAAGTTTGGCCATATTTTTCATCTTTTTTTTTTCCAATTTTAAATATATTTGGACTTATTTTATCATTTTTCTTCCATTGAATTTTTTATGCTTATTGCTATGTTTTTAACTATATTAACATTCAATTATATTAATTCACTTCAATTTATGCTTATATTTAAGATTTTATATTATTAGTCAACGTTAGAATCATATGACATCATATTAGTTATCATATATTTATTATACCAAAGACATTTTATAATTTTATTAGTCATATATAACCATTATTTGGTACTTAAGTTTTTTCCAAAATTTTATTAAAATTTTCCAACTTTTAGACTTAATTTTCATCCTTTTTGTTGACCGTAAACTATATCGATATTTAGAGCGAGATATCCATAAATTTGGCTAGCGATATATCTGTCGATATCGATATTTCAATCCATGGGTACATGTTTGATTTGTACATTTCGTAGCTCGATGATCCAATCTTGAAAGTTATATAGGATGACTCACTAGTATTTTATGTATGTGCTAACTGAGGCGATCACTCTATTACCTTGTTTAGTTACATGTTCACACCACTAAGGTTGGTTATATGCACTAACTTTGTCTCAACTTCGACAAGTTTTTTCTCATTCTGAGTAGTCTGAGTCCACTTGGTGTTAATCAAAACCTGCTCAATTGTTTGCTTCAAGGTTCTTGTTATAAAGTCATATTCAAACCCTCCTTATAGAAATGTTTTCGCCTCTCTCCCAAATCCAACTAATGCTAGATTTGGGTTAGGGGAGTCTTCAAATTTCCACCTTTTGGTTGTGGATTAGAGCTGACCCCTTACCCCAAAGGCCATTGCATGCTCGCTTGTCCCTTGCCCTTCCTTTCCCGTCCCTTTCTTTCATATCTCCTTTCTCTCTCCCTTCATCTTCGTCGGTTGTGGTGGCCTCTTCACCAGGTGGGATAGGATGTGCTTGAGCTTCTCTCTTTGTAAATGACGATGGTGGCTCCAGGTCTTGGTTCTGAAGTGATTGGAACTTGAATTAAAGGACTTGTTGGTGCTACTACCTTGTGGATCGTGGGTGATCAGATTAGGTTTCTCGAGTAGGCTTTGAAGGACTTGTTGGCGCTGCTACCTTATGGGTTGTGGGCGATCAAATTCGATTTTTCTGGTAGGCTTGGGTAGTGCAATTTGTTTAGTTTGAGTTGTTTTAGTTTTCTTAATTTGGGTTTATTCCCTAAAACGTCCAGTAGTTCTATGAGTTTGTTGTGTAGTCCCCTTTGAGGGTGTGGTTTGATCAATGTTTAAAATGGCGCTAGGTGGTACTAGGGCGGCGGTAAGGGCCTAGCTCTTAGGGGGCTAAGTGGACGCCTAGGCAGTTTTTTTTAAGGGCAAAATATAATAAATGAATGATCATATATGTAAAAATTTATATACTTCATAAAGAACATATACATACATAAAGAGTATATACTTCATAAGGAGCATATGCTTCATAAAGAGCATATACATGTTTAAAATGAAAGTTTCAAAAGGAGTACATACTTCTTAAAGAGTATATACATTACATACTCATATTACATGAAAAACCTCTAAGGCTTTAACTCTTCTTCCCCATTGTAACGCCCCAGACATTTCGGATTTGGTAAAGTTGAAATTTTAATGTAAAATGACTGATTTCTCACTGGTTGGGGAGATTTGTTTACTTTTGACTCGGACTGTATTTCGATCTTTGACCCATGACTATGATGTAGATCGGGACGTCACGAGTGTAACACCCCGGAAATTTGGGGTTTAAATATTGTAAATGATTGCATGAATTGACGTTTTTATCCATGTGAATTGTATTACCAAATTGTTGACTTTTTGATTGGTGGGTCAAACGACTTTAACCAATGACCGTGACGTAGTTCGGGACGTCACGAGTCCATAGACAGGTGGCACGTCCAATTCGGACGATCAGGGAAAAAGTTATGACTATCGGAAGTTCAGGGGCATTACCGTAATTTGGAAGATAAGGGCGAAAATGTTGACTTTTCGTTTGGCAACCGATTTTCACACGACTCAGGGACCGTTAGGTAGGTCTCGATGTCCTGAGTCCGTTGACAGTCGGCACGCTGGAATCGGACATCGGATGGCTGAGTTACGGGTCTGGAAAGTGAAGGGCATTATGGTAATTTTTGAACTAGGGGCATTTTGGTCATTTTACCCTGATTACTGTAGCAACAGCGGGGGAACATGGGCGGCACCACCATGTGCGGTGGTTCTGAGTGCCCAATTGTTTATGCAAGTGTGTGCTGGAAAGAAAGGAATGTTTAAAACTTTAGGAGCATCAGAACGTGGTCTAATTCATCCACCCAGCACGGCCACATTGTTTAATTTCGATCGAAACTTTTCGGGGAACAAATCTCAGTGGACAGATTGGACTTCCACGAGCCTCTGGGACGGCTTAGGTTGTTTAAAACTGAGTAGAATGTGAGTGAGCTTCACTCTGCCGTTGAAAGAACTGAGAATTGGTGAGGAACCAGAGAGAAACCATTTCGGGAAAATTTGGAGGGAAATCGGGTTTTCAATTTCTGGTGCTTGTTGGACTGAGCCAAGGCTTAGTTTAGTCTTCTGGGAGTGTTTAGAACACATCCATGTCAAAACCGAAGGCAACCAGCCACAGGTGAGCTGGGACGGTGACTGCCGTGTTCAGAGAAATTTCAGAGGTTTGGACGACTACTTCCAGGTGAGTGTTGGTTCAATTGATTGTGTTTTTCAGTTCGTTTTGATCCTATGATGCTTCCTGTAAGGTTAATTTGATTATGGTTTGGAAACCAGTGAGTTGGGGTGATCAACCCGTTTGGATGATCACGGGTCGAAGGGCCATTTAAGGAATTGTTTTGGCTAACTAATGTCTCAGAACTTAAATTGGATGATTGATTAACATGTTAGGATCAAATTGGATTGAAATCGAGTAGGAATTAATGGGTAATCAACCGGGTCAAGCCGCGGGTGGTAGGCCCATTACAGACAAACAGGTGAAGGTGGTGACACTGTAGCTACAGTGTCAGGCGCGTGACTTTCACGCGCAGCAACTTTGGGCGGCGCGTGAGGGCGCATTGGGCCTTATCTCCGATCACGATCAACATGATTTTTATTCCTCTCATTATTCTGAACATTTTTTGTGAATTAACCATGTTGATCTGAGATAGTTTGATGGGTCAGTTTAGGGCCGGTTGTCTCGGGAAATGTGTTGGATGGTTTCCTCGAGTCGGTTTCTGTTTCGGACTTTTTGGATAAATGTTTAAGACTTGTAGTGAACCTTACGTGTGATTTGGAC
This sequence comes from Prinsepia uniflora, assembly GCA_032719365.1. Classification (NCBI taxonomy): domain Eukaryota; kingdom Viridiplantae; phylum Streptophyta; class Magnoliopsida; order Rosales; family Rosaceae; genus Prinsepia; species Prinsepia uniflora. Next base: position 32,629,027 of record CM064861.1, on the reverse strand, counting down.
TGACATGAATTGTACGATAATCCTGGTACAGGTCCGTACGCTCAGATTCGCAGCAGGATCGTACTGTGAGTGGGTCCGATTTCATTAAACCCTTGTGTCAGGACCCGTCCCAAATATCACCTCGATATCCGGGACGAACCCTGCTCCCGTCTGACAATCACACTTACAGTACCACAATTAACCTTAATACAATTATAAGCATAACTATCAGACGAAGGAGTAAATATGTACAACAGTAAGTCAGAGCATAGCTCTACAAAATGGGCACAAAAGTCCTACAAGTCTAAGTCCGCAACGGAAGAACGTCGGAAGCTCTATGCCTCGATATTTGCCTCAACGTTCACCCCAGCGCTATCAACACGACCTGGAGGGAAATTTAAAAAAAACAGAAGGTGTGAGTGGTCTGAAAGGAATAAAAGTTTTAAAACCGTTTACCATCAAATCAAAGTTGAGGAAAAATAATCATTTGTTCCCTCCGTTTTGAAAACAGGCATGCCCAACGAAGTATTAGAAAATCCATAATATGGAACATCATAAGAAACAGAAACACTATAAAACTGATATAGAAATCAGAGCATAAACATCAAACCACTTTTTCCGATCAAACCTGCTGGATCTATCCGAGTCTTTAAACTCAACCAGGCCTCACACAAATCCGAGTCTTTACACTCCCGAGTCTTTAAACTCAATAGGCCTATGGGGGTAATATCATAAATATCCGAGTCTTTAAACTCCCGAGTCTTTAAACTCAATCCGGGCCCGTCCCTCGTCAAACAATATCCGGGTCTTTAAACCCATAACCAGATCCAGCAAATCCAATCAATTTCAGTGTAAAACCGTTCCGAAACCCATCACCAAACTCGAATTCGGAATCCCTAGTTCGAAGCCCTTCCGGCGTTCAGAACCGACATTCCGAACCCAAATCCGGAAAGTCCATGTTTATACCAAAAACCATACCATCATCAGAAAACGTTTCTAGGTTGAATTTTCAAATATAGCATCAAAATCTGAAAACCAGCTTTTTCTCGAAAAACGTGTAAAGTCTTAGAACTGTCTCGAAAAACGTGCAAACATCTCAATCACGTATAACCATCATTTAAAACACACAAACACACATATCATCATAAAACATTGATAAAAGCAGTTAGGCATGCTCGGAAGTAGGAAAGAGTCCACTCACAGATCAGAACAAGTCACTCGCGCCCCGTGCGCTCCTCGACCGTCTCTGGTGTCTCCCGTCCTGTCAATAGATACCAAATAGGGTCACAAATACATCAAGGATACCTTCCCTATTTTCCCCAATTTTTCGGGAATTAAATAATATTTTAATCCTAAACCCGTAACCATCTGGATTCCCGAACAACTCCGTAACATCGTCCGATTCACCCGAAAACTACACCATTGGATTCCTTAGAACATGTAGGACTAAACTCATGTTGGAAGCTTGGCCGGATTCCTTCCCACGCGCCTCCACGCGCCTCCCAAAGTGGCTGCGCGTGGGCCTCACGCGCCTGCTACAGTGCATCTCCTTCCTCGAGTCACCCGGTTCAACACAGTTGAACCGGCGTGAACGGTTCTCTGCAATCCGACCACCATTTCAGTCCAATCCAATCCCATCCTCTTCGTCCCGTCCTAAGCAACCTGACCATGTCCTAACCTCGAAGAATCACGGCCGGAAACCCGCCGTTCACGGCCTCGAAACAGACGGCCCGTAGCCCCTGTTTTGGCCGCCGGCCGCCCAGGTCCTCCCCCGTCACGGCGTTCATCTTAATCGACGCCTAGGACCCTCCTGAACTTCACCCTAACCTCCTTATCCCTCGACTCTACGCCCAACTCCACGACTTTGCATTTGAAAGTCACGGCCAAACAGAGTACAGAGTACTCTCCGTCGACTGGGCTCCGCCGTGTACGCCCCCGTCACGGCGACCGTTCTACACCCTTCCTAGAACCTCCCTAAACACCACTGCACTCACCACTCCCCTCGATTCTCGTCCTACCTTCACGACTTTTGAATTTAAAATCCACGGGAAAACAGAGCCAAGAAATTTACCTTTCGATTCCGGTGCCGCCGTGCGAACCGCCACCTACCACGGTGCTCGTGGAACTCCCCGTAGCCTACTGAGTCTCCTAGTGGCTTGAATCGATCCACCACACGGCACAGCAGCCACCACAGTCCACCGCCTTCTCTGTTTTCTCCAAACTCCAGCCGTCCACCGTGTAGCCTCCGTGCACGGTTGCAACTCCAAACCGCGATCACTAGCTCACCCTCGTCTCTCTTTCACTTCCACCAGTCATCAACTCCCTCACACTTGCACGAAATCGATCGAAATCTCTCCAATTTTCCTCTCTGTTTTCTGTGTTCTTCGAAGGAGTGCACGGTTCAAATGAGGGTAAAGTGTGGCCGTGCACACTTGAGAACATAATGGAACCATCCAGTCCCCTGCACGTGTCCACCATCCATAGGCCAGCCCAAAAAATCTCTGCCACTTGCCCTTATCTGATTGGGTTGAGGGAAAATGACCAAAATACCCCTTCTACAAATAATTACCGTTTTGCCCTCAAACGTTCTAGACCCGCAACTATTCCGTCCGACGTCCGATGACAGCGTGCCGCCTGTCGTTGAACTCAAGACGTCGAGACCTATCTAACGATCCTCGGTCTACGTGAAAATCACAAGTCCTCCAAAAAGTCAACATTTCCCTCGTTTACTCAAAATTACGGTAACGCCCCCAAACTTCCGAACGTCATAACTTTTCCTCTGGTTGTCCGAATCGAGCCTGCCACCTGTCTACGGACTCGTGACGTCCTAAACTACGTCACAATCAAGGGCTAACACTCAACCAATCGGTAATTCAAAAAGTCAACTTTTCGTCTACTATTCACAAGGGCAAAATCGTCCATTTACACAAAATTTTACAAAATTACCTTTTTACCCTTCCCGAAGGTACGGGTTGTTACAATCTACCCCCCTAAAAAGAATTTCGTCCCCGAAATTCAGTGGAACAAATAAGGGTACTGCTCACGCATCAAGGCCTCGGGTTCCCAAGTAGCTTCTTCCACTTGATGATTTCTCCACAATACCTTCACTAAGGGAACCGTCTTCCTTCGTAAAACTTTATCCTTCCGATCCAAGATCGCAACAGGCTGCTCTTCAAAACTCAAGTCTTCCCTCAGTTCCATTGGTTGTGCTTCCAGAACATGCGAATCATCTCGAATATACTTCCGAAGCATGGAGACATGAAAGACATTATGTACCTTTTCCAAGTCTGCTGGTAAGGCCAATCGATATGCAACATGACCAATCCGTTCTAAGATCTCATAAGGTCTAATGTAACGAGGACTCAACTTCCCTCGTCTACCAAACCGTACGATTCCCTTCCAAGGAGATAACTTCAGAAAAACCCAGTCTCCTACGGCAAACTCCAAATCCCTGATCCCACGGTCGGCGTAACTCTTCTGACGGTCCTGCGCTACCTTCAATCGATCCCTGATCAGTGCAACTTTTTCCTGAGTAAGCTCCACCAGCTCAGGAGTAGTCAACCTCCTCTCACCAACCTCAGTCCAACACAATGGAGTCCGACACTGCCGCCCATACAAAGCCTCGTAAGGAGCCATCCCAATGCTCTCCTGATAACTATTATTATAGGCAAATTCCATCAAAGGCAGATGTGATTCCCAAGTACCCTGAAACTGAAGTACACAAGCTCGCATCATGTCCTCGAGAATCTGAATAGTCTGCTCAGACTACCCATCTGTTTGAGGATGAAATGCGGTACTGAAGTGCAATTTAGTCCCAAAAGCTTCCTGTAAGCTCTGCCAAAATCGAGAAGTGAATCTCGGATCTCTATCAGATACTATCGACTCTGGAGTCCCATGCAACCGAATAATCTCATCTATAAACAACTGTGCAAACTGCGCCAACCTGAAGTTCTCCCGTACTGGCAAGAAATGAGCAGACTTCGTAAGTCGATCAACAATAACCCACACACCATCGTGTCCCTTCGGTGTTCTCGGAAGCTTGAACACGAAATCCATAGTCAGGTGATCCCATTTCCACTCGAGGATCGGCAAAGGTTGCATTGCTCCATAAGGTCTCTGCCGCTCAGCTTTTACCTGTTGACAAATCAAGCATCTACTGACATATTCTGCAATCTCACGTTTCATCCCCGACCACCAGTAATGCTCTCGAAGTGTACGATACATCTTGGTCCCACCAGGATGCATCGCATAAGCTGAACAGTGAGCCTCATCCAGTATCACTTTCTTCAATGTGTCATCCTCCGGTACGCACAACCGTCCACCCTTAACCAAGGCTCCATCCTCACGGATCTCAAAGTCCTGTCTCTCTCCAGCCTCGACCTCAATCCGAATGATGCCCAGAATAGGGTCCTCAAACTGAGCATCAATAACCTGATCAATCAACACAGGTCGCACATGGAAACTCGCTAGGAGTACTCCCTGATCATCCACAGTCAACTCTACTCCCAACCTACGGAGCTCAACCAACAAAGGTAATCGTACCGTCCTCAAATGTGACAAAGAACTAGCTGCTTCATGCTCAGAGCATCGGCGACCACATTAGCCTTCCCTGGGTGATACTCAATAGTACAGTCGTAATCCTTAATTAACTCCAACCAACGACGCTGTCTCAGATTCAATTCCTTCTGAGTGAACAAATACTTTAAGCTCTTGTGGTCCGTGAAGACCCTACACCTCTCGCCATACAAGTAATGCCGCCAAATCTTCAGTGCATGAACCACCGCTGCTAGTTCCAAATCATGTGTAGGGTAGTTCACCTCATGGGGTTTCAATTGCCGGGAAGCATAAGCAATCACTCTCCCATGCTGCATCAAGACACAACCCAAGCCTTGCAAAGAAGCGTCACTGTACACCTCAAACTCCCCACTATCGTCTGGAAGGGCTAACACAGGAGCAGATGTCAACCGTCTCTTAAGCTCCTGGAAACTCTGTTCACAGTTCTCATCCCACTCAAATCGAACTCCCTTCCGAGTCAACCTCGTCAACGGTGCTGCAAGAATAGAAAAGCCCTCGATAAAACGCCGGTAATAACCCGCTAAACCCAGAAAACTCCGGATTTCCGTCACCGTCTTCGGCTGTTCCCAATTGGCTACCGCCTCAACTTTCTGAGGATCCACACTGATGCCCTTGGCCGAAATCACATGACCAAGAAATCCAACACTGGTCAACCAAAACTGACACTTACTGAGCTTCGCATACAACTGATGCTCCCTCAAAGTTTTAAGCACGATTCTCAGATGTTTCTCATGCGCCTTCGCACTCTTCGAATACACCAAAATGTCATCAATGAAGACAATCACAAAACGATCCAAATAAGACCGAAACACTCGGTTCATAAGGTCCATAAAAGCTGCTGGGGCATTAGTCAAACCAAAAGGCATCACAACAAACTCATAATGACTGTACCTGGTCCGGAAAGCTGTCTTCGGTATATCCTCCTCTTTAACCCTTAACTGATGATAACCGGAGCGAAGATCAATCTTCGAAAAATACTGTGCTCCCTTGAGCTGGTCAAACAAATCATCAATCCGGGGTAGGGGGTACTTATTCCGAATAGTTACCTTATTCAGTTGCCTGTAATCCACACACAATCTCAATCCTCCGTCCTTTTTCTTAACGAACAAAACAGGTGCTCCCCAAGGTGACATACTCGGTCGAATGAATCCTATATCGACCAACTCTTGCAACTGGGCCTTAAGTTCCCTCAATTCCGCAGGTGCCATACGGTAAGGAGTCTGGGAAATAGGCTGTGTACCTGGTAGAAGATCAATCGTAAACTCAAGATCTCGGTGTGGGGGTAGTCATGGCAACTCCTCGGGAAAAACATCGGGAAACTCCCGTACCACTGGTATGTCCTCCGCCCTCACTGGCGTAGTACGTGTATCCACCACATGAGCTATGTAACCCTGACACCCCTTACGTAACAGCTTGCTAGCCTCGAGTGCCGAAATAACTCCCGTAGGAAGTGCACGCTGATCCCCCTGAAACGTAGTCTCTGATAATCCGGGACTCCGAAAAGTCACTCTCCTATCGAAACATTCGATAGAAGCATGATGTCTCGTCAACCAGTCCATACCCAATATCACATCAAAGTCCCGTAAATCCAACAGTAACAAATCCGCCAGTAACTCTACCTCGCCTACCAGCACCGGACACTCTCTCAACACCTGAGTCACTACCAACACCTCTCCCGTAGGTGTACTCACTCCTAACGCACCATCCAAAGTAGACACCTCCCTCTCCTTAACCAAACTACAACTCCGAGCTATAAATGAATGAGTAGCCCCGGGATCTATCAAAGCAAAAACAGTGTGACCAAGTATGGTGAGTGTACCTGTCACCACTCCCGGTGCTGACCTAGCCTCCTGCTGAGTCATAGCAAAAACTCGCGCCTGAGGTCCCGATGACCTACCGCGCCCTCTGGAACTGCTCGTGGCACCACCGCCACCCCTAGGGCCTGCTGCCCCTGACACTGAAGCAGTACTCCGCCCGGGTTCTGCTGCACCTCTGCCTGCTCCACCCTCCGGAGCTAACAATGGGCACTCCCGCCGGAAGTGTCCTCGCTCTCCGCAATAGAAGCAAGTATCCCTACTGGGTCCACCGGTATGCCTCCCTGTAGAAGCCACTGAAGTCGCACTCGCCTGAGGAGTCGGCTGTGACCTAGCTCCTCGAAATCCCGAGCCCTGAAAACTGCCTGGTCTGCCATACCAGGCTCCACCAGCCGATGATGATCCACCAAAATTACCCCGTTTCGGGGGCCTCTGACTCGATGCTCCTGGAAATGAATGCTCTCGGCGTCGAACACTGCCCGAATACTGTGGCCTAGCGGGTAAACTGGCCTCAACCCTGACAGCAGCATCAGATAACTCCCGAAAAGTAGCAAAAGAGCCAGCTGTCACTATGGCCCTGATCTCTCCCCGAAGGCCCAACTCAAACCGGCGGCACTTCTCCGCCTCGGTTGCCACAAATGCAGGAGCGAAACGAGATAGCATCTGGAACCTCTGCTCATATTCTGCGACTGTCAAATTCCCTTGCTTCAAGTGAAGAAATTCTGCTTCTTTAGCATCCCGGAAAGAACGGGGATAGTACTGATCTAGAAACCGCTCCCGGAAAGTCTCCCAAGTCACGGTATGTGCATCCCAGCCGGACAGTTCCAGCGTGTACCACCACTCATATGCAGCTCCATCCAACAGAAAAGTAGCTAACAAAACCCGATCCTCAGAAGGACAGTGCATCACCCCAAAAATACGCTCGAGTCGGGTGATCCATCGGTGAGATTCCACGGGATCGGCCCCACCGCTGAACGTAGTAGCCCCAAGCCTCTGGGCTCTCTCGATCGAAGCGCTCTCAGTCCCTCTCGCCGCTTCATCTTCAGGTCGTGGAGGGGGTTCACGTCGCCGAGGCATGATCGATCGTACGCTGAAAGAGGCATAGAGTTAGTATAACAACCTAAACCCAACACAAATCGACACAACCTATGCTCTGATACCAATTGTCAGGACCCGTCCCAAATATCACCTCGATATCCGAGACGAACCCTGCTCCCGTCTGACAATCACACTTACAGTACCACAATTAACCTTAATACAATTATAAGCATAACTATCAGACGAAGAAGTAAATATGTACAACAGTAAGTCAGAGCATAGCTCTACAAAATGGGCACAAAAGTCCTACAAGTCTAAGTCCGCAACGGAAGAACGTCGGAAGCTCTATGCCTCGATATTTGCCTCAACGTTCACCCCAGCGCTATCACCACGACCTGGAGGGAAATTTAAAAAAAAACAGAAGGTGTGAGTGGTCTGAAAGGAATAAAAGTTTTAAAACCGTTTACCATCAAATCAAAGTTGAGGAAAAATAATCATTTGTTCCCTCCGTTTTGAAAACAGGCATGCCCAACGAAGTATTAGAAAATCCATAATATGGAACATCATAAGAAACAGAAACACTATAAAACTGATATAGAAATCAGAGCATAAACATCAAACCACTTTTTCCGATCAAACCTGCTGGATCTATCCGAGTCTTTAAACTCAACCAGGCCTCATACAAATCCGAGTCTTTAAACTCCCGAGTCTTTAAACTCAATAGGCCTATGGGGGTAATATCATAAATATCCGAGTCTTTAAACTCCCGAGTCTTTAAACTCAATCCGGGCCCGTCCCCCGTCAAACAATATCCGGGTCTTTAAACCCATAACCAGATCCAGCAAATCCAATCCATTTCAGTGTAAAACCGTTCCGAAACCCATCACCAAACTCGAATTCGGAATCCCTAGTTCGAAGCCCTTCCGGCGTTCAGAACCGACATTCCGAACCCAAATCCGGAAAGTCCATGTTTATACCAAAAACCATACCATCATCAGAAAACGTTTCTAGGTTGAATTTTCAAATATAGCATCAAAATCTGAAAACCAGCTTTTTCTCGAAAAACGTGTAAAGTCTTAGAACTGTCTCGAAAAACGTGCAAACATCTCAATCACGTATAACCATCATTTAAAACACACAAACACACATATCATCATAAAACATTGATAAAAGCAGTTAGGCATGCTCGGAAGTAGGAAAGAGTCCACTCACAGATCAGAACAAGTCACTCGCACCCCGTGCGCTCCTCGACCGTCTCTGGTGTCTCCCGTCCTGTCAATAGATACCAAATAGGGTCACAAATACATCAAGGATACCTTCCCTATTTTCCCCAATTTTTCGGGAATTAAATAATATTTTAATCCTAAACCCGTAACCATCTGGATTCCCGAACAACTCCGTAACATCGTCCGATTCACCCGAAAACTACACCATTGGATTCCTTAGAACATTTAGGACTAAACTCATGTTGGAAGCTTGGCCGGATTCCTTCCCACGCGCCTCCACGCGCCTCCCAAAGTGGCTGCGCGTGGGCCTCACGCGCCTGCTACAGTGCATCTCCTTCCTCGAGTCACCCGGTTCAACACAGTTGAACCGGCGTGAACGGTTCTCTGCAATCCGACCACCATTTCAGTCCAATCCAATCCCATCCTCTTCGTCCCGTCCTAAGCAACCTGACCATGTCCTAACCTCGAAGAATCACGGCCGGAAACCCGCCGTTCACGGCCTCGAAACAGACGGCCCGTAGCCCCTGTTTTGGCCGCCGGCCGCCCAGGTCCTCCCCCGTCACGGCGTTCATCTTAATCGACGCCTAGGACCCTCCTGAACTTCACCCTAACTTCCTTATCCCTCGACTCTACGCCCAACTCCACGACTTTGCATTTGAAAGTCACGGCCAAACAGAGTACAGAGTACTCTCCGTCGACTGGGCTCCGCCGTGTACGCCCCCGTCACGGCGACCGTTCTACACCCTTCCTAGAACCTCCCTAAACACCACTGCACTCACCACTCCCCTCGATTCTCGTCCTTCCTTCACGACTTTTGAATTTAAAATCCACGGGAAAACAGAGCCAAGAAATTTACCTTTCGATTCCGGCGCCGCCGTGCGAACCGCCACCTACCACGGTGCTCCTGGAACTCCCCGTAGCCTCCTGAGTCTCCTAGTGGCTTGAATCGATCCACCACACGGCACAGCAGCCACCACAGTCCACCGCCTTCTCTGTTTTCTCCAAACTCCAGCCGTCCACCGTGTAGCCTCCGTGCACGGTTGCAACTCCAAACCGCGATCACTAGCTCACCCTCGTCTCACTTTCACTTCCACCAGTCATCAACTCCCTCACACTTGCACGAAATCGATCGAAATCTCTCCAATTTTCCTCTCTGTTTTCTGTGTTCTTCGAAGGAGTGCACGGTTCAAATGAGGGTAAAGTGTGGCCGTGCACACTTGAGAACATAATGGAACCATCCAGTCCCCTGCACGTGTCCACCATCCATAGGCCAGCCCAAAAAATCTCTGCCACTTGCCCTTATCTGATTGGGCTGAGGGAAAATGACCAAAATACCCCTTCTACAAATAATTACCGTTTTTCCCTCAAACGTTCTAGACCCGCAACTATTCCGTCCGACGTCCGATGATAGCGTGCCGCCTGTCGTTGAACTCAAGACGTCGAGACTTATCTAACGGTCCTCGGTCTACGTGAAAATCACAAGTCCTCCAAAAAGTCAACATTTCCCTCGTTTACTCAAAATTACGGTAACGCCCCCAAACTTCCGAACGTCATAACTTTTCCTCCGGTTGTCCGAATCGAGCCTGCCACCTGTCTACGGACTCGTGACGTCCTAAACTACGTCACAATCAAGGGCTAACACTCAACCAATCGGTAATTCAAAAAGTCAACTTTTCGTCTACTATTCACAAGGGCAAAATTGTCCATTTACACAAAATTTTACAAAATTACCTTTTTACCCTTCCCGAAGGTACGGGTTGTTACACCTTGCATGCTTAAATGTTTTCTGATTTACTTATATTCACATGCTGGAATCAAGAAACGGTTTTGATAATATTGAAATTATGATTATGGCACGTTTCACGGTATTTGGGTTTGAGACCCGTTTTGGTGAAACTTTAAGATTGGTTTGGATTTTATCTATGTATATATGTTTTGCATGTGGATATCAATAAAATGTATTTGGTACTGCACTGTATAGATCCATTCTTGTGATACTGTCTCCTCCGGATGTGGTACCCCGGAGTGGTCACGGCGCATTGCCTGCGATGGGTCATTCTACGGAGGAACCGGACTGTAAAATGACTCAGGAGCAGGATTGCTTATTTGACGTCAGGGACGTCGAGCATCTAGGACGCTATGCATTTGAGATGCCGTACCCGGACAGGGTTCGGGGATTGGATTCGGGATTGAGACCCCGAGTGGCACACGTAGCCTTGGGACTGTGACCTTATTGGACGTCAAGGACTTCAGACATCGGGTATGTCAGGATTGGAGTGTATAGTGCAGTGGTTAAAATTATGTTTATGGTTTTATTACATGCCTTATGATTCATATTATATAATTTATGGTTTTAAATTCTGATGCATGCATGTTTGGAAAACAGAGGGGTAAATTATATGTTTTACTTATTAAACGGTTTTATAAACTTGAGTTTCTGCCCACTCACCCTTAATGTTTTGGTAACCCCTCCAGGCTGTGCTACTAAGGTAGATGAGGATCCTGAGGCGGAGGCATAGATCTACTTCCGCGTACCTGATCTCCTGTTGGGTGGTTTACCCGCAGGTTTATTTTAGAGTCGCGCTCGCAATTTGTAATTTGGAACTTTATCCCTTGTCTGACATCGTTTTATTTCGGATTTGATGTATAACTTTATTTGGTTATTTATTCATATAAACTTTTGAGGTTAAAATTGGAACGTTATTTTGGGTGTCAGACGGGAGCAGGGCACGTCCCCATGTGGTCCCAGGGGGATCGGGGTGGGTCCTGTCAGCTTGGTATCAGAGCACTAGGTTGTGGTCAGCATGCTAGACTAGCAATTAGTACTAGTTACTTTTCGAGTTTAAGGATAATGTTATCTGATCTATGCCTCTTGACAGTTGCTTATGCCTCCAAGGAGGATTCCTCATACACGAACTGACGAGGATCTGGAGAGGGAAATGGAATGCGCAAGCATTGAACGGGCTCAGCGTCTGGGAGCCACTCCTTTCAATGGGGGATCAAACCCCGAAGATGCTCATGAATGGATTACAAAGTGGGAAAGGATCTTCACGGTAATGCACTGCCCTCCGGGCGAGCGGGTGACCTTAGCGGCCTTCTTACTGGAAGGAGGAGCCTATCAGTGGTGGCATGGCCTCGAAATGTCTGGATGGTCTGTCCACACTACTACCTGGGAGGTCTTCCGTTCCCGATTTCTGGACCAGTATTACCCGCGATCGTTTCGCGCGGCACGGGAGGCGGAGTTCCTGCGGCTGGAGCAGGGGGATATGTCCGTTGCGGACTATGAGCAGACTTTTGGGAAACTTTCTCGGTTCGCTGCATCTATCGTAAGCACGGAGGAAGACAAATGCCAGAGGTTTGAGCTTGGACTCCGAGGGGAGATTCGGGCAAGTGTGACTGCTGCCACTCATGCTTCTCTGAGAGATATGGTCGACGTTGCGGTGCGTGTCGAGGCCAGTCTGGCGGCACACCAGACACGACAGCCTTCGGGCGAGGGGCGTCGTCGGGATCGTCCACATCTTGGACCAACGGGAGGAGGCTATAGAGGAACACCCTCATCCTTTAAGGGTCGTGGCTGGTCCGGTCGACGTGGGGGCTCTCAGGGCAGAGGATCAGGATTCAACTCTGGGCAGCATTCATCTTGGAGCGGTGCTTCTGGTGGGCATTCGGACAGGCCGAGGCCAGTAAACTATTTTACTTGCGGAGAAGAGGGCCACTATTCCTGTGATTGCCCGATGTTGTCCAAGAACAACGATGATGGGGGCTCTAGTGTGGTGCAGAGCACGGCTTCCCACACTAACGGAGGTCGAGGTGAGGGAGGTGACCGTGGTGCTGGGCATGGCGCGCGCGGGCGCAGACGGAATAGAGGGCCTAGGGCCCAGGTGTTTGCAATGACCCAGCAGCAGGCGAGGACTGCCCAGGCGTGGTTACAGGTACACTACATATCTTAAACCTTCTTGTACGTGTATTGATGGATGCGGGGGCTACACATTCTTTTATTTCGAGGAGTTGTGCTGGTATGCTTGATTGTGTGGTATCAGCCTTAGATTGCGAGATGGGTGTTGACACCCCGATGGGCATCGTGTACCTTGTGAATCAAGTGATTCGGAGGTGCCCGGTGAGAATTGAGGATGTGGATTTGCCAGCGGACTTAATCATTCTGGATATCCACGACTTCGATGTAATCTTGGGGATGGATTGGCTATCAGAGCATGGGTCGCTCATCGATTGCTGTAGTAGGCAAGTGATTCTGCGAAGTCCTGGCTTGCCGGAAGTTATCTTTCAGGGGGAGCGTGATGGTTCGCCTCCTGAAGTGATTTCTTCACTTACTGCTACCAAACTTCTACGGAAAGGATGCCAGGGTTATCTGGCGCATGTCGTGTCAGAGCAGGTTGATACTCCGGGTATCGACGAGATACCGGTGGTACGTGAGTTTCCGGATGTGTTCCCAGAAGACTTACCTGGATTACCACCATCGCGGGAGATTGAGTTTACAATTGAACTACTCCCCGGTACCCGAACTATATCCCAGGCACCATACCGGATGGCGTCGGCCGAGTTACGAGAACTCAAAACTCAGTTGCAGGAGTTGGTGGATTTGGGATATGTCCGACCGAGTACTTCACCGTGGGGAGCACCGGTGTTGTTCGTGAAGAAGAAGGAAGGGAGTCTCCGTTTGTGTATTGACTATTGACAACTCAACAAGGTGACACTGAGGAACCAGTATCCTCTACCCAGGATCGATGACCTTTTTGACCAGTTGCGGGGAGCACAGTGCTTCTCGAAGATTGATTTGCGGTCTGGGTATCACCAACTGAGGATTTCGGAGGAGGATATTCCAAAAACTGCTTTTCGAAACCGTTACGGACACTACGAGTTCCTAGTGATGCCTTTCGGTTTGACGAATGCTCCGGCAGCATTCATGGATCTGATGAACCGGGTCTTCCGACCCTACTTGGATAAGTTCGTGATTGTGTTCATCGATGATATCTTGGTGTACTCAAGGAGTGCCCAAGCACATGAGGAACATCTACGGTTGGTGTTGGAGAAGCTGAGACATGAAGAGTTGTACGCCAAGCTGAGCAAGTGCCAGTTTTGGCTAAACAGTATTGGTTTTCTGGGACATGTGATGCCAACGGATAGGATTAGCGTGGATCCCCAGAAAACAGAGGGGGTGACTAACTGGGCTAGACCGACAACGGTAACGGAGGTGCGGAGTTTTGTCGGGTTAGCAGGTTACTACCGGAGATTCATGGAGGGTTTCTCCAAAATTGCTGCACCATTGACCCGATTGACTCGGAAGGGAGTAAAGTTTATTTGGGACGAGCAGTGTGATTGGAGTTTTCAAGAATTGAAGGATCGATTGACCACTGCACCTGTCCTTGCATTGCCGGATGACAGTGGAGAGTTCGTAGTCTTTAGTGACGCATCGCTACAAGGTTTGGGTTGCGTGTTGATGCAGACTGGTAAGGTTATCGCCTACGCATCGCAGCAGCTAAAGACTCATGAGTTGAACTACCCTACCCATGATTTGGAGTTGGCAGTGGTGGTTCATGCCCTAAAAATCTGGAGACATTACCTATTTGGCGCAACGTGCCGGATATACACCGACCACCAGAGTCTAAAGTACCTATTCACTCAGAAGGAGCTTAACATGAGATAACGGAGATTGTTAGAGCTGCTGAAGGATTATGACTGTACAATTGAGTACCATCCGGGTAAGGCCAATGTGGTGGCAGATGCACTCAGCAGGAAGTCAGCAGGATCAGTTGCACACTTGGGGATGGTGTATCTTCCTTTTCTGGTGGAACTCCGGAAGGCGGGAGTTATTTTGGATACGGATAAGCATGGAGCTTTGTTGGCCAGCTTTCATGTACGACCAGTGCTGATTGATCGGATCATTGAAGCACAACTTCAGAATCCGATACTCTGTATTTACAGGATTGAGGTCGATGCGGATGGGAGACAGGATTTTACCATCCGAGATGATGGAGCACTTGTGAAGTTGGGCCGTTTGTGTGTACCTGCAGTGGCAGAGTTACGGGCCGAGATTCTGGAGGAGGCCCATAGTTCGGCTTATGTTATGCATCCGGGAGGTACAAAGATGTACCGTACCCTCCGGAGCCATTATTGGTGGCCAGGGATGAAGAAAGATATTGCAGAGTTCGTGAGCAGATGCTTAACCTGTCAGCAGGTTAAGGCGGAACGACAGAGACCTTATGGGCTATGCACCCACTTCCGATTCCCGAGTGGAAGTGGGATCACATCACTATGGACTTCTTCTTTAAGTTACCAAGGACTCAGAGTGGAGTTGACGGAGTATGGGGGATTGTGGACCGGTTAACCAAGTCAGCCCATTTTCTGCCGGTTCAGGAGACTTATAAACCTAACCGACTGGCTCAGTTGTTCGTAAAGGAGATCATACGATTGCATGGTACGCCGGAATCGATCGTGTCTGATCGTGATCCGCGTTTCACTTCCAGGTTCTGGTGGAGTTTGCAAACTACTTTGGGAACAACCCTACGTTTCAGTACTGTTTTCCATCCACAAGCCGATGGACAGTCTGAAAAGACCATTCAGACCCTGGAGGACATGATGAGGTCTTGTGTTCTACAGTTTCAGGATTCATGGGATACTCATTTGCCATTGATGGAATTCGCTTACAACAACAGCTATCAGACAAGTATCGGGATGGCACCCTATGAGGCACTGTATGGTCGACAGTGCAGAACACCTATCTGCTGGATGGAGATAGGGGAGCGAGCGGCTGTAGGGCCAGAATTGATGGACTTAACCCTGGAAACTGTTCGTGTTATCATGGAAAGATTGAAGGCGACACAGGATCGCCAAAAGAGTTATGCCGATCGACGGATTCGAGACTTGGAATTTGAAGTGGGAGATTTTGTCTTCCTAAAGTTATCTCCGTGGAAAGGGATTATCCGTTTTGGTCGACGGGGGAAACTGAGTCCGCGTTTTATCGGACCATATGAGAGTGTGGAAAGGATTGGCAGGGTTGCTTACAGATTGGCACTACCTCCAGAATTTTCTAGAGTTCACGATGTTTTCCACATATCGATGCTGCGGAAGTACGTACATGATGCTTCTCATGTACTGGAGGAACAACCTATCGAACTTCGAGATGATTTGAGCTTTGAGGAACAACCAGTACAGATCTTGGATCGGAAGGACAAGGTACTACGTCGGAAGACGATCCCTCTCGTGAAGATTCTCTGGAGAAACCAGAATGTGGAAGAAGCCACATGGGAGCCCGAGGCTCAGATGCGAGAACAATTTCCTTATTTGTTTCTTTGAAATTTCGGGACGAAATTTCTTAAGGGGGGGAGGTTGTAACGCCCCAGAAATTTGAGGATTTTAATATTGTAAATGATTGCATGAATTGGCGTTTTTATCCCTGTGAATTGTATTGCCAAATTGTTGACTTTTTGATTGGTGGGTCAAACGAACTTTGACCAATGACCATGACGTAGTTCGGGATGTCACGAGTCCATAGACAGGTGGCACGTCCAATTCGGACGATCAGGGAAAAGGTTATGACTATCGGAAGTTCAGGGG
Source organism: Prinsepia uniflora (assembly GCA_032719365.1). Lineage (NCBI taxonomy): Eukaryota > Viridiplantae > Streptophyta > Magnoliopsida > Rosales > Rosaceae > Prinsepia > Prinsepia uniflora. Next base: position 32,612,823 of record CM064861.1, on the reverse strand, counting down.
CATTACCGTAATTTGGACAATATGGGCGAAAATGTTGACTTTTCGTTTGGCAACCGATTTTCACACGACTCAGGGACCGTTAGGTAGGTCTCGATGTCCTAAATCCGTTGACAGGCGGCACGCTGGAATCGGACTTCGGATTGCTGAGTTACGGGTCTGGAAAGTGAAGGGCATTATGGTAATTTTTGAACTAGGGGCATTTTGGTCATTTTACCCTGATTACTGTAGCAACTGCGGGGGAACATGGGCGGCACCACCATGTGCGGTGGTTCTGAGTGCCCAATTGTTTATGCAAGTGTGTGCTGGAAAGAAAGGAATGTTTAAAACTTTAGGAGCATCAGAACGTAGTCTGATTCATCCACCCAGCACGGCCACATTGTTTAATTTCAATCGAAGCTTTTCGGGGAAAAAATCTCAGTGGACAGATTGGACTTCCACGAGCCTTTGGGACGGCTTAGGTTGTTTAAAACTGAGTAGAATGTGAGTGAGCTTCACTCTGCCGTTGAAAGAACTGAGAATTGGTGAGGAACCAGAGAGAAACCATTTCGGGAAAATTTGGAGGGAAATCGGGTTTTCAATTTCTGGTGCTTGTTGGACTGAGCCATGGCTTAGTTTAGTCTTCTGGGAGTGTTTAGAACACATCCATGTCGAAACCGAAGGCAACCAACCACAGGTGAGCTGGGATGGTGACTGCCGTGTTCAGAGAAATTTCAGAGGTTTGGACGACTACTTCCAGGTGAGTGTTGGTTCAATTGATTGTGTTTTTCAGTTCGTTTTGATCCTATGATGCTTCCTGTAAGGTTAATTTGATTATGGTTTAGAAACCAGTGAGTTGGGGTGATCAACCCGTTTGGATGATCAGGGGTCGAAGGGCCATTTAAGGAATTGTTTTGGCTAACTAATGTCTCAGAACTTAAATTGGATGATTGATTAACATGTTAGGATCAAATTGGATTGAAATCGAGTAGGAATTAATGGGTAATCAACCGGGTCAAGCCGCGGGTGGCAGGCCCATTACAGACAAACGGGTTAAGGTGGTGACACTGTAGCTACAGTGTCAGGCGCGTGACATTCACGCGCAGCCACTTTGGGCGGCGCGTGAGGGCGCGTTGGGCCTTATCGCCGATCACGATCAACATGACTTTTATTCCTCTCATCATTCTGAACATTTTTGGTGAATTAACCATGTTGATCTGAGATAGTTTGATGGGTCAGTTTAGGGCCGGTTGTCTCGGGAAACGTGTTGGACGGTTTCCCCGAGCCGGTTTCTATTTCGGACTTTTTGGATAAATGTTTAAGACTTGTAGTGACCCTTACGTGTGAGTTGGACTGATAGGAATTGTACGATAATCCCGGTACAGGTCCGTACGCTCAGATTCGCAGCAGGATCGTACTGTGAGTGGGCCCGATTTCATTAAACCTTTGCATGCTTAAATGTTTTCTGATTTACTTATATTCACATGCTGGAATCAAGAAACGGTTTTGATGATATTGAAATTATGATTATGGCACGTTTCACGGTATTTGGGTTTGAGACCCGTTTTGGTGAAACTTATAGATTGGTTTGGATTTTATCTATGTATATATGTTTTGCATGTGGATATCAATAAAATGTATTTGGTACTACACTGTATAGATCCATTCTTGTGATACTGTCTCCTCCGGATGTGGTACCCCGGAGTGGTCACGGCGCATTGCCTGCGAGGGGTCACTCTACGGAGGAACCGGACTGTAAAATGACTCAGGAGCAGAATTGCTTATTTGAAGTCAGGGACGTTGAGCGTCTAGGACGCTAGGCATTTGAGATGCCGTACCGGAACAGGGTTCGGGGATTGGATTCGGGATTGAGACCCCGAGTGGCACGCGTAGCGTTGGGACTGTGACCTTATTGGACGTCAGGGACGTCAGACATCGGGTATGTCAGGATTGGAGTGTATAGTGCAGTGGTTAAAATTATGTTTATGGTTTTATTACATGCCTTATGATTCATATTATATAATTTATGGTTTTGAATTCTGATGCATGCATGTTTGGAAAACGGAGGGGTAAATTATATGTTTTACTTATTAAACGGTTTTATAAACTTTAGTTTCGGCCCATTCACCCTTAATGTTTTGGTAACCCCTCCAGGCTGTGCTACTGAGGTAGATGAGGATCCTGAGGCGGAGGCATAGATCTACTTCCGCGTACCTGATCTCCTGTTGGGTGGTTTTCCCGTAGGTTTATTTTAGAGTCGTGTTCGCAATTTGTAATTTGGAACTTTATCCCTTGTCTGACATCGTTTTATTTCGGATTTGATGTATAACTTTATTTGGTTATTTATTCATTTTAACTTTTGAGGTTAAAATTGGAACGTTATTTTGGGTGTCAGACGGGAGCAGGGCACATCCCCATGTGGTCCCAGGGGGATCGGGGCGGGTCCTGTCAACGAGTCCATAGACAGGCGGCACACCGGAATCGAAGTTCGGACGGGGGAGTTATGGTCAGAAGCGCCAAATGGCACTATTCACGAAACCCCGGGAATGTTACACTTGGCTGATTCCAATTGGATAAGGATAGCTTAGCGAGGCCCGTAGATGAGTGACAAGTGTCACTCATCCCATTGGTGGGTTTCCCCATGCAGTTGGATCTGATCAAGGTTCCTAAAAACCAACACTCCTCTCATTTTCTACTATCTTCCTCATCATTTTTCCTTTAACTCTCAAACTCCCTTAACCCGCGAAGGACCAAAAACATACAAACATCCCACCAACACCATAGCATCTGTTTTGCTCACTGTGAGACTGGGAGAGTGACTAAGACTAAAACTACGAAGAAGAGCGACGGTGGTGCACAACGGATCACGAAGGGAAGGTAAAGCCCGAAACCCCCACTTTTGTTCAAAAATGGAAATTTTTTTTAGGATGTGTGTCGATCGATCTAATGGCCCCTAACATGTTATAGGAACTGAGACGATTCAAGTAGGCTTGGTTGGAAGAGTTCTAGTGGCCAGAGTTGGGAGATATCGACGGACAAAGGTTACACACTGTTCATCGAATTTTAGGTAGCTTTGAGTCCGTGTTTTCTAGTTTTGATCATACAGATCTTCTAGTTAGGACGAGATAATCATATATGAAGAAATAACATCGAAAATGGTTAAGTAATCTGGGTAGGGTCGCGGTTCTATGCGACCCGAATAGTAGACCCGGTCGAGAGGTTGATGACAATGATGATGTCAGCGGGTGACACCATCATCTGACAGTTGTCAGGAAGGGGCTAATGAGGAGAGGACACGTGTCACATGTCAATGCAGAATCAACACTGACATGTTAGTGACGTGGCCCAATCAGTGTCTACCACGTGTAACTGACATGTCAGTGACGTGGACAAACCCGCAGCTGACATGTGGCACCTGTCAGTCTGACACATGTCAGTTCTGACAATGTCAGATGACGTTAGCCGTGACGTCAATGTTGACTTTGACCGTTGACCTGACATCAGCGTTGACTTTTGCTGACGTTAGCGTTGACTTTTTGGTCAACGTTGGCTGTGGTGGGGGCTTGTGGGCATATTTTTTAAGGTGGGACCAGTGCCATTTTAATGGTTTCAACAATCCGGATCCAATGGTGGTGGTTTCTGGTAGATTGGAGATCATTTGGTGGGTCAAAATGGAGTTTATAGCCTCGGGAAGCGTGTTCAAGACACATTTGCAAGCTGGCACTGTTCCTAGATTTTAGATATGGGTGTGTAGAGATCACTAGTGACCTTTGAATGTGTTTGGACAGGTCAGAGACTGAGATATAGCTACAGGATAAGTTTTAGACGTTGATTAAGCAACAGAAAAATACTGTGAATGGGTCCTTTTGATTTCTAACGGAATGCATGCATAATTGTTTTCATTATACTAGTATATGACTCCGTGTATGAGTTTATTGAATCTTATTTATGGACTATGTACCTATCTATGTTACATTATGTGGCATGTGACTGTCCGGTGATTATGTGAATTATGGAATCATATCAGGATGTCACAGGCTCATGTTATTGCACCGGATAGATTGACCATATAGATTACTATCTCCTCCAGTTATTGGTACCTTGGAGCTGTCACGGCGCATTTCCTGTGAGGAGTCATGCTACAGAGCGACTTTACCGTAGGGTGGCTCAGGAGCAGGATTGTTAGTATGAGACGTCAGGGACATCAAGCATCTGGGATGCCATACCCGGACTGGGTTCGGGGATAGGACTCGGGATTGAGACCCCGGGAGGCACGCGTAGCCTTAGGACCGTGACCTTATTAGACGTTTGGGACGTCCGACATCTGGGATGTCAGGGTTGGGATATACGGTGCAATATGATTATGGTAGATGCATTATTATTATTATACTATTGTGTGTGTGTGTGTGTGTGTGTGTGTGTGTGTGTGTGTGTGTGTGTGTGTGTGTGTGTGTGTGTGTGTGTGTGTGTGTGTGTGTGTGTGTGTGTGTGTGTGTGTGATATGATGCCTAATTGGTGATGTGTGATATGTTTCAGTTTTACTATATATATACATATGTTTTGACTCAAATGCATACATGATTTGAAAATGGAGAGGTAAAACGGTATTCTACTATGTATTATGAACGGTTTTTGAAGTATCCTTTATTTTCGACCCACTCACACCTTCATTGTTTTCTTGACCCCTTCAGGATGTGACCCAGAGGTAGAGGCAGGTCCCGAGGCGGAGATATAGTCCCATTACTGTTGCGTACCTAATACCTTGGTTGGGTAGGTCGAGCACCATTTTGTAAAACTGTTATACGTGCTCGTAATTTTGTAGTGCTCTTTATCCCTTGTCTGGCACTGTTGGACCCATTCTTGGATGTATTTGATGTTTAAGACGTTTTATTGTGAATTATTTAACCTATTATGGGTATTTTGGGAATTTCTTGGGTTTGTGTCAGACGGGAGTAAGGCACATCCCCTCGTGGTCCCTGGGGGATCAGGATGGGTCCTGTCACCCATATTCCTCCAATACTCTTTCTGTATCGGACTCAAACTCATATACATCTTCATTTTCCTCACCTTGGATGTCCTCTTCGAATTCCAAAATTTCTTCATTAAGCTCTCTTATTTCATCAAGGGGGTAGGGTCCACTTCATCAATATCACCACCATGAACAATTCATTCTTGAGCATTACTAGCTTCACTAGCAATTAGTACATCTATGTCTTTCTCTCCCCCTCGTTTTTTCTTATTAATGATCTTGGCATTGAATTGGACATAAACTAGATTGTTCAACCTTGTTGCCTCTAATCTATTCCTTTTTCTTTGTATGGTTCTACATTGAATAAAAGTTTGAAAACTATTAGAAAGCATTGAATTGTAAGTATGTAACAAACTAATAAGTGAGCTTGAGCATATTAAAAACATGCTCTTATACCTTAGTACTTAACTACTTACTTACCCCCTCAAAAGTGCACCAATTTCTCTCACATCTGGATGAACTTGTAGTCAAAGAGAGAATCCTTTGAGCCATTTTTTTCAATGTAGGTACACCATCTCCATACATGGACCACCATTGAACTATAAAGGCGTAATCTTCTTAATTAATGAAAAAAAAACTATGTAAGAATGGCAACTAAAAAAGAAATTATGAATTGTGAATGTTCTTATCCGGATCAAAATCATTCCTAGTTATTGCAATATAGGCCAAGGGTTTTCCGAACCCACCTTCTTTTTTCTTGTACTTCACAAATTCTTCATTCATCACAATATTTTGCTTATTAATGTTATTGAGGAAGAACTTCTCAACACAATCAAACATCCCTTTCAATACAATTGGATCTTCAACTATGCTATCATTTTTGAAGAAGTAATAAGGATTCAAGAGGTAGGCCACCTTATGTAATGGACCATCAAGCCTATCACGACCTTTTGCATCAACAATATCAAGGATTGGACTATCGTTTACCTCTTGATTTTTGAAATCCTTTTTAATCTCATTCCTTTCTTCATGTAGCTCTTCATACAAAAATCCCATTGATGGCCTTTTATCCCCGTCAGCAAGTCGAAGCACTTTAAATAGAGAACCAAAAACTTTCAAACAAAGTGTTACACCACTCCAAAAATTCATACTCAAAATTGTGTTATATGAAGTTTTCCCCTTTTCACTTTTGGAAAGCTTGATTTTCCCCCATGCATCACTTGTAAACATTGCCTTCAACTCTTGCTTCTTCTCTACCAAGCTTTGCAAAGTTAGGAAAAAAGTTACAAATCTAGTTACTCCTAGCCTTACAATGTCTCTTTTCTTTGTGAACTTCCTCATTAAGTCCAATGTTTTATCATGGGCATAAATGAAGATGGTGACAACCTTTGCCTTCTCAATGACTCCTTTGAACTTGGGTAGGTTTCCAATTCCTTGGATCATAAAATTCAAAGTGTGAGTGGCACATGAAGTCCAAAAGATGTTTGGCCTCTTCAATGTCAACAACTCCGCCGCCGCCATATTGTTAGATGCATTGTCCATTACCACTTGAGTTACGTTTTGTGGCCCAATGTCATCAATGCACTTGTCCACATATTCAAATATATATAAGCCCGTGTGTGATTCCCCCGAAACTTCCTTAGAAGAAAGAAAAGTTGTGCCTTCCTTGCAATTTACACACAAATTCATTATGTTTTTTTTTTGGTCGCTCCAAGCATCAGTCATGATTGAACAACCATGCTTAGCCCACTCATTTTCTTGTATGGCAAGTGATTTTTTAGTTCTCTCAACTTCATCCTTCAATAATGGCTCTCTCAATTGGTATTGGCTTGGAGGTTGGCAACCCGGACCAAATTGACCTACCGCTTCCACAAATCTTTTGAAGCTATCATTCTCAATGACATGGAAAGGAAGACCAGATTCATACACCCATCGAGCCAAATATTAATGCACATAATGTGTTCTTTCCTTCCAAAGTGCATCATTGATATTTTGTTGTTGAAGTTTCTTGTTTCCATCCATTGAAGATTTAGAATTGATAGTGTTTGCAAAGTTATCCATAGGTCCAAGAAAGTGTTTCATTTTTTTGGGACCGCCAATTTCAACTTCCTCCTCTTCTTCTTCTTGAATTCTAACTTATGGCCTCACTTCCTCTTCAAGTATATTCTTTTGTCTTTTCTTGGCCTTTGCTTCTTCTAAAGCGGCTTTACACCTTAATTTATCATCATTCAAAGACTTTGAACATGAAGCTACATTTCCCTTGATGTGGGCTATGTGTTGTTTTATCCTATTGATTCCACCACTCATACACTTACCACACAACTTGCACTTCACCTTATCAAAGTTACTAGGATTCGCTAATAGTACAAACTCCCATCCAATATCACCACTACTTCGCTTCAATGATCTTTCCATTTCGGAGGTTACATTTGGTTTTACATTTGCTTCGGAAGGTGTAGCCATTAATGTAAAACCTATAATTCAAAATTTCAAACATATACCATATAATAACTAGCCATAATGTCATATTCTCACAATATTGAAATTACAATGAAGTAATGAACACTAGAGTAACTAAACACTTAAGACTTAAGACTTAAAGAGTGACCTGCCTGCTTTCAACAAATAACTTGCTGTGAATTGTTATCGACAAATAAGTGACCTGCCTGCTTTCAAGTTTCAACAAATAATTATAAGTGGATTGTTATCAATCCTGTCTTTCAAAAGCAACAATTCTTTAATTGTCTAAATGTTATCAACAAATAAAATAAGTGACTTGTTTAACTTTCAACAAATAAGTGGATTGTTATCACTTATCAATCCTGTCTTTCAATTTTCAAAAGCATCAATTGTTTAAATAATATTAACTTTTTGTTTACAAAGCTTATCTACTGTAATCTATCTCACCAATAACCTTCAAGCATCAATGACTTCCACCAATAATCTTTAATTCTTTATCAATCAGCACATTGACTTTTCAATTATCAATTATCAATTATCAACATTCAAGTTTCAACACACCCACTGTATTTCAGTTTCAGACTTTCATTATTTCTTAACAATTATATTTTCTCTCATTTCATCCTCTCCTCATCGACTCCGTCTCTCTTCTTTGGAAAACAAAATTTCTCGTTTTCTCCATTTCCCATCTCCATTCCCACTCTCAATCTCCATCATGAGAGCGAGAGATAGAGAAGAGAGAATAGAGACAAAAAGTGAGTTCGTTCGACATACATAGATTAGAGAACAGATCAACTTAAGGAGTTCATCTCCAATCGGGAGAGACAATCATCAACTTGTCACCGTATCAACCTAATCTCCAGACTCTATTCAAGAAATACATTCAATACCTGAGAATTTGAGCTTTTAGAATATGAGAGTGCGACTTCGTTCAAGTTCGAGTGCAAGAATTCGAGACTTCGACTTTGAGTCCGATTAGAGCGACGCTGTGGATGACTTGTGGAAAAGACTTAGAGCTTGGGACTTCGATGGCACGAGTCTGTGAGAGCCGAGAGGATTGAAGAGTCTAGGGGTGGAGATTGGAGGCGATTTGCAAATGGTAGGGGTTCACTTTTTCTTTTCTGTTTTGGTTCACGTTTTCTTTTCTGATTTGGGTGTAACGTAAATGACTAAATTCTAAATTATAATTTTTGATTGTTAGTTTTGAATTTGATTTATGTATTATAATTTTTTATTCTTTTCTGCTCTGGGTAATTTTGTGAACATATGATTTTTTAATCTGATGTTGTGAACATAACATATGATAGGAATTAGGATTTGTCATTTGATAATTGAATTTGAATGTATGCATGCATGGTATGGTTTGATTCATATGTTTGTTTGGTCTGTGATGTTGTCTAAGTATGTATGGTACGGGTTTGATGTTTGAGACTTGGGAGTCAGATTTGGAAATTGGAATGAATTGTTGAAATTTTTGCTTTGGGCCGCCCAGCCCGCCCAGCCCGCCTAGGCCTCCCAGGAGCTCCCAGGCTCCGCCTAGGCCGCATAGGCTCCGCGGAAATCCTCAGCCGCCTACTGCTGCAGCATATCACTTATTCGCGGTGGCACCGTTCATCCTAGCGCCTAGACGGTCGCCGAGGCCGCCATTTTAAACATTGGATTTGATAGGGAGCTTTGGTAAACTGATGTGGGAAAGTGACTGTTATGGGGAAGTTGTGGTAGAAATTAGCCTTCCTTTTATCAGCGTCTCAATCTTGCGCCAAGCCGAAATTCTTTTTGGTGCTATGTGGAGTGTTTCACGGTTGATGAAATCTTAATTGTAGAGGCTAAGTGTCAAAATGACGTTGTTTGGTTTGAGGAAGCTCCATCTTGGCTAGAGTCCATCCTCACCAAAGGTGTAACTGATTCTATTTCTAGTTGATGCAATGTTTCTTTAATTATAAAAATAAAAAATAAAAAGTAAATAGTTCTTGTTATTGAAGAGTTGGGATAGACTTTGAAGAACTCGTCAGTCAGTTCACCTTCTAAATGAAGCAAACTAAAAACGCCACAAAAAAGCAGAAGGAAATGAAATTTAAGATCCAAATTATAAAAAATACGATGGTCAAAGACAAGAACAAGCCTACGAAACAATTGGATTTACAAAGAGAAGTAGATATCCGGAGCCCCATGTCGTTGAGATATGTTTGCAGCTATCCTATATTTAGAATGACCGAAAGGACAAAACTGCTTTATTAACTCCATTCTCCTAGATCTGAACGAGGGCATAAAATCCTTGGAACCAAAGCCGCACCCAATTCGACTCACCATCATTAGGACCTTACCTAGATTTTGCTACGCTCAATTAAAACCCGAAATAGCTGAAATAAGGGCTGCTCCACTCCACCGCGGTCCTATGAGCCGAACTGCGAAGCGAATGGGTGCTGCGCTGCAGGTTAGTTTTTATTTATTTATTTTTTTTTGGGAAAGGGGGAATAGAGATATGAATTTGGATCGACGAGCGTTTTCATAATAATATTATCAAAGCCATCAATCTGAATAGGTACAAAATACAAATGTACAATTCATATTATACTCATGAAGGAGTGCCATGTTCCTTATTGAAGGAAGGCACCCACTAAGGTAATTAATAAATAAAAAGACTACTGATAAGCCATCGATAGGGCAAATGAGTCATCCAAAATTCCTATTGAAGGGAACAAAATAATGAAAACCAAATACTACTGTAACGACCCGTCCCAAATTCCAAGATTAGATTAGTGATTAATGATGGATTAGTGAGGTTAAACAGTGATTAGTTGAGCGAAATCGGACGGACGGTGCAAAATGACCGTTTTGCCCCTGGTCGTGGGTAAAATGTTGACTTTTGATCGAGAGGTCCGATGGCCGAGGGTCGAGGACTATTATGTAGATCGGATCGATACGAGTCTGTAGACAGGCGGCACGTCGAAATCGGACGTCGAACGGGAAAGTTATGGACACAGGAAGTTCAATTTCACAATGCACGCATTACGAGGCGGAGACACTTGGCTAAATCTGATTGTTGACTTTTTAGCGTGGGACCATTGGATGAGTGACAAGTGTCACCTCATCATATTGGTCATTATCCCCAAATTATGGATCTAAAGTGTGATTGGTCCACTTGGATTAAAAATATATATATATATATATATATATATATATCTTTCCACCTACCTCTCATCCTAGCCATCCATCTCCACCTTTCCCTCTCATCTCCACCATCCATCTTTCTTCTCTCTCACCTGATCATCAGCTACCATTCTCTTTGTTTCCATTCTTAAACTCGAACACCCCATTCTCCATTTTCTTTCTAAAACGAACAAACACACATAACACTTAGCACCTCACCACCATAATCATTTTCTGGGTTCTAGTGAGGGACGGAGGGTGATGAGGACGACGTGACGAACGATGGGCCACAGAGGTGGCCACAGCGGAGGAAACCCCGAAACCACGAGTAAGGGGAAGGTATGGATCGGTTTCGAGGGCTAGGACGGCTGAAGTCGACGGCAGAACACACTTGCAGGTGGCCGGTTTTGCTTCAATCAAAGAGGTGAGGACTTGTCCTCTTCTTCCTCGTTTTGATCATCTAGTTAGGTTCCTAGGATTGAGAGTAAGAGATTAGGATCAAAATGGGATGAAAAGGATCGAAAATGAGTGAGAAATAAGACTGAACGGTGACCGCTGGTTTGATTGGACCGAATCAGTCTGAACCGGTCGGCTAGAGGTTTAAGATGATGAATAGTGTCTAGCGAGTGGGCTCACGCACAGTCCCTTTGGGCGCCGCGTGGGGGCGCGTGAGGGGTCTTTTGAGGTTGACTTCAACATTTGAATTAATCTATTCGATGTAACGAACGTTTTGGGACTGGTTTCGTGTCAATCGAACACCATCTCGATATAGTTCGGGACGTCCGAAGGTTTAGGATCGAGTTTAAAAATAGTTAAAAATTCGAAAAACTTACGGGGCTTCAATGAGAGGTTAATGAGGTAGTTAGTAACCATATAAAGTGATTTGGACAGGTTTGGGAGTCCCGGTGACAGCGATTAGCCCGAGGAGGCTTACGGCAGGTAAATCGAGGCGACAACGTAGGACGATCTGTGAGTGGACCTAGATTTCTATACTGTGATGCATGCATAAATTTTTTATATGTTTTACATATGTGATTCTATGATGATGATTTGGATATTATTGATTTACATGATTTCACGTATTTCGAGGCGATTTACGTATTTGCACGTAAATCGAGGTTTACGATTTTGCACTGAGTATACGTGCTTATGGTTTTAGAAATGGTTTAATGAAATATTTTTGGATTTGATAAGGTAAACTCGGGCATGAGACCCATTTGTTTTGGAAACCCTTAGACTCGAAGTCCCTTTTAGTCACGTTATCGGGCCAGGGGCCCAATTGATTCATGAACTGATTTTGGATTTGAAAATATAGAATCGAGCACGAGACCCATTTGATTTACGAACTCTCGAATTTGAAGTCCATTTGATTTAATAAGGCATCATGCCAGATGCCTAGTTGATTTGCGTATCGGGCCGGAGGCCCAGTTGATTTACGTATCGGGCCAGAGGCCTAGTTGATTTACGTAACGGGCTCGAGGCCCATTTGATTTACGAACTGGGCTCGGGGTCCATTTGATTTACGATATCGGGCACGAGGCCCTTTTGGTTTACGAAATCGGGCACGAGGCCCAATTGGTTTACGAATCGGGCCGGAGGCCCAGTTGGTATATGAATTCAGGCTTAGGGCCCAGTTATGATTTAAGATTGTGATTTCGGGTCAGGGACCCATAAATGGATTTCTGGTTCATTACGGTTTATGGGGATCGGGCATGAACCCTGGAAAGGTTTTGAGAATGATTTCAAAATGGTTTTTTATATACCATCCTCCGGGGAGGGTTGTTGGCTTGGGTGGACCCCGGAGTAGTCACGGAGCACTAACTGAGTGGAATCGCCCCCGTTGGGTATCTTACTCTCAGGAAGGCTTATGGATTATAACCCACAGGGATGGGCATTGATCTGTTGACATTGACCTGGGTGGACCTTGGGGAGACTTGGGATTTGAGACCCCGGGTAGCACGCTCGTAGCTTTAGATACCGTGACATGATTGGTTATATGATATTGATAAACATGATTTCTTGGATTTGCGAAATTGTGTTTTGTGGATAATAAATGGATTTGGGCTGAGTTCCCACATAAGTTTGACATGATTATGGATTTGTGTAAATGGTTTTGGGCAGGGGTTCGTGTGACTTGAATTTACACAATTTGGAGCTGAGACCCTATTGATGGTTATTGAAACATATGTGGTTTGATAAATGGTTTTCCTATGCATGCATGCTTTTTAGTGAAGGGAATAAAGGTCTTTTATGAAATGTGTTTTTATTAAACTATTGATTTTCGTCCACTCACAGTCTTTTCTGTTTTTTTAATGCCCTTTAGGTTGATCTTGGATACGGACTGTAGCAGAGACCGAGACATCACACTCCTCCACCGGATCCTAGAGCACTCTGGAAGTCGGTTGAGCTAAATGTTTAAATTTTCCCTGGTCTGACACTTCGTGTCAGATGGGATCACGACACATCCCGTGTTAATCCTGGGGTGATTGGGATGGGTTGTGACAACTACCATTTTTCACTATCAAAGAGAACCAAGTGTTGGAATGAAAAGATGATTACCAAGTTTGTCGATTTGTAGACAATAGTTACTTTTCTATAGCATATCTAAGTGCAGTTGATAGTTAATCCTCTGTAAGAGCTCATCACATCTACGAGATCGGACACATATGGGCACATGCCCAGACTCAATCACATCCGCAATAAGATCTCATCACATCTCTGAGGTCAGACACATGTGGGTACATGCCTAAGCTTAGTCACACTTAGAGGACATCTCCAAGCTTAAAACACATCTGGGTAGTATTCCCAGGCTTAGTCACATCAGGAGGTGTATATCAGAGCTCAAGCAATCAAATCAACTACGAAAATAGTTACGAATAATGCCAAAATTTTTCTTTCAAACAAATCCTTAACTTAAAATCTAAGACAAAATGTTTCCAAACTAGGATTAAACCCAAAACACTGTTTTTTGAAACTTGTGTCCATAGTCAATCAAATCTTGAATAAATATTCTAAATCTAAAAAATCATAAAAGACATTTAGAATAATTTATTCAGCCCAATGAAATCAATCTCATGCAATAAGGTATTTAAAACATTAAACTACACATGCATCACAATTTATAAAATAAAAAGATCACTCTCCGTGCATTCAAATAGTCTTAGTCCCACGTTAAAACGCTTTTTTTCAAAATTTCCAAGATAATGTTACCTGGTTTGCTCTAATACAAAATTGACAAGACCTTCCTTGAAAGGGTTTTGATAACCGTGCATGCCCTACTATCATCGTACATCCCAACTCGATGTTCCAGAATTACCATTGGGACTGCATAACTAGAGAACCTATCAGACAAGGGTTGTACGCAAGGATTGAAATATCGATATCGACGGATATATCGCTAGTCAAATTTACGGATATATCGTCCCAAATATCGATATCGATATCGATATCGCTTACGGTTAACAAAAATGACGGAAATTCTATCTAAAAGTTGGAAATTTGGAATGAAATTTTGGGAAAAACTTAAGTACCAAATGATGATTATATATGACTAATAAAAACTATAAAATTCGTTGATATAATAAATATATGATGAATAATATGATATAATAGGATTTTGCCGATGACTAATAATATAAAATTTTAAATATAAACATAAATTGAAATGAATTACTATAATTGAATGTTAACATAATTAAAAACATAACAATAAACATAAAAAAAATGTCAATAGAAGAAAAATTATAAAATGAGTAAATATATTTAAAAATGAAAAAATAGAATCAATATTTGTTCAAAAATTGGAAAGAATTCATATATTTAAAATTGAAAAAAAAAAAGAGGAAAACATTTGAAAAAACGAATTTAAAAAAAAAGGAAAACATTTGAAAAAACGAATTAAAAAAAAAGAGAAGAAAACAGTTGAAAAAAAGAAAGGAAAACATTTAAAAAAACAAAACCACAAAAGAGGGGAGATCCTGGATTCGAACCCAGGACCCCTTGTCATTTAAATGAAAAGTTATAAGAAGCCCAGCCAACCCAACTAACCCAACACGATTGATAATATAACAATGATATAATATATAAAGTAAACTAGCTAATACTATTTCAGTCTCCTTCTTCCTCCCGCGGGTCTGCTATTCGGATTTTTTTGACCCGCCGGCACGACCCGACTGGAATTCACATGTTTTACGTCCGATTTTTATGAACTTTGGTCCTATCTCAATCGGTTTCATCAAATAATGAGATCTGTGAGCTTAAAATAAGACGAAATGTCAAAATTTCGCGAAATTTTTTCCCCCCCTCCTTATGTGCCGCCGGCCAATTTCAACGAAATTTCGAGCGATATATCGCCGATATTGGCGACATTTTCAACCGTGGTTGTACGCTGACCATGTTAGAGATATTAACTTGGCATATGAAACAAATAGAATTCGTCCTCCTAGGGTCACCGTCCACACCAAATCACTAACCCTGAAGAATCTGGAATTCGAAATCTCAGCTCCTTTTGAGCCCTAATACATAACTGGGTTCTTCCTAGGTCTCGTTCTGATATTTTGATTCTTCTTGAGACATATCGGGATACTTAATTATATACATAATTTAAATCCCCAATTACTTGAAGTTTGACATGTATACTAAAAAGGAATACCATTTTGGGCATACATAAAGACCCCTAAACAATGTCCAAAATGTTAGGGGTTTGTATTGACCTGTACGTATACTTTGGATATGACAGGGATTGTATAAGCGTACCAGAACGAGGGTATACGTTTGGTTTTCAGCAGGATTGTACTGTGAGTGGGCCATTTTCTTAAACCCTTGCGTGCATAAATGTTTTCTGGTTTATTATACTTATTCACATGCTAAAACAATAATGGTTTTGATGATATAGAAAATATGGTTATGGCACGTTTCACGGTATTTGGGCTTGAGACCCGTCTGATGAAAACTTAATGATTGGTTCGGATTTTATCTATGTATATATATGCTTCGCATGTGGATATCAATAAAATGTATTTGGTACTCCACTGTATAGATCCTTCCATATTATATTGTCTCCTCCGGCAAGGTACCCCGGAGAGGTCACGGACGTCTAGTACGTCCAGCGTCTATGACGCTAAGCATCAGGTGATGCTGTACCCGAACAGGATTCGGGGATTTAGCTCGGAAATTGAGACCCGAGTGGCACGCGTAGCCTTATTATTATTGTGACCTTATTAGGCGTCAAGAACGTCAAACATCAGGTGATGTCAGGATTGGAGTGTATAGTGCAGCAACTAAAATTATACTTATGGTTTTATTACATGCCTTATGGTTCATATTAGATGGTTTATGATCTTAAAATAATGATGCATGCATGTTTGGAAAACGGAAGGGGTAAATTATATGTTTTACTTATCAAATGATTTTATAAACTTGAGTTTCGGTCCACTCACCCTTAATGTTTTTGGTAACCCCTCTAGGTCGTGATACTGAGGTAGAGGAGGAAACTGAGGCTGAGGCATAGATCTACTTCTGCGTACCTCAACCCCTGTTGCGTGGTGTACCCGCAGGTTTTATTTTAGAGTCGTGCTCGCAACTTGTAATTTTGGATTCCATCCCTTGTCTGACATCTGTTAATTCGGATTTGATGTATGACTTTAATTTGGTTATTTATGCAATTGATGTTTTGAGGTTAAAATTGGTATGAATTATTGGGTGTCAGACGGGAGCAGGGCACGTCCCCTTGTGGTCCCTGTGGGATCGGGGCGGGTCCTGTCAGCTTGGTATCAGAGCACTAGGTTGGGGTCAGTACTAGGTTATGGTCAGCATGCTAGACTAGCGATTAGTACTAGTTACTTTTCGAGTGTTAAGAATAATGTCATCTGATCTATGCCTCTTGACAGTGAGTTATGCCTCCAAGGAAAATTCCTCATGCACGAACTGACGAGGAGGTAGCTAGGGAAATGGAATGCGCAATTAGTGAAAGGGCTCAACGTTTGGGAGCCACACACTTTAGCGGGGGATCAAACCCCAATGATGCTCATGATTGGATTTCCAGATGGGAGAGGATCTTTGCGGTGATGCGCTGTCCAGCGGATGAGCGTGTGGCATTGGCGACCTTCCTACTGGAAGGCGGGGCCTACCAATAGTGGTACGGCCTGGAGATGTCTGGTTGGTCGGTCCACACGACTACTTGGGAGGACTTTCGTGCGAAATTCTTGGACCACCAGACCTACCCGCTATCTTTTCACGCTGCCCGCGAGGCAGAGTTTTTACGACTTGAGCAAGGTGTTATGTCAGTGACAGATTATGGGCAGGCCTTTGTGAGACTTTCTCGGTTCGCAGCGGCCTTTGTGAGCACAGAGAAGGATAAATGTCTGAGGTTTGAGCTTGGGCTCCGAGGGGATATTCGGACGGGTATGACAACTGTCTGTCATGCTACCCTGAAGGACATGGTGGATGTCGCGGTTCGTGTCGAGACTAGCTTGGCGACACACCGGGCACCACAATTATCTATTGAGGAACGACGCAGGGATCGTCCGTGTCTTGGACCGGTGAGCCATCGAGGAGCGAAGAGAGGACACAGTTGTGGAACATCATCGCGCGACCGAGGAGGGCCGGGTCGCCTTGGGCGTTCCCAGAAATCGAGATCGAAATTTCCTCGGAATGGTGCATCCAGTAAGTCGGCTGAGGGACTAGGTGTAATCGTTTGCTTTGCATGCAGTGGTTCGGGCCACTATGCTCGGGATTGTCTAGCTGTGCACTTGGGTAACGATACGGGGGGCACCGGTGTGGTGCAAGGTTCGGCTTCCAACACTATCGGAGGCCGAGGACTAAGCGGAACTGGTAGTGCGAGACGTGGAGCACGTGGGCGCGGACAGGCTACTGGACCACGAGCTCGTATAATTGCTGTCACGATGCAACAAGGATGGACGACACCCGGTGTCGGTACAGGTACTTAGCGTATCTCGAATCTTGTTGTACGTGTGTTATTTGATGTTGGGGCTACCCATTCTTTTATTTTGAGGAGTTGTACTAGTATGCTTGATTGTGTGGTAGCAGCCATAGATTTCAAAATGGGTGTTGGCACCCCGATGGGCATCGTGTACCTTCTGAATCAAATGATTCGGAGGTGCCCGGTAAGAATTGAGGATGTAGACTTACTTGTTGATCAAATCCTTATGATGTTGTCTTGGGAATGGATTGGTTGACGGAGCACGGTTCGCTCATTGATTATTGCAGTAGGCGATTCTGCGAAGTCTTAGTAGCAAGGTCTGTTGGTTAGGTCCGCACGAGGTTGTAGCAGACACTAGTATCGGAGTGGTTACAGTCATTATTATTGAGAATCGAGGGACATTCTCTCTTCTCGTACAAGTTGTCAGGGTGTTCGTACCCAGGGATGCTGGGAACGAGTGGCTGAGTTTTCTTCTTTTTGGCAGAAGTAATGGGGATCGTCGTTCGGTATGAGCGGAGATCCAGAAGGTACGAGTAGAGGTAAGGGATCGTCGTTCGGTATGAGCGGAGATCCAGGGTTGTCCGATTTGCACACGGTGTGCAAGTGTGGATGGTTGTATGTTGATACTTTTTTGTACTAATACTAGTATGAATGCCGGTGGGCTGTTACTAGTATCGTTAATAGTGTGTTGGTGCTGGTACTGGCGCTGGTGCTGGTACTGGCGCTGGTGCTAGTATCGGTGTTGGGCTAACTTTGAGTTACGAGTCGGGATGTGACTTCATCGAATGGGCATGTGTCAGTAACCAGTCAAAAAGGGGGGACACGTAGTTGATGTTCGGATGCGTTGGTTCCGACAGGGTTGGAACTACGGTATCAAGAGAGGTTGTATTGCGGTAACGAGAGTTTTGCGGGTATTCCGTATTGGTAAGGGGTATTTTCGAAGCCACTAGGGTGACTTCTCAGGTTCTGCCAGGGTAGGTGATGGTCGTTGTCAGTTCACTGGTCAGATATTGGTTGGTGGACCCGGGAACTATCTTGGGTCATCAGGAGGAGTTGGGTATATCGAAGTTTGGTTAGCGAGATTCCTCATTTCCTGCTTGGTGGCAGATAATGTTAAATTACGTGGTATGGTGA
This sequence comes from Prinsepia uniflora, assembly GCA_032719365.1. Classification (NCBI taxonomy): domain Eukaryota; kingdom Viridiplantae; phylum Streptophyta; class Magnoliopsida; order Rosales; family Rosaceae; genus Prinsepia; species Prinsepia uniflora. Next base: position 32,594,194 of record CM064861.1, on the reverse strand, counting down.
GTGCAGCGAGCTTTGGATTGCATCCACGTAGGATGAGTTTTAGCGTCATCATTTTGATCATCCTTAGTTTTCCTAAGCGGATAACAAGGATAGGTACAAGGTAAATAGTTGGGACCCACAGTCTCGGCGTGTTTTCGTCGTTGACTGATCGGTCTAGTTGTGGGAGTTAGTTGTCGAACGTTGCGACAGTATACAGATTAGTTGAGAGTGTAAGACCCTATGGTTCGGAGTCTAATAGTTAACTGGCGAATCCTAGGTGGATCGGGGTTGTGTTGTTGAGAACTTTGGGCATTGTGACGACCTAGGATCGGGATGTTACCAGTCAGGGACGCAGTGCCGTGTCTGGATCGTGATCTTGATGATCCAGATAGGGAGATTATCACCCTTACTTTGGTATGAGAGTCGTAAATGACGGGACTGAACTTCTTTTCGAAGGGAATTCCGTTGGTATATTACTTGGGTGAGTAGGTTTCCGACGGGGACGAATGTTGTCAACCTTAGACGTATGGATAGTGGGATTGGCTTCCCTATGAAGTCAATCGAATGTATTAACCGAGGTGGATGGAGTTCGTTTTGTCTCATGCTGGATTGGGCAAAGGTACTCCATTATTGGAACGCTTTTGGCTATGACCTAGGTGGTTGTAGTCTGGTCGATGGATAGATGTGTGTGCTTTGTACCTAGTTCGAGGTACGATACGTTGCAGACTTGTGGTGTCAGGTATTGGTATACGGGCCATACCGAGGTATATCGGTGAGCGTGTTGGTAGCCGGATTGGTTTCGATACCATTGGATTAGCCGAGGTCGACATTGGATACTATGCGATGGGTCATGGTATTTCCGATGAGTCTAATTACGCACAGGTCGAGTGAAATGTTGGTAGGTATATATTTGAATTAAGTATGTTGGTGGCTTGAGTAGCCACGAGTGAGTCTAGTGTCAGTTTCCGACTAACAACTTCCGAATGGTGACAGATTGTCGGGATGTGTCAACGTGGATTATTGAGTGAGGTCTGATGACTCCCAGTGGGAGTAGGTACCATGACGGATGGGTGATTGAGAAAGGAATCGTTGAGTTGTTGCGTCAGCGAAAGGGTAGATTTGACAAGCGGTGTCAATTCGAAACGGGTGGTTTCAGTCATTCGACGGGGTCGAATGGAGTCAATACGACATGCGTACTAGTGGTAAGTTTAGGTGCAGACAAGTGTGTTCCGAGTAATTGGTGTACGAGTGTACACGTGTGGCGAGGTCGATTTTACTTTCCACTGAGTGGTTGTGAAATTGGGATAGTTAGAATTCTGAGAACGAAACAATTAAGGAAGGATGAACGTTGAGACTAGATCAATTGGAATTTAGAGGACGAAATTAATTTAGGAGGGAAGGTTGTAACGACCCGTCCCGAATTTCGAGATTTGATTAGTGATTAATCATGATTAGTGGGATTGATCGGTGATTAGTTGGTCGAAATCGGACAAAATGTGCAAAATGACCGTTTTGCCCCTGGTTCGTGGGCAAAACGTTGACTTTTTGATCAGGCGGTCAAACGGACTTTGATCAATGACTGTGACGTAGTTTGGGACGTCACGAGTTCATAGGCAGGCGGCACGTTCGATTCCGACATTCGAGGAGAAAGTTATGACTATCGGAAGTTCAGCGGTATTACCGTAATTTGGACATTTGGGGGCGAAAATGTTGACTTTTCGTCTAATAACTAATTTTCGGTTGACTCAAGGACCGTTAGGTAAGTCTCGACGTCTTGAGTCCGTAGAAAGGCGGCACGCCGAAATCGGACTTCGTACGAGGAAGTTATGGTTAGAAACGTGAAATCGGGAGGTTCGTGTCTTGGTTTTCGTGTCGAATATTTTATTCCTAAATTTCTGATTGGAGGACACCTGGGGAGTGACAAGTGTCGCTCACCCATTGGCTAGATTGGATCAGATCCACTATGGGTTTAAAAACCATTAAAACCAACTTTTAATTCCAGCCATTGATCTGAAACCTCCAGATCTGATCTCAGCCCTTGATCTCATTCCTGAGATTCAATCTGGGTCGTCCATCCATTTCCCTCCAATTCTATATATTTCCTAACCCGACACAACCACGTACTGCCCATTCCATACCATCACACCACATTGCATCTGATCCTTGCTCTGAGTAACACTGGACTGGACGGGTGAGGCGGCAGACGGCAGGGATCACGACGGAGGACGGCGGCGAGGTAGGAAACCGAGAAACCCGAAACGGTTTTAAAACTCCGATTTTGGTAACTTGAATTCCAACGTTTATCTTCAGTTTCTTTTCACCCTAATCGATTCTAGGGACTACCAGGAACCTATTGGGCTTGAGTTCGTGACCGGAGGTGATCAGGACGGTGGTTAAACGGCGACGGGAAACCAGCTCTGTTCATCGAGGTAGGCCTTCGATCCCGTCTATATTTGTCGATTTTGATTCCATAGAACCCTTTCTGGGATTAAGACGAACATCTAGGATCAAACAAGAGTGAAAATGGTTGAGTGTGGAAGAAATGGTGACCGGGTCATGATCGCGGGTCTGATTGACCCGAGTTGCAGAAATACGGGTCAACCCGTCTGAGGACAGAGGTGATGACGTGGCACCCTGTCAGTTTGTCAGGTGACGTGGACCAATCGTGAGACGACACGTGTCACATGTCAGTGCACAGTCAACACTGACATGTCAGTGACGTGGCCCAATCTGGGACTGCCACGTGTCACTGACATGTCAGTGACGTGGACCAGTGTCGTGCTAACACGTGGCACATGTCAGATCTGACACGTGGCCTGATAGATCAGCGAGGTGGACCAATCGGATGTTGACACGTGGCACCTGTCAGAGTCTGACATGTCAGACCTGACAGCTGTCAGATGACGTCAGCATGACGTCATGCTGACGTCAGTGACGTCAGCGATGACGTCAGCAGGAACTGTTCCTGCGTTGACCAACGCGTTGACCGGCGCGTGGGGGCGCGTGTGAACAGTACTTTTGGTGGGACCACCACCATTCTTTAGGTTTCGACGATCCGGATCCAATGGCGGTGGTTTCGGGTCGATCGGAGATCATTAAGTTGGTCAAAATGAGGTTTATTGCCTTGGGAAGCGCGTTCGGGCGACTTTTCCGGACCAGTTTCGGTCTAGGGTTTCATGGTTAAATGTTAGGGGTTTGTATTGACCTGTACGTATACTTTGGATATGACAGGGATTGTATAAGCGTACCAGAACGAGGGTATACGTTCGGTTTTCAGCAGGATTGTACTGTGAGTGGGCCATTTTCTTAAACCCTTGCGTGCATAAATGTTTTCTGGTTTATTATACTTATTCACATGCTAAAACAATAATGGTTTTGATGATATGGAAAATATGGTTATGGCACGTTTCACGGTATTTGGGCTTGAGACCCGTCTGATGAAAACTTAATGATTGGTTCGGATTTTATCTATGTATATATATGCTTCGCATGTGGATATCAATAAAATGTATTTGGTACTCCACTGTATAGATCATTCCATATTATATTGTCTCCTCCAGCGAGGTACCCCGGAGAGGTCACAGACGTCTAGTACGTCCAGCGTCTATGACGCTAAGCATCAGGTGATGCTGCATCAGGTGATGCTGTACCCGAACATGATTCGGGGATTTAGCTCGGAAATTGAGACCCGAGTGGCACGCGTAGCCTTATTATTATTGTGACCTTATTAGGCGTCAAGAACATCAAACATCAGGTGATGTCAGGATTGGAGTGTATAGTGCAGCAACTAAAATTATACTTATGGTTTTATTACATGCCTTATGGTTCATATTAGATGGTTTATGATCTTAAAATAATGATGCATGCATGTTTGGAAAACGGAAGGGGTAAATTATATGTTTTACTTATCAAATGATTTTATAAACTTGAGTTTCGGTCCACTCACCCTTAATGTTTTTGGTAACCCCTCCAGGTCGTGATACTGAGGTAGAGGAGGAAACTGAGGCTGAGGCATAGATCTACTTCTGCGTACCTGAACCCCTGTTTGGTGGTGTACCCGCAGGTTTTATTTTAGAGTCGTGCTCGCAACTTGTAATTTTGGATTTCATCCCTTGTCTGACATCTGTTAATTCGGATTTGATGTATGACTTTAATTTGGTTATTTATGCAATTGATGTTTTGAGGTTAAAATTGGTATGAATTATTGGGTGTCAGACGGGAGCAGTGCACGTCCCCTTGTGGTCCCTGTGGGATCGGGGCGGGTCCTGTCATCGCATGCTACAAGATTCTTGTCAATCCAAAGTTCAAGAGACATAGAAGCCTAGGAAAGTTTATATTTTGTTTTTGATGTTGTCTTCTAAATTCAAGAGCCTTGTATTTGAATTATCAATAAAATTGTCGAATTGTTCTGAATTTATACAAAGACATTTGTACATCGTACACAATTTGCAAGACTTCTTCCAAGAAGTACTCAAAACAATCGATGCCTTCCTTCGGAAAGCACCACAGGGTCTTCAATTTATCGTTGTAGGATTCCTGTTCAAGATCAATGTAGTTCTTTTTTCGAGTGGTAAGCTTTCCTCCGAGAAACACTAAAGCCTTCCATTAGGAAGAACTTCAAATCATCACTCAAAAACATTTAAGTATTCTTTAAAAAAAACTAAGCATCAAGTCTTCCTTCAAGAGGTAAAGCATTCACCCTGCGAAGTATTTGAGCCTTCACCATGCAAAGCATCTAAACATTTTCCCTGTGAAGTATTTAACCCTTCATCGTGCGAAGCACCTAGACATTTGCCATGCGAAGTATCTAAGCCTTCGCCATGTGGAGAATCTGAAATTTTCCCATGTGAAGTATCTAAGCCATCATCCTATGAAGCATATAAACCTTCGCCCTACGAAGCATCTAAACCTTAGCCCTGCGAAGTATCTAAACCTTCGCCATGCGAAGCATCTAAACCTTCGCCATGCGAAGCATCTAAGCCTTCCTCTGAGAAGCACCACGGGCATTCCTCTGGGAAGCTTTGCAAGTCTTCTTCTTAGAAGTCGTTTCAACCCTTCCTTCTGGAAGCACCTAACATTTTTTATAAGGCACGCTGAGCCTTCTTTTAAGAAGCAAAAGTCCTTCCTTTAAGGCAACACAAAAAGTTCACCTTCTTTTCAAAGGCGAAGTAAGTTAGAACCCTAATGTTGAACGCCTATGGAATTGGGGCATTTAACAAATGAACAAGTTTAGAAACACATAAGAAGTTTGAAATAATAACTTAATAATTGAATCACAAAATTAGGAATCAACTTCATTTTCATTCCGTTGGCAAATCACATATCAATTGCTCAAACCCATTATTCAATACTGAAATGTAAATACAATGATAAACATCAACAAGTAATCTATGACATCTTTGAAAGCAAGCCTTCTACACCCATCGTTTTCTGAAACTCAGCCCACTTTTTAACTGCAAGGAGTGGGATGACACCAAAGAATGAGTCATCGATATCAGTATTAACGTCGATTGTAGCTTCAAATTCAGGCTCTAACTCTTTGTTGTGACCCCACTACCATTTTCCATATCCAACCTTGGCTCCAATTTTTCTTCATTTTGGAGCAAAGTTCTGGAGGCACATAATGGAAAAGGCTATTGAGCTTTCGATGATTGGATTTAAGTCTCTAAGAGTTTGACTTTCTCTTCTAATTCATGCAAATGTCTGTGTAATAGAACATACTTGTTAAAAGTGACATCGTGTTTGCTCTCTAGTAGCAACTTCTTAGTGTCAGTTGTCTCCAGCTCGCCCACTTTGCTTTCTAAAATTCGAATCCTCCCTACCAGGAAGTTGATGTTCGGTCTAGAATTATCTCGACTATCTCAAAGACATATGCACTCTGACTTCATCATCTTATTTTTCTCTTCAAGGCACACGCATGATGTATTCCGACTAGCTTATGGGCCATGGCTTTGGCAAGGCTATGGTCTCTGACGACCTTATTGTAAGTCACTTGTGACACATATTTCATAGGTTCTTCAACAACAATGGGGGCAACTTTCACCATTATAGCCTTGGCAGATGGTCATGTATCCTCCACAAATCCTTTTGAGCTTTCGTCCTTCAAAATCTCTATCATTTCAGGAGAAGCAGAAACAGCTTTCAAGGCTAGGAATTTTCTTTGAAGGCATCATAAGTCCTTCTTTATTATTCTTCTTCGGATTGACAACTCTCTTCAAATGCAGTAGATCGCTAAACCATTCCTTGATCAAGTCGTCAGAAGGCTTTCCACCGTCAAGATCCTTGAGTGGACCAAGTAGCTAGGGTAGCTAGCTCATTTCATGAAACACTAGAGGAATTTTTAGAGCCTTGTCAATCTTCTTACGATCAAGGTGGTCTTCAAAATTAGAATACAGCTCGTCTCGAGTACGAAAGCGTGAAGCAATTCTAAGACCGTTAGATAAATTGAGATCCCAAGAGCTTTCCATTTCAATGCAGTTATGTATCTATGTCTTGTCGTCAAACAAAGTTTTCTCAAATAAATCCACTTTCAGATTAATTTGAGAAAGCTCCCAGGGACTGCCTCATGTGATACGATGTAGCAGTGCCATAATTGATTTTCTAAGAGCTCCAAGGAAAAGAATTCATTGAGCTTCTCGAAACACATGATGAGTTGATAGGATTTGATATCCAAATGAGCAAGATAGCTTTCTATCCGACTGATGATATTTGAAAAAAACTTTGAGAGACGAAACTCAAAACACCAGCTAATGATTAAGGGTTGAAATTTGGTCCATCACCTGGTGTTCGAGTTCTTGCTTTTTCCATGTTTGAAAGCCTTCACGGAAGAACCTCTGTCACTAGGCTCCACAAATATACCATCCGAAAAGGCAATTTGGTTGTGAAACTTCCACGATTTGAAACCTTCAAGTCCATCAAACTCTAAAATTTTCCTAATGAATGGATTTAGATTGCGCGAGCCGCCACGCTTCTATAATTCAAGTATGTTGGATTTCTCCAGAAGTGTGTCATTAAGCATCTGAAAACGTTCACCTAAAAGAAAGAAATCTTTCACCACTTAAATCGTCACCAATGGGCATCCCAAAATCTCGGAATCCTAAAAAATGCAAGCTGAAATGAAGAAAGAATTAATACGTTGTAATATATATATATATATATATATGTAATATTATATATTAAACTGCAAAAGCTGCTGCTGCAAAAATCAATAAAAGAAATTCTTCTGCAAGCCGCCAAGCTGCTTCATTAGTCGAGCCATGAGCTGCACTAAGAGATACGCCAAGCCGAGCCACGCTGAGGAGCCAAAGCCGTTAGCCGCGCAAGGAACAGCCCCTGATGCACCAGCTGCCACGCGGGATTCAGTTGCCGGCGCAGTACAACATCATTCACCCTTATATGCGCATGAAGCTTACATGCCTTAAGCCCTCCAATCCTCCTTGCACACGTGTCGACTGGCACAGAAGTTGCTAATGCCAGCTGACATTAGCAAACATCGTTGAGACCAATTTCAACTTTTCTTCCGAATAGGACCCGCCCTAAATCTTTTATGCACAAAATGGACACTTGCAACCATCATCCTAACCGTTGATTTTTCAATAGTCCTTTCTAACTTCATCTCAGCCATCCGTCACCATTGCTCTCTCTCATTTCATCAAATCGCAAAATTTCTTACCACATATGGAAGATGAATTTGGAAATGATTATTCTCTTCAAATCGTGACAGACGAATTCAACCTTGAATTTTTGGAAGATGAGGATGAATATTTGGAACAAGAAGATGAATTTTCGGAAGAAGAAAGCAAGAGGCTTAGGACTTCGAAAAAAAAAATTAGGATTCATGCATCTTCCTTAAATAATTGTTTTCACCTAAAAAATATTAAAAGGTGAACTTATTATGGAATTTGCATAGTCACAGGTTTTGTTTTGTTTTTTCTTTTTTAATGGATGTAATAAACTTCCATTAAATAAAAAAAAACAAAGAAAACCGAAGAGTTTATGGGAAAAAGCTATTTTTTGTTGGGTTACAAATCAAAGCTCAAAGCTTACTAACATTATCAACTCAATGTTGTGTTTCAGGCTCAACAAATTTTTCTGACACGAGAATAATACAAGAACCCTAAACCCTAAACTGAAGTCCTACTATAAAATGATTTATTGGGAATGCAAAAACCTACATCCTTTAGAATTCCTCAAATTCCTAATCGATGTGGAGACATTTGTGAAACCTAAAATCATCCTAAAATTGTGGAGCTGCCACGTTACGCATAATTTACATAATGTCCATATCGCCATTGGTAATGGCATAAACGTTTCGAATCACCTAAACGATCTTTTTCTTCCTCAAGCACCCACATATTGAATAATATATTTATTAGTTAAATGTATTATTTAATCAGGTTAAAACTTCAGTACTAATAAATGTTCTTCATAAGAATTAATTATTGATATTAATCCATTATTAAATAATATATTTTATAAAAAAAGAATTATTTATTAATTACAAATTTAACCTACCAATCAAACCGTTCTATAACTCTTAAGGTTTTCCTATAAATAGCGGCACTGATTTCACTTTCAAAGTAATTCAATTTATCGTTTTTTAAATTTTTGTGATTTCTCTCTTAAAATTAATTTAAGTATCAGAGCGTTCTTGGTCAAACAACTTCCTGAAGCTTCGATCGAGGTAAACGATAATTTCTTATTTACTGTTTATAGGGATCAAAGAGACTTTTACGAGGGTGTTCAAATTCTATTTCAATAATATAAAAAAAGAATAATGTTATTTGGACCCTCTAAATTGATCACATTTAGTGACCATGTTGAAGTGACAATCAATGAATGATATTATTTTAATAAATAAAATTATTTTATAATTATATTAGATCATTTATTGATTGTCATATCAATATGGTCAATTTAGAGAGTTCAAATAGCATTGCCCATAAAAAAAATATCGTTAATCCATCATATTTAGTCACAATTCCAATAACTTTTGCCTATTTCTTCCGCACATACTTATATTCTATGCATCTTCTACGCTTTGGAAATGTTTATCGCTCCTATTATCCTTCACATAAGTGGTATAGAATTTCACTTTTGCATCGAAAGTGCCACATGCTTGGAAATTATGGCTCTTCAACTTTGTCATATCAGTAAGAAGTCCCTATAGAGTTGTCTAGTTTTGTAGCTAATACACGCAGTACACGTTATGTATATATGAATTCTCGAATTATGTAGACCTTATTTTTAGTCCACATTAATATATCCTAATTTTCTTTTTTAAATGAAGAGAAAATTACAATAGGATCACTATTTATCCAAATTTCAGGTAAATGAAATCAATAAACTATTGTAATATTGTGTCTAATTAAACAATAAATCAATATTTGTGAGATACTATAAGAAATGAACCAGTGTGGGCTTATAACTCAATATAAAATAAAATAAGAAATAAAACCACCGTGGGCTTGAAGGCTAGGTTAGTCGAAGCTGGGCCTGAGATTGGGCTCACACTAAAAAAAGATAGAAAAAAATGGCGGCACTGACACCATTTATCCATTGACAACCGTCATCCGTCTTCTACAGTCTACACTGTCGTGCATTCTCCGCCGTCGGATTCTAATAAAAAAGTCGCAGACTAACGAATCTAACAAACCCTAATCTCTTCCGTCCGTACGGCAGTGCTATCTGCGTCGGTGTCTTTATTTCTCTGGGCTCGCTGCTTAACTTGAGGCCTGATAATCAGTCCTGGAAGCTTAGCTTAGAAACCCTAAATTTCTCAAATTTTTCTTCTCAGAATTTTGGTTGCAGCAAAGGTAATCGATTTTGCCTTAAATGGTGGCGGCGGTGGAATTAGAGGCTAGGATGGAAAACTCGCAAAATCGAATCAGGAAACGCCCTCGGTCGGCTTGGGACGTCGGCCCATCTCAATCTGAACCAGAGGTTGGTTTCAGTTCTTCAATTGTAGGGTTAGGGTTTCCAGGCAAAAAGGAACGGGTCCGAAACAACAGGATTGGAGCTTTTCTTTACCATATGAATTGAGGCTTTACAGTGATAAATGTAATCGGGCAGGCTGAAAATCGTTGATCGATGCATCTTGTTTTGTAGGCGCAACGGGCTATGGTGGCATTTAATGAAGGGATTGGAAGGCGTGGATCGCCTCCAAAACGAGACGATGATCGGGAAGGGCATTATGTTTACAACCTTGGCGAGAATCTCACTCCAAGATGTGAGTTCTTTTCTAGAAATTTTGCAGATTTTTCGTTTTCCTGGTTTGTAAATGTTTGTATAGGTTAAAGAACTGACTTGGTTATTGAAATTGATTTCGCAGATAAAATACTTAACAAGATGGGTGAAGGTTAGATGTCAAGTGTCCTGATGTCTACCAGATTTAATATTTTTCTCATTCTCCTTGAGTCATTCAGCATATTGCTAGTGCTGTAGGCACATTTGGCCGAGTTTTGGAGTGTTGGGACCGCCAATCACGAGAGTATGTGGCGATCAAGGTAGTTCGAAGCATAAGAAAATACCGGGAAGCAGCAATGATCGAGGTTGATGTGCTCCAACAGCTTGCTACGAATGATAAGGGCAACTCACGGTACATTGTCTCCTGGGTTTCAGCTGATAGAATTGATGGTTCATCATTGTGATGTGGTCTAACTTCCTACATGCTAATACATTTCTGCAGTTGTGTACAGATTCGCAACTGGTTTGATTACTGCAATCACATATGTATAGTAAGTATCCCAATCTCTGTTTCTCCATTATATTGAAATCTTGTAATTAATTGAATATTTCATACTGTACAGCTTGATTGGCTGTTTTCTGCTGATGAATGGGTCTGCTTAAAAAATGTTTTACCCTGCTTTATTTTTTCCTTCAACTAGTTAGATGAAAGATCACATATCTATGTAGTCACAATAAAGCTTTCAAATTGAGTTACAGTTTATGTCGACGGACTTTATTCATAGAACTGGGAACTAAACAGAAGCCTCCCTTTTGGATTCATTTAATGGTTTTATCAGGTGTTTGAGAAGCTTGGACCAAGCTTATTTGATTTTCTAAAGAGAAATAAATACTGCCCATTCCCTGTGGATCTTGTTCGGGAATTTGGACGACAGCTTTTGGAATCTGTAGCATGTGTGTGCATGTTCTTAGTCTCATTATCTTTTCTATTTTTATTCTAACCAGTCACCCAAATCATTCTCTTGGCCTCTCTTTTTTTTTGGTCAGGGCTGTAACAGGGTATTTTGATTGTGTCCTTTTGTTTAACTTTCGTTTCTTCTTTATTACCTCCAACAGATATACATGACTTACAGTTAATCCACACTGACCTGAAGCCAGAAAATATTCTTCTTGTGTCTTCTGAATATGTAAAGCTTCCTGGTTCTAAGGTATCTTGGAATTTTGCAATTCAAAGTTAATGGAATGTTCCATTTTTGGGTACAGACTCAGTTAATAAAAAAGTGTTTGAAAATGGTACAGAGGTTTTCTTCAGATGAAACGCATTACCGGTGCTTGCCCAAGTCTAGTGCCATTAAGCTGATTGATTTTGGTAGTACTGTGTTTGATAATCAGATTCATAGCTCCATTGTTTCTACCAGGCATTACAGAGCCCCTGAGATAATTCTAGGTAACTTAAGTGTTGGGAAGCTAAAATGTTCTTTATCGTTCTTTGTTTTTATTTATCTTCTGTTCCGACTGCAACCATACAAGGAAATATGGTGATTGATGAAAAGAACTGTCAAATTGGGGATTCAGAAAAGCAAGTACTTGAAGCTGGATTATCGAACAATAATTCTTTTCAAAGGTCTTGTTTATCAGTCATAGAAGGTCCAACATGGACAACATAGCGGTCAATTAGAACACATGATATGGCAATGGCATCGATGGTAACAATATTAGCAACCTAATAGGTCACATTACACTGGCGTTGATTGTACACCAGGTAACAATATATTAGGTTTTACCTTATTAACGAGACTTGTCTATATTATTAAGCTTGACCTCTAGCATAGGCTATCTGTGTTTTCTTTTGCTTTGATTTGTTATGTGGCTGGGTTGTCATGTACCTTTCCCTAGTCCTGCAGAATGCAGTCAATTTTGTGTTGGCCTGTATAGATTTATCTTAGAATTTAGTTGTGTTTATCCCAAGAGTGGATTTTGAAGTCATTGTCATATTTGTCTCTTCTATGTTATTCTAGTTTCTTATTGAAGTGATAGATTAATCACCAAGTTCTACTTAATTCTGCCTACTGCTTGGATACTCGCTATTAATGGAACCTGTCACGTTTTCATCCGTGCTGTATGTGTATCTTGCAGGTCTAGGATGGACTTATCCTTGTGATCTTTGGAGTATAGGTTGCATTCTTGTTGAACTTTGCTCGGTTAGTTCTAGAATTTGTTATCCTGGTTGGAATATGGTTCATATCTAGTCAGAATCTTTAAGGACGTGGAAGTTTTTCAGGGTGAAGCATTATTTCAGACACATGAGAACGTGGAGCATTTGGCAATGATGGAGAGGGTATTGGGACCTCTGCCACAGCATATGACTCGAAAAGCCAAGTATGTAGTGAAGTTTAATGACTGATTTTTTTTTTCACTATAATAGTTTTGGTTGGACAAGTTGATTTATATTGCATGTCACCCTTCGTCACTTTTATGAAAATATTTTTGTTTCAACTAGTTGATCTATATTTTCATATAGAGCACCCTTCATCTCCTTTATGAAAATATTTTTGGATTGTACGCTTTTATGAGTTTTTGACATACCACCCTTTTATCCATATGCAGCCGTGGAGCTGAAAAGTATTTTAGGCGGGGTGCACGACTAAATTGGCCATCAGGAGCAGTTTCAAGAGAGAGTATTAGAGCTGTAAAAAAGCTTGATGGTTTAAAGGTTTTACCTTCTTTCTTTTTTATGTCTTCCTGGTCCCAGGAGCTATTTACTTGATGCGGGACTCGTAATGTGTGGGACTTGTAATGGCTGTTGATTTGTTATCTGATATGATTTTATTGCTTTGCATCCAGGCTATGGTATCACGACATGTAGGATCCTCGAAAGCCAGTTCCTTTCTAACTGATTTGTTATACGGGTTGCTGAATTATGATCCATCTGAACGTCTCACGGCTCGACAGGCCCTTAATCACCCCTTCTTTAATATTCCAACCTGAGGAACTGCATAATCAAATGTAATTGGGTTTTGCCATGTTAGAACGTTGTAGACAACCTAGCTCTTCAAAAAATGGGGAGATTGATAGATAGAGAGTAAGCTCAGGCAAAAGAGTTGAGCCTCGCTTGTATATGTACAAATAGTATAGTGGCTTTAGTTATCGAATGTTTGATACTTTGCCTGCCCATTTTGAATGTCTTGGTGATTCTAAAATGAAAATGTAAACGATTTGCTCCTCTTTTCTCCTTGAGTTTATTTACGTTTATTGATTCTGTCTTGATTACTCAATCGTGACATTCAGAAGAAAAAAATATAAGATTGCATGAGGAAAAAATGAGTGAATATGTGGAACCACCAGGTTGTCTGATTTACGAAATGGCGAAGGCCTGAATTGCGTAAGGCAATTGGTAAATTAGACCAATACACTTCGGCTAATATGAGTTGTTTACCAAGTGTGACCAGATATTTAATCCTCACCAATAATCTCCACAAGAACACAAGCCATTCTCAAACGTGTGAAACCTATTTGCATCTCTCACGACAAACGCTAGCTTCAAAATCTTTGATAACCCTTTGATAAAGGCATGGCAATCCCCACAAACTCTCAAATTCTTGAAAATCCGAATCGTCTTGTGCCCCTTGTCCACCTCTCCACACACCAATGCCAACCCAATAGCCAGCTTCTCACTATGAAACCTCAAGCTCTCTTCCCTCAATTTCTCTTCCACGTCGTGCAATGCAAACCTCACTCCATGAACATACTCCATCTCAGATTTTACTCTCATCTCCATCTCTTCCAACACTTGATGAATCTTATCCGTGAGCGGATAGGTCTCATCTCTATTGTAGAAGAAATTCACCTCCTATTCAATCTCTACCCAGCTGCGGCCTCTTTTTTTAACCCTTTCATCTTAAACAGCATTCTTAGTCTCTCACACTCTTTCTAGTAGCCAGCTTCAGAAAAGATGTTTGACAACACATAATTAACCGGGTTTTCGCCATCCAACCTCAGGAGTGTCTCTCCCACTTCTCTCCCTATTTCCAAGTCTCCATGTACTTTACAAGCACTAAGCAGAGTTTGACGTATCCCAATATTTGGTGTCAAAGGCATGGTGTCAATCAAATTCTAGGCTTCTCTTAAGCGTCCAGCTCTGCCAAGAAGATCAACCATGCAAGCGTAATGCTCTACATTTGGTTGAACCCATTTTTCGTGACGCAATCTTGAGAAATATTCTTGGCACTCTTCAACTAGTCCTGAGTGGCTGCAGGCTGAGAGCACGGCTAAGTAAGTCACCCCGTCGGGTTGTATATCATCCGATTGCATTTGGTGGAACAGACTTATAGACTTCTACCCAACACCGTGCTTTCCATAGCCAGTAAGGCAGTAATCATAATTGTCCAAGAAATCAGATTCCTCGCTGGTATCTCATTGAACAATCTTTCTGCCTCATCCGTTAATCCACACTTGAGATACATATCCAGAACCGAATTTGACACAGATATGTCCAAACCAGAAGGGATTTTGATGGTGAAAGCATGCATTTGCTTACCTTGTTCCGCTAGGGCAAAATCAGCAAACACACCCATAAGACTTGAGAGAGCAAACCCATCTACTTGATGATCAATGCTACTCCTGAGCTGCCTAAACAAGTCCAGGTTTTTTTGTAGATTGCATTCTTGGGCATAAACAAGAATCAAGGGACTCCAGGATACCAAGTTCTTCTGTTCAATTTGATCGAATACTCTCTGAGCTTCACTCAAGTGGCTGCATTTGACATACAGATCAACAAGAGCACCTGCAATGGTCGTCCGGCCCGAAAACAGAAATCCTCTTGTGATTAAGGATGGATGCATCTGACTTCCTTGCCGAATTGCTCCAAGTTCACTACAAGCCTTCAGTGTGCTTGTGATCGTGTACTCATCGGGGACTTCTCCCAATCCTTGCATCTCCCTAAACAAATTTAGAGCTCTCTCCGCACTTCCTTCACGCGTGTATCCAGCTATCATTGCATTCCAAGTTATAAGATTCTTAACTGGCATAACATCGAACATCTGGGCTGCTTGACTAAAACTTCCACATTTCGTGTACATGTCAAGGATGGAATTGCTCACCACTGTGATCCATTCAAA
This sequence comes from Prinsepia uniflora, assembly GCA_032719365.1. NCBI lineage: Eukaryota > Viridiplantae > Streptophyta > Magnoliopsida > Rosales > Rosaceae > Prinsepia > Prinsepia uniflora. Next base: position 32,578,913 of record CM064861.1, on the reverse strand, counting down.
ACCTGTTTTTGGTGCACATATTGTGAATCTGCATCCCATTCCCAGCAAAGCCCACAAACCCAGACGCCTTTAGATTAATAGAATAAGTAAATTCGTTGGGCTTAATTCCTGAAAATCCCATTTTGCTGAAGAGAGACAATGACCCTTTAGGATTACCGTTCTGTAAGTAGCCGCACATCAAAGCTGTCCAAGAAACTACATTTCTTTCGGGCATTTTATCCAACACTTCACAGGCCATGCCCATTCTACCACATTTACCAAACATATCGATAAGGTCGTTGTCTAACATCATATCAAACCCAAGTCCCATTTTCATCACTGTCCCATGAGCTTGCATTCCCTGATCAAGTAGCAAGTTCTTCGAACAGCTCCGTAGAAGATTCGTCAATCTCTGCCTCTCATTCATTCTCCCTACTTTCTCTTATCCCAAACAACTCTGTTCCTCAAGGTCACCAATGGCAATGAGAATCACCGCCTTAAATGTCAGAGAATTGGAAAACTCTTTCGTACCCAAATTGCTAAATTGTAACAACGCTTCAGGGTTGAAGAAAATTCACGCTCAAATTGTGAAGTTGTCGTTATCACAGAGCAATTTCTTGGTTACGAAAATGGTGGATGTGTGTGACGACAGTGGGAATTTGCAGTACGCTAGTTTGCTATTCAAACAAGTCGTTGAGCCAAACGTATTTTTGTTCAACGCCATGATAAGAGCTTATGCGCATCATAATATATATGATTTAGCAATCACTTTGTATAAGCAAATGTTGAGACACCCACAAGCTGAGAACCCAATTTTACCTGACAAATTCACTTTCCCGTTTGTAATAAAATCTTGTGCAGGGCTCTTCTGTCAATGTTTGGGGAGGCAAGTTCATGCCCAAGTCTGTAAATTTGGGCCTAAATCCCATTTTCTGATTGGGAATGCTTTGATAGATTTATATGCAAAGTGTGATAATTTAACAGATGCACATAAGGTGTTTGATGGAATGACTGACCCGGATGTAATCTCTTGGAATAGTCTCCTTTCTGGGTATGCTGGATTGGGGCAGATGAGAAAGGCAAAAGCAGTGTTTGAAGAAATTCCTAACAAGACTATTGTGTCTTGGACTACAATGATTTCAGGGTACACCAGAATCGGGTGCTACGCCGACGCTTTAGATATCTTCCGGCGGATGCAAATGCTTGGTATTGAACCTGATGAGATAAGTATTGTTTCTGTTTTGCCGGCATGCGCACAGCTTGGAGCTCTTGAGGTTGGGAAATGGATTCACATATTCTCAGGTAAAAGGAAGATATTGCAATCAGTTTGTGTTTGCAATGCCCTGATTGAAATGTATGTGAAATGTGGCTGCATTGATCAAGCATGTCAGTTGTTTGATCAGATGCTGAAGAGGGATGTGATTTCTTGGAGTACGATGATTTCAGGACTGGCAAATCACGGTAAAGCTTGCAAGGCAGTCCAACTTTTTAAAGAGATGCAGAGAGCAAAGGTGAAACCTAATGGCATTACATTTCTTGGTGTTTTATCAGCCTGCACACATGCTGGCTTAGGGAATGAAGGAGTTAAGTATTTCGAGTCGATGAACAAAGATTACAACATAGAGCCGGAAATTGAGCATTACGGCTGTTTGGTTGATCTTTTGGGGCGTGCCGGACACCTTCATGAGGCCCTTGACAAGATAAACAAGATGCCAATGAAGCCAGAGTCAAAGATTTGGGGATCTTTGTTGAGTTGTTGCAGGACTCATTGCAATCTTGAGATTGCGATTATTGCAATGGAGCACCTTTCAGAGCTTGAACCAGATGATGCAGGAAACTATGTGTTACTTTGTAACATATATGCAGACCTCGGGAAATGGCAGGATGTATCAAGGATGAGGAAACTCATAAGAAACAAGAGCATGAAGAGAACCCCAGGTTGCAGCTTGATTGAGGTTAATAATGTGGTTATGGAATTCGTATCAGGCGACGATTCAAAACCATTTTCAAAAGAAATGATTTCCATCCTAGAGCTGCTCGTTTCAGAACAGTAGCTATCTCTAGGTGAGAGAGCTAGCATACACTATAAGGTAATTTGAAATTTGGAAGCAAAGTTAATCAAATTCAAGTTCCCTCATATATTAGCTCAAATAAGAAAACGAAGCGTACAAATCAATGCTAATGAAACTTCTGCGTAAAAGAGAGGCCACAACCAAGAATGATTGCATAGACGGCGCAATCCATAAACACAGCATCAAGTACCTTCTTAACCACCAAGCCTATCTCTAAACTCTTGCCTAAAACCTCAGCCCATTCATATCCCTCAGTTGGAGTTCTCAGCCCTTCAAATCGTTCAGGCGCTCCAGGGGCTCTTTGTCCACCAAGAATTCTCGCAAGCACAAGTGTCACATTGGTCAGCAAAACTAGATACAGAGGCCTAAAACCCAGAAGGGTTTTGACCACTTTACTTCCGAGTAAAGGGAAACCCAGATGGGCAAGAACCACCAAGAGGGCTACTGCTACAGAAAGGTAAAGGCGGGTGCTTTCTGATGCTTCAATGGCGCCGCTTATTCGACTGGGAGTGAAAAGTCTACTTTGCCCAGACGAGGATGCATTTTGAACCGTTGATGAAGAGAGCAGTGATTGGACTTGTGAGTCGGTGGCTCTTAAGACTTGTTCATGTTTTGGGAAATCAAAGCCCCTTTCTTTAACCACCGGAGTGGATTCTGCAGACGCACAACGCCGTTAGTAAAGATTAAGACTTTTGCAGAGACGGAAAGAGATAGAGTTGAAGAGGGTACCTGGGATTTGATCTGGGACTTGCCTTTGGGGATCCTGATCATGGGAACTCAACGGCTGAGATGGTGGTGGGTCTGTATCTTCAAGGTGAGTTATTGCCTCTGGTGCTGAAGAAGAAGAGGAGGATGAGGGTAGCGTTTGGATCCGACCCGTGATTAGGGCAAGGCGGTCAGAACCTCGCTCCATGATCTTCTTCCTTCGGGCTTCTCTACTGTTTGTGGCCATATTGCCTTCCGATTCCAATTCTAATTCCGATTCCAATTCTAATTCCAATTCCAATCAATCGATATTACCTTCGACCAGCGTTTTGCTTCTCGGCATTCAGCAAGGGTTATACATACGAATCTGTATTTGGCTTTGGATGTAGTTTTGATTCCGACCCTAAGTTTTTATTTTATTTTTATTCTTTGTTTTTGACCCAAATAAAATTTCATTGATGAAAAAAAAGGTTACACCGGAATGGGTGCAGAATATATGTTGGGGCCTCATTAAAAGTCTACATAAAATATAGCTAGAGGAAAAATTCGGTGAAAAAAAAAAGTACCCCTCCAAAACCAATAAAAGGAAACCAACATTAAACCTCTAAATCTCTTACAAGAAGGGAAGTAAGTCAAGGTGGAGTTGGTGGAACCCAAGTTGTTCGTTGTTGATTTTGGAGCCCCTCTTGCGCCAACTGATGTGCCACTCGATTAGCTTCCCGAGCCTAGAGCGTCATGGGGGAGCTGAAGAGAGTCTATTAGTGCAGCCCTTTCACGGCCAAGAAATCCCACCAGGTCCCAATATGCTAGGCAAATTTGACAACCCTAATGGCCTTCATCGAGTCAGTTTCCACATCCGTATCCCGCAGCCCCATGCATTGCACCATGAGCAAATTGGTTTTCAGGGCTGTTAGCTCGGTAGTAAGAACTGTAATGCCGGGAACTGCAGGGCTAGAAAACTCAGCAATAACCCTTCATATAGAGTCCCGAATCACTCCCCCAATGCCCATCAACTCAACATCAGTCTGAACCGCCGCATCATAGTTCAACTTAGCTCGCCCAACTGCTAGTCTAGTTCATCTAGGTTGTTAAACCCGCCAGACTCTAGAAAATTTAAGGGAGAGGTCCACAAATTCCTCTTGATCCGCCAGCCGTCGACCTGCCATCTCTGAGGCCTTACATCCAGGCAACTAGTGTACGAGCCGGTTGCACCCCGACCACACTCGCTAGCACATAAATACAAACTGTTCAACTTTAGACACCGTAAGCTTGTGGAAAGCATACTCAAGAATATCCGTAAAACGTCCCATGGGGGTAGAAGGCCTCAAGGGGGAAACTAGTGTACCTCCACACCTTCTGATGCTGTCTACAATTCCAAAGGCCATGTAAAACATCTTAGCCCTTCTTGCCACACCGACTACATAATGTTGAAGGAAGAACTTTCTTCAGATTAACATTGGAAGCCGCGTGAAGAATTTGCAAACTTGCTTTCTAGGCAAAGATCTTCAGTTTATTAGTGACATACAACTTCCATAGATGTTTCTATAACAGTTCAGACCGAGCCATATTAGATCCCTCAGAGCCAGCTCTTAGATTATCCTCTAGTAGGGTCAATGCAACATGATATCAACACTTAACCTAATACTTTTCAGTTTAGGAGAAAAACTAGTGCTGACCGTTATCAAAATTGAGGAATGAGGGGAGGGAAATGCTCTATATTGCGCTGACGTCTTCTTCACAGAATGAGGCATTGAGGAGATCCTGGTTCCAAATCTGGTCTGAAGTTATGATAGAGGACACCAAATAATTACTCGGTAAACCAAAATTTATCAAAGGCCAAAAGGTAGAGGGCCGCGAGATCCAGTTTTCCCTAAAATCCCCAATCAAATCCCCCAAACCCACATGACAAACAAGGCCCTTCTTAATCACTTCATGACCCCAAATGATGAACCTCCATACCAAAGATGATGCCGTACCCACCTCATCTTCCATAAAGTCCTGGTCCACAAAATATAAAGTTTTAATCATCTTAGACACAAGGGAGTTTGGGTGCACTAAGAGTCTCCAAGCCTGCTTAGTGAGCATAGCCTGATTAAAAGTTTCAAAGTTCTTAAAGCCCAAATCTCCCCACCTTTTGGGGCAGTAAAGCTTTTTCTAGGTTAAGTAGTGGAACCTCGATGCCCAGATTTACCCCACCAATATTGTGCAGTCTCAGCTGATAATTCATGACAGAGGGACTTGGGGAGTTGAAAAACACTCATAGAATAAGTGGGAAGAGTCTGAGCTAGTTCTTTCACCAGAACTTCCTTCCCAGCTACTAGTAACTTATAATTCCACGAACTCAGGCGGGACCGCAAAGCATCCCAAACTTTAACAAATAACTTCCACTTATTCTTTGAAGTCACCATAGGTAAACCAAGACATTTTCCATGAAAATCCACCACTCGAACCCCCAGAAAATTAGAAATTGGTCTGGAGAGAATCAGATCAGTATGGGGGCTAAAGCTTGCAGCAGATTTCTCAAATTTAACAGCTGATCAAACACTTTCTCATACTCTTTCAGAACCAAGAGGAGTTGCATACGTTCCGGTAATGTGCATTGCAGAACAAAAGATTATCATCAGCAGAAACATATGTGAGATAATTGGAGCCCCCGGGGCCACCCAAACCCAATGAAGATGTCTATCACATTGGGCTTGAGATAAGAGAGCATAAAGACTCTCAACATAGATGAGGAACAAGTATGGAGAGAGGGTCGCCTTTTTGTAGCCCTCTACTCGTAAAAATGTGCCCAGTGGCTTTACCCCAAATCTGCATGGAATAGCACACAGTAGTCACACAATTCATAATTAAACGAACCATACGGTCAGCAAAACCTAACTTCCGTAGCATTCCTTCCAAATAGACACACTTTATCCCATCATAGGCCTTAGGCATATCTAGCTTAAGAACCATTTTTTTAATGTCACCGCCCCCCTACGTTGGATAACATGAATACTTTCGAAGGCAACAATAACATTATAAATAATGAGGCGAGAGGGAACAAGGGAACTCTAGTATTCCGAGATCAGAGTAGCCATAACCAGTTCCAACAAGTTCAAAATAGACTTGAAAATAATTTTGCAAAAAAAAAAAATGACAAAAAGAATTGAGTTGAAATTTAGTTACTTGATTCATGTGCTCCACTTTCGAGATAAGTGATATGAGGGTATGATTAATGTCCCTCACACTCCGGTCCTCATTGAGAACCCCTAGATAGAAATTCAAAATGTCATCCCTAATCGTTCCCCAATATCACTGGTAGAACAAAGCCGACATCACATCCACACTAGGGGCCTTAGTAGGAAACATACCAAAAAAATCAGGTTCAATTTCAGTTCCGGTAAATGGCCAGCCAAGGGACTTATTATCGATAGCCTTAAGGACTAGCTTTACCGAATCCAAAACCACCCAAGGCTAGTAGCCCTGGTTGAGGCAAAGGGCTAAGTGAACTCATGCACAAAAGTCCCCTCCACAGCCGTATCAGAAGAACACCAAACCCATAGAGGATCAAAGACCCTTTTAATCGCATTCATATGACCTCTTTCTTTAGGAAACTGATGGAAAAATCTCGTATTTCTATCCCTATCCCGAAGTCAAGAATGTTAGGAAATTAATCTTCCGCCACGCAATTGCTAACAATAAAGATGAAAAAAGAAAATAAAGAAACCAAGAACACAAAAGATTTAAGGCCAATTAACTTACCTACGTCCTCGGAGAGTTTTCTCCTTCACTATGAAAGAATACAAAATACAAGATTACACTACTCAAGTTTATACCCAACTTGAGCCCTTGTACCCAATAGGATACTCCTTGTACACCCTCTCTCAACCCAAGAAGATCACTCTACCCCAAGAGCTATACACACTCTTTCACCTTCTCTTAACCGAGAAGATCACTCTACTCCAAGAGCTATACACTCTTGAAGTGCTCAAGAAGATCACTTTAGCCCAAGAACTATACACACTCTTGAAGCACTCACTCACTTGTGAGGTGTTCTCCTTGATGTTGAAATGTGGTCAAGCTCTCCACCTTATATAGTGCTTAAGGCACAAGTTGTATTTGTGCTTTTCCAATGTGGGACATTTTCCTCACATTTCAACATCCTTCATTGAAGTCCATTCATGCACCTTCTTCAATTAATGTTCTTCTTCATGAAGCTTCCACATCAATCTTTTCCTACAAGGTTGAATGAACAACACCATGTATTTATTCTCAATACATAATCAAATTCCAATGCATTAATAATCTACAAATGAGGCATTAACTCAACAAAGAAACTGTAGAATGCTGTCTCCATAACATTTCCACCTTGGCCCTTAGACTATCCAATTCCAAATCAAATCTCTGCTGGAGCTACAACTCATGAGTGGACGGCTTGGCCGAATCCAGATTATCCAATTGGGCTTGAAGCCACTTAATTTTCTGAGGGATATGGCCAATAGTGGCTTGACCCCAATGGCTTAATGAGGACTCAAGACTTGCAATCTTCCGACCGACTCACCCTCATGAGTCTTCTAACAATTAGCAATTAACTCTTTGCACCCTTCCACTTTGGCCCAAGCCTCCTCAAAAAGGAACCGTCTCTTAGGGAGAGAATAAACCGTGCGAGGGAGGAGCCAAATTCAAATGGGAAGGTGGTCCGAGGACCATGAATTCAAATGGATCGTGACCACTTCTAGGTAGACCTGCTGAAATGCCTCATTTACCAAAGCCCTATCCTACCATACCTATACCAAACCATCCCCCTCCATATATTACTCAAAGTGAACTCACGACCCTTAAACGAAACGGAAACCAAACCACAATTTTCCAAAGCTTCATAAAACCCGCAAATTTGTGCCAACGAATGAGCACGCACCCCTTGATGTTCAGAAGACATCTCAACCACATTGAAATCCCCGCCACCATCTAGGGAAACCCCTGGTCATAGTCCAAACAACAAAGAAGAGCCCAAGATGATGGCCAAATGTGGACCTCAAGATGTCCATAAAACCCAGTAAACCAAAAAGGGTAAGTACCCACCCCAGATATCATCGTGTCGATGTGACCAATTGAATAAGGCCTTATAGTAACCTCTACCCCTTGCACACAAAGCAGACCAAGGCCTCCTACCATACCCTCATGGCTCACATAAAAACAGCATGCCACTCCCCAAAAGGCAGGGCTTTCACAACCCCTTTACCCTTTAATGCTACATCACCCATAGCTAACTCCAACCTCGCAGCTGTATCAAAAGGCAGGGTGAACTAGAATTTCAGGTTCCATAGTAGCCCAAAGCACCCCTGCATTCGTAGCATCCAAATTCGCCACCGTGGGGGAGGTAAAACAGGACCCTCTATCAACGGTGACCACTAGACCTCCCTCGCCCCCTAGGGTCTCCCTTTTCCATTTCTTCCAGCGACCGCCCACCTTTAAGATGACCTGCGGGTCTACAACACCCACCTATCACCCTAACAGGTGAAGGCTTTGCTGAAGGGCAGAACTGAGCCCGAGAGGTTAGCAGTTTTCACCCGATCAATATTAAGCCCCTTAGCTCGTGGGGTAAGCCCAAAAATACTTCCACCTAGCTACTTACCCAGCTGAATATATTAGACATCCTTTTTTGCCATCTTCCACTGGCCAAAGGGCTCCATTTCCACGATCGATAGAAGGGCTAAAGAGCAAGCAACAGTTGAGTGACTTAGTCTACCATGCTTAAATAAGAGAAATAGGTGTCTTTCGTATTCTAATTTATACCTTTTTCAGGTTCAATGGGCACAAGTCTCAATGTCACACACCACTTCAAAGGTTCTGATTCTTCTGAAACATTTACCTCAATCCGGATAAGAAGAAAGCACCCCAAATAGTTACTATTAAGCCCTTTATCGATCCCCACAAAAAGATCTACATAATTCCTAATCCCCTCAACAAGAGAAGGAGTGAGGAAAATATGGGGTATCTTCCTATCCCTAATCCAAATTCCTAATAATCCAATGGTACATCCCCTGGGTGCGTGAATCCATCAGTAGCCGCTAACAGGAACAACACCTAATCGAAGGGCCACGTGGCACCACCCAACACCTTTTTTTGATCCCCTCGAATGCAAATTCAAAAAGGAACCACCCTGAGCCACCCAAAGGCACCGCAGAGAAGGGGGCTCGAACATGCCAGATTTTTTGGAGTGTTCCCAGCAATAGAGATCGAGCTGCTACAGTTCCTCCTTACTCACCACACACATTTAGCTCGACATCCTCTGCTCGAAAATAGCTAGGTGCGAAGCCATTTGCCTAAAAATATCCAACACGGCCCATGCATGGAACCACTGGAGAAGAAGCCGCAAAAAGACATGGAAACTTACTGGGCAAGGAACCCGATCACGCATAAGCAGCAAAGACAGCAGTCGCACCACAGAGGCTACTGTGCGTAGAAACACTCACCACCGGCGACCACCACTCACAGCACGCATGCGATGGCAGCTGACGGATCAGCAATCCCTAACCCTAGCAGAGCTATCAAAAGGGACTCTTCTTAGTATTGCCCCATATCCGTTAATTTTAGAGTACCGATAATTTTTGACCCTATAAGTTGTTGAATTCACACATAAGACTTTGTATGTTTTTGTTTTGTTTTTTAACGAGTTATTTACATAAACACCTTTGATGTATTGTGTGTTTTCATAAACAACCTTTCATATTTTGACCTAATATCAACACCGCTTCAAATTTTAAAAATATTACATATAAACTTATTTTTTAAGTGATTGTTTATTAAAACTGACATTAATTTGAATAATGCTATTTGGACACACTAAATTGACTACATTTAATGACATATTTGATATGGCAATCAATGAGTGGTGAAGTTAGGGGTGAGCATAAATCTGTTAAAATTGCTGACCGTTCCACTTCAAACCATTATTTATCCAACAGTTTTGGTTTGATTGGATAAAAGTCAAACGGTATGAAAATCCAAACTGCTCCTTAGTAATAGTTTGGATTTGAATTCTCATTTTGAAATTTCGTTAGAGCAAACCGGACCGTTAAGGAATATATTAAGCTTTTTAATTTTAATGATACATCTCGTCCCAAAATTAGGAACCTAAAATGCGCAATTACTATTTTACCCTTGCAGGTGCCCTTGGGCCCTGGTTACCTTTCTATTGGGCTATTGATTGGGAATGGTAATTGTGCGTCCGTTTTGGAAGCTCCGAATTAAGTAGTAGGCCTAGGTCATTTAGGGCCCAATTTGGAAGCCCAACCCATAACACTAGTTGAACCCTTAGTGGAATTTGGTGATTTTCTTTGTTAACCAAAACTCGAATCCATATTTTTAAGGGAATAAGGTTTAGATGGGATTAATGGAAAGTCAAACCCACTCTCTACTGGCCCAAAAACCTTTTTTTTTTTTTTTTACAAAACCCAGTTTTGACAACTAGCCTAACAACCCAAGGCCCATCAGACTAGCCCGTGGCCTCTGTCTTTGTCTTCTATCGAACTCTCTCTCGAGTCCGAATACTTTTTTCAACGACTATGATGAACGGACATGTATACCCATAAACAAACCCATGACCTGGAGAGACCTGAATACCACTCGTCATTCATTCTCGGAGAAGAATGAGGGATGGCGACCACCGTTCTCCACCCTCACCATCGACCCAACCATTATCCACCCCCATGTTAACTCGTTACCTACAACAACATTACGACCATGATTGGTGAACTTGGAAACCCAGACCTAGATGACACCATGGCATCGTCTCATTCAACTCGTTCTGGAACCTCAGAAAATCATCGTGACTTGGAAAGGCGAACTCGACCCGGTTATGACCCGAGGTACTTCATGGTTGTTCAAGGTAAACCAACCCTTTTAGAAAGCTTGTTTTAGCTTCCTTATTTCGCAGAGATTGTTCTAACCACCTTGCATGTCCATTTCGAGCTATTGAATCATGATGGCGATGAAGGACCCTCAAAGCCCGACGCAGACCCTAGAGCGACCTGACCAAGTTCAAAACACTTTGATGTAGAATTGATGCATTCCAGTCACTTTGTCATCTCTATCCTTGTTGGAATGACCTATCTAACTAATTAGGAATGTTTTTTGGTGCGAGGAGCGATGAAGGCGTACGACCTATGCTCGAACTGGCTTCAAACCCGGCAAAGGAATCGTTTAATTCGAAGGTTATGGAGGTGAGGAATACTTCTTGAGTCCAACAAAGTAATTAAACGATTTAAGGATGCCATTTTAATTTTTTTTGCATGTGGATTTTGGTGCGAGGTCGCGGTGGAGGCCACGATAGCCGAAGTTGCAGAACTAAGCCCTTTTCGGCGCTTTAACGGTCGATTCAGGTAGCAAATAAGGTCGAAACCTAGATTTTCGAATTGTCCGTGTTGAGTAGGCTTAGATTGGTAGATTTAATGTTATAATTGAAGGGTTTTAGACATCGCTAGATTCTGGAATTTTCGGCAAAAATCCACAAGCCAGCCACTGTGCATGGAGGTGTTGGCGACCATCTAACTGCCGTATGTGGCGGAGCTCTGGCGACGGTGGTCGTCGTTAGTCATCCGTTAGTCAACTGCAAGTCAACATTAAAAGTAATGGTCAAGTTAAAGGGCCGTTAATGGAATATTCCCACACGTGTACGGAACACGTGTGGCGCGTTGGATTACTGTAACACCACGCACAAAGGCGAGTATGGCCACGTATGGGTGCGTGAGGCCCCCAGCCTAAACGTGGCAATGTGTGGGGCACTTTTCTAGCCCACGACAGCGCATGGGCATGTTTTCAAGGCCTTTTAAACAACTTTCGGTATTTTTCCAATCCCAAATATGCTCGTAGAGCTGTTTTTCGCCTTTCATATGAGTATAGGCATTGTTTTCCTAATCCTGGGAGCATGTAGGTATTCCTAAACGTATTAGGGTCCTTGTTAAGTGATTCTAGGCTTTGTTTTGGGCCACCCTTAAGTAATACGACTTGTGTTTTGGATTTGTTACTGATTACAACCTTTGTGGGTGATTGGTTAGGGGAAAATGGACTTGGGAGTCCGAGATTTGCTCGATTTTTCGGGTGAGCCGACTCCCTGACTAGTATGAGTGGACCCCCTATCCCTAAAACTGGTTTTAAATTCTTTTTTACTCGCATGTTTTACAATGGTTACACTTTTGGTCATTGTTGAGCATGTATGAATTATCCTGTGATAATTATGGTATATGAATATGGTGTATGACTTACTATGCTCATTTGGTTATGTTGGCATGCTATGATTTATATATTGGGGATATATGATTGTTTTGGATGGTTTCTATGCATATACGGTTGTCCTGATATATAGTGATATGGTATTATGTGATGCATGGTCGTACGTTAGTGAGTCACATGTTGCATTGCATATGAGTCCCAGGGGCATTGAGGAGATTGAGATAGTGATATAACCCACTTAGGTGTCACTGGTATCTAGTACCCGTCTGTATGCCATAGAATAATCCTCCACGTGATCGTTCACCCGCACTGCTTACTATACTAGTTAAAAAGCATCAGTCATATCCCCGAGCTCTAGGGGACTCGTGGTGATAGTGCATTGCAACCAATCCTTCACGTGGTCATGGTACGCGAGTAGGATACCTACTTTATGTTCCGAGTATGAGATTTGATGTGACTCAAGAGCAATTTGATGTGGGTTGATATTGAGACACATTTATGGTTTCTGCATGGCTCATTTGTGCACATCATTTAAATTATTATTAAATTGTTGTTATAATTGTATATCGTATTACGTGCAAGTACAATACAACTATTTTTAGTTTTCATACAAAAACGAGGGATTAAAGGTTATTTATTGGAAATGGTTTTACACTAAAATAACAACTGGGTCCACTCATCCTTTGTGTTTTTAAACCCCTCAGGTTTCTATGGTGCACACGTACATTGAGGAGTTTGGATGCTGCTCTGACACTCACTCCCGGGTGTGGAGTGAAGCTGATGGGATAATCAGATATTAGCACGTAGAGTTTTTGTGTATGATCATCAAATTTATTTTGTCCATGCTTTATGCTTCTACTGTCGGGTGAAATGTGACTGATCTTCATCGATTGGGTTTCACCCGACTCTTCAAAACACGTCATTTTAAATCAAAATGGCTTAGTCATCTGGACATCATCGTCCAGATGTCGGCCAACACACCTCGTCCTTCGTCCCACAAATGGACTTTTCGGGTCAGGGTGTGTCAATTAATACAAAGTAAAAGTAATAAAAATAAAAAGATATTCAAATATATCCAAATAAATACATGTATACTCTGATAAAAGTATAATAAATGATTATTAAGTGGTAATATTTGTTCGATAAATCTTAATATAGTGAATATGTTTGCAATCCAATCCTCCGCAAGCTTAATGTACAAAATTTTGAGTATTAATTATTCTGTTGTTTTTTTATATCTTTGCTTTTTATTTTTAATATCCTTTTTTTTTTATGCCTAAACGGTTTCAAATATTTTCAAACATCAAAACGGTTTTAATTCTAATTTTAGAAATCTCAAACCGTATCAAATAGCTAAAATTTTAACAGTTTGAATTTGAGTATTACCAATATCCGTATCGAACTGCACCGTACCCACCCCTAGGAGAAGTGGGTGCACCAAGTGATTTAATTTATTAAAATAATACAATTGATCAACACATCAAGTGTGTTACTAAATGTGGTTAATTTAGTGTGTTCAAATATCATAACTCATCTAAAAATTAACAAAATTAATCTTTTACCATTTTATTTTCAAAATTAAAATAATAATATATCTAAATAGCCATAAGGGCATTTTAATATTTATATAGCCTACATTATATTTAATTAAAGATTTTTATTTTTTATGAGTTACGAGTAATGCTTTTGGAATGTAAAAGGGTGTTTGTGTGACATACAAAGTCTACATAGTATTTGGGAAAACACAAATATATAATATATTGATAGTTATACAAACTGTTTCGTCATTGAATCGTTACTAAATGTAGTATCTTTAATCTAGTGACACCAACTTCTTACCTATTTACTAACTTCTTTCCTATTTTTGCTACAAATTTTGTTTACACCAAAAATAAACCACTATGGATCTAGAGAAGGTTTTAAAAAAAAATAAAGACCCAATCTGGATTTAGGCCCAAACCTCGTTTGTATCCAACAACTAGATCATGGGGAAGAGCGAGCATGATTCATGCAATCACACTGACACAACACAAAAACCCTTAGAAGGGCAGGGATGATGTGCAACTAAATCATTGTGAAGGAGATGCACGCGTGGATACACATGTCAACCATCCGCACTCCCATGTCACCTATAAAAGGAGAAAAGCCTCTCTTCTCAAAGGATAACTAACAACTCAATCAAACAAACAAATTGACCAAATTCAATCAATTTCAACAACTATAAACCCTCAAAAGTTTCTTTGTTACTCAAAGCTCGTCTTTTTGGTAAAATCTGTCTCTTTGATCCATGTTCAAGATCCAGTTCTCCTTTCAACCCTTCTCAGTTCTTATTAAGAACACCATGCTTTCTTCCTAATCTGACTTGCATCCCAAGTTCACTTATGAAGACTTCTTGACCACCGTACTTCATTCTAACTTGCTTCCATAGTTTGTTTTGAAAGCCATTTTCCTCATTTCAACTGCATCAAACCAATCTTTGAGACCCCCACAGTTTCATTGTCTGACATCATCATGTCATTTTACCGCTCTGTCAACACCTTTGGTAAGAACAGATGTTCATCCAATTGATGATCTCCTGACCAAGAACACTAGCCTATGGCTTAGTCTATAGATAGTTTGCTTCATGCACTTGTAATTTCATTCATCACGCTAATACTTAATCATCTTTACTTTCTAAGTGTTTGCACTTCCCCTCCCTTTCTAGAATCAGTTTCTTCAACTTTGATTTTGATAATTAGAATATACCAACCAATGTGTTCTATGGCTACATAAGTTATAGAACCACCTTCGTGTTTTGGTTCAGTATTCAAACAGTCTAGCTTGAAGAGGTTGATCCATCCAAAATCCCTCTATAACTCTAAATTGCATGTTTCTAATATGGACACACCGACTTTGAAAAAAAATATTTTAAGTCCCTGGAGGAGGCATAGAAAAGAATAGCGCAAGAAAGATTCATGCTTTCTCCACTTTCACTTGATTCAAATGATAGTTTATGGACCGCAATTCAGAAACCATTTCTAACCTTATCTAGTAGTATCTTCTACTAGTGGAACACCTACTTTTCTAGGCAACTAGAAGGCCAGGTCAGCTGGACTAGCCTATCTAAGGTAAGACCGTGACACGATGGCCCAATGCTTTTAGCTTTCACCTCATTCGCCCTAGTCACTTACACCGAACACCATTACATTAGACTATAAAAAAGAGATCCCCTTCACCCAAACACTTTTGTATTCACTCTTTCGGAAGCGAGCCACTTAACGATGACCCTGAAGTTCGCTACAACAACATTTTGGGCATTAACATAATCTAACAGGCCTAGTGGGACTTTTTTTGCAGTGCATGTCCAAATTCTGATATAAGAAACAAAAATATGTGCTAAAGGGAGATTTTTGAGTTCGAACCCACAACAAGAGATTACTCAGGTACCACTAATGGAAGCCAATATGGGAACTCCTCATGATAGAAGTCTCGAGGATATCACCAGATAGGAATTAGCCAAGGAAAAATCGATGAAATTGATCAAGGATGTCCTGGCTCCCATCTGCAATCATATGAAGGCTCTGAACAAAAAAATTTGGGTGCTCTCTAGACAAGGGAAAGCGGAGCTGAAAGGTGTCGTCATCCTACCTGCAGAGGCAGTAAGCCCAAACAAGGGAAAATCGACAGGACCCATCCCCAATTGTCATGGAAACTCGACCGGTCCTGCTCCCATCTAACAACCTTCTGTTAGACAAGGGATCACTCTAAGTTTAGCCCGATTTGCATTTTATTAAATAGACCAAACTACTTCCACCTTGCAAGATTTTCGCCCACATCCGTCCCACTTCCCGGCAGGTGTTGACATTTACTAACTACGTTCTTCTCCTTTCTCATAACTTCTTTTGTCACAATTTCCATTCAATCAATTATTAACGTAAATCGCCAATTTCACTTTGTAACCTTTTCCTTATTACTAGTCATATGAATAACCAACTTATCATAACCTCAATTACGTTCCAAACATTTATACGTATTTCTATCTCTAAATTACCACCCATTAACCTATTCCACAATTATCCAAGGAAGGTTTCAATAATCACTAATACGACATTTTACAATTGCTCTAGTTAAACATGTATAATTACACCAAATAATCTTTAATACTTATTCCAATTTCTCCATGAAATTCCCACAAGTATCACAACAAGTCAACTAGCACAACAATCCACCAAACTCTCATAATTAAATAATAATTAAGAAACAATTATATAATAATTAAACTATAACCAAAATACATAAGATATTTGGAACCATACTCAACTAGTGTCCAAAAATTCTAGAAATTACATAATTAAACTCAGAAAATTAAAAGAAAAATGTTTCATGTTGATCGAACCGCGGGGCACTGCCGCACACTCCCTCACGCGCCTGAAATACTCTCCTACGTGTGAACTCATGCGCTTCAATAGTGTCACCCGCAACCTTCAGTGGGTGACCCGTTTTCCTGCAATCGGGTCACCCGTGACTCACGGTTTGAGCCGACTAAAAATCCTTGAATTCACACCCAATTGCATCATTCTAAATTTTGAAACTAATCTTTACTAGCCCAGGAGAAGATCTAGATCACAAGAAAGAAGAGAATGTACCTTGTTCTCAGAGTTTGAACTTCCAAGCTCATGGCCATGAAGTCCAGGACCAGTTGTAAGGTTTTTCTAAGTCCAACGTCATCCTTTATTGACTCAGAAGGGTCGCCTAACCTCTAGGAGTATACTGGCGTGACCATTGGCCGATTTCCTGTTCCTAACCTGAAAACCCGACTTAGAGACCTACCGGTTCTATCCAACCTTCATCATTTTCCCCATGTTTCTTAGTCCTTCCCTATCCTTGTCCTTATCATTTTCTTCCCCAGATCCTCCCTTTATACTCTTGTCCCTCTAATTCTGTCTTTCTCTAACGGGAAGTCATTTTCATGGCTTTTCATGGGTTCAGACTCTTACCCCTGAACTCCCCCTTCACACACACACACACACACACACACACACACACACACACACACACACACACACACACACACACACACACACACACACACACACACACACACACACACACACATAGTTGTAGTTAGGTCGGTGGGAAGAAAGGGAGGGAAAGGAACAAATCCCTCTAGACACTTGGCACCCTTTTCATATGATTCACATGCTAAAAATTTGAATTTACCAAATTGCCCTTCATCACACAATTACCAAAATACCCTTGATCTTTTTAGACCCATAACTGTCTCATCCAGCCTCCGATGTTAGTGTACTACCTGTCTATGGTTTCAGAAGCTCGAGACCTACCTAACAGTACTCATGGTATATTCATAAGATATCCTGATAAAAAAAATTCAATATTTTGACTTCTTAAGGGCAAAATGGTTATTTCTATTCTTTTGAAAGTCCGGGGTGTTACAGAAACAGACTGCAGATTCTAGAACCTATGATCACAGGGCCTTTGTTCTCAAGTACCTGAATTTTCAAAGTCCCAGAAATGAGTAGGGCCTATGAGGTCCAACCAAAAGAGGACAACGGGATCTAGGCCAAATATCATCCACCCTCCTAAGAAGAGTCGAAGGTTAAAATGTCCAGGAGTGTCCCGAATGGCATTAATGGTGGCTCTGAGAGTTGGAAAAAATATGAAAACACGAGGTCAGAAGAAGTATTCAAGCTTAACCAAAGGCCACCACGTGTAGTTGAGCATCAGGCCATCATAACTAAAATGGCTGAGATAAGGTGTATTACTTAAGGATAATCAGTGCCTCATAGGAGAGCGAATGTCCCGAAATATAGGGAGCCTTACTCCATGTACGTGGACCAAGATAATCCATTTCACAGGAACAAAAAACTGCTAGATTTTTCACTATTAAGTTATGATTGTTCATCATCTCTGTGACTAGGGATGTTTTTTCTTGGTACACTTTGTTACCAGAAACCTCCATACACATTTGGGGGCAAATGTAGGCTACGTTCCATGAGGAGTTTTACAAGGTTGAGCCCAAAGTCACGATCAGTGACTTGGCTGCCATCAAATAAGGAGAGCATAAGGCTATTGAGAGTTTCATTGCTAGGTTTAAAAGGATTGAAGATGAAGTGCAAGTTCCCCATGAAAAAGATCAAATGGTGTCCATTGCACATAGAGCACTAAGGTTCTCACTATGGAAGAAGTTCAATGACACCACTTTCTCAAACTTGCAGGAAATAGTGATGTCTGTGTCGAAATTTGAAAGACTGCCGGGAGAAAAGAAAAGGTAGAAGCATAACTCTAAAATACCCTTTTTTCTACAAAAACAAGATACCTATTCATTAAGTAGACCACAAAGATGTTGACGAGGAATCCTCGAAAAATAGAGAGGGACATGAACTAGTGGCGGGTATAGCCGAGATCCAAACTTTGGGAAAAGGGTTCGTGACCATCAAAACATTGGTCAAGCCTCTGGGAGATCAGAAACCTGCTAATTTGACTAAGGGATACTATTCAAACAAGGTCCCGATTTTCACCTCATATCTTTTCGGCCTGACCAAAGCTAAAGAAATATACGATGAACTGGTGAAGGAAAAGGTGATAAAGCCTGTTCCAAGTAAGAGATGCCTAGACCAAAAGAGATAAAGGGAAAACAGTTTTGCAAATGGCTTGTATCACTACATCACTCTACTGCGAATTGTGTCCAATCAATGATACAATCCAAAGCTTGATCAACCAAAGACATATCGCCCTGGCCCCAATACTAAATGCCAATGACAATGGACACTAATTTTTTCTCTATAGCATCAATAAATATGGCCATCCTACGATGGTCACAGCCTGAATCCTTAGGAGACAAGGGGATTGCTAACTATGGGGATTTGGCCATATGCAGTAAGTGCAGGACACAATGTATGCTAGAAATCCCTATCCCATGTGCTAAGAAAGACTTAGAACTAAAGAGGTTGAGAGAAAAATGGGACAAGGATCTGTCTTGAAACTAGCTACACACTACATAGTCTGAAAGGAAAACTCCCTCGAAGTTTTATCTTTTAGAAGCTATGGGATATCAAGAAACACAAATGGCTAACTAGCTAAAAGTCTCTAACCAACCAACTGGATCTCGATGGCTGAAAGGCCACTTCTCCAGGATCATCAACATCCTAACTTGCGAAGCCATCATGCAAAAATGGAAATGGTATATGGTTGGTAAGAATGAAAATCCGAGTAAGGAATTAGAAAGGATTGCCATGCGCAGGATCCAAAGACAAGTTAAAAATTTGGCTCATACGAGCTTAGGGGAAACCTTGCCAGTAACCAACAAGGAGTTGATGTGTCCTTCTGAGGAAAACTGGGGAAAGAGGAAGGATAGGGTCAACCCTCAAAAAAATATATCCCTCCCAAGCTCTACGTCTGAGACTCATGTAGGAGCTAGAAGGAAGATCACATTTGGAAAGTCTACTGAAAAGGAGCTATCAAGCAACCAGTCTAAAATTTTCACATCTAAAAACGGGAAATAATCCCAACCAGGATACCTAAAAAGTGACAGCCATGGTATGACCGAAGAAGTGCTTAAAAATATTGAGAAGGACTTGTTGGAGATCATGGAGGAGGAAGGTTTTCCTGAAGATGGGAGGGGACAACAAGAGCTTCATCAGGAAGTAAACCTAGTGGTAGTGCTACTAGAGCATTTGGAGCTGTCTATCTCCAGGAAAAACCAAATGAAAGGTGACGTGATTGCCTACGAACCATCTCGAGCAGTGATTGAGATCTCGATTAGCCATGGGGAGAGCCAGGGTTTTATATCAAAACCTAGTTACTCAAGGGAGAGAATGATCTTCTCAAATCCTACTAAGGAGATGATAGATCACCTATGTCCCATTTTTATCACTACCTGCTTGGAAGGTATCCCGATTAGTAAAATCATGATCGATAAGGGAGCTTCCATCAATGTTTTACCATCCAGAATGCTGGAAAAGCTTAGTAGAACTGTTCATGGCTGTTTTTTGACAACGGTGATACTGTCCAATTTCACTAGAACCATTACAAAGACTCCTAGGGTTTTGCCCTTAGAAATCACGGTAGGTTCCAAGATGTTAATGCTATCTTTCTTTGTGATTGATAGCACAAATAGCTACAATGTGGTATTGGGATGGGATTGGATCCTGATAGAGATTTTACCAAGCACAAAAGTTGTCTTAGGCAAAACCTCTATGTGTAATAAACTTTGCAAGTGCACAAGACATGTAGATAGTATAGATGCAAGCAAAGGTCCATCCCATGAAGACTTGCTCAATGATATCCAATTCTGTTTAACTCAATTAACTTAAGTGGAGTAATTAAAATGCAATGGGGGTTTGTTACGTTGAATGAATGTAAGTAAATTAACTAAGATTAACTAACAAAGTCTAGCTAGGGTTTCTATCCAACTTTATCAATTAAAGTTTTGTTAGATTTCCTTCATTAGATTACTATGCATGTATCTGAATTAAGTGCCCGTGCAGGGGTCCGGCTAAGGTTCACCCCAAACATATTATCTTCTCTTAGATTGCATGTTTAAGCGTGATGTGCCCGCCCTTAAACAACTATTACCGATGGTGCGTGATAATACATGAAACATAAAGAAGATTTAATGACACTACACTATCCCTAGAAAAGTGATGTGCAGACCTAGGGAGTCATGAGTTTAGATTACGAATAAGAGTCTCCCCCTTAAACATGATGTTACAAATTGCAGGGTGAACACAAACATCGAGGTGATCCGTCAAGCAATTACATCGACAATTATACACAAATAAGGTAGCTAAACTTATAAGCATAAATTGAGTTCATGAAGCGCAGTAATCCAACAAATCCAGACATACATAACAATCATAATCAAGAGCCACAAATCAAACACGAACTAACATGTCTAGGGCTTCAGGTAATCCTAGACCTAATTACACTACTCAAACATTATTGAATAAATGAATAACATAATTAAATGCATAAGAAATATAAAATGATAAAAGAATAAATAAACACAAATAGTAAAGAATAGCAAGGAGTAGGAAAAAGGGCTCAAAAACTTTTCTTCTCCCAAGCCTTACGTCCTCCTTAGCACAAGCTTGAATCCAAAAGCATCAACAATTATAAAATGCGGCTAACTATGTATATAAACTGAGTATGAATTTTGACATAGTTTTGGGACCTAGGAAGGTAAATTCGACCCCCAAACAATAAACCCTAATGCCCCTATTTATAAGAGAATAAGTAATCCTCTTAAAAATAGAAGTTTTTAATTAAATTTTATAAGGAAAAGGCTTCCTGAATAATTAAGAAATCTAATTAAAACCTTTCCTACAAGTAAAGGAATTAAAAATAAGCATACAAAAGGAAATATGACTAAAATCCCTATACAATATGGAGAATAAATGTGGAAGGAACTTGAAATTAACCTAAAAATAGCCCAAACTCGGAATTAAAGCTTCAAGGAACAATTTCGGTGGTCAACCACCGAAATCGGAGCAGTCAAAGGTGTGGTCAACCTTGGTCAAGGCACAAGGCTGCTGCTTGGAGATTTCGGTGGACGCGCACCGAATACGAAGATCATGCTTCAAGACGCGTAAGATGAAGATGAGTGAGGAGATTCGGTAGGCGCGCACCGAAGGAGACGCCACGCTACAGTGACGCGCAACTGATTCTCTGGCGCCTATTTCAGTGGGTATCCACTGAATATCTGTGCCATATTCTTTCCTTCATAACTTCTTCGTTTCAACTCCGATTTAGGTGATTCTTTCGCCCAAATTCTCGTAATTACAAAATCTATTTAATCTAAACATTTCTCACAAGATATATTATTTTCTCCAATTGTATAGAACAAAATATTAACAAAACATAAGTAAAATGGTATTAAATTATGGATAAAACATGCATAAATTATGACCTATCAAATTCGTAGAAGCATGTGTGTCCCATTCACTCTTCACTAGCAGATTGCCCTGTGGGACCTCAAAAAGGCTACCTTCGAGAGAAGTCTTTGGGAGGTCATTCAAGTGGACACAAAGCCGTTCATGGCCAACCTGACGATGGCCGAAGCAAGCTTCTATAATCCTAACCTAGGAAGCACCAGACTAAATGAGGAAGATGAGAACGGCCTCCCTACAAATTTGAATCGTACACCTTATAGAGAAACATATCAAATGAGGGAAATCAGGTCTTTAAGAGAATGATAGCTAGTGAGAGCAAAATGGGGTAAAATCTTCCCAGCTAGATAAGGAAGATAAACTGTTTGAATTTTCTTGAGAGGAAACCTCAAGGGATTCAAATAGTAGTATGGAAAAGTTAACCTCAAGGGAATCAACTGGATCATAGAGAAACACGAGTGTAATTTACGCAATCATGCTGATACAGTGATGAAACCGTCAGACTACTGGATTCAGGACTCTTAAAAGTTGCTGAATAAGAGACACCTATACTGACATGAGGACTCTATGATGAATAGTACAACCTATGGAGAAACATATTGAATGAGGGAAATTAGTTCTATAAGAGAATGATTTCTAGCGAAAGTAAAATATTGTACGATTTTCCCAGCTAGATCAGAAAGGTAAACGTCTTGAATTTTCTCAAGAGGAAACCTCGAGGGAGTCAACCAGTAGTATAGCAGAGTTAACCTCGAGGGAATCAGCTGGATCATAGGGAATCATGAGTGTGATTTATGTAATTACACTGATACATCGCTAAAACTGTCAGATGGGGCAAGGAGGATATGTGAGTAAGTCGTTGCGAAGGAGATGCATGCATGGATGCTCGTGTCAACCATCCATACTCTCATTTTGCCTATAAAATGAGAAGAAAGCCTCTTATCAAAGGACAACCGAAAACTCAATAAAAAAAATTGATCAAACTCATTTAATTCAACAATTGCAAACCCTCAAAATTTTCTTTGTCACCCAAAAACTCGCCTTCTGGGGAAAATGTGTCTCTTCGATCTAGGTTCAAGATTCAATTCTCGTCTCAACCCTTCTCACGTTTTACTACGAATACCAAGCTTTCATCCCAATTTGACCAGTATCCCAAGTTCACTTCTAGAGACTTCCTGACCACCTTAATTCATACTGACTTACTTCCGTAGCTTATTTTGAAGGCCACTTTCCTAATTTCAACTGCGTCAAACCAGTCTTTGAAACCCTCATAATCTCACACCCCGTCATCATCGTGTCTTTTTACTTCCCAACACCTTTGGTATGATTTCCTAAGGATGTTCATCCAGTTGATGGTCTCTTAACCAAGAATGCCAGTGTATAGATTAGTCCATAGATAATTTACTTCACGCACTAGTAATTCTATTCATCATGGTAATACTTAATCATCTTTACTTTTTAAGTGTTTGCACTTCCTCTCTCCTTTTCTACAATCAGTTTCTTTAAGTCTGATTTCTATAACTAGAATATACCAATCAATGATTTTTATGGCTGCATAAGTCATAGAATCGTCTTCGTGTTTTGATTCAGTATTAGAAAGTCTATCTTGAAGAGGTTGATCTATCCAAACTCCCCCATTTAAGTCTGAACTACATGCTGCTAATATGAACACACTGACATTGAACTTGGACTAGGCTGAAAAGAAAATATTTAAAGTCCTTGAAGGAGGCATATAAAAGAACAGTGCACGCAAGATGCTGGTTGATCTACTTTCACTTGATTCAAATGATGGTTTATAGGCTACATGACAGGATCCATCCCAATACCCCCGGGATTAACATGGGATGATCCTGCTCCCTTCTGACACGGAGTGTCAGAAAAGAGATATTTCCAATCTTAGCCCTCAAGGGCCATCAGAGTACCCCAGGATCCGGAGGAGGTATGTGATATCTCGGTCTCTGCTACAGTCCACATCTAATGTCAACCTGAAGGGCAGTCAAAACATTAAAAGCTGTGAGTGGACAAAACAAGAGTTTATAAAAACATTTCATAAGAAGACATTTGTACCCTTCACTAAAAAGCATGCATGCATTCGAAAACCATTTATCCGAAAGAAACCATCTGTGGGAACTAAGCCCAAAACCATAATGAAATATACCATACGGGCCACTGCCCAAATCCATAAGAAACCAATAAGGGACTCAGCCCAAAACCATAACCATACTGAAACCAAATACATGAGCCACTGCTCAAATCCCGTGCACACCTGTGCACACCACATATCACATATCATATATCATATATAAGTCACACAACCAATCCTGTCACAGTTTCCAAAGCTACGCACGTGCTACTAGGGGTCTCAAACCCAAGTCTCTCAGAATCCAAGGTCAATGTCCGTAGACCAATGACCCATCCTGAGGTTATAGTACAAGCCTTCCTGAGAGTAAGGCACCCAACGGGGGCGACTCCCACTCAGTCAGTGCTCCGTGACTACTCCGGGGTCCACCCAGGCCAACGACCTTCCCCAGAGGAGATAATAGAAGTAAAGGAAGGTATATGAACATATATATACATAACATAAACACTCATGCCCGGTTCCCCTGAACCGTCATGATCCATAATATCCATTCATATACATATAGACAATATCCTCCATGCCCGGTTCCCATAAACCTTCATGTACCACAATAACCATTCCAGGGTTCATGCCGGTTCCCATAAACCGCCATGAACTTGGAAATCCATTTAGGGTCCCTGACCCGAAATCATAACCGTAAAGTAACTGGGTCTCGTGCCCGAACATATGACATCAGCTGGGCATCCTTCCCGATATCTAAGGGTCAGTCACGACTCCGATCATAGTGATGCGTGCAACCATCCATCCAGGACCGCCCTCAATCCTGGTATGTCGCCGTGTACATATCAATCGACGCGACCACCACAAGATCATGGTGCACTCATCACCAATCGCTATCCTGAACGGTCTGCACTCCGAAGTTGAGCCTCCCAAGGCTGCCCGACCACGAATCGTGCATCGTGACCTCTCCGGAAGGAACACATCCCAATCCGGAGGAGAGCGTCACGTCGTCCGTCGCTGTGCACCAAGCATCTGCCGCGACCACGACTCGGACCCGTAGGTGATCAATAGGGTCATATGCCCGAGACAAAACCAAATGGGTCTCATACCCAAGCTCATCCTTTTAGAAATCCAAAACATTTTCATTTAAACCAATAAAGAAATGCAGACCCGTATAAGCACCGTATAAGGCTGAAACCTCAAAATATGTGCTTATACGTAATCAAAACCAAATGCACTCATGGAATCACAAACAAGTGTTTAAAACATATAATAAACATTTATGCATGCACCAATTTAGAAAACCAAGGCCCACTCACAGACCGTCCAAGCTGCCGCCTCGATTTGCGTGCCATACGGCTCTCCCGAGCCAATCACCGTCACCGGGACTCCTGAACCTGTCCAAAACGTAATAGAAGGTTACTAACTACTTAATTAACCTCCCACTAAAGCCCCGTAATTTTTCGGTATTTTTAACTATTTTTAAACTCAATCCAAAACCTTCTGATGCCCCGAACATTATGGAGACGGTGTCCGATCGACACGAAACCAGTCCCAAAATGTTCGTTACATCGAATAGAGTGGTTCCCATGTTGAACACTTCCCCATTGGACCTACCACGCGCCCCCACGCACCCTAGATAGCCCCTACGCGTGAGCCCACGCACCAGGCACTATTCATCATCTCCTTCCTTGGTTGAACCGGGTTCGACTGGTTCGAACCGGACCGTACTGGATCGGCTCGATCGGTTCAACCCTTAAACCCGTCCATTTCTACTCCATTTTAACCCATTTTCATTCTAATATGTTCCTAATCCCATTTCTAATCATTTTAAACCTTAAAAACCGATAAACAACCTCAAAATCCATACCTTCAAGATCGAAGCTTGAGCCGCCGCCTGCAACCGCCGTGCTCTCGCTTCTCCAGCCACCACTGCCCACCAAACTGATCCTATTAGACTCCCCTTGGTCCCAGAAACAGGACCCAGTCCTTAGGTTTGATTAAAACCCACTAAAACCCGATCTTCGATTTTTGAATGTTTTCACGCCATGGGTTCGACCTCCCCCCACCGTGAACCGCCGCGTCCTCAGCCGTCCTCAGTCTCTCAGTCCTTCATCACCTCACTCACGGTCACTCACGGCTCAGATAATGGAAGGTGAGGTGTGGGTTGTGTTTGTGTGTTTAAGAGAGAAAAATGGAGGATGAATAATGTGAGGGGGGTTCGGGTTTGTAAGGAAATGAAAAAATAAGATGAGGGTGTTTGATCAGATGAGAGATGAGAGAAATAATGGATGGTGAGGATTGAGTGGTTAATTAAAATGAATGGCTAGGATTGAGTGAAGAAAATATTAATTATATAATAATAGATATAATAATATTTAATTAAGTGAGATCCCTTTTTTAGGGAAATTGGCCAATGGGATGAGTGACACTTGTCACTCATCCATGGGACCCACTGAAAATATCTAGCCCAATTAGATTTTGCCAAATCATCACCGTCTCGAAGTACATGCATAGTGAAATCGTACTTCCGTGACCTATAACATCCTCGTTCGAAGTCCGAGTGGATTCGTATCGTCCCGATCTAAGTAATGGTCCTCGGCCCTCGGCCATTGGACCTCTCGGTCAAAAAGTCAACATTTGCCCCTTTTTAATCATAATTACCAAAATGCCCCTAAAATTTCGAACGTCATAACTTCTTCCTCGAACGTCAGAATTGAACTTGCCACCTGTCTATGAACTCGTGGCATCACGAACTACGTCACGGTCATCGGTCAAAGTCCATTTGACTGCTAGAATGAAAAGTCAACGTTTTGACACAACTAGGGGCAAAACGGTCATTTTGCATCGTTCGTCCGATTTCGCCTAACTAATCACCGATTAGCCTCACTAATCGTGATTATTCACTAATCTAATCCTGGAATTTGGGACGGGTCGTTACAACCTTCCCTCCTTAATTAATTTCATCCTCGAAATTCCAACTGACCTAATTCCAACTGTTCTTCCCTCCTTAATTTTGTTTCGTTCTCGAAACTCCAACTATCCTGATTCCACAACCACCTCTTGGAAATAATTCGATCTCGCGACATGTGTACACGCGTACACCAACTAACCAGAGCAAAACTTATCGGCACCCAGACGTACCACTAACACTCACATCGTATGGACTACATTCGACAACGTCGAATGATAGTAGCCATACGTTCCAAATTGACACCACTTGTCAAATCTACCAAGTCGTTGACACAACAACTCGATGGTTCCTTTCTAAATCCCAATCTATCCTGACGTCAGCTCCCACTAGGAGTCACCAGACCTCACTAGCCGATCCACGCTGACACCTTCGACAAACTGTCACCACTTGACAATCGTCAGTCGAAAACTGACACTATACTCACTTGTGGTTACACTAACCACCAACTCACTCAACTTGAGTATACACTTACCAATATTTCACTAGACCTGTGTGTAACTAGATTTAACAACCCGTACCTCCGGGAAGGGTAAAAATGTAATTTTGTAAAAGTTTTGTATATAAAGAATGGTTTTGCCCTTGTGAATAGTAGGTTAAAAGTTGATTTTTTGAATTACCGATTGGATGAGTGTTAGCCCTTGACCGTGACGTAGTTTAGGACGTCACGAGTCCGTAGACAGGTGGCAGGTTAGTTTCGGACAATCGGAGAAAAAGTTATGACGTTCGGAAGATTGGGGGCGTTACCGCAAATTTGATTAAATGAGGAAAATGTCGACTTTTTGGGGGACTAGTGATTTTCACGTAGACCAAGGACCGTTAGATAGGTCTCGACGTCCTGAGTACAACGACAGGTGGAACGTTGTTATCGGACGTCGGATGAAATAATTACGGGTCTGGAAAGTACGACGGTAAAATGGTAATTTGTGCAAGAGGGGTATTTTGGTCATTTTCCCTCAGCCCAATCAGATAAGGGCAAGTGGCAGGGATATTTTGGCTGAACCAAGGGAAGCTAGACACGTGGGGGACACTGGATGGTTCCAGGCCGTTCTCAAGTGTGCACGGCCACACTTTGCACAAAATTGAACCGTGCCATCATTTGAAAACACAGAGAAACAGAGGGTGAAATTTTGGGAGACAGTGATCGATTCCAGGGGTGAGTGAGTGAAGAGTGATTTGTGAGAGTGACAGAGAGAAGTAGTTGAGCTGGTGATCGTGTTTTGGTAGAGAAATCGTGCACGGCGGCACGGTGGTGGTACGGCGAAGTTTTGGGAAAACAGGGAAGCCGTGAGACTGTGGTGGTGGCTACGCCGTGTGGTGGATCAAACCAAGGCAGTGGGAGCCGTAGGAGGTTGAAGGGAGACCAACAAGCACCGTGGTACGCGGCGGCGCTTGCGGCGGAGCCGGAATCGAAGGGACGGGAGGCACCCGAGACAGTCGAGGAGCGCACGGAGCGCGAGTGACTTGTTCTGATTTGTGAGTGGACTCTTTCTTTCTTTCGAGCATGCCTAACTGTTTTATTGACGTTTTATGATATTAAATATGTTTTTATGCTTTTAAATGATGATTATATGTGATTGATGAGTTTGCACGTTTTTCGAGACATCTCCGAGATTTTGCACGTTTTTCGAGAAAAAGCTGGTTTTCGGATTTTGATGCCATATTTGCGATTTCAACCCATAAATGTTTTCTGATGATGATCAATGGGTTATGAAATATTATTTGTGATTATGTGTGATTTCTGGGTATAAGAATGGATTTCCGGATTTGGGTTCGGAATGTCGGTTCGGAACGCCAGAAAGGCTTCGAACCGGGGATTTCGAAATCGAGTTTGGCGATGGATTTCGATTTGGTTCTACATTGGATATGGATTGGATTTTCTGGATCTGGATATTGGGTTTAAAGACCCGGATATAGTTGACGGGGGACGGGCCCGGATTGAGTTTAAAGACTCGGGAGTTTAAAGACTTGGATATATTGATTTTCCCCCGGAGGCCTTGAGTTTAAAGACTAGGGAGTTTAAAGACTCGGATATGATTAAGGCCTGGATTGAGTTTAAAGACTCGGATAGGTCCAGCAGGTTTGATCGGAATTGATGGCTTGATGCTCATGCTATGATTCTATATTCGTTTTATAGTGTTTCTGTTTCTTATGATGTTTTACAGTGTATCTGTTTCTTATGGTATGTTATAGTGTTTTTGTTTCTTATGGTGTTTCTTGGGTTATAATTGTTTTAATCACTGAGTTAGGCATGTGATTTCAAAACGGAGGGAACAAAGTGTTCTAGTTTCTTAGATTTGATTTGATAATAAACGGTTTTCAAACTTTCATTTTCTTTTAGTCCACTCACATCTTTTGGTTTTAAATTTTCCCTCCAGGTCGTGGTGATAGCGCTGGGGTGAACGTTGAGGCAGATATCGAGGCATAGAGCTTACGACGTTCTTCCGTTGCGAGACTAGCATTGTAGGATTTTTGGTGCCCATTTTGTAGAACTATGCTCTGACTGACTGTTGTATATATATTTACTCCTTCGTCTGATAGTTATGCTTATGGTTGTATTAAGGTTATTTTTGGTACTGTAAGTGTGATTGTCAGACGGGAGCAGGGTTCGTCCCGGGTATCGACGTGATATTTGCGACGGGTCCTGACACTAGACCCATCAGAATACCATGACCCACTGCACAGTATCCAATGTCTAGTTCACGACCTCGACTAATCCAATGGTATCAGAACCAATCCGTCTACCAACACGTTCACCAACCTACTACTAGTATATCCTATATACCGTCACCAGGCACAACAAGTCTGCCCGGTATCTTACCTCGAACTGCGTACAAGGTATGTACATCCATTACCAACCAGACTACAACTACAACCTAAGTCGTAGTCAATCATGTTTCTATTTTGGAGTCCATCTGTCCAATCCAGTACTAGACAAATCAAAACTCCGACCCATTATCCATTTCCATATTCGAATCCGAAATCATCATTCCGTAAACTAGTATTAGGAATGACCATTCCGAACCCAAATTCATAAAAGAAAATCCATTGTCAAGCTCCAGAATCAAATCCTGAATCGACACCCAGAATTCGATTCCAAAACCCAAATTCAGAATTCCAATTTCAAGTTCCAAAATCAAATCCTGAATCATTATCCAAAAATCTGATTCCAAAACCTGAAATCTCGTTCTCGTCTACCGAGACGCGTCAAAACCGAACCTGTCGGTTACCCGCTTAAACAATTACCTCAATACGTTCGATGGACTTCATAGGGAAGCCAATCTCAACATCAACACCTCTAAGGCTGACAAAAATCCAACCTCGTCGGACAACTACTCAGGTGTAATATATCGTACGGGATTCACTTCGAAAAGAAGTTCAGTCCCAATATCCTCAACTCAAACATCCAAGTAAGAGCAATATACTCTCTACCCATATGGATCATCAAAATCACGATCCAGATCCTATCATTACATCACCCGACCATGAACGTCACGATCGAGAATCGTCACGATGCCTAAAGTCCTCAACCATTTCCCACATCTAAACAGATCAGTCAACGAAGAGCCACACCGAGACTGTGGGTTCTCATTGATTCCCTCGCATCGATCCTTGTCATTCCACCTAGGAAGAATGGGGATGATCCTACGTGAATGCAAACAAGACTCGCTGCACTCACCACGCCATGCAATCCCAACATCGTCTGTCACTAAGCAAAAAATGGGAAATCTCAGTTACCTAACTTCGAAATACTCAACTCCTCCTGATGATCCAAAATAAATCCCGGGTCTAACCAATACACGACCAACGTATTGGTGACAACAACAATCATCTACCTCATATTCCATGATCTGACATCATCTACCATGGAAGAACCTGAGAAGTCACCCTAATGACTTCAAAATACCCATTGCCAATGCGGAAGACCCGCATTCCACTCGTCACCTCAATCGCAACCTTTCACGATTCCAAAGTTCCATCCAGATTGGAAACAACACACTCGGACATCAATCACGTGTCCATCACCAATTTGACTCTATCCGTGATCCACTCCCGAACCACAGATACCGAACATATGCCCATATCGACGAAGTTACATCCCGACTCGTAACTCACCGTCATCACAATCACCAGCACCAGCACCAGCGCACTATCACCTTCACTAGTATCAGCACACATACATCCACACTAGTAGCAGCACACTAACACCAGTACCAGTATCACCACCTGTCAGCATCAGCACAAAGTGTGCGAATCAGAAAATCCCTAGATCTCCGCTCATACCGAGTGATGATCCTGTACCTCTGCTCGAATTGGAGAAACTCTGCCTCCCGTCGTACCCAAAAACTCTGGGTACAGTCACCCTGACATCTCATACGAGAAAAGGAAACGTCCCCTGAATGTCCCCGTCTCATTCTGCGATCGCACTCAGCCGTAACCGAGTGGAATCCAGAATCACTGCTCGTACATATGCGTTACTCATGCACCTCGTATCATCGTCACGACTGACAATCCCATGGTCACAATCATCACGGTAACCTGAGTCTACTCGACTTGATAAGCCTCGACTACGTCCATCGATAGTAGCGTCTGCGTCAACCTCGTGCAGACCTAACTACCAGTCATCTCGATATCCAGACTCTGCATCCAATGGAATCAACCGCTCGTACCAACTACTCTGTATCCCCGCTCTGGGATTCCATCAACAAGTACCAACCCTGATAACTTGTCCAACCGAACTCTAACCAGTCGTAACTAGACTCAACTAATGTCGTCTACCAGGTCGCCCACGACCATAGTTGCACCAACAATCCATCACAACTACCGTAGTACGACAACCAACTAAGTCTAACTGATAAGTACAACCTCGACTGAAGAGTGCAGTCCTATCACTCAAGCTGACATGACTCGATCGACGATCTCATCGAAGTCGAGACCACTCGCCAACTCACCTTTCCGAACCATACACACTACCTTAGGGTTCACAATCACACTCTAGGGTTTCCCTGAACCCAACTGCTAACTGCCAAAAGTTCAACTAGAGTTCCATGAACTCGACTGCTAACTACCAAGAGCAGTAAATCCATTTACCTCAACCATATCGGACCATCAATGGTCACAACACCAAACTAGTCGTCATATCCGATCCTACGACATCGTGAGAGACGATCCCAACTAACCGTCACACGATCAAAACGTTAACGTACCGTTACGTCATCCCTTCCGCAGGGTCCCATGTAACGACCCGTCCCGGGAAGGAGGGTTAAGACCGTGTTTAAGATGAGATTAGTGAGCTTAATTGGTGGTTAGTCAGTTACGATAGGTCCGGTAGCGTAGAATGACGATTTTGCCCCTAGTTCGGGCAAATTTTTGACTTTTAGTTCTGGCGGTAAAATGGACTTTGACCGATGACTGTGACGTAGTTTGGGACGTCACGAATCCGTAGACAGGTGGCACGCCCGATTCCGACATCCGAGGAGGAAGTTATGATGTTCGGAAGGTTGAGGGCACTTTCGTAATTTGGGTAAAATAGGGGGAAGAGTTGACTTTTCGTACGACTGGGTTTTGACATGTTGACCTAGGATAGTTAGGTAGATCTTGTCATTCTAAGTTCAACGGCAGGCGGCACGTATTCATCGGACCTAGGATGTGTAAGTTACGGGTCTAGAAAGGTAGTGGCATTATCATAATTTACGTCATAAGTGAGGGGCATTTTGGTCTTTCTGTGTCTTGGGATTTGGGCCAATCAGATAAGGCCAATTGTACAGTGAGATTGGGATATTTGTGAGAGGGCTGAGGGGATGGTGACACGTGCAGTGTGTGTAGTGGGTTCTAGGGAGTGCACGGTGTGTGTGTGTGTTCGAATTAAACGGGTGTGTGTGGTCGTGTTCGAGAGAAAACAGAGTGAGGTCTGAAAGGGAATTGATCGAGTTCTGGGTGAGAGTGCGAGAGCTTGAGTGTGTGAGTGTGATCAGGGGAAGGTGGAGAGTGCAAGGAAGATGGTGAGAGGAGTTGAGAAATCGAGTGTTGGTGCGTGCAAGGTGTGAGGTTCTCAGGAAAACAGAGAGGGAGTTTGGGTGGTGTGCTGTCATGCCTGGTCAAGTAAGACTGGTGGTGGCGTTCAGAGGACGGAGGAGGATCTGAGGAGTTGTGTGGACACCGGGGGACACGACGGAGCCCACGGCGGTGAGCGGCAGGAGAGGTAATTTCTATTTCCTCTATTTTTTCGTTTTATTTCAAATTGAAAGTCGTGGACTTAGGGGCTGAGTCGAGGGTTCTAGTTGGTCCTAGTTGACTACTTAGGTCCTTAGGAACCTGCTAGTATCGAAGCCGTGACAGGGGAGGACTTGGGTGGTCGGGAACCGAAACAGGGGTTTCGGGTTGTTTTTATTTCGAGTTTGAGACGACGAGTAGGAGGTTGTGTCGAAGTGTTTGAAGTAGGAGAACAGGTTCTTTAGGAATGGACGATGAAGATGGTGAAGAAAGGAAGGAAAACGGAGACGGGACGGCGGAGAATCGGGAACGCCGATTCAGTACAGTCGAACCGGTCGACCCGAGGTAGACGATGATGAATAGTGTTCCTGTAGCAAGCGCGTGAGGGCCACGCGTAGCCACTTTGGGCGGCACGTGGGGGAGCGTGCGGAGGTGTTTGGGAAAACGGTCAACATGGTTTTTGGCCTAGGTGTTGTGACGAGTCTATTGGACTTGGTTTCGAGTTAATCGGACGCCGTTTGAGGTTAGTTCCACGAAGGTGAAGGTTTAAGGTTCCGGTTCGTTACATTTAGGACCCAGGGATTTTTGGGGAAAATGAGGTGGACCTTCGTAAATGTGTTAGTAACGTACTTTGGTGACTTGTGACAGGATCAGGATTTCCCGAGGAAGCTGAAGAACGTACGGGACGTATGGGGGGCGAGTGACGTGCCGGTGACTGTGAGCGGACCCTTTCTCTTAACTTGAACATGCATAACTGCTTTTAATTACTTGTTTTATGGTTTTACATGTGATTCCATGATTGTTGAATATGTGGTGTTGGTTTTACATCATTACATGTTTTTCGAGAAAGTACGGTTTTCTGCACGTTTTACGAGAAATACTTTGTTAACGATTTCGATGCCATGACTTGGGGTTTTCAAATGATAGGCGATTTTCAATGATTATAAAGGAGTTTTGGAACATGATTTGTTGATCAAGGTTTTCAGTTTTAAAATCGGATTTCGAGAATCGAGATTTGGTTTTAAAGTTGAAAAGTGGAATTCCGGATTTGAGTTCGGAATGACGGTTCTGGATGTCGGAATGGCTTCGGGCCGGTGATTTCGGATTCGGGTTTGGATGTGGATTGAGAAATGGTTTTCAAATGGTTTGGATTAGATTTGCTGGATCTGGTTATTGGGTTTAAAGACCCGGATATTATGATTGACGGGGGACGGGCCCGGATTGGATTTAAAGACCCGGATTGAGTTTAAAGACTCGGGAGTTTAAAGACTCGGATATATTGATATTTCCCCCGTAGGCCTGTTGAGTTTAAAAACTCGGATATTATTGAGGCCTGGATTGAGTTTAAAGACTCGGGAGTTTAAAGACTCGGATAGGTCCAACTGGTTTGATCGGATAATGATGGCTTGGTACTTATGTTTTCTGATATGAGTTTTATAAATGTTTTTATAATGATTCTGTAAATATTTTTATGATGATCTTTACGTGCTTTATAACTGTTTTGATAACTGGGTTATGCATGTGATTTCAAAACGGAGGGCTAAAACCCTGGTTTTATTATGAAATGGTTTTCGAAAATTATTTTCTTATTTATGGTCCACTCATACCTTCTGTTTTTTTAAATTGCCCTCCAGGTCGTGGAGCTAGCGCGGGGTTATGACGTCGAGACAGCGTCGGAGGCATAGAATTTTCGAGAGTGACCCCGGAGTGCTTAAACTTTTCCGTTGTGCGTGTATCTTGTTTATCGGTTTTCTTTCTTTTGTATTTGGTACTATGCTTTGTAAAAATTTACCTTCGAGATGTTTAGATTTCCTCCTGCGTCTGACTGTGTAGTTTAGTGGTTTACTTTGGTGTTGTGTCGGGGTGTTAGACGGGAGCAGGATTTACCTCAATTTTCGGGGTGGAACCGGGGTGGGTCCTGACAATTGGTATCAGAGCATAGGTTTGTTGAGTTTGTCGGGTTTGTGTCGATTTGTGAGGTTGTGTTTAGGTTGTTTGACTGTTTCTATGCCTCTTTCAGCGTGCAACTGACGATGCCTCCGAGACGTAGACCCTCTCCACGACCTGAAGACGAAGGGCAAGAGGAACGAAGAGTGCTATGATTGAGCGAGCCCAGCGGCTCGGGGCTACTACTTTTAGTGGTGGGCCAGATCCCGAGGAAGCCCAGAGGTGGATCACGAGACTTGAGCAGATTTTTGCAGTAATGCATTACCCACCGGAGGATCGAGTGTTACTGGCTACATTTTTACTAGACGGTGCGCGTACGAGTGGTGGTATACCCTCGAGTTGTCTGGCTGGGTTGCCCACACTGTGACCTGGGAGACGTTTCGGGAGAGGTTCCTAGACCAGTATTACCCTCGTTCTTTCCGAGATACCAAGGAGGCTGAGTTTCTACAGCTCCAACAGGGGAGTCTGAGTGTGGCTGAGTACGAACAGAAGTTTCAGATGTTGTCTCGGTTTGCTCCTGCGTTTGTGGCTACTGAAGCTGAGAAGTGCCGTAGGTTTGAGTTGGGCCTGCGAGATGAGATTCGAGCCATAGTGACAGCGGGATCGTTTACTACCCTCCGAGAGTTATCGGACGCTGCGGTGAGGGTTGAGGCTAGCTTGCCGGTACGACGCCGGGAGCCATCTTTTTCGGGAGCTTCGAGTTTGAGGACATCAAAGAGAGGTAACTTCAGTGGAGCATCGTCGTCGGGCGATGATCGTTTCGGTAGACCTGGTAGTTTCCAGAGTTCGGGATTCCGTGGTTACCGAGCACAGTCGACTTCGCAAGCTAGTGCGACGTCTGTTGCGTCGACAGGGAGACCGAGTCCTTCTGGTCGGGATGTTTGTTTCTACTGTGGGGAGCGAGGTCATTTCCGATGTGAGTGTCCACTGTTACCACATAAGGGTGGTGTAGGCCGAGGAGCGACAGAGCCCGGACAGAGTATAGCGTCAGGGACAGCAGGCACTAGAGGAGGTGGTGATGCCACTAGTAGTTCGAGGGGACGTGGTAGATCTTCAGTATCTCAGGCCCGAGTGTTTTCGTTGATTCAGCAGGAGGCTCAGTCGGTACCAGGTGCGGGGATAGGTACTTTTACTATTTTTGGTTGTGTTATCCCTACTTTGTTGTTGGATCCCGGGGTAGAGTCTAGGATTTACCCTAGGTGACCGGGAGTGATGAGGTTACAGCTTACGGTGAGTTCCGTTGAAGGATGATGGAAGAAACGGGAAATGAGTGACTATAACTGATCGATATGAGGTTATTGAAGGATAGAACCCACAATCTAGAGTTTGCCTTTAGGACTTTGTAGATTTATTCCAATAAGTGATCGAAGTAGCAGCCGAGGGATGTGTTAGCGAAGGAGTGAGCCAGTAGGTAGGTTTTTCTGTTTGGTCTAGATTGTTCTGGGTTAGGAATTGAGTTGGTTCCGGGAAGTGTCGGTGGTAGTACGTGAGGATGTACTCTATAAATTCTGTTGGGTACTCTATATGAGGTATTGTAAAATACCTTTGTTTTCTGTTCATAGAGTTTCCCTTGCGTACACCATAAAGTTTTCGTGGGACTGAGAAAGGGTTAGACGTGGTAAACGGGTAGTTGGGGATGGAGTGAAATACCCAAGGTGGAGATGATAGATAGGAAATCCAGGAGTGGTTGTTGTTACCGGGTAGGAGACCCCTAGGTGTCGGGAACTAGTTGTGGAATTTCGGGGACAAAATTATTTTTAGGAGGTTAGGTTGTAACGACCCGTCCCGAGAAGGAGGGTTAAGACCGTGTTTAAGATGAGATTAGTGAGCTTAATTGGTGGTTAGTCGGTTATGATAGGTCCGGTAGTGTAGAATGACAATTTTGCCCCTAGTTCGGGCAAATTGTTGACTTTTAGTTCGGGCGGTCAAATGGACTTTGATCAATGACTGTGACGTAGTTCGGGACATCACGAATCCGTAGACAGGTGGCACGCCCGATTTCGACATCCGAGGAGGAAGTTATGATGTTCGGAAGGTTGAGGGCATTACCGTAATTTGGGTAAAATAGGGGGAAAAGTTGACTTTTTGTATGATCGGGTTTTGATACGTTGGCCGAGGACAGTTAGGTAGATCTTGTCGTCCTGAATTCAACGACAGGCGGCACGTGTTCATCGGAGTTAGGATGAGTGAGATACGGGTCTAGAAAGGTATTGGCAAAATTGTAATTTTGGGATCAAGAGGGGCAGTTTGGTCTTTTTGGCTGTTGAGCTGGTGCAACCGGACTTGGACACTTTTCCAAGGCAGAGAGGAGATTTTTGTGTGAGGCTTGAGGGATTGTGACACGTGGGGCTTGGCTAGAGGGTTCTAGTGAGTGCACGGGTGTGTTCAAAACCGTGCAGTGTGTGCCCGTGTGTCTGTTCGAACCAGAGAAGAACTGAAAACAGAGAGGGATATTGGGGGAAAATTGGACGGTGGCCGTGGGTGCTGGTGTGTTCTAGTAAGGGAGTGAGTGACGAGAGATCAAAAGAGAGCTAGTGAGAAGGTTGAGAGGTGCAGTGGTCGTGTGTGTGTGCGTTGTGAGCTACGGGAAAACAAGAGGAAACAGAGAAGAGGTGAGGAGTTTGGGCTGGTGGTGCTGTCGTGTTCTATTAATCGAAGCTGGTGGAGGTGTCCAGAAAACGAAGGAGACTTAGAGGAGTTGTGTTGCCACGGTGGAGCTCACGGCGATGGCCGGAGCACAGGTAATTCCTCATCCTTTTTCAATTGCTCTATTTTGGCCGTGAATTTCAAACCAAAAGTCGTGGCTTTTGGGAGTGAGTCGACGGTTTTGGTGAGTTGGGTAAGACTCAGTGAGGTTCTAGGAAGGGTTTAAGGTCGACACCGTGACGGGGGGTAACCTGGTTGAGTGGATCGTGAAACAGGGGACTGGTTCGGGTTTTTGTTCGAGCTTGAGTCGACGGGTTGTAGGCTGAGTCGAGATGTCTGAGTAAGGGGAATGGGTAGCTTAGGACTGGACGATGAAGATGGTGAAGAGAGGGAGGAAAACAGTGCAGGCACGGTGGAGAACCGGGTGCGCCGGTTCAGACCGGTTCGCCCAAGGAAGACGACGGTGAACAGTACCTCTGTGTACATGCGCGTGAGGCCACGCGTAGCCACTTTGGGCGGCGCATGGGGGCGCGTTCGGCGGTGGTTGGAAAAACGGTCAACATGGTTTTTGGTCAAGGTTTTGTGACAAGTCCATTGGAATAGGTTTCGGGTTAATCGGACGTCGTTTGGAGTTAGTTCAGCGAAGTTGAAGGTTTAGGGTTCCAGTTCATTACGTTTAGGACCCGGGGATTTTTGGGAAAAATGAGGTGGACCTTCGTAGATGTGTTAGTAATGTTCTTGGGTGATGGTTGATAGGTTCGGGATTTCCCGAGGAAGCTGAAGAACGTACGGGACGTTCGGGACGCGATTAAGGGCTCGATACTGTGAGTGGACCCCTTTCTCTTAACTTGAGCATGCATAACTACTTTTCATTACTTGTTTTATGGTTTTAGTCACAATTCTATGTTTATCGCATATGCTTTGTTGGTTTTACATAATTGCACGTTTTTCAAGAAAGTTCAGTTTTCAGCACGTTTTACGAGAAAAGTGTGATTTCTGAACATGATGCTATGGATTTGGGATTTCAATGGATAAGTGTTAAAAGGGATTTTGAAACATGATTTGGTGATTAAAGGGTTTCGGTTTTGAAATCAGATTTCGAAAAACGGGATTGATTTTAAGGTTGAAACGTGGATTTCCGGATTTGAGTTCGGAATGACGGTTTTGGATGCCGGAAGGGCATCAGACCAGTGATTTCGGATTCGGGTTTGGATACGGATTTAGAAAAGGTTTTCAAATGGTTTTGGATTGGATTTGCTGGATCTGGATATTGGGTTTAAAGACCCAGATTATATTTGACGGGGGACGGGCCCGGATTGAGTTTAAAGACTCGGGAGTTTAAAGACTCAGATATATTGATATTTCCCCCGTAGGCCTGTTGAGTTTAAAGACTCGGGAGTTTAATGACTCGGATAGATCCAGCAGGTTTGATCGGATAATGATTGGTTGAGACTTATGTTTTATGATACGGTTTTATGATGCTTATGATATAATTTCTATAGCTGTTTTTATAATGATTCAGCAAATGTTTTTATGATGATCTTTACGTGCTTTATAACATTTTTGATAATTGGGTTATGCATGTGATTTCAAAACGGAGGGCTAAAACCCTGGTTTTATTATGAAATGTTTTTCAGAAATTATTTTATTATTTATTGTCCACTCACACCTTCTGTTTTTAACTTGCCCTCCAGGTTGTGGAGCTAGCGCTGGGTTCTAACGTCGAGGCATTGTCGGAGGCATAGAGTGACCCCGGAGTGTTTAGATTTTCCGTTGTGCGTGTACATTGTTTATCGGTTTTCTTTCTTTTGTATTGGTACTATGCTCTGTAAACTTTGACTTCGGGATGTTTACAGTTTCTCCTGCGTCTGACTGTGTATTTTGGTGGTTTTTCACGAGTTTATTTCAGTTTAGTGTCGGGGTGTCAGACGGGAGCAGGATTTACCTCGGTTTTCGGGGTGAAACCGGGGTAGGTCCTGACAATTGGTATCAGAGCATAGGTTTGTCTAGTTTGACGGGTTTGTCGGTTTGTGAGGTTGTGTTTAGGTTGTTTGACTGTTTCTATGCCTCTTTCAGCGTTCGATTGACGATGACTCCGAGTCGTAGACCCTCTCCACGACCTGAAGAAGAAGCGGCGAGAGGAACAGAGAGTGCTACGATTGAACGAGCCCAACGGCTCGGGGCTACTACTTTTAGTGGTGGGGCAGATCCTGAGGAAACCCAG
Source organism: Prinsepia uniflora (assembly GCA_032719365.1). Lineage (NCBI taxonomy): Eukaryota > Viridiplantae > Streptophyta > Magnoliopsida > Rosales > Rosaceae > Prinsepia > Prinsepia uniflora. The sequence goes on along the minus strand of CM064861.1, from coordinate 32,538,973 downwards.
AGGTGGATCACGAGAGTTGAGCGGATCTTTGTAGTGATGTATTGCCAACGGGAGGATCGAGTGTTATTGGCTACTTTCTTGCTGGACGGTGCGGCGTACGAGTGGTGGTATACCCTCGAGTTGTCTGGCTGGGATGCCCACACTGTGACCTGGGAGACGTTTCGGGAGAAGTTCTTAGATCAGTATTACTCTCGTTCTTTTCGAGATGCCAAGGAGGCAGAGTTTCTGTAGCTTCAACAGGGGAATTTGAGTGTGGCTGAGTACGAACAGAAGTTTCAGATGTTGTCTCGGTTTGCTCTTGCGTTTGTGGCTACTGAAGCCGAGAAGTGCCGTAGGTTTGAGTTGGGCCTGCGAGGTGAGATTCGAGCCATAGTGACGGCTGGATCGTTTACCACCCTCTGAGAGTTGTTGGACGCTGCGGTGAGGGTTGAGGCTAGCTTGCCGGTACGACGCCGGGAGCCATCTTTTTCTGGAGCTTCGAGTCTGAGGACACCGAAGGGAGGTAACTTTAGTGGAGCATCGTCGTCGGGCGATGATAGCTTTGATAGACCTGGTAGTTTCCAGAGTTCAGGATTTCGTGGTTACCGAGCACAGCCGACTCCGCAAGCTAGTGCGATGTCTGTTGCGTCGACGGGGAGGCCGAGTGGTGGACCAGGTCGGGATGTTTGTTTCTACTGTGGGGAGCGAGGTCACTTTCGACGTGAATGTCCACTGTTTCCACAGGAAGGTGGTGTAGGTCGAGGATCAGCGGAGCCCGGACAGAGTAGAGCGTCAGGGACAGCGGGCACTAGAGGAAGTGGTGGTGCCACTAGTAGTTCGCGGGGACGTGGTAGATCTTCAGGATCTCAGGCCCGAGTGTTTTCGATGACTCAGCAGGAGGTTCAGTCGGCACCCGATGCGGGGACATGTACTTTTACTATCCTTAGTTGTGTTGTACCTACTTTGTTGTTGGATCTCGGGGTAGATTCTAGGATTTTCCCTAGGTTACCTGGAGTGTTACGGTGAATTCCGTTGAAGGATGACGGAAGGAACATGAAATGAGTGACTATAACTGATCGATATGAGAGTATTGAATGTGAGAACCCACAATCTAGAGTTTGCCTTTAGGACTTTGTAGATTTACCCGAAAAGTGGTCGAAGTAGCAGCCGAGGGGTGTGACAACGAGGTGGTAGGTAGGGTTCCCTTTTGGACTAGATTTCATCGAGTTGGGTTCCAGAAGGTGAGGTGGTAGTACGTGAGGATGTACTCTATGAATTCTGTTGGGTACTCTATATGAACATTGCCCTCCATGTTGTGGAGCTAGCGCTGGGTTCTGACGTCGAGGCATTGTCGGAGGCATAGAGTGACCCCGGAGTGTTTAGATTTTCCGTTGTGCGTGTACATTGTTTATCGGTTTTCTTTCTTTTATATTGGTACTATGCTCTGTAAACTTTGACTTCGGGAAGTTTACAGTTTCTCCTGCGTCTGACTGGGTATTTTGGTGGTTTTTCATGAGTTTATTTCGGTTTAGTGTCGGGGTGTCAGAAGGGAGCAGGATTTACCTCGGTTTTCGGGGTGAAACCGGGGTGGGTCCTGACACCTGACATCCCACACTGTCATCCACGACAGAACTATGCCAACCCCGGCATCATATGCCGAACCAAGACATTCCATCCTACTAACTATCGTACTGGTATCCTAACTATCAGGTTGACCACAAACTGTGGCCACTTGAGATATCACATCCTCGACCTGCATACTACTCCAAGAGCTCCACGGTTGCTCGAATAGAGAGAACCCCCGCTCTAACAAGTAATCCTATGCTCTGATATCACGCTGATAGGACCCATCCCAATCCCCCCGAGATTAACACGGGATGACCCTGCTCCCGTCTCACACGGAGTGTCAGACAAGAGATATTTCCAATCTTAGCCCTCAACGGCCATCAGAATACGCTAGGATCCGGAGGAGGTATGTGATATCTCGGTCTCTGCTACAATCCACATCTGATGTCAACCTGAAGGGCAGTCAAAACATTAAAAGCTGTGAGTGGACAAAACAAGAGTTTATAAAAACATTTCATAAGAAGACATTTGTACCCTTCACTAAAAAGCATGCTTGCATTCGAAAACTATTTATCAGAAAGAAACCATTTGTGGGAACTAAGCCCTAAACCATAATGAAATAGACCATACGGGCCACTGCCCAAAACCATAAGAAACCAATAAGGGACTCAGCCCAAAACCATAACCATACTGAAACCAAATACACGAGCCACTGCTCAAATCCTGTGCATACATGTGCACACCACATGTCACATATCATATATCATATATAAGTCACACAACCAATCCCGTCACAGTTTCCAAAGCTACACGCGTGCTACCCGGGGTCTCAAACCCAAGTCTCTCAGAATCCAAGGTCAATGTCCGTAGACCAATGACCCATCCTGAGGTTATAGTACAAGCCTTCCTGAGAGTAAGGCACCCAAAGGGGGCGACTCCCACTCAGTCAGTACTCTGTGACTACTCCGGGGTCCACCCAGGCCAACGACCCTCCCCGGAGGAGATAATAGAAGTAAAGGAAGGTATATGAACATATATATACATAACATAAACACTCATGCCCGGTTCCCCTGAACCTTCATGATCCATAATATCCATTCATATACATAGAGACAATATCCTCCATGCCCAGTTCCCATAAACCGTCATGTACAACAATAACCATTCTAGGGTTCATACCGGTTCCCATAAACCGCCATGAACTTGGAAATCCATCTAGGGTCCCTGACCTGAAATCATAACCGTAAAGTAACTGGGTCTCGTGCCCGAACATATGACATCATCTGGGCATCCTTCCCGATATCTAAGGGTCAGTCACGACTCCGATCATAGTGATGCGTGCAACCATCCATCCAGGACCGCCCTCAATCCTGGTATGTCGCCGTGAACTATCAACCGACGCGACCACCATAAGATCATGGTGCACTCATCACCGATCGCTATCCTGAACCGTCTGCACTCCGAAGTTGAGCCTCCCCAGGCTGCCCGACCACGAATCGTGCATCGTAACCTCTTCGAAAGGAACACATCCCAATCCGGAGGTGAGCGTCACGTCGTCCGTCGCTGTGCACCAAGCATCTGCCGCGACCACGACTCGGACCCGTAGGTCATCAATAAGGTCATATGCCTGAGACAAAACCAAATGGGTCTCATACCCGAGTTTATCCTTTTAGAAATCCAAAACCTTTTCATTTAAACCAATAAAGAAATACAGACCCGTATATGCACCGTATAAGGCTGAAACCTTGAAATACGTGCTTATACGTAACCACAACCAAATGCAATCATGGCATCACCAAAAAGTGTTTAAAACATATAATAAACATTTATGCATGCACCAATTTAGAAAATCAAGGTCCACTCACAGACCGTCCGTGTTGCCGCCTCGATTTGCGTGCCATACGGCTCTCCCGAGCCAAACCCCGTCACTGGGACTCTCGAACCTGTCCAAATCATAATAGAAGGTTACTAACTACTTAATTAACCTCCCACTAAAGCCCCGTAATTTTTCGGTATTTTTAACTATTCTTAAACTCAATCTGAAACCTTCTGATGCCCCGAAACCTTCCGATGCCCCGAACATTATCGAGACGGTGTTTGATCGACAGGAAACCAGTTCCAAAATGTTCATTACATCGAATAGAGTGTTTCACATGTTGAACACTTCCCCATTGGACCTACCACGTGCCCCCACGCGCCCTAGATAGCCCCTGCGCGTGAGCCCACGCGCCGAGCACTAGTTATCATCTCCTTCCTTGGTCGAACAGGGTTTGACTTGTTCGAACCGGACCGAACCGGCTCGACCGGTTCAACGGTTAAACCCATTCATTTCTACTCCATTTTAACCCATTTTCATTCTAATATGTTCCTAATCTCATTTCTAATCATTTTAAACGTTAAAAACCGATAAACAACCTCAAAATCCATACCTTCAAGATCGAAGCTTGATCCGGCCGCCTGCAACCACCATGCTCTTGATTTTTCGGCCACCACTGCCCACCAAACTGATCCTATTAGACTCCTCTTGGTCCCAGAAACACGACCCAATCCTTAGGTTTGATTAAAACCCACTAAAACCTGATCTTTGATTTTTGAATGTTTTCACGCCACGGGTTCGACCTCCCCCCACCGTGAACCGCCGCGTCCTCAGCCGTCCTCAGTCTCTCAGTCCTTCATCACCTCACTCACGGTCACTCACGGCTCAGATAATGGAAGGTGAGGTGTGGGTTGTGTTTGTGTGTTTAAGAGAGAAAAATGGAGGATGAACAATGTGAGGGGGGTTCGGGTTTGTAAGGTAATGAAGAAAGAAGATGAGGGTGTTTGATAAGATGGGAGATGAGTGAAATAATGGATGGTGAGGATTGAATGATTAATTAAAATGAATGGCTAGGATTGAGTGAAGAAAAGATTAATTATATAATAATAGATATAATAATATTTAATTAAGTGAGATCCCCTTTTTAGGGAAATTGGCCAATGGGATGAGTGACACTTGTCACTCATCCATGGGACCCACTGAAAATATCTAGCCCAATTAGATTTTGCGAAATCATCACCGTCTTGAAGTACATGCATAGTGAAATCGTACTTTCGTGACCTATAACTTCCCCGTTCGAAGTCCGATTTCAGCGTGCCGCCCTGCTATGGATTCGTATCATCCCGATCTACGTAATGGTACTCGGCCCTCAGCCATAGGACCTCTCGGTCAAAAAGTCAACATTTGCCCCCTTTTAACCATAATTATCAAAATGCCCCTAAACTTCCGAACGTCATTACTTCTTCTTCGAACGTCGGAATTGAACTTGCCACCAGTATATGAACTCGTGGCGTCACGAACTACGTCACGGTCATTGGTCAAAGTCCATTTGACCGCCAGAATAAAAAGTCAACATTTTGCCACGGCTAGGGGCAAAACGGTCATTTTACATTGTTCGTCCGATTTCGCCTAACTAATCACCGATTAGCCTCACTAATCGTGATTAGTCACTAATCTAATCCTGAAATTTGGGACGGGTCATTACACTACAAATAAAAAACCATTTCTAACTCTATCTAGTAGCAACTTCCACTAGTGGCACGCCTACTTTGAAGGCAGCTAAAATACTAAGTTAGTTGGACCAGCCCATCTAGGGCAAGACCACGACACCATGGCCCAAGGCTTTTAGCCTGCACTCCACTTATCCTAGTCTCTTACACCACACACTACAACATCATACTACATCGAAGAGATCCCCCTAACCCACATCATCAACATTTTACAAAGCCCAATTACGAAAGCTCTCAAAGTAAATTCCAGTAGAACCAAGTATATAAGAAGGAATATTGGGGGAAAATGAAAATGATTAGCGAAACCACAATATTGGGGAAGAATGAAAATTTACCTTTTATGGTTTCTTCAAGTCACTCTCTTTCGATTGAAGGAATAGAGAGGCTAGGGATAAGACGGCATGGTGAAACAAAACAAAGAAGAATACAAACTTAAATAGTATGATATTGGTTCAAATTTCCTTTGAAGATAGTTCATGGTTCATTTATATAATTTGAAGATAGTTCATGGTTCATTTATATAAGGGTCAATCCAGCCGAACAAATGCAAGTGAGTGATTCAAATAAACTTTTGCTTTTGTTTTTGGAGTACTATATATTTAAATTTCACTTGAACTATCGGCATTTAACATTGTGAAAGCATCAAATATAGGAAGAAATAAGGTTAAGACTAGGGAGGTGTGGTGAAACAAACCATATAAGTATGAAAAAAATTAAAATATACTGTTTCAAATTACCTTTGAATGTAGTTTAAGGTTCATTTCTATAAGGCCCATCTTGACCTTACAAATGTCAATGAGTGATTCAAATCAACTTTTTTTTTGGGAATACCTTAAATTTAAATTTCACTAAAACTCTCGACATTCAACATTATGAAAATATCAAATGAGGGAGGGTGGTAGGAGCAGCACTGAATTTCCCATTGAAATCTATGAGAAGCCCTGCTCTTGTCTAACAAAACTTTACATCTCAAAATAACGCACTACGCCAACCAAGGACCTATTGAAATTCTACTAACAATTGGAAGTTTTCTTTGCAGCTGGGCCAACTATTCCACCTGTCAGACTCAGGATGCAATTAACAATTCTACTTAAAAACAAGACTATTAGTGCAAACTAGGTTAAATTAGATTTAGTCCAAACCAAAATCTACATCAACAATGCAGGAGAAGGTGATGCCTCTTTTTAGTCTCAATGCTTCATCCCAGTACAACTTGGATATTACAAACCAAATAACTGTGAGTTGACATTCAAACTTTATTGAAGCCTAAACACGCTAATAAACTGACGATAACAATAATAACCAAAATCATGATAAACCCACCTTGAAATATTGTACTTACCATAATACCCTCTGATATATATATATATATATATGTATATATCAAACTTGCCATAACTCATTAATTCATCCAAATGGAACCCACTCCCCTAATTATACCTTCTATCTAGATAACCCAATCGAAGTCGATAGTCCATGCCTAACTCCACAAACCGAACGAGAGCATCATCCTAAGATGTAGCTCGATATCCCAGATCATCCCGAGTAATAGCTCAATATCTCGACTCATCTCAAGTTGTACCTTAACCACATACTGAGTGTATGATGGAATCCACCATACATAAGTCGCATCTTCCTGAGTATATGTGTAATCCTCTGAAACATACTCAGCAATTACCAAGCATATGTGAAATCCTCCATAACATACCTTGCATCTTCCAAGCGTATGTCGAATCCTCCATAAGATGCCTCGCCAATTACCTCGCATATGTAGAATCTTCCATAAAATACCTCACTAATTACCAAGCGTATATGGAATCCTCCATAACATGTTTCATTAATTACCGAGTGTATGTCGAATCCTCCATTACATACCTCGTATCTTACCGAGCGTTTTTGGAATCCTTCATAACATACCATACATTTTCTAGAGGTATGTGGAATCCTCTGTAACATACCAAACAAAATACCGAACAAATGTGTAATCCACCATAACATATCTCACCAATTACCGAGCGTATATATAATCCTCAATAGCATACCTCATATTTTCCCAAGCATATGTGGAATCCTCCATAACATGCCTCACTTATTGCTGAGCGCTTGTGGCATCCTTCATATCATACCCATAACGACAAGTCTTGAAAACTTAAGGCATATTCAGAAACAAAATCGAGATTGGACAGGTTTACCCCTTTCTTTGATAATGGCCTAAAAGTTAATTTTAACTTGAAAAAAATCTCTAAAGTTCCAATTGGACAGATATGTGTGTCTCAAACTCATAAATTTGTGGACATGTGGCACGTTGAAAACAAATATTGTAGGAAAAAGTTATGGGTCTAAATGCACCAAGGGAATTTTGTGTAATTTGCTTAAGCAGGGGCATTTTAGTCAATTCTGTTGTTTATTCACGCAATGACTTAACATTTACTCCATGTTGGCGTGACATTTGTCACCTGCCGAGGAGGTGAGATGGGAGTCAACATCTTCCATTGTTCCTTTTTTTTATATATGGAACCGAGAGGAAAAACGGGAGGGAGGGGAGAAAAATGAGAATATGAAATCGTCCTTGATATCTTTCTGGGTTTGTACATCAATATTAAAGGAGCAGGGAAGGCTAGGGACATCCATGTATGTCTCTAGAAAGGAAGGGGAGATTAGAGATAAAGGGCATGAATGGAAAAACCATGGTCCCTGTGATGTATTCTTGGCTTTGGACTAGAGTAGATCAAATTTAGCTTAAGGAATTAAGTGTTATGGACATGGGGAGACTGACATATGGGTGTTCACACTTTGGTCGTCAGCTTCGAACCTTCCTTCGTGGAATCGAGGTAACCATTTATGTTTTTTATGTTGGAGATGTGTTTATAGGTTAAATTAGATGAACTTGATTATTGGATAATTGAAAATGGACCAAAATTGAGGGAGAATGAACCAGATTAGGGTTACCAGGTCAAGATCTAGTTGTAGGAAATCAGGTCGATCCATTATGAGGTTGAAGGCGAATGGGATTGCGATTGTAGATCCAAGCGCATGAAGCCTAATCATAGGGAGCTCATTAGAGCGTGACACCAGGTGCAACATTTTTTCAGGGTCCGATCAACACGATTCTTTATTTTCTTGTTGTTACATATCTATTGGTACAAGTTTCGAGACCATCCTCCTCTGTTCCCAGCCACCACATGCCTTCTCCAGCCGCGAGTTCACGTCCTCTGGACTCCTCTCAGCTTCTAGAAGCTCCACTGATCCATCAAACCGATCAGTAACCATCAAGTCCCACGTTACCAGGTTTGAACAGAGACAGAGAAAACATAGTTGATAGAAAAGGGTTTACCTTCACTATGTTACTTCGTCGCGGCCTTCCCCACGATCCCTACGTCTCCTAGTTCCCTTTTGTTCACTGTCACCGCCAATAGACGAGGTCCACAAAGGTTTGAACATTTTGAGTTTTCATGGTTTCCAGTCTTTCCCTGTCGACCCACTTCTCTAGTCCTCCTCTGTATCATCTCTCTATTTTCCTCACTTCTCACACATGATTTCACTCAGGTTTTCACTTAGATACACATACAAGCTTTGATCTCTCACTCTCTTGACTAAACATAGAAACCAGATGCACGACTACACGACCCTCTGCCCTGTTTTAATCGATCAAATTGTGCGAAGAGGTTGGAACCAACCAGAGAGTGGATAGGTGGCCACATTTCATTGCTCCTAGGTGAAAATATCCAACCACACAGGGACAGATGTCCCCATCCTATTAAACCATTTTCAAAATCAGCCAAAATACCATTTTTCCTTTGGTGCACAAATTACCATTTTGCCTCTCGCACGTTTAGAGCAAAATTCGAGCCGTCCGAAGTCCGATGACAACGTTCCGCTTCTCGTTGTAATCAGGGGATTGAGAGCTATCTAACAGTCCTCAAACTACATGATAAATACCTGTCATATAAAAAGTCAACAATTTGCCCCTTTCAACCAAATTACCAAAATACCCCTCGACTTCCAAACGTCAAAACTTCTTCCTTGAAAGTCGGAATCGGACGTGCCACCTGTCTACGAACTCATGACTTCCCGAACTACGTCACAGTCATCAGCCAAAGTCCATTTGACTGCCTAAACTAAAATTCAACGTTTCACCCATTCTGGGGGCAAAACCGTCATTTTGCACCGTCCGTCTGAAATCACCCAACTAATCACTGATTAACTTCATTAATCCGTCATTAATCACTAATCTAATCTCGGAATCCAGGATGGGTCGTTACATGTGATATGGATTTGAATGGTGATATGGATATGTGTGGTTTCTCGATATTCTGATATGAAATGTTGCGACGATATTGAGTTGTGATACATGTGTTTTTTGGAACTCGTGATGTGTGAAATGTGGTTATGATTGTGCTGGTTGAATATGAGTTTTAGACGTCAAGCCCAAGGCTCCAGTTCCTAAGATTTTGTTGTGATCACTCGAACTTCAAGCTTGGGGCTCCTGTTCTTGGGCAACTGTATATCTGATGGCATGCCAGTAGTGCACCTTTTGTATGATGATTGATATGGAGATTTACGTGGTGCATGTGATGATGGAAGCTGTATTTGTACATTGATGTGGTGTGATTGTTGTGAAGTCTGTGGTAATGATGATAATGCAATGATTGTGTGTTACTATTGTGCTTTATAATGAGTAACCCTCATCGTGATGTGTTTTGATGGATATGATATTCTCGAACGTCGAGGTGGACTCCGGTACCCGAGTGAGTATATGGTGTGCCTGCTAGTGAGGCAATGGTTTATGTTTGATATTGTGATTGATGTGCTACTTTGAGTTTACTGTTGTGATGGATTGCCGATTGATACTTGCTTTATATACGTTTTCATGTACTTCGAGAATGATAAATGGTGTTTCATTTTAAATCGAAGTGAAATGGTTTTGAACTGGGTTTCATCATGGTTCAAAACGGCGTTAGGCGCTCCTAGGGCAGTCAATACGGGCTGAGCGCCTAGGCGGTTAGGCGGGGCCTAGGCAACTTTTTTTAAAGGAAAAATTCAACAAACTAATAATATAATTAATATTATCAAATAATTTCAAAACAAAAATTAATATATAGATAAATCAATTGAGTTGGGAATCATAAACGTTGAAAATGTAAGTTTTTTATTAATTTTATTATACAACATTCTATATATTTTTAATTTATTACCTTTATTTTAATTAATAGTTATATTAATTACTAAATATTTAATAAATAAAATAATTGAAATAACTAAATCTGTATATAAGAACTTATATAACTATATATATAAGGATGTACACGCAAATCCACCTACTTGCCTAGCCATTATGGAGGAAAATTTCTCACCTTTGAGCTCCCAAGCAGAGTAGACTGTCGCCGTTTTGAACAGTGGTTTTCATATGCGTGCATGGTTTTGGAAAACGCAGGGTAATAGATGAATATTTTTATAGTATGTTTTTAAACTATTCATTTTTGTCCACTCACAAGTTTTCTTGGCTTTTCGACCCTCCAGGACCGCTGCACGGAAATTGAGGTTAGAGAGGTGGAGGCATGAACTAGCGAGTTCTGCATTTATCCCTTGTTTGACAAGGTTTCTATCAGAAGAGAACATGGCCCGTGTGTACTATTCGGGTGTATTCGGGTAGGGTCTTATCAATTTGGTATCAGAGCTAAAGTTCTTAGTTGTGTTGTTAATTTTATGCCTCCGAGATGCGAGCCCCGTGCACGACCTGGTGATGAGATGAGTAGACGAGCATAGGATAGTTATGGGGCTGTTAGTGGTTCTGGATACTTAGATCAAACTGCGAATGTTATGCTCCTTTGTAGGGGAAATTGTGTGTGATGGTTATTGTGTAAGCTTTCAGATGATTGTTGATTTTGTGTTTAGTCGAGACGGTTCAATGTGATTAATGATTCTTATGCCTTGGGATATTCGTATATATGCTTAATGTTGCAGGTGGATATGTTATGAGTTGATGTGTGTGAGTCCCCGATTTTCATTCTTTGTGGGGTGAATTAAGTCTGAGCTGATTATATTAGCATGTTCATACATATGTTGGTTATGAGTATGGTTTGAGGTTTAGTCTTCGATGTGGAATAACAACTCAAGAAAGACCTTAAGAGAGTATGAGCTTGATAAGTATGTTAGTAAGATGAAAGTGAAATTCCTCGAGGATTCATGCAATGGTATGTTCGCATGTGCATTGATTATAGAGTTCGTGATCAAGTTGATAATTGGTAAAATTGTATGGTCGTAATTAAGCTTCAAAATAGGACTTGGGTTTAGTTTTGAAATTTCTAGGACGAAATTTTTTAAGGAGGGTAGGTTGTAACAACCCGGATTACGAAGTAACGTGAAATTGAAAAATTAAAGGAGAAGAGGACGATTTTGCCCTTATGGAAATCAAATTCTTGACTTTTTTATTCGGACACCACTTGGGGGTTCCAAAAAGACCATTACGATGGTCTTGAGGTCCTAAGTTCGTAAACAGGAGCCATGCCACCATTAGAGAAAAAGTTAGATGGAATTGACCATTTTTTCCGTAGAATTTTTTTTTATCAAAGTCAAAATGTTGACTTTTTGGTCGGCACATCGTTTAGGTGATTCGAAAGGACTGTTACGAAGGTCTCGGCCTTCCGAGTTCGTCGACAGACGGCATGCAAACAATAGAGTTCGAATAGTTTCGATTTGGGTCTAGATTATGTAGGGGCAATATGGTAATTTTGTAAGGAGGGGCGTTTTGGTAATTTTCTTTGTTGGATTTTGTTGTGGTTGAATAAGGGAAGGACAAGAATCCTTCGTCTGCCACCGTCGTAAGGAGGATTCGTCTGCCACCGTCGTTGTGTGATTGTGTGTGAGTTAATATAGGCGAGTTTGTGTGTGTTGTGTGTGCTTTGGAGTGTACACGACCGTAAGAAAGAGTATCGAAGAAGAGATGGAAAAATCCAGAGAAATGAGGGAGATAAACATGGGTGGGTCGGGTCGCTGGGTCGAGCGATCCGAATAGTAGATGAATCGGGTTGGATAGAGTTTAGGGATGATTGAATAGTGCCTGGGGCGTGGCTTCGACGTACATCCACTTTGGGCCGTGCGTGGGGGCGTGTGAGAGTGAATCGCAAGGTGCGGTCAACATGAAAGTTCATCTTTTTGATGTTTCGAGCCCAAGGTACAATTCTCGAGGCGATCAAATATCGTTTTAAGGTTGTTTTGGTTGTCCAATGGTTTAGGGTTCGTTTTAAATTCGTTTAGAAATCCCAAAAAATTATGGGATTAAAATAGAGGATAATTGGGATGGTTTGTGACCTTAATATATGGATTATGGCAGCAAATGACATTCCCGAAAATTACGGAGAAACGTACAAAGGTGAATTCGAAGATTTGGAGGTGTGTGAGTGGAATTTCTTTCCCTAAACTTTTATGCATGCATACTTACATGAATTAAATGTGTTTTATGTGATTTTTTGTGATATTTAAGTGATTGAGAATTTTATCAGATTTTCGATGATTTTATGAATATTTTATTACGTATTTTTCGAGGATTTCTGTAAATTCTGTTTTGATTTCCTATTCAAAGGTGACTTTGGGATTTTTCATGAAATGTGATTTTAAAGACTATGATGTTGGTTTTTCAGTGATTTGATATGATTTGGATGGTTTTACGAAAGTTACTCGAGGGCTCGTTTTATGAGGTTTTCCTCGAGTATATGTTCCGGACTTTGGTTTTAAAGTATAGATTTGGGCTGAACAAGGTTTGAACTATGGAATAAAGTGATTTTGCTATATTTATGATTATCTTATGATTTTTCGAATGATTTTCATGAAAATACTATCTGTGCACATTTTACGAGGCACGACATATAACTTGGTTTTGGGCTTAGGCCCGGGACTATCTAAAATGAGGTTTTGAATATGAAAGTGATATGGGTGATAAATGTGTGATTCCTTGGTAATGTTACACTTGTGATATGGATATGTGTGGTTTCTTGATATTCGTGATATGAAATGTTATGATGATATTGAGTTGTGATGCAAGTATGTGTTTCTTAGTACTCGTGATGTGTGAAACGTGGTTGTGATTTGCTTATTGAACATGAGTTTCAGATGTCGAGCCTGGAGCTCCATTTCCAACGACTGTGTTGTGATGACTCGAACGTCGAGCATGGGGCTCCAATTCTCGAGCGAGTGCATATGTGATGGCCTATCAGTAGTGCACTTGTGGTATGATGATCGATATGGTGATTGACATGGTGCATGTGATGATGGATGTTGTGTTTGTAGATTGATGTGGTTTGATTGTTATGAAGTCTGTGGTAATGTTGATTATGGATTGATTGTGTGTTATTATTGTGCTTTAAGTTGAGTAACCCTTCTCGTGATGTGTTTTGATGGATCTGGTGTTCTCGAACATCGAAGTGGGCTCCGGTTCCTGAGTGAGTATGTGGTGTGCCTGCTAGTGAGGTAGTGGTTGATGTTTGAAATTGTGATTAATGTGCTGGCTTTGAGTTGACTGTTGTGATGGTTTGCCGATTGATACTTGCTTTATATGCATTTTAACGTACTTCGAGAATGATAAATGGTGTTTCGTTTTAAATGGAAGTGAAACGGTTTTAAACTGGGTTTCATCAAGGTTCAAAATTCCGTTAGGCGCTCCTAGGGCGGTCAATAGGGGCTTAGCGCCTAGATGGTTAAGCGAGGCTTAGGCAGTTTTTTTTTTAAGACAAAATTCAACAAAATAATAATATAATGAATATTAGCAAATAATTTCAGAACAAAAATTAATTATATAGAAAAATAAATTGAGTTGGGAATCATAAATGTTGAAAATGTAAGTTTTTGATTAATTTTATTATACAACATTCTATGTTTTTTAATTTATTATCTTTGTTTTAATTAATACTTATATTAATAACTAAATATTTAATAAATAAAATCACTTAAATAACTAAATCTATATATAAGAACTTATATAACTAAATATATATAAGGATGCACACGCAAACCCACCTACTTGCTTAGCCATTATGGGGGGCGGTTTCTCACCTTTGAGCTCCCAAGCAGACTAGACTGTCGCCGTTTTGAACAGTGATTTTCATATGCATGCATAATTTTGGAAAACAGAGGGTAATAGGTGAATATTTTTAAAGTATGTTTTTAAACTATTCATTTTTGTCCACTCACAAGTTTTTTTGGTTTTTTCGACCCTCCAAGACTGCTGCACAAAAATCGAGGCTTGAGAGGTGGAGGCATGAATTAGCGAGTTATGTGTTTATCCTTTGTCTGACAATGTTTCTGTCAGACGAGAACGTGGCCTGTGTGTAGTGACCCGGACATTCAAAAAAGGAAATTTTGGAAAATTTGAAGAAAATGACGATTTTGTCCCTGACTTTGGACGAACGGTTGATTTTTGGTTCGAGCGGTCAAACGAACTTTGACCGATGACTGTGACGGAGTTCGGGACGTCACGAGTTCATAGATAGGTGGAACGTCTGATTCCGACATTCGAGGAGAAAGTTATGATGTTCGAAAGTTCAAGGGTAATTTGGTAATTTGAGTAAAAAGGGGCAATTTGTTGACTTTCCAAACGACAAGGACTTTTCATGTAATTCGAGGACCGTTGGGTAGGTCCCGAGACGCTGAATCCGTAGACAGGCGACACGCGTCAATTGGAGTTCGGACGAAGAAGTTACGGGTCTAGAGGTGCGAAGGGCATTTTGATAAATTGTCAAGTAAGGGAAAAATGGTAATTGGTTAATTAAATAAGAAATGGGACGGATTGGGCTGATTCAGCCATGATTATTTCAGATAGTGACATCTGTCACTTTGATGAAGCAATTAGTGGCACTAATTTGCAAAGGTGGAACGGTGGGATGAATTTAGTTTAAACCGTGTGTGTGTGAATATGGTTTGAAAAACAGAGTGTATAATTGATCAAGAGTCCACCGCCCAACCGTTTGAATAACTGAGTAAAGGAATGGAAAAAAAAACCAGAGAGAAAGAGCTGCTGTAAGACCCGAAATCCAATTATCAAATGGAATGTGATCAATAATTGAATTTGCAATTGTGGATGTTTATGACTACAATTGAGATTATAATTAGTTCTCTGGAACCTAGACGACTCAAATGGCTTCAAAAACGAAGGAAAATGAGGTCGTTTTGACCGTGAACGGAGTACCTCGACGCCTCAAAAAATCGAAGGTTGGGTGTGTAATTGGAGGAGTTGGACGGTGCAATTGAGATCGAAGACAAGTTGGTGATAGTTCTACGAAGCTTTTGGGTGGATTAGTTGAAGGAAAACGATGGGAATCGATGAACTCTAATGAATGAACATAGTTCGGGTGTTCTTCGAAAATTCAAGTTTGAATTGATGGATTGAGGTAAGTTGTATTGAAATTGAATTTACAGAACCATAATTAGATTCATAAGGATGCTTTTGATTGAATCAATTGAAGAAAACAAGTTGAAATTGGCAGGGATTGGACTGGGTCAATACGCGGGTTAAATGACCCGTTTAGCAGACGGCCAGGTGAGAACGATGAACAGTGCTTTTACTGTAGCAGCGCGTGAGCTTCACGCGCAGCCACTCACGGCGGCGCGTAGGACCGAATATCGAGGTGAGTTCAACATGAAACTTGCTCCTGTTAATGTAACGAACATTTCGGCACTAGTTTCGAGGAAATCAGATATCAATTCGATGGTGTTTAGTGTATCCGAAGTTTTCGTATACGTTTAAAATACGTATTTAAATCCTGAAAAAATTGGGGAAAATTATATGATGTATATTGGAGTGTTAGTGACCCTCGATATTGATTTTAGATAGGGACTATGATTTACAGAATTTACGGAAAAACGTGCAGCTCGGAAGCGAGCCGTTTGGACAGTGTGTGAGTGAACTTTGTTTTCTAAATTTCAATGCATGCATAATCGTTCTCTATGATGTATATTTATGATTTCTATGCTTATGCTTATGGTAATTACGATTTTCGTATTTACACGTATTTCGATATGCAATATGTAACTGCACGTATTTCGAGACTGGTTTCTCCTACGCTTTGATGATGGTTTGGTGGACGATTTTCTATGATTTGTGTGTATCATGTGACAGGACCCATCCCAATCCCCCCGGGATTAGTGCGGGATATTTTCGACCTTTGCCCTCCCGGGCTATTAGAGTACGCCAGGATCCAGAGGAGGTATGTGATATCTCGGTCTCTGCTACAGTCCACATCCGATGTCAACCTGAAGGGCAGTCAAAACATTAAAAGCTGTGAGTGGACAAAACAAGAGTTTGTAAAAACATTTCATAAGAAGACATTTGTACCCTTCACTAAAAAGCATGCATGCATTCGAAAACCATTTATCCAGAAAAACCGTAGGTGGGAACTAAGCCTAAAACCAAGATTGAAAGAACCATAATGAAAACGCCCATACGGGCCACTACCCAAATCCATAAGGGACTCAGCCCAAATCATAAGAAACCAACCATACGAGCCACTGCCCAAAACCTGTGTAAACACACATCATATATCATATCATATATCTCATAAAGCATACATCATATATACATATAATTCACACAACCAATCTTGTCACGGTTTACAAAGCTACGGGCGTGCTACCTAGGTCTCAATCCGAGTCTTCTCAAAGTCAAGATCAATGTCCGTAGACCACTGACCCTACCCGAGGTAATAGTAACCATAGCCTTCCTGAGAGTAAGGAACCCAACTGGGGGGTGACTCCACTCATTCGGTGCTCCGTGACTACTCTGGGGTCCACCCAGGCGTACGACCCTCCCTAGAGGAGATAATAGAAGTAAAGGAAGGTATATGAATACATATATATACATAACATAAACACTCATGCCCGGTTCCCCTGAACCTTCATGATCCATAATATCCATTCATATACATAGAGACAATATCCTCCATGCCCGGTTCCCATAAACCGTCATGTACAACAATAACCATTCTAGGGTTCATACCGGTTCCCATAAATCGTCATGAACTTGGAAATCCATCTAGGGTCCCTGACCCGAAATCATAAACCGTAAAGTAACTGGGTCTCGTGCCCGAACATAGGACATCAGCTGGGCACCGTGCCCGATATCTGAGGTCATATGCCCGAGATAAAAACAAATAGGTCTCGTACCCGAGTTTATCCTTTTGAAATCCAATTCCAAATCATTTAGACTATTAAAGAAATACAGACCCGTATAAGCACCGTATAAGGTCGAAACTTCGAAATACGTGCTTATACGTAACCACATACAAATGCACCCATGGCATCATCAAACATGTATTAAAACATATAATAAACATTTATGCATGCACCAATTTAGAAAACAAGGTCCACTCACAGACCGTCCGAGCTACCGCCTCGATTTGCGTGCCATAGGCTCTCCCGAGCCAATTCGACCTCACCGGGTCATCCTGACCTGTCCAAACCACATCCAAAGGCTACTACTAACCTATACAAGTCCATAATAAGAACCCTAAACTTTCCCGAAAAATTCAACGTGTCCCGTACACGTTCCCCGAGGTGAAAAACCTCAATTTGACCAACTTAACGATCTCCGATCGACCCGAAACCACCGTCATTGGATCCGGATCTTCGAAACCTTTAAAATGACTCTGGGCCCACTCAAAACACTGCTCACACGCGCCCCCACGCGCCTGGTCAATGCGTGGTCAACACTACTACAGTACCTGCTGACGTCATCTGACAGCTATCAGGTCTAACATGTCAGACTCTGACAGGTGCCACGTGTCAAGCTCCCATTAGTCCACATCACTGCTCTGTCAGTGCCACGTGGTAGTCTGACATGTGCCACGTGTCATCACGACACTGGTCCACGTCAGTGCCACGTGTTAGCCCCTGATTGGGCCACGTCACTGACATGTCAGTGCTGACTGTGCACTGACATGTGACACGTGTCGGCTGATGAGTGGTCCACGTCACCTGACACTCTGACAGGTGCCATGTCATCATGCCATGTCATCACCCCAACCTCTCGACGGGTCGGCCCGAACCCTACAACCGGGTCGTTCAGACCAGCAGGTTGACCCGGTCGGTTCTCCACCGTCCGGCCACCAAAACTCCTCCCGTTTGTCCCATTTTCTCCGTCTCTTCCTAAGCTAGAGTTCTATGGGTTTAAAACTAGGAAAAAACATCAAAATCCGTACCTTCCAAGCTCATCAATGGCGGCCGTGACTTCCTCCACCGTTCACGGTCGTTCCAGGCCATCCCCATCCCCAAAACTAATCCTATTCGACTCCTAGGACTACCAGCAACCTAACCTAAACCTTAGAATCGAATAAAAAGCAATAAAACTGAGTTTTGAATTTTTGAATATTTTTACCTCACGGGCTCTCTCTCCCCGCCGTGTCCTCCGTCGTGGCTGGTCGTGGCTTGCCATCCTTAGTCCCTCCACACTCTCTCACGGTCATGTTCAGCTCACACAAGCAATGAATGGTGATGGTGTGTGTGTGTTTCGGGTTTTTGGAGGAAAAGGGAGAAAATAAAAAATGAAGAAGAATGATGAAGGTGATGTCGTGGAAGAGAAGGGAGAAGGAGATGATGTGATCAGATGAGAGAGGAGAGGATTGATGGTGAGGATTGAAGGATTAATTTAGGATGGATGGCTAGGATTAATTGTTAGAAAGTTTAATTATAAAATAATTAATATAATAGTATTTAATTATGTGAGATCCCCTTTTTAGGGGAAGTGACCAATAGGATGAGTGACAAGTGTCACTCATCCATGGGACCCACCAAAATATATGCCCAATCAGATCTTGCCAACTCAGCCCCGTCTTGAAGTACGTGCATAGTGAAATCGAACTTCCGTGACCCATAACTCTCCCTTTCGAAGTCCGATTTCAGCGTGCCGCCTGTCTATGAATTCGTATCGTCCTTATCTACGTAATAGTCTTCGGTCTTCGGCCATCGGACCTCTCGGTCAAAAAGTCAACATTTGACCCCTTTTAACCAAAATTACCAAAATGCCCCTAAGCTTCCGAACGTCATAACTTCCTCCTCGAACGTCGGAATTGAACGTGCCACCTGTCTATGAACTCGTGACGTCATAAACTACGTCGCGGTCATCGGTCAAAGTCCATTTGACCGCCCGATCGAAAAGTCAACATTTTGCCACCACCAGGGGCAAAACGGTCATTTCGCATCGTTCGTCCGATTTCGCCTAACTAATCACCGATTAACCTCACTAATTATGATTAGTCACTAATCTAATCTAGGAATTTGGGACGGGTCGTTACATCATGTTTTGATGATGTTTTGATTATGATTGTGAGTATGATTTACGGTTTTGGCACATATTTCGAGATTATTATGGATTTACACGTTTTTCAAGATTTCGAGTATGTTGTGATTGACCATGGTTTTGATGATTTGAATTTGGGATTGAAAAGATGATTTGATTCAAAACGGATTTTGGAAAAGGTGATTTTGGGCTTGATGCCCAGTTCATAAAAGTGGTTTTGGTGAACGAGATTTCGGTTTTCGGAAACTTGAATGTGGATTTCCGGATTTGGGTTCGGAATGATTATTCCAGAGCTAGCTTATGGAATAATGGTTCCAAATTCGGATTTGGAACCGGGTGATGGATATGATTTGGGATTTGAAAGTGAATTCGGTCACGAGACCCATTTTGATCAAATGTGATTTGGTGTTGGAAATTGGAATAAGATGGATTCTGGATTTGTTGTGAATTACACATGGTTTTGGGTTTAAAGACCCGGTACTATTGCTGGATCATGTTTTGGATTTAAAGATCCGGTTGATTGATGTGACGAGGGAGGGCCCTTGATCAATATGTTTTGAGTTTAAAGACTCGGTTATTGTGATATCCCCCGAGGCCTATTGATTATTTTTTTGAGTTTAAAGACTCGTTGATATCCTGGGAAGGCCTGATTATGCGCATGGTTTTGAGTTTAAAGACTCGGGCGCACTTGAGATGCAGCAGATTAATTGACTTGTGATTTACTGTTGATTTCCGATGTTTGTGGATGTGTTGGGCAATGGCCCGATTTATATGGCTTATGAATTTTGGGCTATGTTCTTGTACTTGGATTTTGATTCATGATTTTGAATGAGGCCCCGTGTTTATGGTTTTAGGCTAAGGCCGAGGTTTAAGAAAAGGAAAATGATTTTGATTTTCATATACTGTTTTCTTGTATTGGAAATGAAATGGATCGTAAAATGCTTTTTGAATGCATGCATTGGTTTTACGTGGAGGGTAGAAATGTCTTTTCTGTAAAATGTTTTATAACTGATTATTTTTGTCCACTCACACCTTTTGTGTTTTTATTGACCCTCTAGGTCGTGGCGCGATGATCGAGGCTGAACGAGAGGTGGAGGCATGAGTGGGCACAGGTACGGTTATCCCTTGTTTGGAATGTGCTGAGGGAAATTTTGGGAACTTCAACTAACTTGTCAGACGGGAGCAGGACCAGGCACGGTTATCTATGTCCTTCGGGGACGGTCATGTCACTGTGTACTATTCGAGTGTATTCGAGTAGGGTCTTATCAATTTGGTATCAGAGCTAAAGTTCTGAGTTGTGTTGTTGATTTTATGCCTTTGAGATGCGAGCCTCGTGCACGGCCTGGTGATGAGATAAGTAGATGAGCCCAAGATAGTTATGGGGCTGTTGGTGGTTCTGGATACTTAGATCAAACTACGAATGTTATGCTCCTTTGTAGGGGAAATTATGTGTAATGGTTATTGTGTAAGCTTTCGGATGATTGCTGATTTTGTGTTTAGTCAAGACGGTTGAATGTGATTAATGATTCTTATGCCTTGGGATATTCGTATATGTGCTTAATGTTGTAGGTGGATATGTTATGAGTTTATGTGTATGACTCCCCGATATTCATTCTTTGTGGGGTGAACTAAGTCCAAGCTGATTGTATTGGTATGTTCGTATATATGTTGGTTATGAGTATGATTTGAGGTTTAGTCGTCGATGTGAAATGACAGCTCAGGAAAGTCCTTAAGAGAATATGAGCTCGATAAGTATGTTATTAAGATGAAAGTGAAATTCCTCGAGATTGGTGTAATGGTATGCTCGCATATGCATTGGTTACAGAGTTTGTGATCGAGTTGACAATTGGTTAAGTTGTATGGTCGTAATTACGCTTTGAAATAGGACTTGAGTTTAGTTTTGAAATTTCTAGGATGAAATTTTTTCAGGAGGGTAGGTTATAACGACTCAGATCACGAAGAAACGTGAAATTGGAAAATTTAAGGAGAAGATGACGATTTTACCCTTGGGGAACAAATTGTTGACTTTTTATTCGAACGCCGCTTGGGGGTTACAAAAAGACCATTATGATGGTCTTGAGATCCTGAGTTCGTAGACGTACAACACGGCATCATTAGAGAAAAGGTTGGATGGAATTGACCATTTTGCCCCTAAGTCCAAGAGTTGACTTTTTTTAATCAAAGTCAAAATGTTGACTTTTTTATCGAGACCTCGTTTAGGTGATCCAAGATGACGGTTACCAAAGTATCGGCCTTCCAAGTATGTCGACAGACGACATGCGAAAATCAGAGTTTGAACAGATGTCGCTTCGAGTCTAGATTATGTAGAGGCAATATGGTAATTTTGTAAGGAGGGGCGTTTTGGTAATTTTCATTATGGGATTTTGTTGTGGCTGAATTAGGGAAGGACAAGTATCCTTATCCCTTTGATTCTTGTGCCACCGTCATTATGTGATTGTGTGTGAGTTAATATAAGCGAGTTTGTGTGTGTGGTGTGTTCTATGTAGTGTACACGACTGTGAGAGAGAGAATTGAAGAAGAGATGGAAAAATCCAAAGAAATGAGGGAGATAAATTCGGGTCGGGTCGTTGGATCAGGTGAATGTGACCCGAATAGCAGAGGAATCGAATTGGAAAGAGGTTGGGGATGGATTGAACAGTGTCTGGCGCGTGGCTCCCACGGGTAGCCACTTTCGGCGGCGCGGGGCTCACATGCACGACCAATTTGGGCTGCGTGTGGGGGCACGCGAAAGGGAATCTCGAGGTGCAGTCAACATGAAAGTTCATCCTTTTGATTTTACGAGTCCAATGGTACAATTTTGGATGCGATCAGATATCGTTTTAGGGTTGTTTTGGTTGTTCAAAGGTTTAGGGTTCATTTTAAAGTTGTTTAAAAATCCCAAAAAATTATGTGATTAAAATAAAGGAAAATTGTGATGGATTGTGACCTTAATATGTGGTTTATGGCAGAAAATGACATTCCCGGAAATTACGATGAAACGTGCAAAGGTGAATTCGACGATTCAGAGGTGTGTGAGTGGACTTTCTTTCCCAAAACATTTATGCACGCATACTTACATGAATTAATTGTGCTTTTATGTTTTTTTTATGATATTTAAGTGATTGGGAATTTTATCGGATTTTCGGTGATTTTATGAATATTTTATTACGAATTTTTTGAGGATTTCTGTAAATTCCGTTTTGATTTCTGATTCAAAGGTGACTTTGGGATTTTGCATGAAATGTGATTTCAAAGACTATGATGTTGGTTTGTTAGTTATTCGATATGATTTGGATGGTTTTACGAAACTTACTCAAGGGCTCGTTTTACAAGGTTTTCCTCGAGTATATGTTCCGGACTTTGGTTTTAAAGTATAGATTTGGGCTGAACAAGTTTTGAACTATGGAATAAAGTGGTTTTGCTATATTTATGATTATCATATGATTTTTTGAATGATTTTTATGAAAATGCTATTTGTGCACATTCTCGATATTCGTGATATGAAATGTTATGATGATATTGAGTTGTGATGTAAGTATGTGTTTCTTGGTACTTGTGATGTGTGAAACGTGATTGTGATTGTGTTGATTGGATATGAGTTTCAGACGTCGAGCTCGGATCTCTAGTTCCTAGGATTGTGTTGTGATGAATCAGACGTCGAGCCTGTGTAATGACCCGTCCCAGAAATTAAAGTATAGATAGTGATTAAGGTGGGATTAGTGAGCTGAATCAGGGGTTAGTTGGTCGCGTTGGGGTCGTTAGAGTAAAATGACAATTTTACCCTTGGTTCGGGCAAAATGTTGACTTTTAGTTCGGGTGGTCAAGTAGGTATTGACCAGTGACCAGGATGTAGTTTAGGACGTCGTGAATCCGTAGGCAGGTAGTACGTCCGATTCCGACATCCGAGGAGGAAGTTGTGATGTTCGGAAGGTTGAGGGCATAACCGTAATTTGGCTAAAATAGGGGGAAAAGTTGACTTTTGTACGAACGGGTTTTGGTATGTTGACTTAGGACCGTTAGATAGATCTTGTCCTCCTGAGTTCGATGACAGGCGACACGTATTCATCGGACTTACGATGTGTGAGATACGGGTAGTGGCAAAACCGTAATTTTGAGTTAAAAGGAGGGGCAGTTTGGTCTTTTGTGCTCTGGAAATTGTGCAGAGAGAGGGCAGATGGACGGCTGGGATTGAGCCACTGGGGAGAGAATGGAGATGATGGTGACACGTGCTAAAGGTGTAGTGGGTTCTGGGGGGTTCTCGTGTGTGCACGGTCCAAATAATTGGGGTGCAACCGTGCAGTCGTGTGTGTGTTCTTCGATCCAGAGTGAAACAGAGTGAGGCAGTGAGGAAAATTGAAGGGTGATGGTGTGTACTGGTGAGTTTGTGAGTGTGTGAGAGTGATTAGAGAGTGAGAGAGAGCTGGTGAGAAGGTTGGGAGGTGAGGAATCGTGGTGTGTGTGAGTTGAGAGCCACGGGAAAATCAAAGAAAATAGAGAAGAACTGAGAGCTTGTGGTGGTGCTGTGGCCGTGTACGGTGCAAGTGGCCTCGAGAAGAGGTTGTGGCGGTTCTGTGGACCCCAGGGAACGCGGCGGTGAGCACGGCGGTGGACGGTTGCAGGTAATTCCTATTTCCCATGTGCATACTCTGTTTTTCCCGTCGAGTTCAAGTCGAAAGTCGTGAGGCTCGGGGTTGAATCGAAGCATATAGAGAGGTCTAGGGGACTCAGGGGAGTCCTAGGAGGTCACTGGTTGTGCTACCGTGACGGGAGGTGCACTGTAGGGGTTAACACGAAGGCGGGTACTCTGTGTGCTCTGTTTTGTCGTCGATGTTCGAACTTTAAGTCGTGAAGTTTGGGAGTGAATCTACGGTTAAGGTGAGTTGGGTGAGGTTTAGGAGGGTCCTAGGAAGAATTTAAAGTAGCCACCGTGAGGGGAGGTGACCTGAGTGGCCGGAGAGGAAAACAGGGCAGGCTTTGGTTTTTATTTCGAGTTTCAGTCTACAGGTCTGAGGCCGTGTCGAGGTGATTGGGGTACGGGAATGGATAGGGTAGGTCTGGATGAAGCTATAGGTGAAGAAAGGAGTCGAATTGGTGGCCGGACGGCGGAGATCAGTTCTCGCCGGTTCAGTCTGCGGAGGTCGGTTCAGCACAGTAGACTCGAGGTTGAAGACGCACAGTAGCTGGCGCGTGAGGGCCACGCGCAGCCACTTTGGGCGGCGCGTGGGGGCGCGTGCGGCAGTTTCCGGTGAAGGTGTCAACATGGTTTTTAGTCTAGGTGTTATGACGAGTCTAATGGAAGTGGTTTCGAGTTATTCGGACGTCATTTGAGTATAGTTTCGCGAGGGTGAAAGCTTACGGTCCCAGTTTATTAAGTTTAGGATTTGGGGATTTTTGAGGGAATTTAGGTGGACCTTCGTAAGTGTGTTAGTGACGTAATTTGGTGGTTATTGACAGGATGGGATTTCCCGAGGAAGCTGAGGAACGTGCAGGACGTTCGGGACGTGATTGAGGGCTCGGTACTGTGAGTGGACCCCTTCTCTAAACTCGAGCATGCATAACTGCTTTTAATTACTTGCTTTATGATTTTAATCATGATTTTATATTCGTTGAATATGTAATGTGGTTTTGCATAAATTGCACGGTTTTTGAGAAATAACGTATTTGGCACGTTTTACGAGGAACGTTTGGATTCTGATTATGATGCCATGGTTTTGGGATTTCAAACGATAAGCGTTTTCAATGATTATAAAGGGATTTTGGAACATGATTTCGACGAACAAGGTTTTCGATTTTAGAATCGGATTTCGTAAAGCGGAATTTGATTTTAAGGTTGAAAAGTGGATTCCGGATTTAGGTTCGGAATGACGGTACGGGATGCTGGAACGGCATCGGATCGGTGATTTCGGATTCGAGTTTGGATGTGAATTCGGAAAAGGTTTTCAAACGGTTTTGGATTGGATTTCCTGGATCTGCTTATTGGGTTTAAAGACCCGGATATTGATTGATGGGGGACGGGCCCGGATTGGGTTTAAAGATCCGGATTGATTTTAAAGACTCGGAAGTTTAAAGACTCGGATATATTGATATTTCCCCCGTAGGCCTGTTGAGTTTAAAGACTCGGGAGTTTAAAGACTCGGGAGTTTAAAGACTCGGGAGTTTAAAGACTCAGATATTATTGAGGCCTGGATTGAGTTTAAAGACTTGGGAGTTTAAAGACTCGGGAGTTTAAAGACTCGGATAGGTCCAGCAGGTTTAATCGGAAAATGATGGTTTGATACTCACGGTTTCTAAGACGGTTTTATGATGCTTGCGATATGATTTCTATAACCGTTTTATAGAGTTTCTGTTTCTTATGATGTGGTTTATGGTGATTTGGTTTATAACTGTTTTATGAACTGGGTTATGCATGTGGTTTCAAAACGGAGGGTGAAACTCGGTTTTTATTAAAATGGTTTTAGTATTTTTCTTTTATTTATGGTCTACTCACACCTTCTGCTTTTAACTGCCCTCCAGGTTGTGGAGCTAGAGCGGGGTTCCGGCGTCGAGGCAGCGTCTGAGGCATAGAAATCACGTGAGGGATCCCGGAGTGTTTCAATTTTTCCGCGTGCGTGTATTTAGTTTATCGATTTTTCTTTTCTGTGAATTTTGTACTATGCTCTGTACACTTTGACTTCGGGATATTTTATTTAGTTCTCCTGCGTCTGACAGTGTATAGTAATGGTTTTCGTGAGTTTAGTTTGTAATTAGAGTCGGGGTGTCAGACGAGAGAAGGATTTACCTCGGGTTTCGGGGTGAAACCGGGGTGGGTCCTAACAGCCTGGGGCTCCGGTTCCCGAGAAAGTGTATATGTGATAGCCTAGCGGTAGTGCACTTTTGGTATGATGATTGATATGGTAATTGTCGAGGTGCATGTAATGATGGATATTGTGTTTGTACATTGATGTGGTGTGATTGTTGTGAAGTCTATGGTAATGTTGTTTATGGATTGATTGTGTGTTACTATTATGCTTTATGTTGAGTAACCCTCCTCGTGATGTTTTTTGATGGATCTGGTATTCTCGGACGTCAAGGTGGGCTCTGGTTCCCTAGTGAGTATGCGGTGTCTGCCAGTGAGGCAGTTGGGTATGTTTGAAATTGTGATTGATGTGCTGTATTTGAGTTAACTGTTATGATGGTTTACCGATTGATACTTGCTTTATATACGTTTTCACGTACTTCGAGATTGATATACAGTGTTTTGTTTTAAATCGAAGTGAAACGGTTTTGAACTAGTTTTCATATGCATGCATGGTTTTGGAAAACATAGGGTAATAGATGAATATTTTCAAAGTATGTTTTTAAACTATTCCTTTTTGTCCACTCACACTTTTTCTTATTTTTGGTGACCCTCCTGAACCACTACAACGAAACCGAGGCTCGAGAGGCGGAGGCATGAACTAGCAAATTGTGCGTTTATCCTTTGTCTGACAAGGTTTCTGTTAGATGAGAGCAGGGCCCGTGTGTACTATTTTGGTGTATTCGGGTGGGGTCCTGTCACTTTCCTCACTATAGTCACTTAGAGCTGTATCACGAGACATTGCCCTACATCAGATAGTTTCTTTGCCACGACGCTTTGGAATGTCATCTTGCATACTCCGATGTGCAGTACACCTCCCACTAGTTTGGGATGATCCTCACTCTACCATAATTTGTTGTAGAAGTTCCGACTGCATCTGTATTTAGTTTCGTAGCCTTTCAATTTGCTTGAGGAAATAAGCGCCGAGGTGTGCGCATATAACGCCTATCACATCGAGACCTATGCCTCATGCTCTGGTGTTGTTAATTTATGTCATACTTTTCTCTCATTTGATTTTTTTATGGTGTTTTATGAAGACCATTCAGAAAATCCGAGGATCTTCACTTGCATGGAGTTGATTTGGAGTTTTCATGGGGTTTATTCGGGGCTTTCTTGGACGCTTCTACCATGAATTTCCCATCTGTTTATTGGAAGAGTTCTGATGTTGGTGCTGGCGGTGTTGGAGTTGAGAAGACCGAAAATTTTTCGAAGTTAAATAATAAGATTTGGTCATTGTGTCCTGATAGGCGCTTGTATCGTCACACGGTAGGGATGACCTAGTGATTCATTCTGATTCCGGATTATGGTCCGCTCTGAGTGTGTACCACAAAGACAGAAACATCAGCTTTGGATGAACGAGTGGATCCTCGTGTTCTTTCCATGATCAAAGAACAAACTGAATGATGAACAAAGATCAAGAACGAAAAATAAAGTCGACGAACGATGGACGAAGGTTGAAGAACGACGAACAAAGTTCAAGAATAACAAATAAACTTGATGAATGACGAACAAATTTATGAACGATGAACAAAGTGGAGAGAACTTTTTGAGTATATCTCAGTTCGCCTCTCAATGAAAGAACCAATTGTTGAAACAGAATTCGAACACGCTCGTAAAAGTCTCATTAATCCTTGCATACAGCAAACATGAAACTATCATTTGTCATCGAAGCCCTGGGGGTTGTTCAATTAAGAACAATTTGATGCTTAAATTAACTTTGAAAGAGAAATCACAAGAGCTTAAGAAGTGATGAATCGAATTACCTTGAATGTGGAATAAGCTCTGCTATTTATAGGAAAATTTTAATAGTCACGGAGTGTTCTGATTGGCCGGTTGAATTTGTAATTAATAAATAATTCTTTTGATAAAAAATGTTATTTAATAATTGATTAATAATAATTATTAATTCTTATGAAGAATATTTACTATTGTTGAGGTTTTAACCTAATTAAATAATATATTTAAATAGTAAATATATTATTTAATATGTGCGTGTTTATGAGTCATTAATACCATTACCAAGGGCAATATGGACATTATATAACTTATGAGCCACGTGGAAGCTCCACAATTTTTGGGCGACTTTGGGTTCCACATATATGTTATGTATGAAGTCTTAAGTTTGATTTTCAAAAAAGACGATGTTTATTTTCAATGTGTATAATGTAATCTCTCTATCCCTATATCATTACATTATAAACAAAAAGTTATTGAAAATTTTGAAACTTTTTCAAATATTTTCCTATCAAATTTGGGAAAAAATAAAGGAAAAATCATGACATTTCCACATTACACATTTTGCATAGTAGATTCATCACAAACATCTTTCACTAAGAGTGCGTTTGGATGAAGAATTTCTAGTTCAATGAGAATTTACAAAATTTCATAATTTGCAATTCCATATTTACCATTTCCATTATTTGCAAATTCTAACGTTCGTATATCAATCTTAAAAATCATAGAAATTACAATTTCACTTGTTTCAACTCATCATTTGGAAAATTCTGTCCCTTGAGACATCATTTCAACTCATTATTTGGGACATCCAAATTTCTTGTTTCTATTATTTTGGAATTTTTAATTTCCAATTTTTATTATCCAAACAAAGAAATTGGTTCGTAGGTGTTGATGCAAAAATTGTATCAATGAGACTGAAAAGACACGCACACACACCAAAGTACGTGGTTCACCCAAATCGGGCTACGTCCACGGTGTTGCCTCACTCTCATTAATAATATGATATTTTATACAAGTATAAGGCTATTCCCTTTTAATGGGAGAGTGGCTCCCTATTTATAAAATTTGTCTAGGGTTTAGGTTAGGGGAATAGTAATGGGCTTTGAGGCATGGGCCTTGTGTGATCTTTGAGGTCTTCTGGTGGGCCTATTGACAGGATCCATCCCAATCCCCCTGGGATTAACACGGGATGACCCTGCTCCCGTCTGACAAGGAGTGTCAGACAAGGGATATTTCCGACCTTAGCCCTCCCGGGCTATCAGAGTACACCAGGATCCGGATGAGGTATGTGATATCTCGGTCTCTACTACAGTCCACATCCGCTGTCAACCTAAAGGGCAGTCAAAACATTAAAAGATGTGAGTGGACAAAACAAAGAGTTTATAAAAACATTTTAACGAAGACATTTGTACCCTTCACTAAAAAGTATGCATGCATTCGAAAACCATTTATCCGAAAGAACCATATGTGGGAACTAAGCCTAAAACCATAATTAAATCAAGTATACAGGCCACTGTCCAAATCCATAAGAGACATCAGCCCAAACCATAGTAAAACCACGTACACGGGCCACTGCCCAAATCTTGTGCACATCACATATCACATAACATATATATCATATATACATATAATTCACACAACCAATCCTGTCCGCAGACCCGGGTCTCAATCCGAGTCTTCTCAAAGTCAAAGTCAATGTCTGCAGACCACTGACCCTACCCGAGGTTATAGTAACCAGCCTTCCTGAGAGTAAGGAACCCAACGGGGGCAACTCTCACTCAGTCAGTTCTCCGTGACTACTCCGGGGTCCACCCAAGCCAACGAACCTCCCCGGAGGAGATAATAGAAGCAAAGGAAGGTATATGAACATATATATACATAACATAACATTCATGCCCGGTTCCCCTAAATCGTCATGATCCATAACATCCATAATAACATAACAAGGGTTCATGCCGGTTCCCATAAACCGTCATGAACCCGGAAATCCATGTAGGGTCCCTCACCCGAAATCATAACGGTATAGTAACTGGGACTCGTGCCCGAACATATGACATCAACTGGGCATCCTACCTGATATCTCAGGGCCAGTCACGACTCTGATAATAGTGATGCGTGCAACCATCCATCCAGGACCGCCCTCAATCCTGGTATGTCGCCGTGAACGAATCAACCGACGCGATCACCACAAGATCATGGTGCACTCATCACCGATCGCTATCCTGAACCGTCAGTACTCCGAAGTCGAGCCTCCATCAGCTACACAAAAACAGATCGTGCATCGTGACCTCTCCGGAAGGAACACATCCCAAACCAAAGGCGAGCGTCACGTCATCCGTCGCCGTGCACCAAGAACCTGCCGCGACCACGACTCAGACCTGTAGGTCATCAATAGGGTCATATGCCCGAGACAAAACCAAATGGGTCTCATACCCGAGTTTATCCTTTTAGAAATCCAAAAGCATTTCATTTAGACCAATAAAGAAATACGGACCCATTTAAGCACCGTATAAGGCCGAACCCTCGAAATACGTGCTTATACGTAACCACAACCAAATGCACCCATGGCATTACCAAATCGTAATAGTAGGTTACTAACTACTTAATTAACCTCCCATTAAAGCCCCATAATTTTCTCGAATTTTTAACTATTTTAAATCTCGAACCTAAACCTTCCGATGCCCCGAACATTATCGAAACGGTGTCCGATCGACACAAAACCAGTCCCAAAATGTTCGTTACATTGAATAGAAGATTTCACGTGTTGAAAACATCCTCAAATTTTCACTCACGCGCTCACACGCGCCCTAGGAACCCCATGCGCGTGAGCCCACATGCCGGGTACTATAGCATCACCACTAACCTCCAGCCAGCGGTTCGACAACCGAACCGGTGGTCACGGTTCACGGCTTAAACTCCCTTATTTTCACTCCAATCTGTCCCATTTTAATTCCAAACTTCTAGTCTTAGTCCTAGGAATCTAAAGGGATGATTTAAACAAGCAACAAGATAAGAAAATCTCACCTCCACGATTGGAACAGAACCGTCGCCTGCAACCTTCCTCTGTCGTGGCCTCCGGCCATCCCAGCCACTTCATTTGATCCCAACACGTCCTCCAGCTCACCAGAAAGCTAACCCACGTATTTGTATTAACCCATAAGTCCTAAAGCCAAGGTTCGAAGTTTTGAGAACTCACCCATGGTTTCGGGTTTTTCCCCCGCCGTGGTCACCGCCGCGGCTCTCCGTCACCGTCCTTCACCTCACCCTCTCACTGTCACACATACGAGCATTGAGGGTCATTATGGTGGTGAGGTGGTTCGTGTGTTTGTTCAAGAAATGGAAAATGGAGATAATGGAGGTTTCGGGTTTTTGAAGAAAATAGAAGAATGAAATTTTATGAAGAAGATAATGATGTTATCTGATGAGAGGGAAATGAATGGGTGGTGGGGATTTAAAGATTAAAAGGAATGGATGGCTAGGATTGATTGTTAGAAAAAATTAATTATAAAATAATGAATATAATAATATTTAATTTAGTAGATCCACTTTTTAGGGGTTTGTCCGATGGGATGAGTGACACTTGTCACTCATCCATGGGACCCACCTAAAATATCTTGGCCAATCAGAATTTGCCAAATCATCACAGTCTCGAAGTACTTGCATAGTGAAATCGAACTTCCGTGACCTATAACTCTCCCGTTCGAAGCCCAATTTCAGCGTGCCGCCTGTCCATGGATTTGTATCATCCCGATCTACGTAACGGTCCTCGGCCCTCGACCATCGGACATCCCAGACCAAAAGTCAACTATTTACCCCTTTTAACCAAAATTATCAAAATGCCCTTAAATTTCCGAACGTCATAACTTCTTCCTCAAATGTCGGAATTGAACGTGTCACCTGTTTATGAACTCGTGACGTTACGAACTATGTCACGGTCATCGGTCAAAGTCTATTTGACCGTACCGATCGAAAAGTCAATATTTTACCCACGACCAAGGGCAAAACAGTCATTTTGCATCGTTCGTCTGATTTCGCCTAACTAATCACCGATTAGCCTCACTAATCGTGATTAGTCACTAATCTAATCCTGGAATTCAGGACGGGTAGTTACAACTATCCCGTCGTCTAGTGTAGTATTTTAACAAGCCCGTTGCTTGGTCAGATGTCACGTCGACAGTAGGAATTATAAAATTCTAATTTTTTATTAAATCTCTTATTATTTTTCTTTATTTAAAATCGATAATCTCACAATATTAATATCTTATTTCGGAAAAACACGTATAGAATAATAATATAGTCAATTAAATGAGTTATTTTTTATTATAATTTGAATATCATGTGATTATATTTCAATTTACTTATATTATAATATATATTATTGTTATATCCTATAAATAAAATATATCAATTATGGCATCCACGTGTATTTTAATTCGGGTAAAATGCACTGCAATTAAAGAAGATATTTTTCCTTCTATGTAAACACAGGCGAGATTAGCTCATAGTGTCAACAAAAAAAAATTTCCAAAGAGAAGAGAGAATTGGGGACCAGCAAATCCACCGTTATAACGAACGACCAATAGTATTGAGCAAATTCTCCACTCCCATTAGTCAGAAAATAAAATACATAGAAAACAAAAAGCATATGTTGGAATCTACGCACGTGGACAGCACGAGCCCCTATAAATTGCCATATACTTCCATCGACGCCTGCACGGGAATTTTTACCCGCCACAGCAACAGAAGGGATGAAAGCTGCAGAGCTTGTAAGCCAAGGCCTCCGAGTGTAGCGGAGTTGACTCGGCGGACGATTTCGCCATCGACGAGTCCAACCTCTTCGAGATGCCAGGGCTTCATGTAACGACCCTCCCCAAATTATCGGGATTAATTAAGAATTAATGACAGATTAGCAAGGCTAATCGGGGATTAGTTGAGGATTAACGAACGTTCAGGGAGAAATTACAATTTTGCCCCTAAACGAGGCCGGGAGGTCCGATGGCCGAGGGTCGATGACCGTAACGTAGATCGGGATGTTACGAGTCCATAAACAAACGGCACGTCGAATTTCGACGTTCGACAAAAAAGTTACGGTTCACTGAAGTTCCAAGAAACTATTTACAATGGCACACTTTACGAGGCAAAAGTGGACTTTTGTCCTCAAGTGGGCCCCAAATATTTGAATCAGGCCCAATGGATGAGTAACAAGTGTCACCCATCCATTTCTCACCTAACACAGACACATGCATATCCATTCCCTCTGTCTATGTTCACCTAATCCAACCCGATGAACCCCAAAACCCATTACCCTTCCCCTTTTTGATTCTATGTGAGACCATGAGAGGAATTGAGGGGAGTGTTGGACTGAGGAAGGTGGTGGCAGCAGCAGGGCCGCTATGGACGACGGCGGGAGCTCACGGCCAAGGTAAACCGTGACCCCCCTTTATAATCAAATTTTCGATTTTGGGTTTTGGATGTTTAGGATGTTAGTGGATGATTAGGGGATGTTGTGAGGGGTGGTTTAAGTCATGTAGAGCCACAAAAGGTGGCTGAGGATGGTTGAGCTGGCCATACTACGGCCTTGAAGCATTTTCGGTGGCTAACCACCGAATTCCAATTCCGACCAAGTAGGCCCAATCTAAACCCATAAACTTCCTAAAATGATCCTAGCAGCCTACTAGAACCCTTAGGATTGAGTTTTAGCCCTTAGTTATACCCTGAACATAAAATGGAAGTTTTGGGATAAAATGGTTTATTGAACCCCATGGATTTTAGAATTATTTTCTTTGATTTGATCACACAAAACAATCCCTAGGATAGAGTAGGAAAGATTGGTGGAAAGAAGGAAGAAGAAGGATGAAAAATAAGGAGGGAATGAAGGTGAACCGGCCACGTCGGTCCAGTTGGACCAGCCGAACTAGAGGATCGGTTTGAACAGGCCTGTCGCAAGGAAGAAGAAGCATGTTCACAGGCGCGTGAAACCCACGAGCAAGGCCTTCAGTGTAACAACCCGTCTCGGAAATTAGGGTTAAGACTGTGATTGAGATGGGATTAGTGAGTTAATTGGTGTTTAGTTGGTTACTTTTGGTCGGTTAGCGTAGAATGACGATTTTGCTCCTGGTCTGTGCCAATAGTCGAATTTTAGTTCGAGCGTTCAATTGGGT